>CM042856.1:1549975-2149975 GCA_023658055.1 Thaleichthys pacificus
AGGAGAGAGAGCGAGAGGAGGGGGGAGGGAAGGAGGGAGGGAAGGAGGGAGGGAGAGACCATGAGAGAGAAAAAGAGAGTGTATGTTTCACCTGCTGAATACGTTCTCAAATGTCACCCTATTTCTTTCCTTTCACTAAGGCCATGCATGACACACCGTAGAAAAACACACACACACACACACACACAGGGATGATGACCTGATTGGGCATCTTGGTCCAGTGTGTGTGTGTGTGTGTGTGTGTTACTTGTCTCTGTGGTGATAATGTGCCAGGGCATCTTAAGCCCAGTCTGCCCTACTTCTACACTGAGGGGTGGGGTAATGATGTCACTACCCGGCATCCTGCCACAGTAACGAGCCAGAGGCAGCCTCTGATTGTGGCGCTCTGGGTAATACTTCAGGCTAGTGTGTGTGTGCGTGTGTGTGCGTGTGTTCAAACCTCAGTATTGTTCCATTATTGGGTTACAGGAGAGCCCTTGAGCATTCATCTCATTATGACCTTATACTGTACCGTCACATGCAAACAATCAACACACATTTCTTTTGCTTCTCTCTCACTTTCTCTTTCTCTCTCTCTATCCCCCCTCTCTCTTTTCCCTGCCCCTCTCTTTCTGTGTCCTCCCTCTCTACTCCCCGCCCCCCCCCCTCTATCTTTTTATCCCCCCTCTATCTCTCTATTTCCTGCACCCCCTAAATCTCACTATTCACTGCCCCCCCCTCTCTCTGTCTGTGGTGGAGGAGGAGAGTGGCTATGGTGTCACCATGGGGACAGGCTCCAGAGAGCATCTCAATTACAGACTGAAACAATTAATAAGCATCATACCCCTATGAATCATTTAACCCCTGCTAGTCCACAGGCTGGACACACAGCAGGGAGACAGACAGGAGGAGGGAGCTACGACAGGGAGAGAGAGAAGAGAGACAGGAGGAGGGAGCTACGACAGGGAGAGAGAGAGAGACAGGAGGAGGGAGCTACGACAGGGAGGGAGAGAGAGAGAGAGAGAGAGAGAGAGAGAGAGAGAGAGAGAGAGAGAGAGAGAGAGAGAGAGGAGGAGGGAGCTACGACAGGGAGAGAGAGAGAGAGAGAGAGAGAGAGAGAGAGAGAGAGAGAGAGAGAGAGAGGAGGAGGAGGGAGCTACGACAGGGAGAGAGAGAGAGAGAGAGAGAGAGAGAGAGAGAGAGAGAGAGAGAGAGAGAGAGAGAGAGAGAGGAGGGAGCTACGACAGGGAGAGAGAGGAAGGAGGGGAACACCATGGAAAAGAGAGGTGAGGAATGGAGTTCAGCAGTGAAGGAACGAGGGGGTTAGGGAGTGAGCGAGGGATGAGAGAGAGAGGGGAGAGCACCGCGGGGCAGATGTATTGACCTAACCAGGCTGGATAATCAATGTTGTGGTCAATCAGTGGAGTGATCTATACAAACTGACCTCACACTGGGACACTGCCTGGAAGAGCAGAATGCCCGGAGGTGTGTGTGTGTGGTGTGTGTATTTACGTGTTACATAATCACAATCATTAGACCAGACCCTAGGTCCCAGGGACACCAGGCGCAAGTCGGCCAGGACACTGAAAGGAGAGGCCAGGAGAGGCCAAGAGAGGAGAGGCCAGAAGAGGCCTGGGGTGCTGTGTGTTCTGTAGAGCTGCTATATAGTGTCTGTCCAGATCAACAAGACCCTGGCCTGTCCCACCCTTTGGTATGCCACAGGTATCACTCAGGGGACTCGAAAAACACACACACACGCACACACACATCTCTGCTGGGGGTCCAGGTGTCTACCAGTTCTAATACAGTGCAGTTCATCCTGGTCTGGATATAGGATAGAAGATTACTATTTACTGATGCAGCACAGGTTACCTTTACCTAAGACACAACACACACACACGTACCCAGTCCTCATAGTGCCTGGTCCCATTCTGCAACAGGTCCTCCAGCTGAATAGTACAGTTGGCTACAAAGTCGTCGTATCCAATCGGCGCATCGTGGAAGACTGACAGCTCGAGGCTCCTCCCCTCGCGGACCTCGGTGCAGAACTCCTGGTGCCAGGCCGGGCTGTTGGTCTTGGTCCTGGTGGCGGTCTGGCCCAGCCGGGCCTGGTCTAGGTTCAGGGCCAGGTAAGGGTCCAGCAGGAAGGAGCCACTCTTCCCCACAGCATGACGCAGTGCCCAGGGAGTGGGCTTCAGGTCCACAGCCTCACACACACGCACCTTCAACAGACCACTGAACACAGGCATGGCCCGGAGGTGGTGGTGGTGGTGGGGGTGTGTGTGTTTGTGGGGGGGGGGGGGGGGGGGGGAGTGTTTGTGAGTGTCACTGTGTGTGTGTCACTGTGTGTGTAGTTTGTAAGCTGTGTGTGTCCTGGTATGTGGAGGGAAAGTCTGATGGCTGATTGACCAGTCACTGCATCAGATGGACATACATACTCCTGCTACATTCCAGCGTTCAATTCGGTGTTTTGGACTCTCAGTCATCCTACAGTCATGTTAAACAAAACTCCTCTATGAACACGGCAGAGATAAAGGGAAGAAATCTAGAAGGACCACAAAGTACACCAGGTATTTTGCTTCCAAACCTTCTCGCGCCAACCGGCTCGGGATGGAGCTCCGCTCGTTTGTTTACAGTCCGTCCGGTGCGCGAGACAGGATCCCGGTTAAACGGAAATGGCTATAGCGTGAAAGAGATTGTAGTGGCTGAAGAAACCTTGCGACGAAAACACGGTTAGCGGGGCATTTCTGGTTGTCTGACCACTGGAGACTACCTCAACAGAGCAGCCGTCTCTCCTGGGTCAGGGTGGAAGAAAGCGCGAGCAGCCGCGCCTAGCCATCCGGGATCCGTGCTCTGTCTTGTGCCGCAGCTCGAACCCGCTAATCTCTTCGGTTGATTTTAAAGGTAATGCGATGTTGGTCCGCGCGTGCTACGTTTTTCTGTGCGGTCTTGCAGCTAACAAACTGAACAAACAATTAGCGCAGCTCCCTCTTCGTTCTCTCTGTTCCTGCGCGCGCCCTCCTGTTTCCCGTCCCTCTCCTGAATCCGTGAGTGAGCGCGAGCTTCAGGAAATGCGCAAAACGCGTCAGACGCGCCGCCTGCCCCTTCTGTCGAATAGGATAGTGTGTGACTGTGTGCAGATGGGGGAGAGGTGTGTTTGTGCGCGAGAGGGACAGGGATGGGAGGGGGGGAGGATGGAATTCACCCGCGGGCCATAGAGGGTGTGTGTGTGTGTTCGTGAGTGTGTGAGAGAGAGAGAGAGAGAGAGAGAGAGAGAGAGAGAGAGAGAGAGAGAGAGAGAGAGAGAGAGAGAGAAACTAGCAGACAACAAATAGTCAATCAGCCGGCCTCTGCCCTATGCATGGTCCCAGTCACACAAACACACTAACACCCCCCCCCCCTACCCCCAGCTCACACATGCACATACACACACATGCTAGCTGTTACATTTCTACTTGGGCTGGGCTGTATACTCAGTGCTGAAGTGAGAGAAGACATGTAGCCTATAACAGGCAGCATGATTTTGAATTAGCTATCTCGCTCGCTCTCTTTCACACACACACACACACACACACAGATCTTTCTCACGCCTACAGTATATGACATATTCATGTGTAGAGATAGCTGATTGGTCCATGGGCTCAACAACAATCGTAACTTCGATAACAATCCCTCTTTAGTTGGAATCTGTGTGTTCACACAGTTCACACTAACTGTGGCCTGACCAGGCCTGTTGCCATCTGCAGGTTCAGGCATGTGTGTGTGTGTGTGTGTGTGTGTGTGTGTGTGTGTGTGTGTGTGTGTGTGTAGAGAGAGAGAGAGAGAGAGAGAGAGAGAGAGAGAGAGAGAGAGAGAGAGGAGGGAGCTACGAGAGAGAGAGAGAGAGAGAGAGAGAGGAGAGAGAGAGAGAGAGAGAGAGAGAGAGAGAGAGAGAGAAGAGAGAGGAGAGAGAGGCTTAGACTTAGACTTTAATGTTCTCCACGAGAGAGAGGACAGAAAAAACTGTAGAACCAGAAAATACTCTATTGAGAAGAGCTACCAGAGAATACTCTACTGAGTTCAAGTTCAAGTTCAAGTCTTTTATTGTCAGATGCACAGAACAACACAAGGTCAGACTGGGCACTGAAATTCTTAAGACAAGACAACACAAGCACCTGGCATAACATATAAGTACACAGAACATAAATTACATCTATGCTAAACTTAACCCTTGTGCTGCCTTCGGGTCACATGACCCAAAGGTTCATAACGAACCATCGTTGTGTTTACCCAATTTTACCCAATACAAAGACAAATTAAAATAATTGTCTTTTAACCTTCGCAATGTGGGGGGTCTGAGACAGCCCAACGGTTAAAAGAAAATGCTTCACTTTGTTTTTGTATGCTTTTCGCAATACGACGGTGGGTCACAATGACTGATGGGTCAGAATTACCTGAAGATAACACAAGGGTTAAATAAGTAAACCTCCTAAATATACAGATACATATAAATATACAATATACTAAACCATAATAACCTATTGCTAACCCTATAAACCTATTCTAAACTAAGTGAAGTACAGTGAAGTACAATAATGCAATATTACTGATAGTGCAACCAGTAGCTGAGAAGATCTACCAGAGAATACTCTCTACTGAGAAAATCTACCAGAGAATACTCTCTACTGAGAAGATCGACCAGAGAATACTCTACTGAAAAGATCGACCAGAGAATACTCTACTGAGAAGATCGACCAGAGAATACTCTACTGAAAAGATCGACCAGAGAATACTCTACTGAGAAGATCGACCAGAGAATACTCTACTGAGAAGATCTACCAGAGAATACTCTACTGAGAAGATCTACCAGAGAATACTCTACTGAGAAGATCTACCAGAGAATAATCTACTGAGAAGATCTACCAGAGAATAATCTACTGAGAAGATCTACCAGAGAATACTCTACTGAAAAGATCGACCAGAGAATACTCTACTGAGAAGATCGACCAGAGAATACTCTACTGAGAAGATCTACCAGAGAATACTCTACTGAGAAGATCTACCAGAGAATACTCTATTGAGAAGATCCAGCAGAGAATATTCTACTGAGAAGATCTACCAGAGAATATTTTACTGAGAAGATCTACCAGAGAATACTCTACTGAGAAGATCTACCAGAGAATACTTTACTGAGAAGATCTACCAGAGAATACTTTACTGAGAAGATCTACCAGAGAATACTCTCTACTGAGAAGATCTACCAGAGCCAAACAGATCAGGCACACTCTCCAGGATGAGGAGTATCTGTGTCTACTACATCCAGAATCCTTCACTTACAGAACCCTCAGAGGACACACTACCCAATGCAAACCTAGAGGACGCTTAAAGAACAGACAAGTGCTGCATACCACCCCCTCTGAGGAACATGGTGGAAGTGGTGTTGGGACCTGGGCATGTGTGGCAGCTGATAAAACTCACTTGTCTTCACGGATGATGTGACGGCTGGCAGCAGGAGTTGGTTTCTTTAGGAAGTGTTCCGAAACGTTTGATCTCTGCAGAAATACACAAACATTTCCCAATTGATGGCCAGGTCATGAGACTAACACAGTGCCAGAGTGTGGTAGTCATGTTTCATGGCCACGGCCAAAAAGAGGACAAGGCAACCACCTGATCTTAATCTAAAGAAGAGTTCATCTAAAGAAGAGGGGTAATCCAGAAAGCTGATAGGAGACTTGTTGGCGCTCACAAACCCACCTGCAGCTCGATGTAGGGTGACCATGGAGATGGTGGTGGACCAGGCAGACTCCTGTTTCCATCCATGAAGCTGACGTTTCAGAGGTGCATCTGGACAGGCTGGAATTGGCACGAAACACAGAGGCCTTCTACAAGAACATCTGGCGATATCTATAGGTTGTAGACTTCAGATTTGAGTCACTGCATGTTTGTGATACATGACCGAACATGAAATATGATGACTTCATCGTACATAATGTGAAACTGCTGGATTCGTGAGATCATGACCATAAATCCGTCCTGCCACTCTCCAATTTACCTGTTTGTGTCTAAACCACAGTGGTTCAGATCAGTCCTCTAAGAATCTACTGGCAGCTCCGGGTGAAGTTAGCCCGTGATAGACGGTGATAGACAGATGGTTGATCCAAACACCTCCCAAGTATTTATATAAGTGCCTGCCTTTGTCCAAACAGTTTCCAAATACAACTTCCCAGATGTATATGTGTAACAAACCATAAAGCAAGTCAGGTTAGATTCGTCTGGCCACCCTCCCATCCAAAATGGATCTGGTCAGACCAATCACAACTGTGTATTTGATTTGGAGCGGGTGTAATCCAATGATGTGTAATTTTTTTCGGAAACAAACTACACAACTAACCCTAAACAAGAGGATGTTTCTAGCTCTGATGCTGTATCTATCTGATTCTATTCAACTGCAGCCAGGTGGCATTTTGGTCTGGGCCCGCTGATGACACATTGGAATTTGAAAATGTGGATTGGTCTGGCGATGCCAAGCTAAACTAAATACATTCATGTAGCCTAGTTATCCAATGACTTTTGTGCTCATCATAGTCTCTGTGGTCATATAACCATACCTGTTCACATGTTTAGCTGTAACATATCTTTAATAGAACGTTACTACTGTTCAGAGGAGGTTCTAGAGGCCAATTGTACTGTTAGAGGGACCAGTATTGTTGTCATATAGTTTTCTTCACTGCATTGCAGGCATTAACAGGCAAAAGAGCATGTTTATAATTATCCAGACTCTACATTTAGCGGGGCCACAAGGGGGTACAAGCTTGTTGTCACAGGGGCACTAATCCCTCCCCCCAGGCCCCCCTCAGAACCGCACCTGCCTGTGTTGTCTGCAAAGTTTGAAAACACTAAGGCCGTAGCGGCTCCGTGGATTTGACCCAGATGTCTCAGTCCGAGCTACTGTCACCATCCTGTGTTAAAAAACAGTATGGCATCAAACAGACTGACGTCATGAGAAAAGTCGTTTAGATAGACGCTACCTTACAACTTGTCAGTAGGCGGCGCTGTAAGCACACGGATTGCAGGTGCACCGCTTGTACTGTACTCATTACTTCACTATATTGGAGGGCTACCGTTTGAAACTTTTTCATACATTTCAGAAGGCTATTCAATGCCTAATTAATTCCTGAATTGTGCACGAAGGCTGTATGCACATTCAGCATGATGGATATTATTGTAGCCTAAAGAAAGACAGAACACAAATACTCATATATTAAATGTATTTATTTACATAAAATGACAACTTTTTAAAAACACAATTCAGGGCAAAGACAAAATAGGGCATTTCACATACAGGTTTTGTACTGTAGTCTATTGTACTGTAATCTAATGTAGTCAAAGGGCAGTTACAAGGAACTCCTGTTCAATTTAAAACAACGACAAACAGTCCGACCACAACCGGGAGGAGAGTAAGTCAAATTGTTTATTAATCTTTAGACAAGAAGTGTATTTGGGAGGTATTGAGGATGCGCATCGCACTCAAACCGAGCCTAAAAGAGCTCTTTATTCAGAAGTAAAACGTGCGTTTCCGTGGTAGAGAGTTCAGTGTGTCCTGAATGCATGGAAAACATTTCTCTTGATCTCTCTTTCGCGGAGAGAATGTGTTATCGTCTCCAGACAATAAGATAGGCTAACAACAATCAGATCATCCGCGTCCGGACGTGGTAAAGCTTGTCCGTTTTTATAAAGTCAAATGTCGAAGTCAGAGTCGCTATCCGTTACCGAGAGATGCGTGTCCCCTTCCCCATGCTCCGCGCTGCCCATGGGGCTGCATTCGGTTCCCGTAAGAGCGCGCATGCCGTTGGACCCTATCCCGTGATTTTGCAATCTGAAAGAGATGGAGAAGGTTAGAGAATTAGAAAGAACATCAAAAGTAGGCTATATTAACAAAAATCAAGAATCCCGGTATAGAATCTGCCTTGAATTACAAACACATTGACACTCAATCACGCGTGTTCGTGGGTCTAATGGGGCGTGCAAGCAATTAACTTTCCTCCCAAACATAGACCCTATAGGGAAAGGACGGAGGAAAGAGAGAGACGTCTAGTTTGGACCGAGATAAAGGGTATATGGGGTATATGGATATATGGTCTAACTTCTGACGGAGCAAAGTCCCACATTGTGCTCTTCACGAGGAAACCAAATATCTCTCCTAAATAAATATTAGACAGCATTTATTATTTCTTAGTTCAAATTATGTATTTTTAAAATTAATGTAGGCCTATAAGCTTTTTTAAAGCAATGAGCACACATTAAATGCGTTTATATCATAATTGTGAATTGCTTTATTTGACAAATACATTTTATAAGAGCATTTTTCTTCTGGCAAAATGTACATAGGCTATACTACAACTGAAAATTGGCAGCAGTTTTTCATTCATGTTGTTCCAGGATTAAAGTATTTAGATGACAATTTATCCAAGTTGTAGTATAGGCAAACTATTTATTTTAGTTTTAGTTCGCCTAACATCCTAACAACAACCTATAATATGCTCAAATTTAACTCTTGTTATTGACCCAATATTGTTCTGCTTTTTCACAGGCTCCTTCCGCATGGAGACCAAGGTGGTAACAGTGAAAGAGTCCTCACCTATTTTTGGCAGCGGCAGCGCGATCCCTCTGTCTCCGATTTTTGAACCAGTTTCCAACCTGGGTTGGTGTAAGCCCGGTGGCTTGCGCCAGCTCCCGTTTCTTTCCGGGGTTTGGGTACGGATCCTGCAGGTACCACTCTCTTAGAAGCCCGCGCGTGCGCTCCTTAAAGCAGTGCGTCTTCTGCTCGCCATCCCAGATGGTCCTTGGTAACGGGAACTTCTTCCGTACTCGGTATTTGTCCACTGGCCCGAGTGGCCGTCCACGTACCTTCTCCGCCTCCCGGTAATGTGCCTCGAGCCACATGGCTTGCAGTTTGCCGTGGGAAACGCGCGTAAAGCGGTGCGTCTCCAAGATGTGATAAAGTTCACGAAAACTTCCCGTGTGATATGCGACCACGGCGCGAGCTCGCTGCACAGATTCGTGCTCTGTGATGGAGTCGCACGTACCATGAGCAACCGGTAGAGACCAGAGAAAACGTGCAAGCCGCTCAATGTCCCCTGTTTCTTCCAGAGTCTCACACACACTGGCCACCTGTGCGGCAGAGAAGCATAGCCCCGGGAGAGCCACGGGAGTGCAAACTGGCGTCTCCTCCGGTGACCGAGCGCGAGGTAAGATCGTTGGCCGGTCGGTGAAGTGGGGAAGGAGGAGACGGGAGGCGGACAATAGCTCAAGCGGTGATCTGAACACCATTGGTGCACCGGAAAAAAACGGAACGGAGAAATTAAAGCGTAAGTTGCGGGTCACGTCTTTGTACTGTCTGACTGGGGCTGTGGATTCTCTCTCTCTTTAGCTCACCTGAAAGGCGGGGTGCGACACAGTGTCTCTCTCCATTGGTCACACTGCGCAGTTGTAATGACAGCGCTGCCAATCACAGACCAGCAAGCGCCGCCCTTTGCACAAGGGCTCTTAGTTTGGTTAGGATGCAACTGGGTCCGATCATGGACACATGGTCTACCAACACAGACACAGAGAAAACGGCCACCAGATGATAATGAGGACAGTAAGGATGAGGTTTGTGGTGGTGGAGGGAGCTTGGCACTGAGTCAAGATTAATAAACGATGGAATAAACGATGGAATGCAGAAAAGGTTGTTGACAGTTATTTGTTAAAATATATCAGACCAGACTGACTTTTATTGCACCTTTCATGGACCTAATATAAATCCACAAAAAATTGAGGACAGGCACTGGCACAATAACAACAATTCTTACCTCAAAATACCCCCCCCCCCCCACACACACACACACACACACACATGTTCACAAAGGGTACTGGTTCAGAGCATATGGCTTAGACTAGAGTGTGTTAATGCTGATTGAATATGCTTCTCTATTAGTCTAATGTTAGGTGTAGACCTATGATAATCCCAATGTGATAGAATGGAGAACGGCTTAACATCAAATTCGATTTGAAACGAGAAAAGTGATTATAATAACGGTGGACCACTTAGAGAAACATACGCTCTTTGGTCCAGTTTTCCGTCCTGCTGGAGGACCTGATGTTTGACGTTAGCCGTTATGACCAGGACAAGCAGCTTAGCAAAAACACCCCATGCAGAGAGGCTGGGTTGGAGTCGACCGCTCTCTATTTGGTGACAAAGTAAAAGTGTTTTGTGTGTTTGTCTGCCTTTGTCTGTCTGTAAATGTGTTTTAGAGAACTGTGGAGTAGCACTTTATTGATTCTCAAAGGTAAATTGCACTTACAGTAGCAGAGGTTTCAACAAAACATACAATATACCAACATTTTTGTGTGTATACTGTAAGTGTTTTAGGTTGGAAGGGGACTGTTTTAAACACACACACAATGTCTGGTGAAAAGGTAGTGAACTATATGGAAGAGGAGTGGTTGAGCTCAAAGGGTTAATGCCAATTACTCCCACAGACAGATGTCCCAGTCGGATCACCGGGCCACAGTCTGTGAGTGTGTGTGTGTGTGTGTGTGCTTGCCTTTGTTGCTGGGTGAGTAGCTGTTTCAAATGTTTTTTGTTTATTTACTGAAACGGACCACCGGGACACTGTTGTGTCAATGTTAAATTACTATACACTCCTTTCTCTCTCTCCATTCACTGTGTGTATATGTCTGTGTTAAGGCTATACTCTTACCCATTCCTTATTCTGTATGTCTCTCTCTTTCAGAGTGTGGATGTGTGTGTGTTTGTAACCTTGGAGATGCTACTGATGAGGAGGGGCAGTGTAGTAGAAAGGGGAGAAGGAGCAGGAGAAGAGGAGGGTGACAATCAACACAACCAAAACAAGCAGAGGAGCAAACTGAAAACTTTAGTGGATTCCTCTCCCTCCGTATCTCCCTCCTTGTTCCTCTAGACAATGCGCCCAGGTCCTAATGAACCCTTTAACTAACCCTTGTGACCTAACACTTCACTAAGTGGGCCTCTTAAGCCCTCCAACTTTAACCCCTGATCGGTTCCAATGAGGATCTTCCCCCTCAGTCTGCTCACAATCCCCTCGTTAAGACGCTCTCACTTCCTGTGTGTGCTGTTGTGCTTTTGTGCTCGGACAAGATGCTCGACAGGTTTTTGTTAGGGTAGGAATGGAAAGAGAGAGAGAATGAAGAGTCTGGGAGGCCTGAAAGCAGAGGAGAGGAGAAGGAGCAGGGTAAGAGGGTGAGCAGTGAGGTGAGAGCCCCACCGTCACCCCCACACACTAAAAACACCAACATCTCCTGGCAAACAGCATACTACAGGACACAACATTGGTAAGACGTACCTCCTGATGTACTGCTAGGCAGGTGTTGGCTGTGTGTGTGACACCTCAATGGGACAAGGAGGGGTAGGTGAGGAGAACAGGTAACTGGACCTAATCCAGAGCTGTGATTGGAGTGTAACCTGAGAGAATCCTCTCAATCCCTCCATTTAGGTGGAGCGACAGCACAGCTGTAGGTCTGCCGGTCAGGTAGAGCTGCTGGTCAGATAGATCTGCTGGTTAGACAGAGCTGCTGGTTAGATAGAGCTGCTGGTCAGATAGATCTGCTGGTTAGACATAGCTGCTGGTTATATAGAGCTGCTGGTTAGATAGAGCTGCTTGTTAGATAGAGCTGCTGGTCAGATAGAACTGCTGGTTAGACAGAGCTGCTGGTTAGATAGAGCTGCTGGTCAGATAGAGGTGCTGGTTAGATAGAGCTGCTGGTTAGACATAGCTGCTGGTCAGATAGAGCTGCTGGTTAGATAGAGCTGCTGGTTAGACATAGCTGCTGGTCAGTTACAGCTGCTGGTTAGATAGAGCTGCTGGTCAGATAGAGCTGCTGGTCAGATAGAGCTGCTGGTTAGATAGAGCTGCTGGTCAGATACAGCTGCTGGTCAGATAGAGCTGCTGGTTAGATAGAGCTGCTGGTCAGATAGAGATGCTGGTCAGATAGAGCTGCTGGTTAGATAGAGATGCTGGTTAGACAGAGCTTCTGGTTATATAGAGCTGCTGGTTAGATAGAGCTGCTGGTCAGATAGAGCTGCTGGTTAGATAGAGCTGCTGGTTAGACATAGCTGCTGGTCAGTTACAGCTGCTGGTTAGATAGAGCTGCTGGTCAGATAGAGCTGCTGGTCAGATAGAGCTGCTGGTTAGATAGAGCTGCTGGTCAGATACAGCTGCTGGTCAGATAGAGCTGCTGGTTAGATAGAGCTGCTGGTCAGATAGAGATGCTGGTCAGATAGAGCTGCTGGTTAGATAGAGATGCTGGTTAGACAGAGCTTCTGGTTATATAGAGCTGCTGGTTAGATAGAGCTGCTGGTCAGATACAGCTGCTCGTCAGACATAGCTGCTGGTTAGATAGAGCTGCTGGTCAGATAGAGCTGCTGGTTAGATAGAGCTGCTGGTCAGATAGAGCTGCTGGTTAGATAGAGCTGCTGGTCAGATACAGCTGCTGGTCAGACATAGCTGCTGGTCAGATAGAACTGCTGGTTAGTAGAGCTGCTGGTCAGATAGAACTGCTGGTTAGATATAGCTGCTGGTCAGATACAGCTGCTGGTCAGATAGAGCTGCTGGTCAGACATAGCTGCTGGTTAGATAGAGCTGCTGGTCAGATAGAGCTGCTGGTTAGATAGAGCTGCTGGTCAGATACAGCTGCTGGTCAGACATAGCTGCTGGTCAGATAGAACTGCTGGTTAGATAGAGCTGCTGGTCAGTTACAGCTGCTGGTTAGATAGAGCTGCTGGTCAGTTACAGCTGCTGGTTATATAGAGCTGCTGGTTAGATAGAGCTGCTGGTCAGATAGAGCTGCTGGTTAGACATAGCTGCTGGTCAGATAGAACTGCTGGTTAGATAGAGCTGCTGGTCAGATACAGCTGCTGGTCAAATAGAGCTGCTGGTCAGACATAGCTGCTGGTCAGATAGAACTGCTGGTTAGACATAGCTGCTGGTTAGATAGAGCTGCTGGTCAGATAGAGCTGCTGGTTAGATAGAGCTGCTGGTTAGACAGAGCTGCTGGTTATATAGAGCTGCTGGTTAGATAGAGCTGCTGGTTAGACAGAGATGCTGGTTAGATAGAGATGCTGGTCAGACATAGCTGCTGGTCAGATAGAACTGCTGGTTAGATAGAGCTGCTGGTTAGACAGAGCTGTGGTTAGACATAGCTGCTGGTTAGACAGAGCTGCTGGTTATATAGAGCTGCTGGTTATATAGAGCTGCTGGTTATATAGAGCTGCAGGTTAGAGCTGCTGGTTATATAGAGCTGCAGGTTAGAGCTGCTGGTTATATAGAGCTGCTGGTTATATAGAGCTGCTGGTTAGAGCTGCTGGTTATATAGAGCTGCTGGTTAGAGCTGCTGGTTATATAGAGCTGCTGGTTAGATAGCTGGTTAGACGCTAAATGTGAATTCACTGATTACAGTATATTAATTTCTCAGATATCTCACAAGAACATTCTCATCGATTTCCCTCATTTACAGATAGTATTGGGTGCAAGTTACAATCTCTTACATTGTCTAGTAGTCACTCACAGCTGAATCAGAGCAACATCTCTCCACGACACAAAAGCACCATACAAACACACACAAAAACATGTACAGTGTACCTGTAAACAAAAAACATCAAGATTATAATAATGAGATATTCAGTTCTAATACAGCATCATCCTACTGGACATGGTGGTAGGTTATAATGTGTGGACCAGATGTTGATGCTGTAATTAAATCATTATCCTGTGATCTGCAGATATCACATCATCGCTGGGGTTGTTTTTAATTACTCTGTGTGTATGTGACAAACATAACTGACAAGCAAACATACCCACAGTCAAAAATACAAACAGCTGGACAACAACACAGGCGCACACACACACATACACACACACATACACACACACATACACACACACATACACACACACATACAGCTGTTTAGCTGAAGGCAGGTTGTTCTGAGAGAGAAAGATGATGAAAGTAGGAGAGAAAAGGTGGAAGGTGATTGACAAAGTGGGTTTTGAGAAACAAACATTTCCCCATGGTGATTATTACTGGAACAACTATGGCATTCTATGCATTCACATGCTCCAAATGTCAAGAGGTCTTGAGAGATTTGGCGAAAGCCAGACGAGAGAAGGTTTCGTGCCGTATGTATTTAGTTGGTTGTTTATAAGGCTTAATCCTATTTCTTGGAGCAGCATCTGCTAGTGTTGGGAAACAGAAAAAGGCAGAAGAAGGAGAAGCGGTGATGAGGAGAGACGTGAGATGAGGAGAGAGGTGAGCGTGATGAGGAGAGAGGTGAGCGTGATGAGGAGAGATGTGAGCATGATGAGGAGAGACATGAGATGAGGAGAGAGGTGAGCGTGATGAGGAGAGAGGTGAGCGTGATGAGGAGAGAGGTGAGTGTGATGAGGAGAGACGTGAGATGAGGAGAGAGGTGAGCGTGATGAGGAGAGAGGTGAGCGTGATGAGGAGAGAGGGGAGCGTGATGAGGAGAGAGGTGAGCGTGATGAGGAGAGACGTGAGATGAGGAGAGAGGTGAGCGTGATGAGGAGAGAGGTGAGCGTGATGAGGAGAGACGTGAGATGAGGAGAGAGGTGAGCGTGATGAGGAGAGAGGTGAGCGTGATGAGGAGAGAGGGGAGCGTGATGAGGAGAGAGGTGAACGTGATGAGGAGAGAGGTGAGATGAGGAGAGAGGTGAGCGTGATGAGGAGAGAGGTGAGCGTGATGAGGAGAGAGGTGAGTGTGATGAGGAGATGTGAGATGAGGAGAGAGGTGAGATGAGGAGAGAGGTGAGCGTGATGAGGAGATGTGAGATGAGGAGAGAGGTGAGATGAGGAGAGAGGTGAGCGTGATGAGGAGAGAGGGGAGCGTGATGAGGAGAGAGGTGAGATGAGGAGAGAGGTGAGCGTGATGAGGAGAGAGGTGAGCGTGATGAGGAGAGAGGTGAGCGTGATGAGGAGAGAGGTGAGATGAGGAGAGACGTGAGATGAGGAGAGAGGTGAGCGTGATGAGGAGAGAGGTGAGCGTGATGAGGAGAGACGTGAGATGAGGAGAGAGGTGAGCGTGATGAGGAGAGACATGAGATGAGGAGAGAGGTGAGATGAGGAGAGAGGTGAGCATGATGAGGAGATGTGAGATGAGGAGAGAGGTGAGCGTGATGAGGAGAGAGGTGAGCGTGATGAGGAGAGAGGTGAGCGTGATGAGGAGAGAGGTGAGCGTGATGAGGAGAGAGGTGAGCGTGATGAGGAGAGACGTGAGATGAGGAGAGAGGTGAGTATGATGAGGAGAGAGGTGAGCGTGATGAGGAGAGAGGTGAGCGTGATGAGGAGAGACGTGAGATGAGGAGAGAGGTGAGCGTGATGAGGAGAGAGGTGAGCGTGATGAGGAGAGAGGTGAGTGTGATGAGGAGATGTGAGATGAGGAGAGACGTGAGATGAGGAGAGAGGTGAGCGTGATGAGGAGAGAGGGGAGCGTGATGAGGAGAGACGTGAGATGAGGAGAGAGGTGAGCGTGATGAGGAGAGAGGTGAGCGTGATGAGGAGAGAGGTGAGTGTGATGAGGAGATGTGAGATGAGGAGAGACGTGAGATGAGGAGAGAGGTGAGCGTGATGAGGAGAGAGGTGAGCGTGATGAGGAGAGAGGTGAGCGTGATGAGGAGAGATGTGAGATGAGGAGAGAGGTGAGCATGATGAGGAGAGAGGTGAGCGTGAAGTGAGACGAAACAAAAGGATCAAGTTTGAAACGAGAGGAAAAGACACCACTCACACAGCAGAGGTCAGGTGGGCTGGAGAGAGGGGTGGGAGGGGGGAGGAGAAGGCATTGGTCAGTGAAATTGGAGGTGAACGTTGAGTCTTTCCTGTCTGGTGTGGGTCTGCATAATCCAGTCTAATCTGCTGCGTGTTTAACCCATCTGAGCAGCGAGAGATGGATTATCCCTCTGACAATGGCCTCTCGCTCATCTGCTAAATTACTCCACTCAAAATCATATGCTGCTCCTGACACACACACACACGCACACACACGCCAGTTCCCTCAGTCGACCGGTCATGTGTTCAAACTCTCATTTTCTGTCCTGAAATTATGATCAGAAGAAGCAGATCAAATGTTTGACGGTGTGCATAGAAGCTTGTAAACTTGCATGTGTTCTTCCTGGAGATTTCCCAGAACTGCCATGGAAACTCAGGGCCTCACAAGCTCACAGTCACTGGAAATGAATGACATCGGAAGAGAGTGGGTGGATGAGAGGAGGAAGTGAACGTGAGGAGCAGTGATGAGAAAACATACACAACAAAACAAACTCCAGCAGCAGGTTCTCTATGAGAGTGAGGATCAAGGTGTGTGACACCAGGTGGAACATCTCAGGGGACAACGGCTTCAACCATCTTATTCTCTTAAAAAATGAAGACCAACCATGAGACCAGTGCCTGCAGCTAAATAATGACTGTCTATGAAAGTATGAATGCAGCGAGTATGTGTGCACCTGCATATTTCTGTACAAAAGCATGTGCAAGGGCACAAAGCATCCGCTCCCGTCACCAGGCATCCACAGTACAAGCACTGAACGGAGATGTGATAAATGGTTTCAAGGTTGTGGAAAGACTTCGATCTAACCATCTATTCAGGAGAAGTGTGTGGAGTGTGGGCTGTGGAGAAAACGAGAAAGGGGGTGGAAAATGAGGGAGAACAGGGCAGATGTCAGGGTAACCACCATCTTGTTTCATTGTCCCACTCGTCTCTCCACAGATGTAAGCATTTCTGGAATGGCCCCAAAAATATTTTGTTTGTTTCCTTGACATTTAGTGTCCTTCCAGGAGCTGCTTTGCCAGGATGGACTGAAATGTCAGAGAGGAGGGGAGGAGTAACCCATCATTAAATCAAGCCCCACCACCCCCACCCCCTCCAAACATACACACACACTGCCTGTAATCCCCTAATCCCCCTGCAGATTGAGAACACCTTCAAGATATATGATTGTGATGGGAGATTATGATCAAATTATGTTGAGGGTGGATTAGAAGGGGAGGCCCCTCTCTGGTCCACCACTGAGACAGGCTGGAGACCCAGACCAGACCCCAGCGGAGGAGTCTCACTCATCCCTGATGTGGACACACTACCTCCCTTAGGAACCCTGGAGGGGGAGTGGGTGACCGTTCAGATCTGCTCTCTGACAGTCAACAAACACACAGTCATTGACAGACACTCTGACCACTGGTCCTTGGCAGGTATTTTATTTCATATATAGACGCTTTCTGTAATCAAATGTGAGTGCAATCAAACAACAGCAAATACAAACATTACCAATGCAGTCTGAGAACCAGGAAACACGGGGTTAAACTGGAAGCCTGTGGCAGGGGCCCAGGGGCCCCTTGGCCCCCTGATGTTGGTGGGTGGGGAGTAGCTTGGGGGGGGGGGGGGTCAAGAGGGCTTGAGGCTGTTAACCATGACAGAATCATCCCATCAAGCCCTCCCTTGCCCTCACATCGTCCAAAAGGTTACTTCCCATTCAGTTGACTTTGAACAAACTAGAGAATATTAAAGACCCCCGCACCCTTTCTTAGAACGCTCTTCCCAAACCTCAGTCCAGACAGTGCTCTCTCACCGCGCCTTCTTACCCACTAACTTCTCTCTCCATCCCGGCCCTGCGCCAAGAGTTTTAATTTCCCCTTTCCTACCTTTCCTCCTCATTACCATCATCAAACAGAAAAATATACATTTAATCAGAATTTCAATCAACAGCAGGAGCCAATCAGAGTCCAGAGATCTGCAGATGAGATCCGTTGAGGCTTGTGGCGCCAAGCGGAGGGGGCTGGTGGGGGGAGGGGTCAAAGAACTATGAACATGTAGAACCCAAGTCCTTGTGTGCCCCAGGATGGAACAACACATGCGTGTGCAGGGTGCAGGTTGTGTGTAAGGTTGCAATGTGTGTGTGTGTGTGTGTGAACGGTGGAGCGAGAGGGCTGGTATGTCAGGCAGCACAGTCCTGGAGCTGAACAAGGAGCAGAACCACAAAGTTACCGACCCCCCCTCCCCCCCCAACCTGCTCCTCCAAGCACATGTAGCACGCACACACGCACACACGCACAGTCGCCCCGCACGGCTTGTGAAGTCAGGTGATCACTGTCAACAACATCCCAAAAAAAAGGAGAAAAAAAAGAGAAAAAAAAAACACAAAAATTAACTCAATGGTAAAAATCATCTCTACCATTACGATGCTTCAGTTCTTTAAATTTTTAACATTTCCGAAAAGAGATTCCTCCTGGTTTAAGCAGAGTGGGTGTGTGTGTGTGTGTATGTAGTCCCCTGCCACACACACATACGCACACATACACACACACACTCCAACACAACATCCCCATGTGGAGAGAGGGAACATTGCCCAATGGAGACACTCCTCCTCTGGGTGGCTGCACCAATCGAAGGAGGAGACGGGGGTCGTTACCATGGCTACCAGGGGTCCTCTAAGTCAGCAGCGCTCTGAGAGAGGGAAGAGGAAGGGAGAGAGAGGAAAGGAGAGAGTGGGAGAGAGGGGAAGACAGTGGAAGACAGAGAAACAGAGAGACAGAGAGAGAGAGATCAAAGTTTAATCATGCATACTGGCCCACGAATGGGAAGCATGTCAAAATGTACAGGTGTCCCTTCTTGGCGTTCTGTGTGTTCAAGTTGAGCAGAAGTTAAGCTGGGACGGCTCTGGTTTACTCTACCCTGCCCCACCCACCCCGCCCCACCAGTAGGACTGCCAGGGCTCCTCCCCCCACTCACCTGGCAGATAGACAAACACTGCTAGAAGGGGGAGCGCATCTCAATAGTTTATGGAGCTGTCCTGTCCTAGGCTCCTCTCCTCCACAGGCACGCAGTAGAACTGGACGGGTGGAAATACAGCCCTCCATCAGCCGTCTCCCTGCATGCACTCACACAGCTCTACCAGCTGTGGCTACACCACAGGAGGCCAGCTGTGGCTACACCACAGGAGGCTCTCAGCTGGGGACTAGAGCTACATAGGGGCAAGACCAGGAGGAGCACAGGAGGACATGGCTATGGTTCTAACCAGCTCTGGTCATCACCTACAGGAGGACATGGCTATGGTTCTAACCAGCTCTGGTCATCACCTACAGGAGGACATGGCTATGGTTCTAACCAGCTCTGGTCATCACCTACAGGAGGACATGGCTATGGTTCTAACCAGCTCTGGTCATCACCTACAGGAGGACATGACTGGGTCTATCCATGACCAGCTCTGGTCATCACCTCCAGGAGAACATGACTGGGTCTATCCATGACCAGCTCTGGTCATCACCTCCAGGAGAACATGACTGGGTCTATCCATGACCAGCTCTGGTCATCACCTCCAGGAGAACATGACTGGGTCTATCCATGACCAGCTCTGGTCATCACCTCCAGGAGAACATGACTGGGTCTATCCATGACCAGCTCTGGTCATCACCTCACCTAACTCCCTCTAGCTCCGACACAACTACACAGGAACACACATGACCATGAAGCAACCGCAACAGACATGCCCAGGGAGAGGGTCGCCATGGTAACCAGTCTCATACAACCCAGTGGACACGACACAGACAGACATGTAACCCAATCACTCGCACATCAAAGTTCTGGAGCTCCAATGCTTTATTTGAGGGTTTGTTGCTTACATTGAAACGCATTGAACTGCTTAAACATACACCATCACCTTAGCATGGCCTCATATCATATGAACCACACGTGAGATAAGCAGGTACAATGCATGTACTGGGATAAGAAAAGGAATCATAAACTGGTCTCAGACTCACACACCTTACAGTTTAACGCCCAGTTCATATCAAGACGAGACAACACAGTAGTTAGTAGATAGTTTTGCGCCTCTGAGAGCACCTGCCAAACTACAATTTTTATAGATTTTTTTGTTGTTGTTGTAAACAACTACTTTGATGATAGGAGTCATTTCCAAATGTTCTAGATACATTCTTAGGCGGGGCAGGGTTTAACCACAACAAATCTCTTTGCTACTGCTCCATAAAAACGCTCGGCGCTGTCTCCGAGAAATGTGCACTAGATGAAACAGGATGGGGAGACTGGTGCTTTATACAGCATAGATGACAGGGCCCGTCTGAAGCCATCTGTACAGGTCATTCTGGGATGTCTTCCCAAACACACAAAGAATGGTCCATGAACAACCCAACCCACTCTTGTAGTCTCCACTCAGGTTGACCCCCCCATGACTACAAAGCCCAGAATGCACTAAAAACACTTCATCGGCAAAACCCAAAAACCCTTTAGGGAAAAGATACACTGAGCTCCCAATAACGGCCAGTGTCATTTCCTTACATAAACACACACACACACATATATACACACACACACACACACACACACACACACAATGGGGCTGGTGGTCTATGTTTGTGCAGGCTGTTGTGCTAGAGACAGAGCTTGTGTCCATGTGGTCTCCAGGTCCAGATGCTACATGGTCTTCACCAGGGTTGGTCGTTCTCTGTCGTGTGGGGTCCCTACATGGAGGTGAGGGAGAGGCTGGGCGGTGAGGCTGGGTGTGGGGCTGAGGGGTGGGGCTGAGGGGTGGGCGGAGGCTCAGGCAGAGGAGGGGGCGGGCTGGTCTGCGACTGTGGGGGCGGGCACGTCTTCACCGGTTGGGGCGTCGGGCGAGGGAGGGGGTGAGGGGGGCGAGGCGGGGGGCGAGGCGGGGCGCTCCTGGTCCTGGCTGGGCGGGCTCTCCTGGTTGCCGGGCAGCCGGTAGGAGCTCAGGGCCTCCTCCAGCACCGAGCGGTACTGGCCACGGTGGTGCAGGCGGAACTGGCGCAGCGCCTCCAGGAGGTGGCCCGCCGGGCCGCCCTCCTCGCTCTCCTCCTCGCCCGCACAGCCTCCCCCCGCGCAGGCCTGGGGCGACACGCCACCGTCAGACACACACACACACGGACTAACCCTGGCCAGATTTGGGATACTTCTCAAGGAGTGACCTAGCTCAGACACTCAATTCACCCAGGACACATGGCACACACACACCCAGCCACACCACACAGTCTATTGTTAAACTAGACACACACACCCTGCTAAACTATACAAACAGCATGTTTTGGGGAGGTCAGGTGCATGGTTGTCCCAGTGGCAGTAAGAGGATGTGTTCTACCGGGCTCTGGTACTGTCCAGTTCTACCGGCTCTCGGAGACAGAGGCTCTCGGAGACAGAGTCTCAACACCCCAGGCTGCCATGTGGTTAAGGCCATGGATGGAAAAGATGTTTAGTGTTGTTTCTACAGTCGTCATTTTTCCTCGTTTCATGTCACAACATGACAATTTCCAGACAGACGGGCAGACAGACAGACAGTAACAGAGACAGACAGACGGGCAGACAGACAGACTCCTCTCACAGCCGTGTGTGGGCTGAAGCAGGCTGCCAGTCTGAAGCTGATGGAGGGGGCGGGGCGGGGCGGGGCTGTGGGTGTGAGAGGTCAGAGGGATCAACTCACCCCTTCCTCTTCTCTATGGGGGTTCAGCTTGTTGTACACAGCCTCGATTACACTGCGCCTGGGAGGGGACACACACACACAAAGGTCAGCCAACACACTGCTTCTTAGGAGGAAAACCAAGGTACAGCATGCTTGATTCATGAGGTCATGGGAGTCTGATAAAAAAAAGGCAACAAAATAAAAGGATGTGAGAGCGTGCGTGAGTGTGTGAGTGAGAGTGTGTGTGGGTGTGTGTGGGTGTGTGTGTGTATTTACTTGCTGGCCAGGCCTCCTCCTGGTGGGAGGTTGCTGATGTTCTCAGTGGCGATGTTCCTCAGGACAGACACCAGGTCAGGGAGCCCCTCTTCCCCACAGCCACCCAGCAGCTCTACGGAGACACACACACGCACACGCACACACACACCGTCAGAGTGTGTGTGTGTGTCTGTCACCTCCGTGTCTCCCTGGCAGCTTTGGGAGGGAGGGGCAGGCCAGACTGGGGGAGTTTTGCTTAAGGGGAGTGGAGTGGGTCAAGGCATCGATAATTGTCTACAGGAAAAGGGTTTTTAGGTCGTCAATTGGAATCTGGCAGTGTGAGAATACAAAAAAAGAATTTTTATGGATTTTTGTGTGTTTATGAGAGTGAGTGAGTGAGTGTCTGTGAATGAATGATATGCATGTGTTTGGAGAGAGTGTGTGTGTGTGTGTTAGGGGTGGAATGGTACATGTATTCGTACCGAACCGTACGGTACGGGCGTCATGGTTCGATAAGTCATTTAAGGTTATCTTTCCTATAGCTTGCTCTTTTATTAAACAAACTAAATGGCCTTATGTTATTTACACAAGGGCATGTCGTTTCTGTCTCTACATGGTCGCCGTCGCCCTCCCCCGCCGCTGCCCCAAAAGCTGTAAACCTAGGGGAAACACTGAATATGTCAGTTATCACCTACGTTACGTATCAAACACGGACCATTTA
Source organism: Thaleichthys pacificus (assembly GCA_023658055.1). Classification (NCBI taxonomy): domain Eukaryota; kingdom Metazoa; phylum Chordata; class Actinopteri; order Osmeriformes; family Osmeridae; genus Thaleichthys; species Thaleichthys pacificus. The sequence goes on from CM042856.1 coordinate 1,572,419, forward strand.
AAATCTAGATATTACTGGACATTGGCGCAGCTAACGTCATTACACCAGCTACATTGTAAGCGTAATCCCCGCAAAATTCAAGTCAAAATGACAGCAGCGGTGTCTGCTGATATCACAGAGTTAAGGAATTTCTCCGAACTCGATTTTATTCAAAAAATGAGGTAATCTGGCTTTCATAACTCAGTGCCTGTCCTCTTACTGACATCACCACACGTGGTTGTGGGGTGTGTGAGTGGAAATACATCTAACATGCTAACGCATATAACGCATGCTAAATGACTAAAAATATCCGACGCCATCACCCAGGTGTGCCAATCACTGGAACAAGATTTTTTTTTTTTTTTTACTGTCCAACTTCTCCTCCCTACTGTGCTTAACCAGCCATAGATACACATACAAATAGGGCCAAAAAAATTACTGACGCAATCGGAATTTACATGTCATCTTCAATGCGCCCGTATTCACTCGTAGAGGAACCTGGTTTGTTTTCCTTTTCCCTCCGTTGTACCGAACTCGTACCGAATCGTGATGTCTGAACCGCGGTATGAACCGAACCGTGACTTCAGTGTACCGTTCCACCCCTAGTGTGTGTGTGTGTGTGTGTGTGTGAATGAATGACATGCGGGGGTTTGGAGAGTGTGTGTGTGTGTGTGTGAATGAATGACATGCGGGGGTTTGGAGAGTGTGTGTGTGTGTGAATGAATGACATGCGGGGGTGAGAGTGTGTGTGTGTGTGTGTTCTCACCCTCCACGCGAGACTCGAGGTACTTGTCCAGTTCCTCCTCCTTCTTCACAGCCTCTTCAGACACCTTGGGGGCGCCGGGCAGACACACCAGCACCACGCTCATGTTGTCCCTGCTCCCCTGGACGCCACGCAGACACCACAACAGCCTGTTACGCCTCGTCTACAGGCCTAAGCTGTCTGTGTGTGTGTGTGTGTGTGTGTGTGTGTGTGAGCGTGCTTACCTTGTGCAGGCAGGTGTCCACCACGGCGTTGCACACCTTCTCCAGGTCGTCGCACACCTGTAGCCGCGAGCGCACAAACTCGCACAGCTCCTCGTTGGACATGACGTCCCAGATGCCGTCACAGGCCAGCACCACAAACTCGTCTCCCTGGGCGGCGCGCTCCATCACGCACACCTCGGGCTCCGGGCTGACCAGCTGCTCCGTGGGGCCCTTCCCGTCCACGCACTTGTAGTCGTAGTCGCCCAGGGCACGGGACACGGCCAGCGAGCCGTTGACCCTCTGGATCATGACGGAGCCGCCGGCGTTCTGGATGCGCTCCTTCTCGCGGGGGTTGCAGGGCTTGTGGTCCTGCGTGGAGAAGCCCACCCGGCCGTCGCGGCTCAGCACGGCCCTCGAGTCGCCGCAGTTAATGAAGTAGAGGTGGGTGGGGCTGAGGAGCACGCCCACCGCCGTGGAGCCGCTGCGGTCCAGCCCCTGCCGCAGGTCCGAGAAGCTGCGCATGTACTCGTCGATCTTCAGGAAGCCCGAGCGGATGCCATCCTTCACGCCGTCCACCGCCCCCGCCCCGGGACTGAACTGCGCGCCCCCGGTCAGGATGTGCTCCAGCAGGTGGCCCGAGCAGTAGTTGGCCACGCGCGAGCCGGCGTGGCCGTCGTACACGGCGAAGAAGGACCAGTCGGTGAGTCCGTGGGGCAGGCCCACCACGGCCGTGTGGGCGTCCTCCATCTCCACCCGCCAGCCCTGCATGGAGCTCAGGCCGTAGCGGAGGCCGTTGCCCTCGCCGTGGGCGCAGTGCTTCTCTGTCTTGGGTTTGTCCAGGAACGCGCCCATTGCTGCCTACACCTGGGGAGGCGTGGAGAGAGACACAGAACAAGTAGTGTGAGATGTTAGTTACATGCTGTAGTCACTGATTGATACATTCTACTCCATCTACAGAGAGGTTCTGGGAGGATACATGGTACCACCTCCACCAAGGTCATCAGTGAACAAGAGACAACTCCTGCCCATCCAATCATCTCAGATCTACACCCCTGCCCTATTACAGGACCAGGAGTACAGGAGGGGGCACATGAGGGCTTGTTTGTTTGACCAGCTGGTGCCAAGCTAGTGATGCTGACATCTCCACGGGGCATCAGGGCTGTGTGACGGACAGGAAACATCTCCACAGAGCTCTGCTTCACAGCCGCTGACAGCCTCACAGAGCACACCTTGACTGGAACACCAATTATTCCAACACACATGCACTTTTCTTTGAAGTAACCTAAACACTTCCTCGGCTCTAGTGTTACTGCGTGGGCCACACCGAGCACGCTGCCGTCTGGCCAGCACTTTCCAGAGGCCTCAACTTTAGAGAGCAGCACGAGAGGAAGGTCTCCCCAGTCATGTGACCAGAGCATCAGTCCTTAATCACATCCCTCACCATCCACACAGGAGAGAATCACATCCCTCACCATCCACACAGGAGAGAATCACATCCCTCACCATCCACACAGGAGAGACTCACGTCCCTCACCATCCACACAGGAGAGAATCACGTCCCTCACCATCCACACAGGAGAGAATCACGTCCCTCACCATCCACACAGGAGAGAATCACGTCCTCACATCCACACAGGAGAGAATCACATCCCTCACCATCCACACAGGAGAGAATCACGTCCCTCACCATCCACACAGGAGAGACTCACGTCCCTCACCATCCACACAGGAGAGAATCACATCCCTCACCATCCACACAGGACGGAAGTGTACTCTCCCTACACTTTTACACACACACACACACACACACACTCACTTTTAAACACACATACACTCTTACACAGGCACTCCCACACCCTTACACACACACACACTCTCTCTCTCTCTCTCTCTCTCTCTCTCACACAGGCACTCACACACACACTGTTACACACACACAGACACTCTTACACACACAATGACAAGCATGTGCCCAAAAAAGGCTGGTAAACGCGAGTAGTGACTCCAGCTGGCCTTAATGGAATGAGTGTGTGTGGGTGCGTACGCACGCACGCGCGTGTGTGTACGCGAGTGCGCAGTGTCATGCCACTTGTGCAGTCCTGTGTCTCTGAGAAACACACACGGGTCTATTAATACCCCTGCGGTTTGGATTTCAAGCCTAGGGTGAGAGGGGTCACCCCATTCATACCTCCACCATGCTGCCACCCTCGCCGGTGTCAAACTCCTACGACGCTAGCCTCTCCCTCCCTCCCTCCCACTATCCCTCCCTCAATCCCTCCTTCAAGGAGTGAGCGTGCATGCTGAGGTGTGTGTATGTCATCTGTTGTGTTCGGCAGCAGTGATCCTCTCTAAAAATAAAACAAACATACTGGTGTTGCCTAGCGACCTTCCGCTGCAAACACCCAGGTTGAGCTTCATTCAGCAACATCCTTGGTCTGGCGTGCACACGCACACAGAGTTCTACTGACAGAAAAGGGTAGTTGCATCACCCAGCCTTTACAACACAGCAAAAGACTAAGGACATACGCAAACACATGGAATTGCTGGTGGAATCTACGAGAAACTATCTATTGACGTCCACTTGACTAACTAGTGAAACTAATATGGGCTCTCTCAATCCAAAGAGTTTCACTGAAAACCTAAGTTTATATTGCACTCTCGACCACTCAACCATCGAAACTGCCGTCATTCATTTCTCTCAACCACAGGACGAAACCAGACACCCCCCCCCACACACACACACACGCCAAGAACCACTGGCTCTTCAGAGGGAAGTGGAGGTCAGCGATTGCGTAATGCTACTGTGTGCAGCTCTGTGGTCACACACCCTAAATATGACCTCACACAAATCAAGACCCTGGGCTCCAAAGAAGCCAAGCAACACCTGACTCACACGTCTCGTGATCATGTGACCCGGGATGGCAAACAGATATGGTTCGTCTTAAGTGGCACACGAGCCTACGCCCTGACACACCCACCTTCAGCAGACACTGCCGTGCCCGTGTGAGCGACCCCAGCCGTCACACACACTTGTCACATCACAGCTGTCCCTCCAGTAGAACTGTCATTCCCCCCCCCCCCCCCCCTCTCTCAATTGTCATGAAACACCCTAATCACTTGATCAGAGCTGGGGTCAAAATCCATGCTGTAGGTCACCTGCTTAGTTTGACCCTTAATCTTGCAGGGGCTACAGTTCACCATATTCTAGCTAGCGTTGCGTTAGTGTCACTTAATCCCACCTGTGATAGTCTTAAATACAGGAAAATTGTTGTAGGGGTCCTGAAATTTCACTGACTTGGTGTGAAGAGCAAGGTGTTTAGCAAAATGTGTAGAACCACGATCGTTTTCTAATCGTACAACTGGAAGGAAATGAAAGATCTCTGATTTCTTTTCTTTTTTTTCCTTTTACAAATTTGGTTTAAACAAACGAATCTATTGAATGAGCATGTGATCTTGCTAACAATATCAGAAACTAAGCAAGTTTAATTGTATTCTATTGGCGGATGAAGACTCCATGGTCGTCAAAACCAGTAAATAGCAAGAGAGTTGGTGTTTTAACTAGCCAATTTGATTTGGGAGGGGGTACGTTACAGATTACATAATCCCATGAACCATGCTAATATTACGCTTGATCCGATTGGATTATTTCTGACGCGCGCAGTTGTTTGTTGACTGCGCTACACTGCAGACAGAGCCAAACGCAATAAACGCTATGATTACGCATAATGTCAGTCTGTGCGTCCATAAAAATCTAACCAACTAGCTGGATTGAAATAGCATCTGTGCAGTGAGCTAGCAACACCATTCCTCCAGATGCACTTACAAGTTGTTAGCTATCTAGCTAAAGCAACAATAATAGCCACTAGCTAGCCCCCGACGTCCGGCTGAGACAGGGGTTTGTCTAATCCCTGGAAGAAGAAAAAACACATTTTATGAAGTTTGAAAGATTATAAAACCATGTAGGTAGCTGAAGTAAAACCCAGAGAGATAACCGCAATGTATTATGGATCAATTGACCTGTTAGCCAGAGCTAGGTACGTGTGTACAGTCCTAATTCAATACGTTAACTATTCAATTGCACGCACCGTTCCATTGCATTTCCAGACATTAGACTGGTCCTGGCCTTACGAGTAGGCCTTACTCGCTAGCCACTTTAGCAAGCTAGCTACATCTAACAGTATTGTTAGCTAGATATCTATCTAATGTAACGTTAGCTATCTGGCTAAGAGTGTGTACGTCAAATAGTCTTCGCATCAATACTTACGTTTTCTGGATGTAATTACAAATATAGTTTCAATTCGCTCCCTGGGTGTTATTTTTCGTATATATGTAGCTAATGTTAGCTACCTAGCTAGCTATCTCGTTATGTTTCCTTATTTGACAAAAATAAGCGAGATTGGCCTCAGATGAGCGGCGATAATTCCTTTCTCGGCGGTTCCCTGCTTGGATGGCGTTGGTTTTTACGCATGTTTGACACCAATGATGTTTCTCACAACAAACTAAAACAATTCTGTGTATTCGAAAGAATTGTTGACGGTCCGAATTAGTTATATTAGATAACACAAATAAATATCGCACTTTCGTCCATTGAAAGGCCAGCTATCCTTCGACTTTGGGTACTGAACAAGGGGAGGTGCTGATTTAAGTATTTTCTCGGTGGTTGGTCAGATATTCGTACCATTACCTACATCGATTGGACATTGTTACTGCCAATCACCTCTACCCCTGTTCGAAACAACCACTTCATTGGTTAATGTCATCCCTCTAACCTGCTGACGTTAGGCAAGGGTGCACTCGTTTTGCTGTGCGGGTTGAGAGGGCGGCGTACAAGCAAGGAAAGTTTGTGTAAACAGATTCTCAAAGCAACACCTTAAAGTTCAGTATTTAATACGGATATCCCCGAATATGACACACATGGAATTGAATCAAAGGAACTCAGTTATTTATAGTGGTTACCACAGTTATTTGTAGTGGTTACCAATCTGGTGATGGTGGGGGGTCATTTTGTGTTTTGGCAGATTACGCTCAGTCTTATTAATGAATAACTCATCAGATATCCAAACAGATCCCTCAGGAGCCAACAAGAGTTATGAGACTGGTCGGATTAAGTCTTTTTAAACACCCAAGTAAGCGTGTTTTTGTATGTATGTGTGTGATTATGTGTGTGTGTGTGTGTACAATTCTATTTTCAATGGAGGATTAGGGTGGTCAGAATGTGATCATTCTTCTCTGACAGGATGTTCAATCACAGTTGATCCTGAGTACTTACTCTCTCTCTGTACTTGGGTAAAGTGGCCCGCTGACCCCTCGGGTGGGGTATGTGTATGATTGCTCAGCCCCTGGCAGACTGTGGCCGAAGGGGGATGGTTTTTCAACCAAGCAGCTTTATCGTCTTGTAAGCAGCTCAGGAGAGAAAATTAAAAACTGTTATGTCTAATCTGCAGCACCAAGAACAAGTGGCACACGCTCCAAAATCTGAGTTTTGATCCTCTGTGTTTACATGGCTCAGCTCTCTCTTGCACACACACACACACACACACACACACACAGCCTACCCCAGACTGATAAAGGCCCACAGATTGTGTCCTGGCCCAGATGCATGGGGGGAGGGGGGGGCGGGGGGCAGGAGAGGTGCTGGGTATTGAGCGGCACTCTCATTTTTTCAGCCCAGAGATCAGCACTGGGACATCTAGGTCACATCATTACAGCAATCTTCTGCTTGTTCATTCCCAGCTTACAGAGCTTAGGGGGACAGATCCCCTTCATTCACACACACACACACACACACTAATACATCACCCACGAGGAATGCAAAATATGTATTTACAAGCTTAGATTTATCTTCAATCAATCTGGCATTTTGGTTATAGTCTTTTCCGTGCAGGCAAGATGCTTTGTCTAACAATACAGGGAGGACATTTAAGGAATTGAGCAGTTGTATTAATTATATTTCCTGTCCATTGGTACATTTATCAACAAGCAACCCATTTTTCTCAGCTTCATAATTTTTTTCTGAATTCTTTCTGTCAAATTTTCAAATTATTATTATAGTTCATGTTTTTTAGTATTTTTTTAGTATTTTCAATTTGACTCCATCTGTCGTGCAGTAGAACTCATACAATCTTCAATTGTTTCATTTTTTCTTTTTCAATTGACCTTTCAAGTCGAAGGGTTTCACTCACCTCGGTTTGAACTGACTGAATATAGTGAGGAATCGTTGCCCTCTGCTGGTTAATATTTGACATCTTATGAAACAATGGATGACAACCATCATACTAACCTACAGGCGGTGCTGTGCAACAATGTTTCGCCAAGTCTGAAACTAAGCGTGTCTGAAAAAGAACTGAAATTAAGTCCGCTTTGAAATGAAAGGACAGAAAGTGTTTCTGGACTACAAAAATCTGTAATCAATCGATCCAAACTAAGCATACTTCGGTTTCAGCGATCTAATTCCGGTCTAAGCACAGTCAATATCTATACGTAGATGTTGTAAATATATACAGGGAAGTTTGAGACACTTGGTCTGTAAGTAGCCGGTTAAAAATTCTCTGCTCCAGGTGAGGCTCGAACTCACAACCTCGGCATCGCTCAGCTGGTCACTGTCATATAAGTACCGCGCGCTAACCGATTGCGCCACTGGAGCTACGCCACTCGACGTCATAAATAGATATGACGTTGCAATTAAAAGGGAAATTCATCTATACGTACATTTCTGGTAGTGTTATTTTGTTCTGGTTTTATTACTGTATGTCCAGTTCTATACTGGGTGTTATGATTGGGATTAGACCTAGGCTCCCCAGATCCGTTTGTAGCAACTGAACCTACAGCTAATTCAACCTGGGAATACAAAGCAAAGCCATCAAACAAGCAAATGGTGATAGGTAGCTAAAGACACTGTCACCACATTCAGTCAATAGGTACTATTAACTTTGCCTTGTGGGTTATTTAAACTAATGATGCAATTACTCCTCTAGCACTCCTTTTTCATCCCATTACATTTTCCAATGATCTGTTCTAATCCATGCACTAATCTTTCATCTTTTTTCCACACAGCAAACACACACGATCTTCAAAACAACATTCATATTAGTCTCGGATTAATGACCTGTCTCGTTCTCTCTCTCTCAACCACTTTGGCGCGCATTGTGTTGTTTTATAATTTGTGTCACATGATTGAAGAGTCATCCTTTATATGCCGCAATGTGGTATTGTAGATGTCTGTTTCTGTGGTATTAATGGTCGGAGACTGCTTTCCATCCCAGGCAGGACTATCAGTCACAATCCCTGACAGAAAAAGGGAGGGAGAAGGCTGGGATACAAACAACGGTATTACACGCTATTAAATATACATTACATTACATTCTGTGGATACGTGCATACCATCACAATCAGTGTAGTGTTGGTTTTTATTCAGCTGAATCTCAGTTCAACACATGACATATAGGAAACACCAAAGTAAACATTCTTAATGAAGAGAAACCGGTAATTGGCCAGTAGAGGCTAGCCTCAAATACATGCGGCGGTGCCAGTGAAAGAAGTAGGAGGTGGCCCTGTGCCCTTTACTGCGAAAGTGCTGTCATCTATGACCAGGCTAGGAGGCGATAGAAAGAGAATGGGTGGAATATACAATGAGTATGCTATACACAATCTTATGAACGAGGCCCACATGGTGTGAGATATGTCTTTGCTCGCTGTCTGCATTGCTAGCTTGGGCAGCTAATTCGAGGGAGTCAGGTGGCTGAGCGGTGAGGGAGTCGGGCTAGTAATGCTGAAGGTTACCGGTTCGATTCCTGGCTGCGCAAAATGATGTTGTGTCCTTGGGCAAGACACTTGCCTCAGGGGAATGTCCCTGTACTTACTGTACGTCGCTCTGGATAAGAGCGTCTGCTAAATGTAAATGTAAGAGAAGAGCTAGATAATGTTGATGATCATTATGGGGTCATTTGCTCAGGACTGAGGATCAGTAATCCAGTATCTATGTATTTAGCACAGTTATAGGTCTGTGCTCAGCCTACTTAATAATGCAGTTGTTTCTTTAAATGCAGTTGGATCAGTCTGATTGGTTGTTTCCACGACAGTGGCCTGTCAGGAATCTTGGGCAACATGATGACAACCATGCCAAAGTCAGATGGTCGACCTGCTTGATACAAACTGAGACAGCCTCACAACTCACGGCCATTTAGCATGTACGGAAGTAAAAAAAACACCAGAATGATCCTTCATCGTGTCTGTTCTCATAAAGCAGAGGGGCAAACACAGACACAAGCATGATCATACACGTGCACACACGCACCTCGTCCCCCCCCCTCCCGCCTGTCCCAGTAGTTAGAAAGTTAGAGGTGTGCACCACATCAGTAGTTTGTATTAGGTAGTAAATCCTCTTGATGCCAGGGTGGTTGGTGGGTGATTCCAGAGGGGGTGGGTGTGGGGAGAAGGGCCTGAGCGACCGGAGCGAGTCAGTCGTGGATGACGATGGGCCCCCTCATCCTCAAGCTGGGGTGCGGGTGTGGGGGGGCGAGGACGGGCCCCTGCGGCGGGGCCTGGGAGACCCTGCGGAGGGTGATCTGTTCACAGGGCTGCCGACAGGCGCGTCTCAGCTGGGACCTGGACAGCAGGCGTCTGGCCCTCCTGTGGAACACACGGTCTGCAGCGTCAGCACCACCAACCAGGAACCATGACACAAACAACAGCATCTCTCTCACTCTCCCCCCCTCTCTCTCTTTTCTCTTTCTATCCCCTCTCTCTCTGTCTCTCCCCCTCTTTCTTTCTTTCTTTCTTTCTTTCTCTCTCTCTCTCTCTCTCTCTCTCTCTCTCTCTCTCTCTCTCTCTCTCTCTCTCTCTCTCTCTCTCTCTCTCTCTCTCTCTCTCTCTCTCTCTCTCCCCCTCTCTCCCCCTCTGTCTCCCTTTCTCTCTCTACCACAGAACAAGCACTCTGACAGGCTCTCCCTCATCTCTAGCTCTCTGTTTCTCTCTCTTCCTCACTCTCTCCTTCCCTCTCCCTCCTCTCTCTCTCCCCCCCCCCCCCCCCCCCGTGGCACGAGGGCTCTAACAGGTTTGTTGTTCATCTCTCCAAATAGAAAAACCCAGAAGAAAATCTCCTACTTCTGAGTGTGAATGGGGTTCAGTAATTAGAATGACCTTATCAGGGACAATGCATGATTGTGACACACAACTCAATTAATGCCCCTGTTTCCATTTGTGCCAGCAGAGGTAACCTACTGCTGTCCAGGGTTGCAGATTTAGAGAGGGCAGATTTGTCACTCCATATCTCTGCAAATGATATAAAACTGAAATAAATATAAATCCCTTCTCTCAGAGATGTGAAATGATTTCAGAATAGATGAAAGGAGTTTGGATGTGACTGGACTGTAGCACACGGAGGCTCATGTTATGTTCATGTTACAGATAAATCTGCCTCCATCATTCAGACGTCAAACTCTGCACACAAACACCACCACTCTCCCTCTGCTTTTTCCTGTCAGCTCCTTCCAGTCTCCCTTCTCCAACCTTTCACTCAACCCCCTCCCTCTCCACCCCACCCCCTCCCTCTTCACCCCCACCCCTCCCTCTTCACCCCACCCCTCCCTCTTCACCCCACCCCTCCCTCTTCACCCACCTCACCCCCCCTCCCCCCTTCTGTCAGAGCTTGTTTCCTGCTCACCACAGGAAGGAGGCGAGGGGGACATCTCTATCTTCTGTCGTTAGTGCTAGCCTACCAGATGAAAAAGATTAGCATAGTGGACATAATTAATGAGTTATTCTGGGAAACATAGGCTCTGGCTTGGGTAGCTGCCCCTGGTTGGTTCTGTCACAACCCTCTCCTAACTCAGAAGTGTTTTCTTTTTCTGTCTCTGGTCAGAAACATAGAAACACTATTAACAGAGTCAGAATATCAAACACACACGTATACAAACCCACACACTAACTTAGTGTCCATAGGCACGCACACACAAATAAAATATATGCACACAGATCCACATACATACATTCACACAAACACTCACACACACAGACCCACACACACAGACATGTACACGCACACAGGTTAATTGATATGGTGGTCCAGTAATGTTGTAATTGTATTTACACCCAGAGTCAAGCTGGGAGTCTGCTTCCTCTCAGGCAAGCTAGCCTCTAAATCCAAAGAGGGAGAGAGGCTGGATGGAGGCTGGAGGAGAGGGAGAGAGGCTGGAGAGAGGAAGAGAGGCTGGATGGAGGCTGGAGGAGAGGGAGAGAGGAAGAGAGGCTGGAGGAGAGGGAGAGAGGCTGGAGAGAGGCTGGAGAGAGGAAGAGAGGCTGGATGGAGGCTGGAGGAGAGGGAGAGAGGCTGGAGAGAGGAAGAGAGGCTAGATGGAGGCTGGAGAGAGGGACATGGTGTCAGGCTCCCTTAGGACACACTTTTAGTACCAAATCCCAAGGCCAAATCCTCCTCCTTTCATTACCCAAACAACAATTCATTCATACACGCAGTACATATGGCTCAACTAAAGTGTGTGTGTCTAAAAACTCCCACAAATACCGCTAACCCATGTCACAGTTACAACATCCGAGCTGAACAGTTTGTAAGGTGTTTGTATTATATGTTACATCCAGTAAGATAGTACTGTTAACTACTACTTTCAGAATCTGAAAGGTGAATACACTGTGAGACTCCACAGGTTACCAGGGTCAACTTGTGCTTCTGAATGTGTATTCTTGTGTGTATGTGTGTGTGTGTGTGCGGGATAGAGGGCTTACCGTGAGAAGGTGTCTAACAGCTGCAGCACTGAAATGAGACAAGCAGCCAGTCACTCACAGGCAGGGACAACACGCGCTCACCCCAAGACAGGGCACACGAGAGGTCAGAGGTCAGGGATCAGGCCAGGATGTCTACATGCGTGTCTGTCTGGCGTGTGTGTGTGCTTGTACGGTAGCATGAGTGGAAAGACTTAGTCATATGTGTGCCAGAGTATCTGAGCTTTGGAGAGAGTGTTTGTGGAAACCCGTGGAGTCTCTTTCTTCACCGTAACAGAGCGTTCGTGAGAAACACGGTAGATGAACCTGAACTCATTTATAGGTCTATTCTCAGCTCACTAGCCTGCTACTGTGGAATTCTTCAGTTATATTGCCAGTGAAGTCTGCTTTGTTCACTGTTTGATAAACGCATCTCCCCTCTGTGGCTCTCTCTATCAAGGCCTGTCTGGTGCTTCATACACGCAGTCTGCTGTCAGTCAGACACCAGCCATCCGCCTCCCATTCACTCACACAGAGACAAGCCAGCGTCCAATAAGAGGGCACGGAGGAAGCTTGGCCACACCTACCTTGTCTCCCTGGTGACCAGGAAGAAGCTGTCATCGGGGGCGTCGATCCAGTTAGGGCGTCTTTTCCGCATCATCACCCCGCCCCTGGAACTGCTCCCACCACTGCTACGCCCGTTGTGCTGGTGACAGCCAATCAGAAGGACACACACAAGACATGGCGTCGTGTCAGCACATCACTGTCGACGAGGAGCGTTTACTGATTAGCCCGTGAAAATGAGGAGGCTGGAAGTGGTTTGAGGGCTACACACCAGGACTGGACCCGAGGCTGGGCCAGGCGTGGGGCCAGGCGTGGGGCCCTGGTTCTCTGTGGCAGGGCAGAGGGAGAGATCAGTTAGAATAACGAGTCATTTCTACCACAGTTCGTGTTTGTGTAACCGAGTTGAACTGGTTACACTCAAACCTCAATATAAACACCGCCCACCCGCACCATCCAACAGCTAGTTTTCGAAAGCTTAGCAGGTTAAAGAAGTGTTTGTAAAGGTGGTGGTCGCGCTTGTGAGTCGAGGACCCGAGTTCGAATCCAAGTATGGGCAAGATTGGGAGAAAGCAGCCTTGACTACATCTGTTACTATATCTGTATGCACTGTGTGTGTCACCTGAGCCTTTCTCCTGTTCCATCCTGCTGTGGTGGTGGTAGCTCCTCTTTCCCAGCATGCCGTGGGGTCCATGGGGGAGGGAGGAGAGCAGGCGGCGGGGGGGAGGGGCCTGCAGGCCGGGTCGTGCGGTAAGAGCGCAGCGCCGGAGCGGCCGGGCGAGACTCTGGAACAACAACACGGACTGTTCCAGACACCACATGGTACTGACATGTCTAACCTCTGTGTGTTTGTGTGTTACCTAGGAACTGCACGACGCTGGTGAGGGTGCTTCTCGGAACGGTCCGGATCCTGGGCGGCCTGCCCCCTTGACCCTCCGACACTCGCAACATATCTGGATACACAAACACACACGCACGGGATCACCTCTCCAAACCAGCACACACCTTGATGGAGCCCGTTCCCCATGTACCTCACAGAAGTACAGGATTATATTCCAAATTTACAGAAGTTATATTGTATTTATAATATTAACTTCTCATATCCACTGTTGTATCTATATTTTTGCAGAACCCTTGGCCCTTCTGTTGACTAGCCCCACAGGTTTTACACCTCATCTTTTCAATTTTTCCTTCATGAATAATCTCTAGTGATAGATTTAAAGTGCAAGAAGTTTTTATCCAGTTATTTCAGGTCAGGACTTCTGATAAAAATACTAAATTCAAATTTATGTTCAGTAACATTATTCAATCTTGCAACCTTAAAACAAAAATGTATTTCATATTTAGTTTTGATCCTCTATTAAACGAGTCAGCCTATCTGGTGTAAAGGTGACACGCAGAAAGTATAGGCGCCCACACGCACATGCAAACACGCTGAATACATACCTTTTTCTGCACATACATGCGGGCATGCACACGTACTCACACACCCCACAGCACAAGCACAGAGGATGGGAGGGGGTGGTTGAGGTGGGATGGTGACAGGCAGGTAGAGCCCATGCTGTAGTAGGGGGCGGGCCCTTCCTGCTCCTCTCGTCTGAACAGCCAAATCGGTGAGTGTGGCGACGTGATGGACAGATACACAGACACATGAAGCACAAGGACTCGGATAGGATGGTTTCAGCTGTGACTTTATTAGAATACTACTCTCACATTCACACAGAGAGAGAGCGACAGAGAGACAGACACAGACAGAGAGGAGAGAGAGACAGAGAGAGGGGTGAAGGTATTGCAAGCCTGGTTAGAGAGTAGAAACGGAAAAGAGCTGAGAGGTGAAAGTAAACCTATTGGATGAAACCCACCATGTGACAGGCGAAGGTTCTTACATGTACGGAAGCATGTAGGTAGGGGGTTACTATGGTAACAAATCAAGAAGGACACAAACGTCAAACTCAGGAGGGGATGAATGGATGGTGTGGAGATATTCCATGTGAAGAGGAGCAGGTCTGTGGCTGAACCTGCCAGTCCTGTTCCACCACTCTGACTGACACATTTACCCCAACTCTGCCTGCTTTTGCTTCTATCCTGGAAGAGGTAGGAACTGAATAACTGGTCTCAATCCATCCCTGATTAGAATACATTCTCCTTTTCACACTCACACACATGACAAGCACTGGGAAGCACTAATTTGTGCACTGAGGCTCATAAATCAAACACACACACACTCCCGCACACACAGCAGTGAGCTGAGCCCTAGGCTTGGTTATCCATCTGAACAGGTTGAAACGTTCCCAGTTTAACCAGGCGCTTCAGCCCCACCAGCAGAGGTTGGGCTAGCCACCCCCAGGGGGCGCTGTGCAAAATAGAGCATCTCTTAGTAAAATATGCCTCCTCCATCTAGCCTGGGGAAATATACAGCTCAAACTACAATATGGAAGTCACTATCATCTACAGTCAGTCATAGGAAGAGCGCTGATTATGTTTGTGTTGTTGTGTGTGTGTTGGGGGGACGGTCATCCTTGAATAACTAATACATAAATAAATGCATTTATTTACACTTTTGTCCAAGGACACACAGTACAGGAGGGGTTTAAAGTTTCCAGATTGAAGTGCTCTAACCACTGAGCTATGCCCTCCCCTGAACTAAGGCATCTCTTTAAGGTTTTCCACAACTGTCAGTGATGGAAACTTTGAGCTCACAGTGATTTAAGACCGTAATGAGAAAAACAAAGAAAAACAGAAAAATGAAAATATGATCAGAACTCAAATACTTATGAGGACAGGCAGTCTTTATTGGAAACAGGGGGAGGGGGGGAAGAATACAAAAACAATAATAATAATTATATAACAATAATAATAAAAACAGAAAGAGAGACAGACCGGGGGTGGGGGGTAGGGTGGGCGATGGAGCAGCAGTGGGAGGGGGGAGAGGTGTGTGTGGGCGGGCGGGGGGGAGGGGCGCCAGGATGAAAAGGGCCTGGTGTGAGTTTAAGTGTGTGTTTGTATGAACGTGTGTGTGTGTGCGTGACAGAGCGGAAGTTAGGAATTGAAAGAGCTCTTACACTCTGCCTTTATGGCCCCACAGTTAATGGGCACAAAGGGGCGTCGCGCGGCACGGCGCAGCCGGATGAGGTCACGGCACATGTGCCTGGCCAGCTTGGTGAGGCGTGTGGCCTGCAGCAAGAACGCCTGCTTGGTCTTCATGGACGACTTGGGGCTGCCACTGTTACGCACCGGGACCATGTGACTGGACTGACGGGGCCCGTGACCTCGCGAACGAGGCTCCTGGAGGGAGAGAGACAGGGGGAGAGGGAGAGACAGAGAGAGAAAGAGAAACAGCAAGAGAGACAGAAAGAGAGAGACAGAAGAAAGTGTAATAAAATAGTTGAAAGACACAAACACTGGAAGAGCAATACAACTGTGAAGAAACGGTCTGCCAGTTTGCGCATGGACAGATTGACTGTGCTGGACAGTGGTGCTGCTTGGTAGAGAGGCTGGGGAGACAAGGCTGGTGAGACAGGGAGACAGGGCTGGGGAGACAGGGCTGGGGAGACAGGGCTGGGGAGACAGGGCTGGGGAGACAGGGAGACAGGACTGGGAGGACAGGGCTGGGGAGACAAGTAGACAGGGCTGGGGAGACAAGGAGACAGGGCTGGGGAGACAGAGCTGGGGAGACAGGGCTGGGGAGACAGGGCTGGTGAGACAGGGAGACAGGACTGGGAGGACAGGGCTGGGGAGACAGGGTGACAGGGCTGGGGAGACAGGGAGACAGGGCTGGGGAGACAGGGCTGGGGAGACAGGGCTGGGGAGACAGGGCTGGGGAAACAGGGCTGGGGAGACAGGGCTGGGGAGACAGGGCTGGGGAGACAAGTAGACAGGGCTGGGGAGACAAGGAGACAGGGTTGGGGAGACAGAGCTGGGGAGACAGGGCTGGGGAGACAATGCTGGTGAGACAGGGAGACAGGACTGGGAGGACAGGGCTGGGGAGACAGGGAGACAGGGCTGGGGAGACAGGGCTGGGGAGACAGGGCTGGGGAGACAAGGAGACAGGGCTGGGGAGACAGGGAGACAGGGCTGGGGAAACAGGGAGACAGGGCTGGGGAAACAAGGAGACAGGGCTGGGGAGACAGGGCTGGGGAGACAGGGAGACAAGGAGATGGGGCTGGGGAGACAGGGCTGGGGAGACAGGGCTGGGGAGACAGGGAGACAAGGAGATGGGGCTGGGGAGACAGGGCTGGGGAGACAAGGAGACAGGGCTGGGGAAACAAGGAGACAGGGCTGGGGAGACAGGGCTGGGGAGACAGGGAGACAAGGAGATGGGGCTGGGGAGACAGGGCTGGGGAGACAGGGCTGGGGAGACAAGGAGACAGGGCTGGGGAGACAGGGAGACAGGGCTGGGGAGACAGGGAGACAGGGCTGGGGAGACAGGTAGACAGGGCTGGGGAAACAGGGAGACAGGGCTGGGGAAACAAGGAGACAGGGCTGGGGAGACAGGGAGACAGGGCTGGGGAAACAAGGAGACAGGGCTGGGGAGACAGGGAGACAAGGAGATGGGGCTGGGGAGACAGGGCTGGGGAGACAGGGAGACAAGGAGATGGGGCTGGGGAGACAGGGCTGGGGAGACAAGGAGACAGGGCTGGGGAGACAGGGCTGGGGAGACAGGTCGACAGAGCTGGGAGGACAAGGCTGGGGAGACAAGGCTGGTGAGACAGGGAGACAGGGCTGGGAGGACAGGGCTGGGAGGACAGGGCTGGGAGGACAGGGCTGGGAGGACAGGGCTGGAGAGACAGGGAGACAAGGAGACGGGGCTGGGGAGACGGGGCTGGGGAGACAGGGCTGGGGAGACAGGGCTGGGGAGACAGGGCTGGGGAGACAGGGAGACGGGGCTGGGGAGACAGGGCTGGGGAGACAGGGCTGGGGAAACAAGGAGACAGAGCTGGGGAGACAGGGCTGGGGAGTTAAGGCTGGTGAGACAGGGAGACAGGGCTGGGGAGACAGGGAGACAGGGTTGGGGAGACAGGGCTGGGGAGACAGGTAGACAGGGCTGGGGAGAAAGGTAGACAGCGCTGGGGAGACAGGTAGACAGGGCTGGGGAGACAGGGCCGGGGAGACAAGGCCGGGGAGACAAGGCCGGGGAGACAGGGCCAGGGAGACAGGGCCGGGGAGACAGGGCCGGGGAGACAGGGCCGGGGAGACAGGGCCGGGGAGACAAGGCCGGGGAGACAGGGCTGGGGAGACAGGGAGACAGGGCTGGGGAGACAGGGAGACAGGGCTGGGGCGACAGGGAGACAGGGCTGGGTAGACAGGGCTGGGGAGACAGGGCGACATAGCTAGGGAGACAGGGCTTGGAGGACAGGGCTGGAGAGACAGGGAGACAAGGAGACGGGGCTGGGGAGACGGGGCTGGGGAGACAGGGCTGGGGAGACAGGGCTGGGGAGACAGGGAGACGGGGCTGGGGAGACAGGGCTGGGGAGACAGGGAGACAGGGCTGGGGAGACAGGGCTGGGGAAACAAGGAGACAGAGCTGGGGAGTTAAGGCTGGTGAGACAGGGAGACAGGGCTGGGGAGACAGGGAGACAGGGCTGGGGAGACAGGGCTGGGGAGACAGGTAGACAGGGCTGGGGAGACAGGGCTGGGGAGACAGGTAGACAGGGCTGGGGAGAAAGGTAGACAGCGCTGGGGAGACAGGTAGACAGGACTGGGGAGACAGGGCTGGGGAAACAAGGAGACAGAGCTGGGGAGTTAAGGCTGGTGAGACAGGGAGACAGGGCTGGGGAGACAGGGAGACAGGGCTGGGAGGACAGGGCTGGGAGGACAGGGCTGGAGAGACAGGGAGACAAGGAGACGGGGCTGGGGAGACGGGGCTGGGGAGACAGGGCTGGGGAGACAGGGCTGGGGAGACAGGGCTGGGGAGACAGGGAGACGGGGGCTGGGGAGACAGGGCTGGGGAGACAGGGCTGGGGAAACAAGGAGACAGAGCTGGGGAGACAGGGCTGGGGAGTTAAGGCTGGTGAGACAGGGAGACAGGGCCTGGGGAGACAGGGAGACAGGGTTGGGGAGACAGGGCTGGGGAGACAGGTAGACAGGGCTGGGAGAAAGGTAGACAGCGCTGGGGAGACAGGTAGACAGGGGCTGGGGAGACAGGGCCGGGGAGACAAGGCCGGGAGACAAGGCCAGGGAGACAAGGCCGGGAGACAAGGCCGGGGAGACAGGGCCAGGGAGACAGGGCCGGGGAGACAGGGCCGGGGAGACAGGGCCGGGGAGACAAGGCCGGGGAGACAGGGCTGGGGAGACAGGGAGACAGGGCTGGGGAGACAGGGAGACAGGGCTGGGGGCGACAGGGAGACAGGGCTGGGTAGACAGGGCTGGGGAGACAGGGCGACATAGCTAGGGAGACAGGGCTTGGAGGACAGGGCTGGAGAGACAGGGAGACAAGGAGACGGGGCTGGGGAGACGGGGCTGGGGAGACAGGGCTGGGGAGACAGGGCTGGGGAGACATGGGAGACGGGGCTGGGGAGACAGGGCTGGGGAGACAGGGAGACAGGGCTGGGGAGACAGGGCTGGGGAAACAAGGAGACAGAGCTGGGGAGTTAAGGCTGGTGAGACAGGGAGACAGGGCTGGGGAGACAGGGAGACAGGGCTGGGGAGACAGGGCTGGGGAGACAGGTAGACAGGGCTGGGGAGGACAGGGCTGGGGAGACAGGTAGACAGGGCTGGGGAGAAAGGTAGACAGCGCTGGGGAGACAGGTAGACAGGGCTGGGGAGACAGGGCCGGGGAGACAGGGCCGGGGAGACAAGGGCCGGGGAGACAAGGCCGGGGAGACAGGGCCGGGGAGACAGGGCCGGGGAGACAGGGCCGGGGAGACAGGGCCGGGGAGACAAGGCCGGGGAGGACAAGGCCGGGGAGACAAGGCCAGGGAGACAGGGTCGGGAGACAGGGTCGGGGAGACAAGGCCGGGGAGACAAGGCCGGGAAGACAAGGCCGGGGAGACAAGGCCGGGAAGACAGGGCCAGGGAGACAGGGCTGGGGAGACAGGGCTGGGGAGACAGGGCTGGGGAGACAGGGCTGGGGAGACAGGGAGACAGGACTGGGAGGACAGGCTGGGGAGACAAGTAGACAGGGCTGGGGAGACAAGGAGACAGGGCTGGGGAGACAGAGCTGGGGAGACAGGGCTGGGGAGACAGGGCTGGTGAGACAGGGAGACAGGACTGGGAGGACAGGGCTGGGGAGACACGGAGACAGGGCTGGGAGACAGGGTGACAGGGCTGGGGAGACAGGGAGACAGGGCTGGGGAGACAGGGCTGGGGAGACAGGGCTGGGGGAAACAGGGCTGGGGAGACAGGGCTGGGGAGACAGGGCTGGGAGACAGGGCTGGGGAGACAAGTAGACAGGGCTGGGGAGACAAGGAGACAGGGTTGGGGAGACAGAGCTGGGGAGACAGGGCTGGGGAGACAATGCTGGTGAGACAGGGAGACAGGACTGGGAGGACAGGGCTGGGGAGACAGGGAGACAGGGCTGGGGAGACAGGGCTGGGGAGACAGGGCTGGGGAGACAAGGAGACAGGGCTGGGGAGACAGGGAGACAGGGCTGGGGAAACAGGGAGACAGGGCTGGGGAAACAAGGAGACAGGGCTGGGGAGACAGGGCTGGGGAGACAGGGAGACAAGGAGATGGGGCTGGGGAGACAGGGCTGGGGAGACAGGGCTGGGGAGACAGGGAGACAAGGAGATGGGGCTGGGGAGACAGGGCTGGGGAGACAAGGAGACAGGGCTGGGGAAACAAGGAGACAGGGCTGGGGAGACAGGGCTGGGGAGACAGGGAGACAAGGAGATGGGGCTGGGGAGACAGGGCTGGGGAGACAGGGCTGGGGAGACAAGGAGACAGGGCTGGGGAGACAGGGAGACAGGGCTGGGGAGAAAGGGAGACAGGGCTGGGGAGACAGGGAGACATGGCTGGGGCGACAGGGAGACAGGGCTGGGTAGACAGGGCTGGGGAGACAGGGCGACATAGCTAGGGAGACAGGGCTTGGAGGACAGGGCTGGAGAGACAGGGAGACAAGGAGACGGGGCTGGGGAGACGGGGCTGGGGAGACAGGGCTGGGGAGACAGGGCTGGGGAGACAGGGAGACGGGGCTGGGGAGACAGGGCTGGGGAGACAGGGAGACAGGGCTGGGGAGACAGGGCTGGGGAAACAAGGAGACAGAGCTGGGGAGTTAAGGCTGGTGAGACAGGGAGACAGGGCTGGGGAGACAGGGAGACAGGGCTGGGGAGACAGGGCTGGGGAGACAGGTAGACAGGGCTGGGGAGACAGGGCTGGGGAGACAGGTAGACAGGGCTGGGGAGAAAGGTAGACAGCGCTGGGGAGACAGGTAGACAGGACTGGGGAGACAGGGCTGGGGAAACAAGGAGACAGAGCTGGGGAGTTAAGGCTGGTGAGACAGGGAGACAGGGCTGGGGAGACAGGGAGACAGGGCTGGGAGGACAGGGCTGGGAGGACAGGGCTGGGAGGACAGGGCTGGGAGGACAGGGCTGGAGAGACAGGGAGACAAGGAGACGGGGCTGGGGAGACGGGGCTGGGGAGACAGGGCTGGGGAGACAGGGCTGGGGAGACAGGGCTGGGGAGACAGGGAGACGGGGCTGGGGAGACAGGGCTGGGGAGACAGGGCTGGGGAAACAAGGAGACAGAGCTGGGGAGACAGGGCTGGGGAGTTAAGGCTGGTGAGACAGGGAGACAGGGCTGGGGAGACAGGGAGACAGGGTTGGGGAGACAGGGCTGGGGAGACAGGTAGACAGGGCTGGGGAGAAAGGTAGACAGCGCTGGGGAGACAGGTAGACAGGGCTGGGGAGACAGGGCCGGGGAGACAAGGCCGGGGAGACAAGGCCAGGGAGACAAGGCCGGGGAGACAAGGCCGGGGAGACAGGGCCAGGGAGACAGGGCCGGGGAGACAGGGCCGGGGAGACAGGGCCGGGGAGACAAGGCCGGGGAGACAGGGCTGGGGAGACAGGGAGACAGGGCTGGGGAGACAGGGAGACAGGGCTGGGGCGACAGGGAGACAGGGCTGGGTAGACAGGGCTGGGGAGACAGGGCGACATAGCTAGGGAGACAGGGCTTGGAGGACAGGGCTGGAGAGACAGGGAGACAAGGAGACGGGGCTGGGGAGACGGGGCTGGGGAGACAGGGCTGGGGAGACAGGGCTGGGAGACAGGGAGACGGGGCTGGGGAGACAGGGCTGGGGAGACAGGGAGACAGGGCTGGGGAGACAGGGCTGGGGAAACAAGGAGACAGAGCTGGGGAGTTAAGGCTGGTGAGACAGGGAGACAGGGCTGGGGAGAAAGGGAGACAGGGCTGGGGAGACAGGGCTGGGGACACAGGGAGACAGGGCCGGGGAGACAGGGCCGGGGAGACAGGGAGATAGGGCTGGGGAGACAGGGCCGGGGAGACAGGGCCGAGGAGACAGGGCCGGGGAGACAGGGCCGGGGAGACGGTCGGGAAGACAGTGTTGGGGGACAGGGCTGGGGAGATCTTACGTTGGTGGTTGGGGTGGGGGACGTCCTCTCCTCGGGCCCCTCAGCTCTGCTTGGCATCTTCAGGCCACCGTACTTCTTCCAGTACATCCAGCAGGACACACACAGGCGACACTGCATGTTAGGAGGACCCCACGAGTACCACTGGGCTGACTGCATGGCTGGGGAACACACACACGCACAGGAAATAAGCAGCATTAGCATAGTGTGTGTGTCTTAGTTAGTGGATGTGGTCAGTATGTGGTGAGAATCCCTGCAGAGTGGTAGGTTTTGGTGATGGATGACTCCTGCTAGACAGTCTTGGGGAACCAGCATACACAGGGAAGGGGGAGGTGCTATGCTGATGTCAGAGCTGATCAACCACACTTCCTCCTTCCTTCATCAACAGATCTGATTTCAGTGCCTGGCTCTGGGTCCTCCTACCCCGATCTGTTACCTTACCTACTGCTCTCCCACTCACACACACTCTCTCTCTCTGTCTCTCTCTCACTCACAGTAGCAGGTTTCACAGGCTCTGCCTCCTCCCGTTCCTGCTCCTCCCGTTCCTGCTCCTCCTGTTCCTGCTCCTCCTGTTCCTGCTCCTGTTCCTGCTCCTCCTCCTGTTCCTCCTCCTGTTCCTCCTCCTGTGCCACTTCCTGCTGTGTGATAGGCTCCAGGCCCCGCCCCGTTTACTGTCGCCATCTTCCCATTGGTCACAGAGATCTGATTGGGGTTGGGCTTGTTACTGTGGATACACAGAAGCAGCGTGTTACACACCTGCAGCTTTCCTCCTGCTGCCTGAGGTAACGTAACCAAGGTTCCCAGACGCACGCGTCATTTTGTCACTCACTATGTGGGGATGTAAACCTGCTTGAGTTTGCTCTCTGCTTCTGCTGCTTTCAGCCTCTTCTGCTCAGAGAGAAGGACACACACACACGAGAGATCAGACACAGGTTTCTACTCACTGAAGTCGGGTCACCTTGGAGAGCTTTCCATGCCTCTCCGAGCAGGAACACAGGCTGTGTTAGCCTGGCGGTGTTAGCCTAGCGGTGTTGGCATGGCGGTGTTAGCCTGGCGGTATTAGCCTGGCCCCAGCTGCCCCTACCCCCATGGCCTCACCTGCTGGACATATCTGTCTGTTGTCTTCCACATGTAGTAGTACTCTATGATGCTGGTCAGAGACTTCCAGGGCAGCTGGGGGCAGAGACACAACAAAGGGGGGGAGGGAGAGGTGAAGAGAGACAGGAGGAGGGAGAGAGAGGTAGCAAGACAGGGGGAGAGATAAAGAGAGATGAAAAGAGAGAGACGGAGAGAGAGAGGGAGACAGGAAGAGAGATAAAGAGAGAAAGGGACAGAGAGAGAATATGGATGTTATTCTTGACTCTGCAGTGTGGGTGCCATATCCAACATGAGTATTCATGAGCAGAGCTGGCAGACCAAAGAAATGATGGCCGGCTCTACACTGTAGATAAATACTCATTATTCCGAGCGCAGCCTCCGAAACACACACACACGGCCAATGCCTTGACTCGTGCGTGTAGCGGTTTTCACACACACACTTACGAAGTCTTGTCGGATGTCATTGAAGTCTTTGCCGTATTTCTCCAGGGCCTCTTCGAACATGCTGGCCTCGGAGGCGCTCCACTCCTCCATCTCGTCCCGGCACAGCACCGGACCCCCCGCCGGCACCAGCACGCTCAGGGCGCTGGACAGGTCGTAACCATGGCGATGCAGCGTGTCCATTGCGTGGAACTGCATACGTGTAGAGGGACGTGTTTAGGGTAAAGGTAACCCGTCAGCCGACTGGCTATTTAACTTGAGGCGATGCTACGTGGTTGCAGTCTGTGTCTGCGTGTGTGTGTGTCTGCGTCTGCGTCTATGTGTGTGCGTGTCCATGTGTGTGTGTGTGAGTCTCACCAGTGTGATGTCTCGTGATGCTGCAGCAGCACTCATGTGTAAGCTAGGCTGTCTGACTGAGCTGCTGCAGTCCAAAGCTCGCGCAAATGTACCCACCGCCCTGTAAACACACACACACAGCATCGTGAGCCAACCACAGGAGGCAGACGTGGTGGTCAGGGTTTGAGGATGGGAGTGAAGGACAGTTATATGAATTGCTGCAAGTATATAGGAGTGGGGGGATTTTTATTTTCGGGGGGGGGGGGGGGGGGAATCGTGAATCGATTTATAATCGAATTGTGACCCCAAGAATCCATTCAAATCGTTAGGTACCAAAAGATTCCCACCCTTATGCAAGTATGCAGGGTCAGGAGTCAGGGGTGCAGGCCGGGGTCAAGGGTGCAGGCTGGGGTCAGGGGTGGAGGCTAGGGTCAGGGGTGGAGGCTAGGGTAAGGGGTGGAGGCCGGGGTCAGCTTCCTACCGTGCAACCACCAGGAACTGGTCGATCTGTCTGCTGCTCAGAGGACACTGTGGATCCCACAACTTCTCCTCCAGCTTGGACTGGTCTCTCTCATCTGCCTCGTCTAGGAGACCACAGGCAGGGACAGGCAGGGGGAGGGAGGGAGAGAATGAGAAAGACAGTTAATGAGTGAATGTCAGTGAGAGAGAGAGAGGGGGGAGAGAGAGGGGGGGGGAGAGAGAGGGGGGGGGGGAGAGAGAGAGAGGGGGAGAGAGAGGGGGGGGGGGGGAGAGGGGGGGGAGAGAGAGGGGGGGGGAGAGAGGGGGGGGGAGAGAGAGGGGGGGGGGGAGAGAGGGGGGGAGATAGAGAGGGGGGGGGAGAGAGGGGGGGGGGAGAGAGGGGGGGAGATAGAGAGAGGGGGAGAGAGAGGGGGGGAGATAGAGAGAGGGGGGAGAGAGAGTGAGTGTGTGTATAGCTCACCCTCCTGTAACATCTCTGGTACGTCAGCCTGGAAGCGTGGCCCCACCCGGATCTCTCCCTTATCAGCCAGCAGGGTCTTCTGTGTGGGGTCATACACTAGAGAGTAGAAGAATGTATCCTGCAGACAGACAGACACACACACACACACTCAGTCAACACACTGGTAGTGCACATGCAAATACAAGTGGACAATGCAATTAGTGAGAATCTGTATTACTGTGAACAGTTCAGACGTCTGACTCACCTCTTTGTCAAGGTAGGAGAGGACAGCTTCTGTCTCGTTCAACAATGCCACACTGCATTTCCCCCTAGAAGTAGTTTGGTAAGAGCAGGGTGGTAAGAGCAGGGTGGTAGGAGCAGGGTGGTAGGAGCAGGGTGGTAGGAGCAGGGTGGTAAGAGCAGGGTGGTAAGAGCAGGGTGGTAGAAGCAAGGTGGTAAGAGCAGGGTGGTAGGAGCAGGGTGGTAAGAGCAGGGTGGTAGGAGCAGGGTGGTAAGAGCAGGGTGGTAGGAGCAGGGTGGTAAGAGCAGGGTGGTAGGAGCAGGGTGGTAAGAGCAGGGTGGTAGGAGCAGGGTGGTAAGAGCAGGGTGGTAGGAGCAGGGTGGTAAGAGCAGGGTGGTAGGAGCAGGGTGGTAAGAGCAGGGTGGTAGGAGCAGGGTGGTAGGAGCAGGGTGGTAAGAGCAGGGTGGTAAGAGCAGTTTGGTAGAAGCAAGGTGGTAAGAGCAGGGTGGTAAGAGCAGGGTGGTAAGAGCAGGGTGGTAAGAGCAGGGTGGTAAGAGCAGGGTGGTAAGAGCAGGGTGGTAAGAGCAGGGTGGTAAGAGCAGTTTGGTAGGAGCAGGGTGGTAAGAGCAGGGTGGTAAGAGCAGGGTGGTAAGAGCAGGGTGGTAAGAGCAGGGTGGTAAGAGCAAGGTGATAAGAGCAGGGTGGTAAGAGCAGTTTGGTAGGAGCAGGGTGGTAAGAGCAGGGTGGTAAGAGCAGGGTGGTAGGAGCAGGGTGGTAAGAGCAGGGTGGTAGGAGCAGGGTGGTAGGAGCAGGGTGGTAAGAGCAGGGTGGTAGGAGCAGGGTGGTAGGAGCAGGGTGGTAAGAGCAGGGTGGTAGGAGCAGGGTGGTAGGAGCGGAGGGGGAGGGTCAGGGGGAGCAGTTTGAGGGGAGAGTGGGAGATGAGAGGAGTGCAGTGCCTGACTAGAGTTTTCATGGTTAGCCGAGTGTGTATTCGTGTGCAGTGCCTGCATCACAGCTGGAGGTTGGAGTCATTGTATGTGTATACCTGATGTGTGTTTTCACCATATATATGTGTGGTGTGTGCGTGTACCCAGAGTGCTTCCTGCATTAAAACGTTTTGACTGCCCACGTAAGGCTTTTCCGCAATAAGCCTTCTACGAAAAATGTTGTGCTAAATAAAGGAATGCAAAAATTGCATGCATTTATTTCAGTCTTGCCACCAGCCTGCTAGGCTATCGTGACGTTATACGCAATGTTCGTGGAAGACGAGGAAGATGCTACCTAAAGGTAACTCTACCTTTCTGAGCTGGAGACAAAGATGAGTCAATGGCCTAAGCTGCAAACCGCCACGTAACACAACAGCAATAATAATAAATGAATCAATTCGGTTAATTACATTTAAATTGGTGATTGTTCTTGTCCATTGGCAGATCATGGACAAGAGAAAAGGCAAGATCATGGATTATTTTTATAAAAGTGTGTGAAGGAGGAAGATGAATAGCAACGTGAACACATTATGTTACACATGACAGTGTGAGTGAAATGCGAAGTACATGTGTATGAACTGTATAATTAATAAGAAAAAGTACTATGTTGTCTGTTTTACTCGCTCGATTCACTACAAGAATAAAAGCAACTAACAGCAGTGCTACGGCGAACGATTATAAACATGGGGTTTGCGAGTGCACACCACAAAAATAGAAATGTGTGTGTGTGTGTACCTGATGTGAGTGTGTGTACCTGATGTCAGTGAGTGTGTGTGCCTGATGTGTGTGTGTGTACCTGACGCGTGTGTGTACCTAATGTGTGTGTGTGTGTGTGTACCTGATGTGTGTGTGTGTGTGTACCTGATGTGTGTGTGTGTACCTGATGTGTGTGTGTGTACCTGATGTGTGTGTGTGTGTGTGTGTACCTGATGTGTGTGTGTGTGTGTGTACCTGATGTGTGTGTGTGTGTGTACCTGATGTGTGTGTGTGTGTGTACCTGATGTGTGTGTGTGTGTGTACCTGATGTGTGTGTGTGTACCTGATGTGTGTGGCTGGTAGACTCTCATACTGACGAGACAGGAACAGTTCTCTGTGGCGGAGCTGGTGCTTCTGTTTGTCTGTTAACTCCGCCTCTGATGGACACTCCTTCTCCTCCTCCAGGTCTTCTGTAAACACACACACACACACACCTGTTACACCCAGCCTCACACTGACGCACACAGTTGTGACACACACAGAGAGACACTGACTTGCATGCTTGTCTGCCAGCTGGATGAGGCTGTGTGAGATGTCCCTCCTCCTGTAGAAACACACAACCTTGGCTTCAACATTCCCACTGGCTGTCTGAAAGAAACACACACACAGTCAGACAGAGCAGGTCATTTCAGACTGTCTCCTCTAACAGGCAGCCTTGCATTCCCCAGAAGCCTGTCTTCCCTGTGTGTGATGCCCCATGTTGCCATGGTGGGCTGAGTGCTCTGTCAAATACTCTTTGACTGATTGGCAACTTAATTAACCAGACAAAGTAATTGAGTAGTATGAGATTAAAAGCAGACACTGGTGAGAGGACTGAGAAGAGAAGAGGGAGAGACCCCCCCCCCCCCACACACACACACACACACAGTCAACATCTGCCTCCTTGTCTCATATTACAGGTAAACACACATATAGCCTGTACTGTAGGAGAGGTGGGTGCCACCTACACTAAACAGGTATTTAAGATATTCTGCCCTAAGCACACTAGCAACTGCTACACCTTTTCTTTCTAGGTACACTTATGTCCTAACATTCCCTCGTGCTCTTTCACACACACACACACCCTTGAGTACTACCTTGTTGAGCTCTTCTATTCTGCGGATCAGGTAAGGGTTACTGGAGGAATTCTCGAAGAACACGTAGTCTGCATTGAAACAGAAGGTGAAATCAGTACAAATGTCATCAGTGAAACACCTCCGACACAGTTAATAGGTAAACAGTTTGCGAATTTGAAGTAAAATAACACATGTGAATGGGTGAATTACGATAAAAACACATGAAACTACATGAAACCGCCGTATGTTAGTGTAGTCATCAAACATAATGTCCTATAATCACTAACTGTGATGACAACTGTGATGACAACCAGCTGACAGACAAAATAAAGCTATGGGTTCTGCATCACTCAGATGACCGAAACACGTCCTACCGGCCTTCCCGTCTTCCTGGGTACTAGTAATGCTAAACAGCAACAGTTCTGCCCCGCAAGATCATAAAACAGCGCAGTAAAAGCTATTCCAAAAAAACAACGGCGAGGACATCATGTGATCAAACATTCCGATACTTTCTAGCAAAGCCAAAGCATTGTAATGACTTAATTGTTGCCAATTTAACAACAACCTTACAACTACAACCGCACGCCGTAAAATAGATTTCCTGTTTATTAGCTCTGTGCATGCCGTGATCGTTGTGTACTGGACTATGCATATTTTGCTATTGCAATTATTAGCAATGCAAGTTTATCGATAGAAGGCTACTTAAAACATAGTATTAAGTAGCAAGTAATCAGTCACCCACCACAACGACTCTGTGAAAGAATACCATGGTGTGGAATTCCATGTAAGAGCTATGAGCTAACACAGGTGTAGCTAACGGCGAGCATTATCGCCATACTCCCTCATAAACATCTGGGTATTGTTATATACTATTCTCAATGCAGCCAGTCTGCAAATAAGGTGAATTCGGGGGAACAGTTAGCATTGTCAT
This sequence comes from Thaleichthys pacificus, assembly GCA_023658055.1. Taxonomy (NCBI): domain Eukaryota; kingdom Metazoa; phylum Chordata; class Actinopteri; order Osmeriformes; family Osmeridae; genus Thaleichthys; species Thaleichthys pacificus. The sequence continues at coordinate 1,600,925 of CM042856.1, forward strand.
TGCTAACCAGTAAAACCTTGCAATAAATGGAAGCGTGCCAAAAAGGAGGCAATATACAAAGGCACCTCACCTAAACAACATGGATGAAGACAACCAGCAACGCACAGGGTAATCCGTGCAATGCTACCAGTGTGTATGAGATCATGTAGGGGAATATGCACAATAAAATGGGGCATTGGGCTTTTAGAAAAGCTAACTGGATTTGTTTTTGTATGGCCAGCATGTTAGCTTGCTAGCTGCTAGCTAGTTGGCCACGACAGACGTGAGGCCTGACCCATATTTGAATCCCATAAAAACAAATAATACAAACATTGCTGCAAACTACTACACGAGAATGTACCTCTGTTTTATGGGCAATGCCACTACATCTATACACGAGCAAAAACGTCTACAGGGACTGGCTACGAGAGACAACAATTATTGTGTTTCGCCTTCATAAAAAAAAAAACACTGACATACCTCCGACCCGGTACATGTTGGCCGCCATTTCTGCCCTCCCGGAGTGTTGAAACGCAAACCATAAACTAACAAAAACATACAAAATGATCACACCGTTTATATTAAAATACTGCGATTAGTTCACAATGTGCTGATATAAAAAAAATCTGGTCCCGGGACTTAAAAGTGGAGTTAGGCGGGATGTTTTGGTAGCCTAATGTAGGTAGGATACACTCCCTATGTCTTCACAGTACAATAGCCTACAGTAAACTCATTCGCCAAAAGGACTCGGATCAACCCGAAAAACCACTAGTGACGAGAGAGGGGGAGGGAACGAGCGAATGCGTAGTACAAACACACGCACACTCTCAGAATATATGTAGCCTATTAAAAGTCAAGTTTGTATCCTTTATCGCAAATTGTGAATTATAAACTTGCTGTATAGGCAAAACAATTTTTTCGTATGTTAGTTTGTAGCAACTAGTCGATGGATTATTCATCAGGTGCCTCCTAAAGCAGTTTTGTGAACAAGAGATTGTGCGTAGGAAAGGGGTGCGCTCTCCGGTGCGTAAACAGTGCTCACTCGGGGTCGTTTGTGTGTGTGTGTGTGCGTGCGTGTGTGTGTGTGTGTGTAAGTGGCGAATAAAGCTGATTCTGATTCTGAAGTGATAGAGAGAAAGAGAGAAAACGTGTTTCTGAGAGAGAGAGAGAGAGAGAGAGAGAGAGAGAGAGAGAGAGAGAGAGAGAGAGAGGGGTGCGTGTGAGTAAGAGAGACAGAAAGAGAGAGGAAGAGACATGTGACATCACTGCTTGGACTGGCTCCGGACTGAAGGGTGGAGAGTTGAGGTCTGCTCAGAGAGCGCAGTGTTCGTCCTGCTCACAAGCGAACAGCGCTGTATCATGATCCACTTGCGGCAGCAGCACCAGGTAGAAAACGCGTCAAAGGTGAAGCTTTCTCCCTGGCCCGGATCACCATCCACAGCTTTAAACTCTTCGGAGGAAGACGTGTCTTAATCAGCTGGTGTAACAACCAGGATAAGGGACTACCGAGGTGAGATGAAGTTCGGTAAGAGCATTTGTGTGCTCAACGTTGGGGGGACCCGGTATGCTTTCCCCCGTGAAGTGATCAGGGATTTCCCTCTGAAGCGCGTCAGCCGGTTGCACGCGTGCGCCTCTGAGAAAGAGGTCCTCGAGCTTTGCGATGACTACGACCGGGATTTGAACGAGTTCTTTTTTGACCGACATGCACAGGCTTTTGTGTTCATCATGCTGTACGTGCGCTCCGGTAAGCTCCGCTTCCTTCCCGGGTTGTGTGAGCTCTCTTTCTACACCGAGATGGCCTATTGGGGACTCGAGAGCGCGCACCTGGAGTTCTGCTGCCAAAAGCGTCTGGACGACCGTTTGTCTGAAATCGGTTGTCTGTCGGAGGAGGACCTGCGATCCCCGGGAGATGAGTCCCGGTGCGCAACCGGGCAAGAGCAAGAAACGGATACAGGGCGCGCCAAGTGGCTTGAGAGGATGCGCAGAACGTTCGAAGAGCCCAATTCATCAATCGCAGCGCAGGTTCTGGCATCTGTCTCGGTCGTTTTTGTGATTCTATCCATGGTCATGTTGTGTGCCAGCACCCTTCCCGACTGGGACACGGCCAAACGCAACACCGTGGAAGAACACAGGTAGATAGCGTTTTTCCATAAAACTTTCTACTGATCTCGTACAAAGTTTATAAATTACATTACAATTTTGGTAGGCTATCATCTATTTATAAATTTCTAGAGCATCTTAGCATTCTTGAAAGTGACTTCTTTTACAGCTCAAATGCCGCGCGTAATTGAGGTTGCATTGTTGCTTGCATGGAGACATTGCTGTTCACATTGCGGGGTCGTCATCGTTACAATCACAGAAATCTCCTCTGATCCCTATCAAATGTGATCTCTAACTCGCTTTCCGACACAGACACTTAGACACACACAGAGCATGAGAAAAGTAAGCAGAAAACAAATAAACAATCGTCCATATGCAATTAACAATAGATCATTTATTTTCATATTCGCTCACTATTACGTCACAGATTTTTTAGTTTAAACCTCTCTTTTTATTTGGGGAAACTCGTAAGATTCTGGCTGCCATTGTCTGCTCTCGATATCCAGTCTGGTAAATGACATCTAGAACGCAGTCTCTTTTGGCTCCCGTCCTCCTTCACTTCCTTCATCAGCAATCCTTCATACCCCTTTCTCTGCCTCTTGTATGCCTCCCTCCTGTCTACACCACTCTTTACTTCATACATCTTCATCCTTTTTTCTTCTTTTGTGCCCTGCAGGATTGTGGAAGCGGTGTGTATTGGCTGGTTCACTGCTGAGTGTGGGGTGCGTTTCCTCGTGGCAAGGGATAAGTGGGACTTCCTGTGCCAGCCATTAAACCTCATAGACGTGGTGGCCATCTCTCCCTACTACATCACAATGGTGTTAGCCGGGGCGGGGTTGCCGGGGGCGGGGCTAGGGGCTGCCGGGGTGGCGCTGCGGGTGCTGAGGATGATGCGGGTGTTCTGGCTGATGAAGCTGGCCCGTCACTTCCTGGGTTTGCAGACCCTGGGTCTGACCCTGCGCCGCTGCTACCGGGAGATGCTCATGCTGCTAGTGTTTGTCTGTGTCGCCATGGCGATCTACAGCGCTCTAGCCCAGCTGCTAGAGTACGGCCTGGACCTCGGGGGCCGTAACCACGACTACGCCAGCATCCCGGCGGCTGCGTGGTGGGTCATCATCTCCATGACGACCGTGGGGTACGGAGATGTGTACCCGGTGACGATGGGGGGGCGTGTCCTGGGAGGAGTGTGTGTGGTGAGTGGTATTGTCCTCCTGGCTCTGCCCATCACCTTCATCTACCACAGCTTTGTACAGTGCTACCAGGAAGTGAAACTGCGCTCGGAGAGATACACACGTAGCCTGTCAGGCCAGATACCGCACTGAGCTGGACCCACTCACAACCTTCTGGAGCTCATGCCCCCAAGCACCCACATCAGCCTGTGGACTAACGACCCAGAGGATGTCCTCTCTCTAACAGTTGTAGGTATCCTGGGGGCAACACTGACACTCTTTGGGAACTTGGACTCTTTGGACTTACATCACTATTTGCTTCCTGGCGACACTTTTACAACTCTCGGATCCTTTTTATTACAAGGGTTCCATCTTGTTTTAACTGGCTTTGATGTCTCCACCAATCACATACCACCATCTGGACAGGAAATTTACATACATAAACATTGTCATATTTCAAGCTGTTGAGTCTCAGATCCTGTTTGCATTGCAGTCTCATGGTAAATAACGGCCAATGTGTGCCCATGTGTGTGTCGTCAAGAGGCCTGTGTCCAGATGGTGACGTACATGTGACCCAGATGCTCCCTGTTACTATGGTACCCCACCTACCTGTGAAGTAGAAAGGGGGATGGGGAGAAGAAGGGAAGGAGTGGGTCATGGAAAGGATAGGTGTTAGACAAGCAGGCTCAAGGAAACAGACAGAAAGAAAACTGAGCGATGAACAGAGATGGGAAGACAATGATGGAGAGAGAGAGACATCCTGACAGCCAGCACGTACAAAGAGAAGCAGCATGTACTCAACAGAGTGAGAGAACAGAAGATAAACAATATCTCCAAGGCAACAGATTTCCCCACATTTCATGTAGGCTGTCAGTCACATACTGGAGCCTTGAACAAAAGTATCAGGTTTTCACCCCAGCGTACACTGTCCTGAACACGTCACATACTGTACTCAACAGACATGCAGACAGACACTCACACACATCCACACGTATGCGCACATGTTCAGACCAACAAACATCAGCAAATAATCTGACCAGCGCCACCTGTCTGGTGCTCCGTCACAGTTAGACGATTGGGCGAGGAGAGACCCGCTCTAAACAGATGAGCCAACACCTCTCCCACATAACACTCCCTCCTCCCTCCTCACCTCCTCCTCCTCGCCTCCTCCTCCTTGTCTCTTCCTCCTTCTGCCATCTCTGTGTCTCTACACACTAGTGGGAGCATCAGACTATGGCTCCAGGCTATATTCTTAGAGAGTATGTGAGAACTTGTTCTTTGTCTTGATGTTTTCACCTTTCCTGTTCAAACTTTGCTTAAAATTGCCTGAGTTAGTCAAATATTGGCTTAAGAAAGTTTGTCCATGACAGTAGCTTACTTAATTTGTCTGTTGTAAAAAGACTGCAGTATGTGTTGTGTTGTATGGTGAAGGGTTAAACATGACTTCACTTGTGATACATGTCATTTGTAGCCTTTTGATAAGAATTTGTAATAATTAATTTTAATTACAGTTTTTTACAATCACTTTGACACTAATTTCAGAACCTTGATGTCCTTTTTCAAAATTCAACACAAAACTCTGATGATCAAAATGCAATTTTTTTTAAACGCTAACACAATTTTCAATTGCGTGGATACAATACACATTCACGTTAGATCATTTGTTCATTGAACTGTAATCATCTGTTCAAAATGACACAACTAAACATCAAAGTATCACCATTTTAAAATGAAATTCACACATAACATCTGAATTGTCTGTCATTTCCTTACATTACAATGATTTAACTGTCAACTGATAATACTGCTCAAAATGATAAGTAACTGTTGCATTACTCTTAATGCATAGTTTTATAGAAACTGACAAACAATATTCCAAGAAGATGAAAGTTTCAGTATAATGAGATCCATTGACACCAATGCATGGTTTCAGGCCCATCCACAATTTACAGCCTTGTACTTGCCCTCATACTCTCCCTTCCTCAACCCTATTGAGGATTCTTCTCCCCATGGAGGTGGAAGGTGTACGACAGGCACCCTCATGAACAAGTTACTCTTCTCCAGGCCATAGATGAGGCATGAAATTACATCACGGCAGTCAGACCAGTGTCAGGCCTGGATCCGCCATGCCCGGAGATTCTTTCAGAGATGTTTGTCAAATGAAAACATCCATTGCGATGTGGATGAAAACTGTGGCCAGAAATTGTGGCCAAATCCACAAGACAGGGTTGATGGAAATGTAGGACAGTAATCAATCCTTTGTTTCGCTTTGTTTGTTTGTTTTTTGAGCCAGGTGAGAAACACTGCAGTACATGTTTTACTAAGTACTGTAGAATAGTTTTCTTTTGTAGCTAATTTTGTAATTTGATTGTATTTCATCTATACATTTCAGATTTTAATGACTCCACTGTCTGTAGTATTCTCTCTTAGTCAATTTATGGTGATGTAGTATCTTATGAAACATGTATCACATATTTTGTAGTACAATATTGATTGTACAAACAACTACATGGTGAAACTATGGGTATCTTGTGTGTGGATGATCTAAGTGAATGTCCCTATGGGGTCAGATGCTTGAGCGGTTAGGGAGTTGGGCTATTAATCAGAAGGTTGCTGAAGGTTATTTTAACTAATGATTCTGCATGCGCAAGGTGTCTTTAAATATATAAACATATGCTATGCTTTGAAAATGTGACAGTCATTCGAGTTTTGTATCTAGAGTTTTGAAAAAGGACATCAAGGTTCTGAAATTAGTGTCAAAGTGACTGTAAAAAACTGTATTTGAAATAGGATAAAGTTGCATTCCTTGAGTGATTAGCCAAGAATTTCTTCTAATTCCCGCTGATATTTGTTTTACAATGTTCAGTTAACCAAATAAATAATGTAAACTAAATGATCTTTTCAGTATTTGTACTGACAGATGGTTGATTTGCACGGGAAGGGGAGGTAAAGAGTATAGAAGTGCTTCTATACTCTTTGGGGAGGGACTATTGCATGGATGCCAATGTTCTAACGTCATCATTAATCGACGCCGACTGAGGGAAGCTCTTTCACCGAGGAGTTTTTGCCGGTGTTTGTTGGGTGCTGTAACATCTCGTCTCCCACTGTCCTTTAACCAAAAATGTATTACAAATTCAGCGGCTTTACTCAGAGACTAACAGGGTCTGCTCCTGCCAACGCATACAGTCCCCAGGTAAGGCTTGAAACGGCCTTTATCGTGTGTTAAGGGTTTTCTTGTAACCGGCTTAGTGATCTGATGACCTTCATAGCTAACGTTGCTAGCAAGCTAACGTCAGCATCCTGTCTCCTTACGACCTGCAACGTTTTTTCTAGAAATCAAATGCATTAGACAGTGCAAGCAGGGAAGCGTAAAAAGACTCATTAGATTGCTTCAGAAGAAAGATTTTCTTTCAAGACAGCAGGTTATTCTACCATCTAGCTGCCCCCCCTGGGACACTTAACCAGCGACCAGACTTGGCAGAGATCAGTTATGTAGCACAGTCACCTATATAATCACCTTAAAAGGGTCTGTCTCTCTGACAGGCAGCTAATGGGTTGGTGATCGTTGTTCTTAGTGTTGACCTGTGTAGAGCAGTCGTGTGAGTGATGTGTGTGTGTGTTTTCAGGGTCTGAGACCTGGTGTTCCCTCTGAAGCCCCGACCATGGTGTTTGCTTCTCCCACTAAGCTTGTGTCAGAGGCAGGAGCCACGGTGGAGTACCTCGGAGGAAACAAGGTGCCAGACTTCCAGAGACTTTTCCAGGTAGAAGGAGACCCGGTCTTATCGGCTGCACGTATGATACCCACAGCACAACCTAGTGTGTAGTTGTTTGGATCTTTGGCTTCATAATGACCCTCCCTCCCTTGGTTCTGTCTCCTTCTCTCACTCAGACATCTGATGGGATCCCTGTTCATTTGAAACGTGGGATTCCTGATAGGCTGCTGTACCGCACCACCATGGCCCTTACTGTAGGCGGCGCTCTGTACTGTCTCATGGCCCTCTACATCGCTTCCCAACCCAGCAACAAGTAACCATTCCCAGCCTTGAACCAGGCCGGCCAAGGCTGTCACCTCCTCCCCCCAAGCCTTCTCTGTGTGTCATCCGCCATCAATCCATCAAACCCTCCCACTCAATCACACGATCTGATAGCCAAGCACAATGATAACAAATTTCATTTACAGCTCAAATCCATACCTGTAAATGAGAGTTTTATTTATAAAATATATATTTATATGGGTGCCAATAAATCTGAACTACTAGTAAAACGACTCTGGGTTTGATATGTTGTAAATCAGACTGTGTTACCCTGCTTCTCTTATAACGGCAGACATGGTTGTACCTTTCTACCCACTCATGGCTGGACCAGCCGCTGCCCCAGTGTGTGTGGGAGCCGTGCCAGGGTGTGTGTGTGAACAGGAGAGCTGGTTCATAGCTGCTGCTCACTTAACTCTTGAAGCCCTTTCTGTCTCTGGTGGTGTGTGTGGGTGGGCCCAGTGTGATGTCAGATGCTCTCTGTGTGTGTGTGTCATTACCAAGACACGCTGGGTTTCCACATTCAACAGCTGAAGGAAAGCTGATACTCCTGAACCTGAATGCTTCTCCTACATTGTTTTACTCATCCATCCAAATATGTTGAATTCAAAATTATTTTGAGGAGAATCGACTTCAATCAATGAATGAGTGGAGGAAATGCCTTTACCGGGTTGCATAACGGGTCAAACCTTGGGTGACGTCTCCAGTGGGACTATTCCCCCCAGGCTACTGGATCTGAATGGGATTTCTACTGTTGGGATTCCAAACTTGACAGTAATCTGTAAATAACAGACTCACAGTCAGACACACTATGGTACACATTTTGATGAATGACAAAACATACTGTATCATAACTTAACTGGACAAATCGTCAATAAATACATAAAAGCATGCGGCATGAAATCCTCATCCGCTTTTCTACCTCCGTCTAAGTAGATGAGTCACAACAGCCTACTTGAGGTCCCTCATTTATAATACTGTGTCCTGTTCTTGCTGTAAGTGTTCTCAGAGACACCATCACTACAGAGATCCCTACATCTTTACGACCCACGTAATCATGTTTTTCTCCTGGTAAAATGGCACCTTCACTGGCCCCAACAACCAGTACCACCCAGTCTGCATGAGGGAGGTCAGACAAGAGGGAGGAGGGGAAATCAGGATGAAAAGTGTGGGTGTTCTCAGAAAAAATAAAATAATGAACATGCTTCTATCTTGTCTATATAATGTGTTTGCCTAACCTCAGTGGTGGCCGAATCTGAATACTAGAAAGAACTGCCCAGTAGTGTCACCTATTGATCACCCCCCCCCCCACCCCCTCACCCCTGAATCTATCTGGAGAGAAACAATGGGAAAGACTGAGTGGTTCATCTAACACTATGCACAGCCACTCTTGCCTTGTGGGGAAAAAGGAGGGAGGAAAGAGGGGAGGACAAATTACCTTTCAAAGTGCAGCACTGCCACAATAGGCTTGCCAAAAAGCAAAGAATGATATAAATGATGCTGTCTTTGATTGAATGTGGGGAGAAATGTGCAATTTGCTGTGTGCATGTAAATGTTCTTGTTTGCAAGCTGTGGTCAGAAGAAACAGAACCAGATAACAAAAGCAACCAGAGGATACAAGTACGAACATGCCCCACACTGCACCATCTTGTACATGTAGCATACACTGCTGTGTTCACCCTACCGTCATGGGGACTGGCCAATCATGTGCCTTCACATTATACACTCATACACATTTTGTTAAGATGTTCTTTCCAAAAATCTCCACTTGAGTGTTCTCACCTCTGATGAGGTTTCTGACTGTAATGTAGATGTGGCTCCCTTACTGCCCTCTGCCTCTCCTCTTCAAATGGAGCAGGAATCTGCAGATGGAGGAGGGGCAGAAACTGGAGTTGGGGGATGAGAAGGACACAGGTGGTTCCAGCTAGACATCAGATTGGCTGAAGCCTGTGTACTCCACGGTGTAGATTGGTTTTCCAATTTACCATGGAAGATCTTTGAGTTCTATCTTTTTTTCCTTCTTCACTTGTCATTTTCGCCCTCTTTGGGTTGTCTTCCTCCATCTCTCCCTCGTCCTCACTGATCTGAACAGTGTCATCAAGGTCCTCGGTGTCCTTCCTTATGGTCACTGCAGGTTCTGTCAAGTATTCAGAACAGCATGACCTCACCCTGCAGGCTGGGGGTGACCAGGATTAATGTTCTTCAACTGAAGCTTCATCATCATGACTGCCTGAGGTGCTGCTGGGGAATGGCAGCAAAGGGGAAAATAACGACTTTAAATGAAGCTGGAGAAAGAGATGAATAGTGGTTAAAATTGAACCAGCCTCATTAGGATTCAGCTTTAGGGCAATGACTATACGTGTAAGATCAAAAGCAGTCTACATTTCCAACTCACATTCACCACTTAAAGCAGGCTAATACACTGCATATTTTTCATTCTTTGTGGTTTATTATGTGTCTTTAATAGGTGTTGTCACATTGTGCTGTATTGTATTGCATTAAAAGTCTGCAAGGGGATATGGCATCTGAAACGTCCCTGCCCTCCCTTTGAATTACTGCAAAAAGACTCCATTTAGTTTACTCCCATTTGTAGTCATTAAAGGTTTTCCATGCAACAGGAAATCCAGAAAAAAATAGAGCATAATCCCTGAGAAAAGATATAAAGGTTGTGAATATGATAGTAAATGATGTGTTCTGTGATGTTGTGCTAGCTGTACACAACCAGCACAAAGGCAACCTTTTGTGCATGCATAAAGCATTGACTCCTGGTAAATGTTTGTATTTGTGTTTCCTTGTTCTAAAGTCTGTCTTCTCTGTGATTCTCCAAATAGAAATACTGTGATACTTGTCTGACAAAACATCAATCAATCAAATTAAGATGGATCTTTCAACTGTGACAGTAAATCTAATCCTCTGTTAGAAAGTATGTGGTTTAATCGCAGACTTTTCTCACATTTCTTTTTCAAATTACTCATTTAAATTAGTAAACTACAAGTTAATCGGGAGGGGGTAAGGAAATGAAAAAAAAATCTATGTCGGCAATGTACCTTTAAGAGTTGAAACTATATATGTACGTATGTTTCTCTAATTTATTTCTAAAAGACAACAAACTACATATGCCCAGAGCTCCTGTGTTAATAGCCCACAACATTATTACAATAAACTATCTTAAGCCTCACACAGCTACCTGGGACCAAAGGATCCAAAGATGTTGGAGAAATGCTGTGGACTGGATGGTAAAAACGACCTCAGGTCTGCAGCACTGGAGGACTTTTATTTCAAAAGATGGTATTCAGTTACCTAGCAAAGTCAACACACTGCAAACATTTAATTTGATAATTTGGGGTGAATGTAAGAGTATGAATAAATTGTTTTATGTCTTTGTACTGTCACTTATTTTTTTATATACGAAGATTATTTGGGTATCTAACGTGTGAGAGTGACTTATTGACTTGTTGAGAAACGTGTCCTAATAAATATTCAAATAAAAAACCTGGATCCAGTCCAGTTTATTCCAAAACCATTTCTTTCTATGGAATATACCCCCACCCCACTCCTCCACTATTGTACCCTCCACCATAAAACATCCTCCCCGTCAACCGCCCCCCACCTCCCCGCCTTTCGTCCCCACCACAGTAGAACAAGGGCTCCTTGCAGAAAAGTAACCTTCTTCTCTGTCTTAAAACAAGCCTGACAGGATTCACCATACACCAAACGAAACAAATACTTTAGTTGTGTAATTAACTGACCTTTCAAAACTCTCTTTATTGTATTTCATTATAAAATCACATTTATCATAATGGAGAAGAACTGAAAACACCGGTATAGTACATATTTTGTTAAGTTAAAGTAATGTTGCGGTACACTAAATGCATACCCTATAACAGCAGGCTTTAGGCTGTATCAAAACCATCCAGTCACACTCAAACCACACACACACTTTTCCATCACTTGCTCTTGTACGTAAGGTGTTTGCGATGCCAGTGTATCCAGCTGGGGGCAGCAACCAGACCAGTCAGAAAACCAATCACAGCACCGAGACTGCAGGAAACTGGCCACACCTACAGGATGGAGAACATGCTTGGTCTTAAACAGTGTGTGTGTGTGTGTGTGTGTGTGTGTGTGTGTGTGTGTGTGTGTGTGTGTGTGTACTGACCTGCCATGGTCTGTCCCAGTCCAGGGGTATGGGGAAAGCTCCTAGCCATGCTCCGACCACAGTACAGGCCACTGTAATCTGAAGAGAAGTGTCCCACACAGACATAGCCCTAAAAACAAACAAGCACGCGTCAGCATGGACACAGCAAGAGCAGAAGACACTGCTTTAAAAGGGAGGATGGGTGACAAGGTCTCACCCATGTCTGCTGAATACTCGTATCCAGGCTTGGATGTTGGGGCCAAGGACACACAGACATCTCAGCGTGGTTAGAGTGGTCAGCAACACTGCCAGAGAGAATGTCTCTAAGGCAGACCTGAAACACACAAAGGTACAGGAGTGAGGCAGACACACAGCTACATAAATATGAAATTCCAACTTCCAAAAACCCTGTCTTGCCAGCTCATATGTCATATTTCACATGTTTCTTTCCCACAGCCACCCACTCCCACAGCCTCCCACTCTCTCACAAACAAAAACAAAACTCACTCCAGGATGGGTGCTCCATACAGGACCACCACAGTGTGGAAGAACAGACAGGAGAGAAGGCAATAGAGACAGGAGCGCACCAATCTAGACATCTAAGAGACGAGCAGGGACAGTATTAGGCGGAACAGGTGACATAGGCAATGTATATGAAAATGTTGATACATAGGATCGACAATATGTTCTTTTTAATTTTTTTAATTTGCGATAGTCCAAACCTTGTAAGTCAATGTGTGCTTCTTGGTGGGTTGGCTGATTCCAAGCAGCCAGAAGACGGCGATGTTTACCACAGCCACAGCACCGGCCACTGAGTACAGCCATAGCAGGTGCGTGCCATATACCGAAAACCCCTGCACAAGCACCGCAGGTAATACAGTGGCCATAAACACCGAGGAGGCGACAATCGCATGCGAGGACGCCATGGCTCTGATCTCATGGTCCCACATGATGCCGATAAGAAGTCAACCTGCATGACAAGCACAGCACAGTTGTTAGTCATTAGCCTACTACTAGCTAGCCTAGCTACATTGTTATAACATGACCTATCTAGTTCCACATCGACAGAAATGCATTTGGTCCTTAGTTAAAATAAACAACACCAATTTGATTTAAATACCCCTTTTACAATATGTCAGTCAGAGACGGAAAGCTTTATTCATCCAAACTCTTCCGTAAACATGGATTACAACCATCTGCGCAAGGTCAGGAGGCACAGTGATTGACATCTTGGTGAACTAATAAAATATAGTCTGCGTCAGAAAAATAACCAATCAGATTGAGAAAAAGAAACACCGGAAGAACTATACCGGAGGTTTACAAACATTCAGAGACTGCAAAGCGCTACATAACTAGAAAACAAGTGACAATCATTTATATCTAGATAACGACTTTGAACAACGAAGAAATGGTTTGTGAAAAGTGTAAGAGAACATTGATGTACTCTATACCTATAATACTTGCTATTATAGAGTTGTATTTAAAGTAAATCCTGATTTAGTTGATTTGCTGATTTTGTAGCATACCTAAAGCTGGTTAGCTTTTAGCGTTAGCTAGCTAGCTGGTTAGATAAAAAATTCAAATAACTCGTGCTCTTTTAATGAACTTCCTGTTTCAGGTGAGAAGAAACTAGGAAAGGTAATAACCCCTGACACCTGGAAGGATGGAGCAAGGAACACCACAGGTAGAGCTAGCTGGGAGGGGATGTGTTCAGAATGATGTCGTGAATGTCAAACTTTTGCCAAGGTTTTATAGTAATTATTGTTTTTCCAGAGGGTGGTGGGCGGAAACTGAACGAGAACAAGGCTCTGACGTCCAAAAAGGCCAGGTGAGTCTGTTGGTGTATGTCATCATCACATACATTAAGCATACTGTACTTTGTGTCAGTCAGTCATATGTAAACAGGTACTGTTTATGTTATGTAACTGTGGTGCTGTGAGTGTGTTTGTTATGTTTTCCCTCTTTAGATTTGATCCATATGGGAAGAAGTCAGGATTTGCCATCTGCCGGATTTGTAAGAGCTCTGTTCACCAGTTGGGTTCACACTATTGCCAAGGGTGTGCTTACAAGAAAGGTATGACACTCTTTCAGTGGGGCTTCAGACTTCACTTTACAGCTGATTTGCATACACATGGCAAACAGTTTTGCTGAGAAAATTAACTTTTTCTTTCTCTACCCCCCCCCCCCCCCACACACACACACACACACCTCCATCCCTTCTTTCTGCCCTCCTCAGGGATCTGTGCCATGTGTGGGAAAAAGGTTCTGGATACCAAAAACTACAAACAGACCTCTGTCTGAGAGACGGACCATTTGACCTGGTGGGAATCAAGAAGCAAGACGAGAGCGGCTGTGGGGGAGGAAGAGTCAGACGGCAGTTGCTTTATAAACAGTAGTGGCAGGTTTCTCTTAGACCCCTGTCTGAGCTGAGGCTAGCTCCAATCGCAAAGGTAGAATCAGCTGAGGGTATCCTTTCTTTCTCCCCTGTGTGTGTGTGTGTGTATGTGAGAGATAGACAGAAAGAGGTCTGTGCTGTATTCCCTGGGATGGGAAGTGTAATGCGTGTATGGACATGTTTCCCTTCCGTACTGCACATGGCTTATGTAACCCTCAGCTTCACAACAGCAATAGACACAGGAGCACTGTGGTCAGAAAACACCCTTCAATTCACCGGTGAATAAAGTAGACGCCTCCATCGATACAGGATTTCTGACTGTTTTTTCTTTTACTGTTTGTGAAATAATGTATATCGTTTAATACTTTGTGCAATAAACAATTTTATTTTGGTTGGGTGTTTTAGTTTTTTTTGCTATGAGGCATAACAACATTCCACACCATATGGTTTGGGATTGTTCCATGTACGGGCATCTGACTATATAGCCTTATGGGTGTACTGTTGGCAACTGGTGTACATACTCTGACATCATCATGTTTTGAAACAGCATAATGTCAATTCCGGTATGACCCTCAATTTAGACAGGGTTAGAGTTCTAGGTGATGAAGACTGTCTGACTGAATCAGCAACAGGCTTAAACTCTGACATTTGTAAAGGCCTAACTCCCCCTCAGGCTGCTTGATCTGCGTGTGTACAGATGCACTCTCGAGTGCGTGTTGGCCATGTGGGAAGGATGCTAATGCTATTTATGTCACTGATAACGTTATTCTTTTTAATGCTTCTGTGGTCTTTTGGTTGATGTTCTGGTCATTCTCAGTGTTGGAGAGAGCAGTTCCGCCCTGCCTCTTCTGTGAAGCTGTGGATATCCCGGGTGGAGACAACCATCCTATGCTGCATCTGTCTCTCTGGTGGTCATGCATTATGGGTTTTTTACATACAAATATATATTTTATTCTGGTATGAAACAAGCAGAGACCATTTATGTTCATTGATTTATTTAGTTTAGGCAATACACAATAGAGCATAGTGTTCATAAGAAGATGTGAACTATGGCTCCCAAAAAGATGAACTACACAGACATGAGAGTAGTTTCCTTGATTGATTATAAAGTCACTGAATAAGACCTCTGTAAGTGGTAACTGACCACTCTACTGACAGAAAACCTAATAAATGTTATATCAAAATACTATATATGCAATATCAAAGCACCATATCTTGAATATTTATATTATTTACAGCATGTCATTTAAATACTGAGGTCCTAGCTCTGGCTAGCTTAAGGCACCAGAGTTTGGCTAAATTGATTTAGGTCTTTATCTCCACTGTTTCTCTCACTGTCATCGTCAGCTCAGTCTGGTAGGAGAGATTGCGTTGTTGGACCCACAGATGTGGGAATGGTTCAGCAGCAGGATTACTAGCACCACAAAACATGAACATATTGGTTAAATGATAATAAAACCAAACAAACAAGAAAGTTACATATGTACTACACGACCTGTCCTGCTTTGGAGGTTTAGGCTATATGGTATCAAGGAGGTGTGAGGAAGGAAGTCATCTTTAAGGCTGGGTCTGGGAGATGATAAACGGACCCAGAGCTGGTGCTCCAGAGATAGGGTGAGGTGCTAGTCCCTCTTGGTGAGAGCCAGGAACTCCTCCCTGGTCTTGGGGTCCTCTCGGAACACCCCCAGCATGGCGCTCGTCACCGTGCGGCTGTTCATCTTCTGGACTCCCCGCATCACCATGCACATGTGCCTGTCACGCAAACGAAACATGGCTTACACACGTGCCTACGACATGTAGAACGTGGCCAGGACATCCCGATTATTGTACCCCCATGAATAGCATGTGATTTGTAAGGCAACTACCTCAAGCAGCTTATAGTCCATTCCATGCCTGAGAGCGTGTGTGTGTGTGTGTGCGTACTCACGCAGCCTCTATGACTACGGCCACACCCGCAGGCTGGAGAGCCTCTGATATCGCCATGGCGATCTGCTTGGTCAGGCGTTCCTGGACTGAAGAGGCAGAAGGGGCTGTTTTAGAGAGAGAGACCAGGGCCAACACTAGCACTTAAGGGCAATGGGGGTAAATTATCTTAACAACAACAGGAAAACCCTTTTGTAGGCACTGGGAGTTTTAATGTGTTTATGTCTCACCTTGAAGCCTCCGGCTGTAAATCTCTACAATCCTATGGAGGCAACAAGCCGTCAGAATTAGCGCAGTTCTAATACACACAATAATGATTCATCTCTTGATAAACAATGAAAGAGATGGCTGCCCCTGCCCCTGGTCCTGTACCCAGTCAACCTCATATAGGCCTTTGTTTGTCAATCATTCATTCCAAATCCTCTAAATCTGCTGATCAAGTATTGATGCAAGAGTACATGTGAGGCTCCCAGTGTGGGTTGGTGTGATCAGTTAGGGAGAGACGTACACTAGAAGAGGGATACACAGGATGAAGGCAGGGGTAACAGAGAAAGAAAAAGGGAGACAGAGAGAGAGAGAGAGAGAGAGAGAGAGAGAGAGAGAGAGAGAGAGAGAGAGAGAGAGAGAGAGAGAGAGAGAGACTGTGATAATATTGGTTGGATTCCCACAGGTCTGAAGGGATTTTCTCATGGGGTGAGAGCGGCTAGGTCTGGGTTATTGTATGTGTGTGTGTGGCTGGAGTTGGGGCTGGATATTGGCCATGGGGCTTATACCCTAAGCCTCCAGGTCAATGCAGTAACATAACAGAAGAACTCAGCCACCAGGAACTAACACACACTCGGAGTTCCTCTTTTATGTGCCAGCTCCCACTGTGTGTGTGTAGGTGTGTGTGTGTATTTATGTGTGCAGGCCTTCCAGTACACTTACCTTGCCAGCTTGCTCAGGCCGACCACCTTTTTGTTGGGCAAGTACCCGATGTGAACCTGGGGACATCACCAGAGGTTAGCCAAACAAGATTAAAGGTCACATGGATTAATGCACACATGCCCAATGGCTCTTGTTGGCTTAAAGGCATTCACATAAATGTAGACTGGTTGTGTGTTTTTAGAAAATCAAAGTTAGAATCTGAAATAGAGTTGAACCCAGTAACCCCTTTATCTCTCGCTCTCTCTCTCCTTCTCTCTCTTTCACACACACACACACACACACACACGCACACACACACACACACACGCACACTGACCTTGCCGAAAAAGGGCACCAGGTGATGTTCACACAAGGAGAACACGTCTATTTCCTTCACAATCACCATCTCATCGTGGTCCTCGTCAAATATGGCATCATTCAGGATGTCTGTGTACACACAACATGGAACTATGTTTACTATATTACAAGTTTAGGAAAAGTGTAGTCTGCATTTTATTTAGTGCTCAGGGTTTTCCTGGTCTGCCTTGCCACTTGATAAAAGACCACAGGAACAAAACTTAGGCAATAAAACTGTCTTACAACACTGAAGAAAAAAAAGGAGCTTACAATGTTATAACGCACACACACTTTTAAAGATTAAATGTAGAATGAGCTGTTGAATGGGCAGATAATCCCTGTGCGGTTTATAACATAAACAGCTCCCATTAATGACATTCTTCTTTAGCTGCACGTGGCAACAAGGTCTGTGAAGTGTGTACGTATTTATAAACCACTATATGCATATTGTGCGCACGGTTATATGGGGACCGGATGATGAATGTCTACAGACACTGCTGACATATTGAAGTAAAACAAGAAAAAAAGAAACAACTTGGTAAACAAACACCGCTGTATTGTATTCGAACTCACCATAAATTGTCTCGTGGTAGCCCTTGGTGAGGAACTGCATGGCTTTGGCGGCGCGTAAAGGTGTGCGCAGGAGCCCCTGACGGTCAGTGTTCTCCCCAAGACCACGCAGGATAGTTGTGTAGGCGGCCTCAATCGCCGGTAACCGAGATTCGTCTTCAGCTTCTCTGTGTGACGTTTCATTCTTGCTCTGCACAAGAGCCTTCTTGGCTTCGACACTGTGCTCGTTGCAACCGTTCCTGCAGTGAAACTCTGTCCCCAGCTTTCCGCTTCCGTTGACGTTCATCTCGGATGCTTTCTGGTATTCCATTGAAAACTACGGGTCTTTTTGTTGCTGAGAGGTTTCTGGGAGCAGTATCGTCCTACAACGCAAAAGTGAAGTAGCTTGGTCATGTTCCTGGATTGCGCGCTAGTTTTATACCCGCGACCTCGTGCGCACCGTGCCAAATCCGTTCCAAATTCGTCACGATGGTGACCACGTCAAAATCTTCACGTTCGTCATCACTGAATTAAATGTCACGACTTGCAGCTTCAGTAGCCTACTACAGGCGACGCTGTCCGCAAAAAGCAGCACAATTTGATCATCGATGATCGATTAAACCTATAGTTGCGGGCTCATCGCGTTTCGTCTTTAACGCATGATTCCTGTCATGAACAAAGAAACACGTTTTCTGTTCAGTTCAGCGAACCACTAACGCACCACATTCTGACACAAAATATCGATAGGAATTTACCTATTTACCAACTTGAGCCATCCTTTCTACGCAGACGGCTACTTTTGATAGCCTACTTTGTCTATCCTGACACACCGTTAGGGACATCCCCTTCTTGTACTTGTACTCTATAGGAAGTCAGGTGGCTGAGCGGTTAAAG
Source organism: Thaleichthys pacificus (assembly GCA_023658055.1). Classification (NCBI taxonomy): domain Eukaryota; kingdom Metazoa; phylum Chordata; class Actinopteri; order Osmeriformes; family Osmeridae; genus Thaleichthys; species Thaleichthys pacificus. The sequence goes on from CM042856.1 coordinate 1,619,363, forward strand.
AATCGGGCTAGTAATCAGGTCGCTGGTTCGATTCCCGGGGCAAGGAACTTCACCCTACTTGCCTCAGGGGAAATATCCCTGTACTTACTGTAAGTCGCTCTGGATAAGAGCGTCTGCTAAATGTAAATGTATAGACTAATTTAGTATAAAGCTGGTGTAGGTAAGTTTTAGTTTCTATTCCAAACGATTCAAACGACCCCCAATGTCAATTTAAATTAGGTAACAACCTGTAGCCTACTACTGGATCATGATGAAGTGGTTTAACCATTGTTTGAAACATACCCAAAAATATTTTTGATAATGCTTTGTTTTGATAAAAAAAAACGTAGGATAACAATGAAACCTTTAAGGTGTGTAGCTTCTAAAATATTGTATATTCCCATTTAATTCCAACATAAACATTTGAGTAAGGGCTAAAATGATTTACACAAACATCACTGGAGTGAGTTTCTTTGTAAGTCTATTGGAGCATCTACCAAAGTGTCAAACATTGCCTGAATTCACCCTACTCTTTTTCCGTGGCCCTAATACTGTAGGCTACAAAAGTCATCGAAAGGGAATAGCGGGTTAAAGCAACAAAAGAAATATTACAGTGGAAGACAGAACAAGACATACCATTCTGGCAGTATGGTCATGCTGTAACGTGACCCTGTTCGGTCAACCTAGCCGTCACACTACAGTCGCCACGGTGATAGATACATCGCATCGTTCATCATGTGTGTGTCAGGCGCTGTTCAGGGTTGAAGGGTATGCAGCAGAACATGGCCATAACTTTCTTAGAATTCAAATACAGAAGGTGACAATCCCAACGAGGGCTAAACTGAAGGCTAAAGATTAGGACTTGATGGCTTCATAACTAGGCCTACATTCTTAGACTGTTGTACATGTTCTACTTTTTATATTTAAGATTCTTATATATTTGTCTTATGCACCTTTCTGCCACAGTGTATTCCCTTTCCAGTTTGTGGAAACACACTTGGCGAATAAAGCTCATTCTGATTCTGATGACAAGGATTTTCTCTGTGTTTGTTTTTCTATCCCACTTCAGGGAAGCCATTAGTCATTTTATGTGTCCTTTAAATTCCTTTCACATCTGTATACATGGTATATGGAGTTCAGCATCAGTGCCTAAAATAGATAGACGCCATCTTCAATCTGTTCTTGAACCTGTTTTCCTGCCTCTTGAACAGTCTGTTAACTTCTCCCTCCTGAATGGAGAGTCGTCTCTGTGGTGGTGGAGGAGGGGGCCTCTTGGGTGGGTAGGTGTGGCTCAGGACAGTCCAATTGTCTTTCAACTCGACAGTAGAACTGGTTCAGGTTGTTGGCCAGGTGAGAGTCGTTAGTGGAGTGGAGGGCTCTGGGCTTGTAGTTGGTGATCTGCCTGAGCCCTCTCCAGACAGAAGCAGAGTCGTTAGCAGAGAACTGTTTTTTGAGTCTCTCAGAGTACATTCATTTAGCCTCACTCACCACCTTGCTACATTTACATTTAGTCATTTAGCAGATGCTCTTATCCAGAGCGACTTACAGTAAGTACAGGGACATTCCCCCCGAGGCAAGTAGGGTGAAGTGCCTTGCCCAAGGACACAACGTCACATGGCACAGCCAGGAATCAAACCGGTAACCTTCAGATTACTAGCCCGACTCCCTAACCGCTCAAGCCACCTGACTCCCTGATTTACACCTGTTCTACTGATGCTACACCTATTCTTCAAATCCTTGAATCTGGGTCTGTCCCCATTCCTGAACGCTTCCTCCTTGTCCAACTTCAGCAGTCTGAGTTTAGCTGTAAACCAGGGTTTGTTGTTGTTGTAGCTCACCCTGGTGCGTGTTGGTATACAGCAGTCCTCACAGAAGCTGATGTATGATGTCACAGCCTCCGTTAGCTCATCCAGACTATTGGTAGCAGTCGTGAACATATCCCAGTCAGTACGTCCAAGCACGCCCGCAGATTCTCCCTAGCCTGTCCACTGTTTTGATTACTTCACAACAGGTTTACAGAGTTTGCCATCATCACCATAACCTCCCTAAAATCATGTTATAGTGGTGCGTCATTAACCGGCTCATCAATATCCCCTACCATACAACCTCCTTGCCAGACTTATTACATTAACTCAAACTCCACCCTAGAGGCACACACACACAACACACACAGAATACCACATGTAACCTACTGCATATCAGTTATAGGCTACTTTATGAAACTGTGTATAACACGCAGGCCTCAGACATTGCACACCATGTGTGTACAACACACTATTCCCTTCCATTTTTGTTGACATCATCTGGGCTGCCATGACATTTGTCACCCTGTTTACCGAAAGACAGTTGACCCATCATCCCATTCATTAATAAACAAAAGACAGAATGACCTTCCACTGGTTCATCATACTTATTAATAGTTTATTAAACCACAATACCTCCCTGAAATGAGTCTCTGCAGGTTGAGATGTCTGAGATCAGTACACGGTAGACCAGGGCCGGCCCAAGCCTTTATGGGGCCTTAAGCAGAATTTATTTGGGGGCCCCTCGGCGTCGCCAATTGTTATAATTTTTTCTTAATTACTGTATTTCTTCAAATAAACTTCAATTGATTGCACATTGTTCATTTTTGGTGCGCCGTTTATTCGAGGGCGGCGTTTATTTGAGGGCGACGTTTAATCGAAGAAAAACGGTATTCTAGGCTAGCTGCGCGAACATGTTAACGTGTTAGTTCGCTACATTAAATGTTCTTAGACAGTTTGAACAGTACCGTCTTCTAAATCACCGATTAAGCAACGAGCAAATGTCATTGTTAGTTAGACTACCTAGCTCTATCTCATCTGCTTTTTATTAAGGCTGTTTTGCAAGGTATGCAATAACAGCTAGATAGCGAAAACACCTAGACTACCTACTGTAGCCTGTAAACTAGTTTAGCTTGCTAACGCAAGAGCACCTGCTTCTCCAGTTCTTTCAATAGATATTCTAGACGTTAGCAATAGGCTAGACTGCTATTAGTTTTCTGGCTATTTTTTCGTAAGCTTCCCATTCTAATGCCGACTAACAGCTATCTCTAGCTAGCTAGAGTAATTTGCTAAGTAAGGTATGTTGATGTGATATTTGAAACGTATTTAGCTAACAGTGGACCCCTAGTGCAACACAAGAGAATGTTCATTAAAATGACATGCTGCTACTAACTAGGGGAGTCAGGTGGCTGAGCGCTTAGGGAGTCGGGCTAGTAATCTGAAGGTTACCGGTTCGATTCCCGGCTGTGCCAAATGACGTTGTGTCCTTGGGCAAGGCACTTCACCCTACTTGCCTCAGGGGGAATGTCCCTGTACTTACTGTAAGTCGCTCTGGATAAGAGCGTCTGCTAAATGACTAAATGTAATGTAATGTAACTAAGTATGCCACTGCATACTTCTATTCTCTTTTTTTATATTTTTTTATAACATAATTATTCATAAGTATGCAGTGGCATACCGACATCTCTGACGTTGATAACAAACCAAACCGTTTCAAAATCGGTTGAAAATTGAGCAAGTTATGGTCATTTAAAAAGTACATGAAGCATAAACACAATGTTATGGGTGAGCGAGTTGACAGTAGCAAGATGGCCGCAATGTGCGGACGTTCGACTCCGTTGTCCGGCAACGTGGACGAGACATCTAGGCTGTGTCTACTACCGCGCACTTTAATAAGTACACTGCAATATAGTGCACTGCAATACAGTGCACTTACATCTGTAGTGCACTCCGTCGCTGAGTAGTGCTGTCTCAAATGGAACACTTAAGTTAACCACTTGGCGGGAAGTGACGGACGCAAATCTGATTGTGACACCCGCGAATCTGCTCGCGAGTCATTTCGTCCGCCATTATTTTAGAAATGAAATGAAAAGCTGCCGAAAGGGCTCCTCCTCTTCCGCTACGTAGCCAATATGGCGCCCGTTTAGGGCGAGTAGTGTCCATCGTTGTACACTGCATTTTTTGACCGTTTGCAGTGCGTCATCCGGGTACTTTCAGTGCACTGAATTCTGCTGGTTCTGTCAGTGTAAGCGCCCTAAGCACTGAAAGTCAGTGCTCGAAGTGCACAAGTGCGCGGTAGTAGACACAGCCCTAGTGTTTATATATATCTATGGCCTACCCTGCCAAAATTCAAACGTAAAAATGTTTATTAAATCATTGTATTTAATAAACTTGTATTTTTACTGATTATTCTTGTGATTTATATATATGCAATATGTATTCCAATAGTTTAGACGTTACGATGACAAATGTAGCAGTTATGACAAGCGAAAAACTAATGTTGCGCATGCGCACTTCGATCCTGTATTCTTCAACATGTACGTCGAAAAGCACAACCAGAGAATAGCTCTGGCACAACTCTTCTGTGCCTTTGCACGTAAATATGTTATGCCAGTAACCATCTACGTTACGTATCAAAGATGGACCAATTAAAATCGAGATATTACTAGACATTTGCGCAGCTAACGTCCTTACACTGGCTACGTTGTAAACGTAATCCCCGCAAAATTCAAGTCAAAATGACAGCAGCGGTGTCTGCCGATATCACAGAGTTGATGAATTTCTCCAAGCTCGATTTTATTTAAAAAATGAGTTAATAGCAAGAGGGAGGTCTACGCCAGATTTAGATGGACTACTGCAGCAAAAGGGACAACATGTTTTCGATCGTTTCAAACAGACTGGTATGGAAGAAAAGATTGGCTATGTGGCTGTGCTAACATTCAGCGGCTGTAGGCTACTGCTTGTACTGCGTTTACTGTTTTGTCATATTAGCCTAACAATAAATGAGGTAATCTGGCTTTCATAACTCAGTGCCTAGCCTCTTACTGACATCACCGCACGTCACTGGTTACAGGGCTGGGCTGAAATCAAACCCAGGCCACCACAGTAAGGCCTCAGCCTACATGCTGTACCCATTAATACAGTGAGCCACTGGAGCGCACCCAAAAGTCCTGTTCTTCATGTGATACATGTTTAGGTTATTTGAGTTCTGTCCAATAGTGTGTTTCACAGGATACAAAGCCACTGAGGTGTATGACTGTCAAGCTGAATCTGAAGGTATTCTATACAGATGTAATGGACCTTTTTTGAAATTATAACACTGAGGCAAAAATGACAACTGGTTGCATATCCTTAGTTTGACAGTAATGATGGAAGCTTGTCCAGAGCTGCACTGTACATCATTCACATGTGAAGCACATGTTCACACTGATTCTCTTAGATTCGCTGATTGACTTGGACCACAAAAAAATCCAAAAGATTTGCCCATGGCTCCTTGGTTGGTCTAGGAGTACATTTGGGGTCCCTGTCTGAACTGCAATTCCAGTTTGGGGGTATGTGGTTGTATCTGAGCAGACACAATCACATCATTAAGACAAGTGAGCCAGTTCCAGTTCCAGTCACACAAGTCTAAGTAATGTCAGTACTACACCCACCATATCCAGGCCATAAACTGCACCACACAGAGCCTAACCCTAACTCCAACACACTTGCTGTTATTCCTGGTCCTGTTGTTTTTATTACAGCTTTTCTTTAGCAACAGACTGTCATGTATGACCCTAATGTGGCCAGCATTTAACTTACGCCAGCACTGCTGTATTTCACATGTCAAACCCCAACAACCATCTTCAAAGGAAAATGTGAAGCCTAGAACAACCAGTCATTCACAATGTTCTACCTAATGAAACAGTTGCAAAGCCCATTCTACCAGTGCCCTGAAATGGCAGCATTATTAGGAACAAAAGATTATGGAACTCTTTTGGATGCTGGATGAAAACACCCAGTCTGCACTTTAACATCATATTCCTTGTACCATATCAATCAAATAGATGGGTATGTGGAAACTTCTACCTAGTACCTCGTAATCAACCTATTTATTTTTGAAAACCTATTAATTTTGATTAGTTTCTAAAAGACTCTTTTTATTTTAGTTTCTAAAATACTAACTTGAAGGAATTCTTCAAAAGTTCACTATATCCATCTCTGAAGATGTATTCAGATTCACCCAAAGCCAGAGTGTGACTGGAACATTGTCCTCATGACCCAGTGCCTGAATGAAGGGAATCTTCCAGTATGTAGATGCTAGATAAGGATATGGCAATGTAGCACTTTGTCCTCAACCACATCAAGAATGTATGTGTATGCTATAAGTGATCGTCACGTACCATAGATTTAGGCTCACAGGCGCAGAACTTATTCACAAAAAAGACACACACCCACACACACAGAGACACTAGTTGACACCAGAAGAATGTATCTTTAATCCATTCTCTTAGAATAATAAATACATTGATAAATTAATAGGTAGATATGATTTACTATAGGTAGAAGTTTGTATATTTAATATTTAGTCATTTTAGCAGACACTCTTATCCAGAGTGACTTACAGTAAGTACAGGGCCATTCCCCTGAGGAATGCCACCTGACTCCCTACATAGACATCTTTTATTTGACATGATACAATGAAGATGGCGTTAAAGTGCAGACTAAGGGTGTGTAATATCTCCCACTGTAGATGATGTGATTTACCAGGTGATACTCTCTATAACACACACAGGAATATGTCCATTCAGGAGAAATTACAGGGCCGTCAGACATCAGACAAGCTCAGGTCTGAGAACAGAATCAGAAAGGGTTTTATTCGCCATGAAAGTTCGCACAGACAAGGAATTTACCTTGTCAGGAAGGTGCATACATTCAACATATAGGAATCTTAAATAAGTGGTGTAGAAGATACTAAAGGTACAAAGTCTAACTAATACTAAGGGGATAAAGTATGTAAACATTTAGAATAAAATAACATATAAAATAGATATAATATACAATACAAAAATACAAATAGGGTAACAGTGCAAATATAGCAAGGTGCCATTGTGCGGATAGTGTTAAAGTCAGTGTGAGCCCTTGGCCTTGTTGAAGAGGCCAGCAGCGGATGGGAAGAAACTGTTTTTGTGGCGTGAGGTTTTGGTCCTGATTGACCGCAGCATAACCAAACACTTATTACACTGATCAGTCACGTATCACATGTGCACCATCAATATCTCTTTTTCTAGGAAGACCGATCATTTACTTCATTCATTTAATTTCGAAACTAAAAGACTACAGTACCATCACAGCGCCACCTGCTGGTCTATATTTGGACTGCTTTTTGTTACGATGTTCAACATTGTAGAATAATGGTAAAGACATCAAAAGTAGGCTATCACATGGCATATATGAAATCATGTAGTAACCAGTACAATTTTAATCTAGTAAAATGTGTGATAAGTATACTTATATAGCCACCCTTTGCCTTAATGGCAGCTTTTCACACTCTTGACATTCTCTCAACCAGCTTCATGAGGTGAAGATATAATACATTCCAGCAACAGTCTTGAATGAGATTGTAACGATAACAAAGTAGTTATTCTAAACATTCACTCTCGTTGCCTGTGACTGCCTGTGACTCACATCCTAAACAGCAGGGAGTCAATAACGTCATTTCCTTTGTTAGCTTTGCCGGCGGCGGGAGATTGCAGCATGGCGGTGCAACCGAAGCAGAACCTGTCTATGGACAGTGTGTCCGAACATGGCTTTCTTAAATTCTTTTTCTCTATGCCGGACAAACCTGACACTACGTTTCGGATATTCGACCGGAATGACTACTACACAGTGCACGGGAAAGACGCTACATTTGCTGCTAAAGAGGTTTTTAAGACGAATGGAGTCATCAAAAATCTGGGTTCTGGTAGGTCACTCGCTTGCAGCGGTACATAAAGACAGGTTTTTGACGAGTTAACTAGATAGAGAGCTGAGAAATGTTGACATAATTAATCTGCAGTGTATTGGAGCTAATTGTAGACCAATCTAAACGTCTATGTGCGTATAGCTAAGTGCAGTTTGGTATTGCGCATTACCCTGCCTAAGTCTATAATCGCAGTTTGCACAGCAAGTTAATGAATAAACAGCTAGTGAATTTTAGAATGGTACGACAGCCCTAGTGAACGACATTTGACTGTGTTCTTGTGTTTGGGGGTCTGTTGCAGGAAGCCGCAAGTTGGAGAGTGTTGTCCTGAGCAAGCTCAATTTCGAGGCCTTCGTGAGAGACTTACTGCTTGTTCGTCAGTACAGAGTGGAGGTTTACAAAAACAATGGCAAGACCAACAGAGACCACGACTGGCAGATAGAGTTCAAGGTAACTAGCTTGCGTCTAACACCGCTATTTATCTTCCAACCCATTCCACACAGCTCAGCTCTGCTTGGATCGCAGTGTCAAGAGCAACTTAAAATATGTTACAAACTAGACACTAGCCCAGCACTGTTCTGTTTAGTAGGCTACGTTTGAGCCCTCTGTCATTCCTTCTTTCAGTGTATTCAGTTCTCTCTCTTTGCCAGGCATCCCCAGGGAACCTGACCCAGTTTGAAGAGATTTTGTTTGGAGGAGGGGCCGGGGGAGAAGGATGTGCTGGAGTGGTGGGGGTACGGTTGGCTGTTGGGGGGGATGGGCAGCGTGTGGTGGGCGTGGGCTACGTGGACGCAGCACTGAGGACCATGGGAGTGTGTGAGTTTCCCGACAACGAGACGTTCTCCAACCTGGAGTCTCTCCTGGTCCAGATCAGCCCCAAGGAGTGTCTGCTACCCCAAGGAGACAACAGCAGTGACACGGCCAAGCTACGCGAGGTCTGTCTGTCTCTCTCGCTCTGTCTTTCTCTGTTACAGTACACATACAGTACATAATATATGACTTCATGACGTGCAGCATGCTAGACACGTGTGTGTGTGTTAGTGACAGCAGGGCGGGGGTGGTGTGTGAGCAGGTGGTGCAGCGTGGAGGGGTGCTGCTGTCGGACAGGAAGAGAGCAGAGTTCAACAGTAAGGACGTGGTGCAGGATCTCAACAGGCTGCTCCGTGCCAAGAGAGGAGAGACCGTCGCAAGCAACACACTCCCAGAGCTGGACAAGCAGGTACACACACACGCACACACACGCTGTCCCACAGGCCCTTTCTGTGGAGGAGGACTCATGTAGCCGTGTGTGTGTCCAGGTGGCCATGTCGTGCTTGGCAGCTGTTGTTCGCTACCTGGAGCTGCTGTCTGATGAGTCCAATTTCAACTCGTTCAGTCTGACCCCGCTGGAGCTGGGCCAGTACATGAGGCTGGACAACGCTGCCATCCACGCCCTCAGCCTCTTCCAGGTCAGCTCACCTCCCCCGGCTCTCTGGGTCTCCTGTTGCCTCGGCAGCCGCCCGTTTCCCGTAACGGCTCCCTTCTGATTTTTGCTCCCCAGGGTTCGCCCGACGACACCAGTGGCGCTCACTCATTGGCTGGGTTGCTGAATAAGTGCCGCACCCCCCAGGGCCAGCGATTGGTCAACCAGTGGATCAAGCAGCCACTCATGGACAAGAAGAGGATAGAGGAGAGGTGAGGGACAGGGGAAGGCTCAGAGGTGTGCTGTCACACGTACAGTGGAGGCTGCCAAATTCTGGGATGACTTCAAAGCTGTTTATCCGTGTGTGTGTATAGACTGGACCTGGTGGAGAGTTTCGTGTGTGATGCGGAGCTCAGGCAGACCTGCCAAAATGACCTGCTCCGGCGTTTCCCTGACCTCCACCGACTGGCCAAGAAGTTCCACCGCCACTCTGCTACGCTGCAGGACTGTTACCGCGGTTACCAAGCTGTCAACCAGATCTCTGCCCTGCTATTGGCCCTGGAGCGCTACTCTGGTGAGACACAGTGTTTGACTGGTTCAGGACTCCAGTATCAAAAATGGACTTGAGGTGCAAGTTGTTTTACGGTGTGATACAAACATCATTATGACCAGGTCCAAACTGTATAACTGACGGCCTCAACTGGACGTGAACATGCCACCCAGACTACAGTGAGTGTGTTTACTGACAGGAAGTCACCAGGTGCTGCTGGAGGCCGTCTTCCTGTCCCCGCTCCGAGACCTGGAGGGAGACTTCACCAAGTACCAGGAGATGATTGAGACCACGTTGGACATGAACCAGGTGTGTGAGGGAGCATGACCACCAAACGCAGACTTTGTAGACTACAAAGTGGAAAACGTGTGTGTCGTCTATATGTAATGCCATGGATTAACATGAGTGCAGGTGGACAACCATGAGTTTCTGGTGAAAGCGTCGTTTGACCCGGTGCTGAGTGAACTGAGGGAGACCATGGACACCTTGGAGAAGAGCATGCAGGCTGTCCTGTCCAGCGCAGCCAGAGACCTGGGTACACAGTGACAGACACGCACACCGACAGACACGGCGACCGACAGACGCGCACACCGACAGACGTGCACACCGACAGACACGGCGACCGACAGACGCGCACACCGACAGACGCGCACACCGACAGACGCGGCGACCGACAGACGCGCACACCGACAGACGCGCACACCGACAGACGCGCACACCGACAGACGCGCACACCGACAGACGCGCACACCGACAGACACGCACACCGACAGACGCGCACACCGACAGACACGGCGACCGACAGACGCGCACACCGACAGACGCGCACACCGACAGACGCGCACACCGACAGACACGCACACCGACAGACACGGCGACCGACAGACGCGCACACCGACAGACGCGCACACCGACAGACGCGCACACCGACAGACGCGCACACCGACAGACGCGCACACCGACAGACACGGCGACCGACAGACGCGCACACCGACAGACGCGCACACCGACAGACGCGCACACCGACAGACGCGCACACCGACAGACGCGGCGACCGACAGACGCGCACACCGACAGACGCGCACACCGACAGACGCGCACACCGACAGACGCGCACACCGACAGACACGCACACCGATAAATTAGAATAAGTTATGATACATTTATAAGTAGTTATGATTTACTATAGGTTGAAGTTTGTACACAGACATCTTTGTTTTTGACATGGTACAGTGAATAAGATGAGCTTGATGTTCCCTGTGCCGTCTGTGTGTGTTAGGTTTAGATTCAGGGAAGACTGTGAAGTTGGAGAGTAGCTCTGCGCTGGGGTTCTACCTGAGGGTCACCTGCAAAGAGGAGAAGAGTCTGAGGAACAACAAGAAGTTCACCACTCTGGACGTCCAGAAGAACGGAGTTCGATTCACCAACAGGTCAGTGTTTGTGTGTGTGCACGTGTGCGCACGCGTCCCTGATTGTACTGTGGTATTGGTAGTGAATGAGACTTGGATGAGGAATGGAATATTGCAGTTTTTTACTCTTATCTGGCAAAAACACAGCAGACAGAGGTGTGGCTTGATTCTGAAGAAGGAGGGGTCGTCTACAGAGAGGAGGCTAGAACAGACAGGAAACACAACTGTCATGGAGAACCCAGAATGCTAACGTCACCACTGTGGGCATAGATATTTTGAAACCACTCACTGTCTAGTACAACCTCTATGGACTACGTTTACCCTTCCGGGGACAGGCTGAGTTAGTGGTGCTGTCCTGGTCCAGGAAGATGACTGAGTTAGTGGTGCTGTCCTGGTCCAGGAGGATGACTGAGTTAGTGGTGCTGTCCTGGTCCAGGAGTATGACTGAGTTAGTGGTGCTGTCCTGGTCCAGGATGGCTGAGTTAGTGGTGCTGTCCTGGTCCAGGATGACTGAGTTGGTGGTGTTGTCCTGGTCCAGGAGGATGACTGAGTTAGTGGTGCTGTCCTGGTCCAGGATGACTGAGTTAGTGGTGCTGTCCTGGTCCAGGAGGATGACTGAGTTAGTGGTGCTGTCCTGGTCCAGGATGGCTGAGTTAGTGGTGCTGTCCTGGTCCAGGATGACTGAGTTGGTGGTGCTGTCCTGGTCCAGGAGGATGACTGAGTTAGTGGTGCTGTCCTGGTCCAGGAGGATGACTGAGTTAGTGGTGCTGTCCTGGTCCAGGAGGATGACTGAGTTAGTGGTGCTGTCCTGGTCCAGGAGGATGACTGAGTTAGTGGTGCTGTCCTGGTCCAGGAGGATGACTGAGTTAGTGGTGCTGTCCTGGTCCAGGATGACTGAGTTAGTGGTGCTGTCCTGGTCCAGGAGGATGACTGAGTTAGTGGTGCTGTCCTGGTCCAGGATGACTGAGTTAGTGGTGCTGTCCTGGTCCAGGATGACTGAGTTAGTGGTGCTGTCCTGGTCCAGGAGGATGACTGAGTTAGTGGTGCTGTCCTGGTCCAGGATGATGACTGAGTTAGTGGTGCTGTCCTGGTCCAGGAGGATGACTGAGTTAGTGGTGCTGTCCTGGTCCAGGAGGATGACTGAGTTAGTGGTGCTGTCCTGGTCCAGGAGGATGACTGAGTTAGTGGTGCTGTCCTGGTCCAGGATGACTGAGTTAGTGGTGCTGTCCAGGAGGATGACTGAGTTAGTGGTGCTGTCCTGGTCCAGGATGGCTGAGTTAGTGGTGCTGTCCTGGTCCAGGATGACTGAGTTGGTGGTGCTGTCCTGGTCCAGGAGGATGACTGAGTTAGTGGTGCTGTCCTGGTCCAGGATGACTGAGTTAGTGGTGCTGTCCTGGTCCAGGAGGATGACTGAGTTAGTGGTGCTGTCCTGGTCCAGGATGGCTGAGTTAGTGGTGCTGTCCTGGTCCAGGATGACTGAGTTGGTGGTGCTGTCCTGGTCCAGGAGGATGACTGAGTTAGTGGTGCTGTCCTGGTCCAGGAGGATGACTGAGTTAGTGGTGCTGTCCTGGTCCAGGAGGATGACTGAGTTAGTGGTGCTGTCCTGGTCCAGGAGGATGACTGAGTTAGTGGTGCTGTCCTGGTCCAGGAGGATGACTGAGTTAGTGGTGCTGTCCTGGTCCAGGATGACTGAGTTAGTGGTGCTGTCCTGGTCCAGGAGGATGACTGAGTTAGTGGTGCTGTCCTGGTCCAGGATGACTGAGTTAGTGGTGCTGTCCTGGTCCAGGATGACTGAGTTAGTGGTGCTGTCCTGGTCCAGGAGGATGACTGAGTTAGTGGTGCTGTCCTGGTCCAGGATGATGACTGAGTTAGTGGTGCTGTCCTGGTCCAGGAGGATGACTGAGTTAGTGGTGCTGTCCTGGTCCAGGAGGATGACTGAGTTAGTGGTGCTGTCCTGGTCCAGGAGGATGACTGAGTTAGTGGTGCTGTCCTGGTCCAGGATGACTGAGTTAGTGGTGCTGTCCTGGTCCAGGAGGATGACTGAGTTAGTGGTGCTGTCCTGGTCCAGGAGGATGACTGAGTTAGTGGTGCTGTCCTGGTCCAGGAGGATGACTGAGTTAGTGGTGCTGTCCTGGTCCAGGAGGATGACTGAGTTAGTGGTGCTGTCCTGGTCCAGGAGGATGACTGCTAGGTAGGCATCTTTCATACTAAAACAAACAAGCTCCTTGTGTTTGTGTGTGCATGCGCAGTAAGCTGAGCAGCTTGAACGAGGAGTACACCAAGAACAGACAGGAGTACGAGGAGGCTCAGAATGCCATTGTCAAGGAGATCATCAGCATCGCCTCAGGTGACATGCACACACACACTCTTGATGACCTCAGTGACCCAGTTAAACACTAGGGGCCAGTTGTTCAGAAGTAATCTGATCGGTTTTCTGGTATTGGATTGGATCAAATCTTAAAAATGGGTTGTTCAAAATAAAAATAAAAATGATTCTGAAATTGGATTAGATCACGTAATCCAGTCTTGGTTTTGATCTGGATCAAACCTTCAATATGTGTTGTTCCAAACTTTTTAGTAGGATTGGGATACCTTTTGATCTAAAAAATCAAGATGATTCTGATCCCAGCAGAAGGTTGGACTCAGGGTGGATTTCAGGAACAACATTTAATAAAACTTGAAATTGGTCAAAGTAAAGCTGTGTTCGCATCATGTAATGCATATATATATTTATATGAAAGAGCAGAAGTACAGATTATTCTGGCAGAAGAACAAATCGCTCTTTCCCAACTTCAGCAAACCAAAGCCAGACTTGAGATCCGCCTCCTAAAAGGAGAGTTTCAAAAAGCTGGTCTCTCCACAACCGAAGACTAACTTTGAAAGTTCTTAAAAATTTTTAACTATTGGACATTCAGCCCTTTTCTGATTTCGAAACACATGTTCAAAATATTCACATTGTATTTGTGAAGAATGTATGTTTGTTTGTTTTCAATTGTTTGTGGGTCAGATGATGGCTCTGTTTGGATTGTTGGCCTTTTTCTGTGTCTTCAAATCAAAACACTTAAAAGTGACCCCATGCTGGCTATTGAACCTGTTCTTTACTTGGCTAGCCTACTACATCCAGTGTTTCCCCTAGGTTTACAGCTTTGGGGGGGGGGGGGGCAAGAGCAAACTATAGATATAGATTTTGTGATCTGGCGCTATATAATAATAATACAAAAATTATAAAAAATAAATAAAATAACTTGCCCTTCCAGGGGGGGGGGGGGGGGGCGGGGGTGCCGTTGGATGGGTGGGGCACCCCCCTAATATAATGGTAGGGGAAACACTGACATTGGCCTACATTGTTATACGTAGTCCCATTTACAACACTGGGAATCCGAATTTGGTAATCTTGAAAAGTTTGTATCTGGATCAGGTTGATCCAGTCCAATGTTGCTTTGAAAAACCAGTACAAATGTAAGATTGATTACCTGATCCTGGATAGCAAAACATGGGATTTCAAAATCCAGATAATTCTGATCCAGATTAAACGTTTTGAGCAACTGGCCCTAGGTGATTAACCCCCTCTCCTTCCCCAGGTTACGTGGACCCCCTGCAGGGTCTGAGTGATGTCATAGCCCTGCTGGACGGCGTGGTGAGCTTCGCCGCAGCGTCTGTGTCCGCCCCGGTGCCCTACGTGCGGCCCCACCTCCTGGAGGGGGCGAGCAGGCTGGTGCTGCAGCAGGCCAGACACCCCTGCATGGAGAGCGACGTGGACACAGCCTTCATACCCAACGACATCACCTTCGTCAAGGGGGAGAAGAGCTTCTACATCATCACAGGTACACACACACACTTACACAGATTGTGATGGTTTCCTGTTTGTGTGTTCTGACCTCCCCCCCTCCCTCCTCCAGGGCCAAATATGGGTGGCAAGTCTACGTTCATCCGCCAAGTGGGCGTCATTGCCCTGATGGCCCAGATCGGCTGCTTCGTGCCATGTGACAAGGCGGAGCTGAGTGTGATTGACGGCGTGCTGGCCCGCGTGGGGGCAGGGGACAGCCAGGTGAAGGGAGTGTCAACCTTCATGGCTGAGATGCTGGAAACCGCCGCCATCCTCCGGTGAGAGCAGGCGCACACACGCAATCACAAGAGCCAACATGGGATGACAACCCACACATGGTTTTGCACTGTGAAGGAAGGAGGCATACTTTAGCCTACGCTTGAGAATCCATGCTAGCTCCAGGTAGCATTAGCTGCTTTACTTGTGAAAAGTTTTGAGCGAGACAGTTGAGACTTCTTTGTCATTATTCTAATCCCCCTGTACTTGCCACAAACAAGGTCCCATGGAGCAGGTAGGCAAATAGGAATCCTTCTGCAAACCTTAAAATAAGCTAATCATGGATATCCTTTTCAAATTTGGACACCTGATTTATCTTCACTGATCTCTCTGTCTAGTTCGGCCACGGAGAACTCGCTGATCATAATTGATGAGCTGGGTCGAGGCACATCTACGTACGATGGCTTCGGTCTGGCCTGGGCCATCAGTGAACACATAGCATCCAAGATCGGCTGCTTCTGCCTGTTTGCCACTCACTTCCACGAGCTGACGGCGCTCGCTACACACCATCCCACCGTACACAACCTGCATGTCACTGCTCTCACTTCCCAACACACACTCACCATGCTGTACCGGGTCAAACCAGGTGAGCGCACACACACTTCGGAATAGAAAAACACGTATCCATAAGTTCTTGTATCGCTTTCATTGTTCTCTCACCAAACCTTTTTTGTTCAGGTGTGTGCGATCAAAGTTTTGGGATTCACGTGGCGGAGATGGCAAACTTTCCTGCTGCCGTGGTTGCCATGGCGAAGGAGAAGGCTGCAGAGCTGGAGGAGTTCCAGGAGCCAGCAGGCGGCGCAGGGGAGGAGCCTGATGACAAAAGACGCCGCATAGATAAACAGGTAGAGGCAGGGACACAGGCTTCATCACTGACCAGTGCGGCAGGTAGAGGCAGGGACACAGGCTTCATCACTGACCAGTGCGGCAGGTAGAGGCAGGGACACAGGCTTCATCACTGACCAGTGAGGCAGGTAGAGGCAGGGACACAGGCTTCATCACTGACCAGTGAGGCAGGTAGAGGCAGGGACACAGGCTTCATCACTGACCAGTGAGGCAGGGACACAGGCTTCATCACTGACCAGTGAGGCAGGTAGAGGCAGGGACACAGGCTTCATCACTGACCAGTGAGGCAGGTAGAGGCAGGGACACAGGCTTCATCACTGACCAGTGAGGCAGGTAGAGGCAGGGACACAGGCTTCATCACTGACCAGTGAGTAGGGATGCGTATTGATAAGATTTTAACGATTCCGACTCCTTATCAATTCCTGTTTATCGATTCGATTCCTTATCGATTCTCCCCTCTACAGCCAACTAGGTCTGTGCGTCCTGCACCCCCCCACACACACACTCGTTCTAAACAAATTTCTCAAACTGGCTTTGACTGGCTCTGAAATGAGCTAATACCTACCACCTCTAGGCTTCTTCAGGCCTCTGTTTTCAAAACTAAATCTATTTGGAGATAGAAACTTTCAGTTTCCTTGTGTTCAAGCTTCTATTACTCAACACCAGTAGGACTTACAGGGGTCCTAACAACGGGAAATAACTTCAGTGTCACCTTTCAAAAGAGACCATTTACATGCATGTACTCCAAATGGTTCAACAACAGCTCTCAATGTACTTTGGGTATGTTGTTTAGGCGTTTTCAGGCACATTTAACAGGACTATTAAAAGGTTAAACAATTAAAATGCTAAGTTTAATAATGGATTAAAAATCAATATGCTCAGTTTAATAATGGGACACGCGATTCTTTGCTGATAACACACGCCGCCCCGATAACGTGAAATGATCAATAAGATCAATACTAATGGGAGACGAATGCCGGAGCTAAAATGTATGCTTCAAACGACGGGACAGAAGATAACTAGATCGACTACACACAATAAAAGCAAATTGCTTCACACAGTACCAAGTGGTTGTGATCACTTTTGAGCAGTTTAGCTCTACCTTAGATAGTTAGAGATGAAGCGCGAACGTTAGCTGCGCTGCTGCATGCATCGAACACATGACATTCCAGTAACTTCATTCCATGCTGTGTGTTCAAATGCTTCTTCATATTTGTAGTATTTCCTCCCTTTGACGAAATAGACTTTTTACACGCGTTACAAGTGGCATTGTTGTCATTTTGTCGTGTGAAATACAACCAAACTTTAGAACGCTTCTTCCTAGTTGGCATGTTTGCCGCAGTCTGTCTGAATAAACTATAAAAGTTTGCGCATGCGCAACTGAACAGAGAATCGTTAACAGAATCGTTAAGGAATTTTGCTAACGATTCCAAGGAATCGATTCACTGGGAACCGGTTCTAGATACCCATCCCTACCAGTGAGGCAGGTAGAGGCAGGGACACAGGCTTCATCACTGACCAGTGAGGCATTAGCTATGTCCTTGTCATGTATGTTGGTCCCTCTTGGAAACTAGAAATATATTTACACAAGGGTGCAAAGGTATGCGGGGGCCATCCGGGTTGTTTTTAGTTCTCATTGGTTGTCATCATGAATGACCCTAACCGCCCATGTTGACACTGTGAACGCGTACAAATGATTACAGAAATGGGCTCTTTTTCAACACACCACAATCACATGCCAATATTGACATGGCATCTTAACCATCCACTTCATAAACTGACTTCAGGACGTAGTCATGTGTTCATGTGTGGTCTCTGCAGGAGGGTGAGGGCCTGATCCAGGACTTCCTGGTCAAGGTGAAGTCCCTGCCGGCCGCCACCATGACGGACGAGGAGGTTAAGGCCCAGCTGAAGAAGATGAAGGCAGAGCTTGTCGCCCATAACAACAGCTACATCACAGAGATCCTGGGCTCCAGGAGCTAGGAGCTGTCCTCCATCCTGTCCCAGCAGGGTGGGCTGGCTGGCATGTGCAGGGACTGGAGATGTTTATATACATATTTCCATTTTTTGTTCTTTAGTTTTACCGTCATAAGTCTTTTCAATAAAATTGAAATAAATGTCTGGGATTGTGTTTCAAGTAAAGTTTTTGCATTTTGTCTCTTGCCCAACCCTGATGAAAATGACCAGGAAACAAAATCAGGAGGTCACTTAGACCTTCAGGGGTCTTTAGCAGTAACAGACTTCATCGATGCTGTGGGAGAACAAACTGGAGGAAATAAATCAGACAGACGCTGTTGATCTAATAAAGTTTTATTTTCTTAGAAATGACCAGTTTCCTGTTTTTCTTTTTTTTCTTTCTAGGAAATTAAACCCCTTTTTGAACTCCAACTAGCATCTACATAATGGTTATTGAATACTTCACAATATATTAAGTCTAGATGTTATGGTACATGCATACGATTCAGGCTGCATGAGGAGCCACAGTCAGCACAATACAAGGGGGGATGGGGGGGGGGGGAAGGGGGGACACTGCAGACGTACTCATCCAGTCCAGCTCCAGAGGCCCAGACACCTCTGAGAACAACCCTGCCCAGCAACACTGACTGCATAATCTGACATCGATACTCACAACCATACCACACACACATCGCACACTACGCTCACAACATTCACTACACAGGTACGCCACAACCAGACACACACACACACACCTTTATACAACTGTGGAAGTTCTCCTGTCTTCAACTGATCAACTGGAGAGGGTTCTTAGTGTTAAACGAGTTTCTCTTTCACAGAAAGAACTATTACCACTGGGACAGCGAGTTACTGCAGTACGCTGGGGGAAGGGGTGGGGAGGGGAGGCGCTAACGAAAGAAAATTAATAATTATAATTATCATAATAATATATAATAAAATAAAAGACATTCAAATACAGTCAGATTTTTGCTTGAAAATACAAAACTACATGAGAAAGCATTAAAATCATATCTGTTGATCAGAATAACATATTACAAAAAAAAATACAAATAACAGACGAAGTGCTCCATCACAGTCTCACTCTTTTGCCACGCGCAACAGCTGGGTCAGCCTGGCCAGCCGTCGACTAGTTACAACTGCCATGGCAACCTCACGGCCGCAGGCCTGGGGAAGGGGCCAGGACTACACACTTCCTGTCTAGAGAGGAAGTTGGAGCGTTGGTGATCACAGAGGAAGTGGCTTCTTATTGGCTGCTCCCCTGATGGTGTAAAAAGTGGTGAGGCCCCTCCCCTCCATTGCTTGGCTCGTTTGCTCCAGCTTGCATCCAGCAGTCTCGCTCTGCCAAGACCGAGTTAAGAAATGCTCGAGTGAGGAATCTCATGTGGCCGTTTGGTGGGAGTCCGTTTTGTCTGGGCCCCCTCTAGTGGGAGCTCTGGGCGCTGCAGGCAGTCTGTCTGCAGGCCCCGGCTCCTGGCCTGGCTGGCTGTCTCACAGCCACATACACAAGCGCTCTCTGGCTCCTTGTGGCTGCAACTCTGCAGTGTGAGTATGTGTGCTGCAGTTTGTTTGTGTGTGTGTGTGTGTGTAATATATGTGGGAAAATGCATCTATGCATGTCGAGTGTCAGAAATGGGAGAAAATGGCAGATATTCCCTAGCAAAACCATCACTTCCAGAGGTAAGATCCGTCATCTCAGATCTCATCCATGTCGGGGCACACTTTCCCAAGACCATGAACAACACAATGACGTTATGCTAAGAACATCTCATCTCTTAAATGTCTGGAGCCATCGTCGAAAGCTTGTTGGTGAATGTGCAAGGTTTATGCATTTACTTGGAACCAGTGACTGAACATCTGTACAAGAACCAAAAAACCAAAACAGAGGCCATGTCTTCAGCACCTTAGAAGTGACAGCCCCTACAAGCTCTCGGAGAGACGCTCCAAGGGACCATTTCCTTCACCGAGTGTGACGCGTGTGTGTATGTGTGTGTGTATGTGTGTGTGTGTGTGGGCACTTCACTCTGTTCAGTTGTGTTGCAGCGTGTTGGACTCTATGGGCGGGGCAGAGTCGTACAGAGTGTCTGTATCGTGCGTGGGTTCCCCGGCCAGAGTGCAGGGATTGGATAGCGTTCCGGCGCCGCAGTCACAGAAAAACCTAGGCGACACACACACAGGAAGTGACACGTTAGAAAATGCTCGTCACAGCGACAGTCCTGAAGATGAGAGAGAGAGAGAGAAGCTCACCTGTCGTGTCGTATAAACTCCACGTCGTGGCCTTGGTGGCATTTCTTGATGCAGTTCACACAGATGGCGTTCCTGTCTGTTGTGTTACAGGTGTGACATCTGGAAACACGGATCAAACGTGTTAGGCACAGCTCAACACCTGGGGGGAGCAGGTGTGTGTGTGTAGTACCTGTAGAAGTCATGCATGGGATAACTGGTGTAGCTGGAGATCTTGTAGAGACACTGCCCTCTGCTCACAGCTTTCTCTATCGCATCCTGGTTGTTCATGATCTTATTGTCTGACAGGAGAGAAACAGGGAGAGGAGGAGAAACAGGGAGAGGAGAGGTCAAGAGCAGCAAGTGGACAAGATTACTCTACAAATACAGTTTTGTATTCCAACAAGAACGTCCAGGCTTGTACACCTAAGGGTGCTTTCAGACCCATTAGTCAGTTTGCTTGGTCCGAACCAGTGGATGAGTTGCTACTTTGTTGAATTTTTCATTATGTCCGGTTAGTGTTCACACGGTCCTGTTTTAAGCGAACCAACATGTGTAAAAAACAATGACGTTTGTAAAAAAACTATGACACACGGTCGTACAGGTTGTTAATCTATTGGACAGAAAATGTGTGAGGGAAAATCACTTCCTTGTCACCAACAACAATGGAGCAACAGCAGCGTATTGCGATTGCAATACTATCTTTAATTGTTATGATTTGGTGTTGCACGACCTCGGTTTTTGGGTTGCTCGTTGGTCTTTTACTCAGGATTAGATCCAGGTTATCAAACCATGGGAATTACAATTTTTCGTCCGAAGAGCTACCACTTTTCCATAGAACATCACGCACTTTTAGCTTTTTAACTTTCAACCAACATTGGTCCACTGTGCAACAATGACCCTTTATTTCAGTATATCACTAAATCATTTCAATACCTCGCTATTCTTATGTGTCTCCACAAGAATAACTGCAATATGATCATCAGCCCATATTTGCAGAAGAGCCTTCACTTCATCAGTCCCCCACGGTTTCCCTCAAATAATTTTGCTGCTAATGAGTGGCACGACTGTCTCTGCCAAGTGTCATCATCCTTTTTCAACCCACAATGCACTACATTTTGGTTTGCTTCCTGGAATAGGTCAATATTAAGTGTGATTACGTTCACACCTAAAGCACACCGAACCATGGTTCACTTGGAACCGGACTGAGTCCCGTCTTTTTAGGGGGACCATGGTTCGGTTGTTTGGTCCGCACCAGAGTTCGAATGAGTGTTCTCACCTCTCCAAACGAACCGGACTTTCAGAGAAAACGGACCATGGTCCGATTTAAACGGACCAAACATGTGTGAAACAGGTGTGAAAGCACCCTAAGTGTCCAGCCTAGCTATGATTAGATATACAAGCACAGGGATGGGATTGAACCATTTTTCAAGATATATATTCAAGAGAAAATTCAAGGTCGATGGGCCAGGGCAGCTGTCCCAGGGTTAGGGCCAGAGCGACTGTCCCAGGGTCAGGCTCAAGGCAGCCGTCCTAGGGTCAGGGCCAGGCTCAGGGCAGCCGTCCTAGGGTCAGGGCCAGGCTCAGGGCAGCCGTCCTAGGGTCAGGGCCAGGCTCAGGGCAGCCGTCCTAGGGTCAGGGTCAGGCTCAGGGCAGCCGTCCTAGGGTCAGGCTCAAGGCAGCCGTCCTAGGGTCAGGGCCAGGCTCAGGCTCAGGGCAGCCGTCCTAGGGTCAGGGCCAGGCTCAGGGCCAGGCGTCCTAGGGTCAGGGCCAGGCTCAGGGTCAGGCTCAGGGCAGCCGTCCTAGGGTCAGGGCCAGGCTCAGGGCAGCCGTCCTAGGGTCAGGGCCAGGCTCAGGGCCAGGCGTCCTAGGGTCAGGGCCAGGCTCAGGGCAGGCGTCCTAGGGTCAGGGCCAGGCTCAGGGCAGCCGTCCTAGGGTCAGGGCCAGGCTCAGGGCCAGGCGTCCTAGGGTCAGGGCCAGGCTCAGGGCCAGGCGTCCTAGGCCACGGTTGGAGGTGGCTGGGAGGGTGTGGGCTGGGTACCTTTCATGGTGACGTTGACCCCGGAGGCCAGGAACAGACCCCCAAAGCGATTGTTGAAGATCTGGTTTCCCTCTAGCGTGGCCGTGGCGTGGTTTGTGATCTCGATACCTGACACAGGAAGGGAGGTTTGTTGAGGCTGGGGTGGGGCCCGGGACAGGACAGGCCAATGTGTGCGTGTGTGTGTAGTGACGGGACAGACAGCTGGCTCACCTGCAGCGAAGCCGTCGAAGATGCGGTTCTTGCGGAGGACCGGGTGGCTGTTGGTGCTGATCAGCACTCCAGCCTGGGCGTTCCGGAAGATGTCGTTCTCCTCTAGCAAGCCTACAACACAAACACACTGCTCATATCTACAATATGCAGCTTTCGATTGCGTCTATTTATCCATTCCATATACGTGTTTGTATATGTATATGAGAGAGAGAGAGAGAGAGAGAGAGAGCTACCTCTCCCTCCGTTGAAGATGCAGATGCCTCCGTCTCGGCCGTCGTGGATCTTGTTCCTCCTCAGCGTGGGGTTGCTGTCCGTCTTGATCCACACGCCCGCCATGGCGTTGTCGAAGATCTCGTTGTCCTCGATGAAGCCCAGGCCAGAGTTGTAGACCAGGATGCCCCCGTTCTGCCCCCCCCAGATCTTGTTCCGCTTGATCTTGGGGTTGCTGCCCGTCCTGGGGGAGGAGGGATGGAGGGTTAGGTGTCTCTGCTCTATAAGGGGGGGGGGGGGGGCGGGCGGGGGGTAAGACTGCGGAGGAGGGTCTTACCTGATCTGCACGCCAGAGTACATGTGGTTGTAGATGTCGTTGTCCTCCAGAACACCATGACCGTTGTCATAGAAGTACACACCCACCTAGGAGAGGGGAGAGAGAGGGAAAGAGAGAGGGAAAGAGAGAGGGGGGGGGGGGGGGAAGAGAGAGAGATAAAAACAGCGAGGGGGGGGAGAGAGAGGGAAAACGTTTTTCCTTGTGGATTAGTGGATTAACTACACTTAACACAGCCACTGGGTGTATGTGTGTGACCTGCCTAGATGTGAGAATGTGAAATGTGTGTGTGTGTGTTACCTGTTTGCCACTGTGGATGCGGTTCCGGCGCAGGACTGGGGTGCTGCCGGTGGTGACCCACACTCCTGCCAGCGTGTTACTGTACACCTCGTTCTCCTCAATCACACCCTGGCCCTTCTCGTGCTGAGACACACACACAAATACTTCTGTAACAACACTCCACTCCTCCTGACATGTTCTGAGTGTGTGTGTGCATGTGCATGTGTTTACCACATATATGCCTCCATGCTGGCCATCGTGGATCTTGTTGTGTCGTACGATGGGACAGCTGTTGGTTCGAATCTGGATTCCCGCCAGTGCGTTGCCATAGATATCGTTGCTCTCGATTAAGCCCCGCCCATCTCCGAAGATGTACACGCCTCCTTGGTTACCGTTAAAGATGGCGTTGCCCCTGTTCGCACGCACAGAAATGGGAGTCAGGGTAGGGAGGGAAGAGCAGGCACAGTTGGACAGAACGGCTGCTCCCGAGAGCGCGTATGTGTGGTGTGTGTGTCCTGTACCGTATCGTGGGGTCGCTGTTAGAGGTGATCCACACGCCCGCAAAGTTGTTGGCGTAGATCTTGTTCTCTATGAACTGGCCCCGGCCCTTCTCGTGCACGTAGATTCCCCCGGTCTGGCCGTGGTGGATCTCACAGCGCACCACCGTGGGGTTGGCGTACGCCTTCACCTCGAAGCCCGCAATGCGGTTCCTGTGGATGTTACAGCTCTCAAAGTAGCCCTGGGGAGGAGGAGCAGGGAGAGGGGGAACAGGGAGAGGAGGAGAAGAATTAGCATCCAGTTTTGGAGTTGATCAAGTCCAGGTGAAGGCAGGTGAGAAGTTCCAGGTCGTGTTGGGGGGGGTTACCATTCCATGATCGAAGGTGAACACCCCGACGTCTCGTCCGTGGTGAATGTGGTTGCGTCGGATGATGGGGTTGCCATGGTTTTTCACCCAGATGCCAGCAAGTGCATTGTTACTGATCTCGTTATCTTCATAGATACCCTTAGAGCAGACACACCGTAAGACCACCAACAACATGTGTGTGTGTGTACACCTGTGTAGCAGTCTGGACGTGGGAGTGTCTGTTAGCCTGTGTAGGATCCAAGAAGTGTGTGTTTAGGAGAAAACAGACCATGTGTATGTGTGTGTGTTTACCTGCGCGTGATCCGTGATGTACAAGCCCACGTTCTCACAGTCGCTGATGTTGCAGTGTTTGATGGTAGGACACGCCCCCTGGCCGCTCACACACACAGCGGAGCCCACTGCAGGCAGAGAGAAAGCACTGACCACACTCCTCTCAACAGCACGGACATCAACTCTGCGTGTGTGTGTGTGTGCAGGTGGAGCGGATGATGCAGGGAGGAGGAGTTTACCTGTGCAGGTGGAGCGGATGATGCAGTGGTCGATGTTGGGGCTGCAGTTGACGGTGATCTCCAGGCAGTGGTGGGCATTGTGGTGCTGGGCAGACTTGTCATCAGGGTTGAACTGAGGAGGGAGACATTCCACACATCACATCCCTATAGCCCTTCATACAAGCTGGGTCACAGAGCGCTTCACACAAGCCCAGAGAACTACACCTCATCCAACCTAAACCCTCGAGGACGACAAGGAAAATCTCCCAGTAAAACGTATTGAGAAAAAACAGATAACACACACAGACTGATTAAGAGGGACTGTATGTGTGTGTGTGTGTTACCCTGATGGTCATGTATCCCACGTAGGCGTCCTCCGATCCTTCCATGAAAACGAATGTAGAGTCGCGGGTGTTCTCGATCACTACCTTATCAGCTACCTTCCCAGGAGCTGCGAGGAAGAGAAGTCTGGTTACACACACACACACGCACACACACACGGCCCTTCATGGTGTGAAAGCCCTGCTGTACCTGCTCCTATCATGGTGATGGGTGATTCGATGTAGATCCACTCGTCTGTGTAGACCCCAGAGTGGACGAAGATCAGGCCGTCAAAGTGAGCCTCCTGCACGCCGCCCAGCGCGTCCTCGATGGTGTCATAGTACTGCATACACCACACACTTTGCTTAGAATTCTTCTCATGGTCATGCAAAATTGATTCTAGAGAACTATGTGATGAGTCTCTTACCAGCATGTTCTCTCTGCCTTTATATCTGGCTGGGTTACTGTAGAAATGCTCTGCAAAGCCCGGTTTGACATGGGCTCCTTTATACTGCAGAATAACACACACACACACACACACACACACACACACACGCACACACACACACACACACATTATGAACACGTACTACACTCAGATAATCAAGTCCATATACACACACACACAAATCAATACACACTCACACAACACTGTTACATACCTACACCACACACAAACAGTACTACACAACATCAGTACACATGACACATCCTAAACACACACACACACAAACTGACCAATTGTTGGAAACTCTCCTTCCAGGGGTTGGGGTGTTCATGCTCCTCCGGGCTGACCTGGTAGAACTTTCCGGGCTCAGGATGCATCATGGGACGCGTGTACTCAAACACCTCCATGTACAAACGCTTCCTGGATGGCAAACACACACACAGATTCCCCATGAACCTTTCAAGATGCAGTTCTTGCTGAAATGTAAATGTAATTATTCATGATGATGTTGAAAATTATGTTGAATTCTTCTGGGAAAGAGCTAGACTGACCAGAGTATGGGGTCGTTGGCTAGCTGGCTGAAGCGTTTGCAGACACAGGCTGCCTGACAGAGGTCCTGCTCCAGAAGATAGGAGAAGATCTTCAACACCACCTCATCTGGAAGCTTCTGTTGCAGATACTGCTCTGCTGGTGCTGCTATTCAGACAGACACATGCTTCAATGTAAGTCTACACAAGACTTGTGGGATAGGCACATATCCACATAACAGCCAGAGAAACGACAATAAAATGGCCAATTAGCTTATAGCTAACTGATCTTTGTAGGATAGGAGCATGCTGTTATTTAGAAGTCGACTAGTTTCAAAGAAACGCCTATAAGCAATATGATTAATGTTCCTGTTGGAATGTTCCAGAACACCCACCTGGTGGGTCGTGGCTTTTGCCAGACACCCGTGCTCGCTTGGCTCGGTGGCCAAAGGGCTCTGTGGTCGAGGTGGAGGCTCCCTGCTGGAGGACATCAGAAGTTAGGTTCACGTGAACACACACACACACAACCTGGTCCACACTCTCTCTGACTCTCACACTAACACTAAGTGATGTTTGTAAAGGATGACCTCCATGGGGCTTTTGCTGGGGCAGGCGGAGGCAGTGGCGGCAGAGGCAGAGGCAGTTCTCTTTGGCAGCAGCGACTTGCGGCGGAGCTGGTAGGGGCTGTTTTGAGCTCCTGGTCCCGACTCCTCCACAGCCATCTCGGCTGGTGGAGCCTCACCATCTGAACAGGCAAGAACACACGTTAGAGCTCCCCCATTCAGCTCAGTCACCATGCACGTCAAACACACACACACACACACACACATTACTGACCCATCACATGGACAAGACATTGGGAACTGGCTAAATTGTATGCCAGGCAAGACATTGCTGCAACATCGCATTCACATCATTGCTTGTGCGACTATGCACGGCTTTTAAACTCATGGATTTGACTTGTATTGGGGTAAGTGTGTGGACTGTCCACAGTAACAGTTCAAAATCCCACTGACATTTTCATCCCCAAGTTGGAGAGAGAGCGAGGTGAGAGAGCGTCGTGTTCAAAAAAAAAATTGCTGACAATATTACAGAAAAGCCGGTAGACCCTTGCATACGTGAGACAAAGGTTGGTGACTGATCATGACAGATGCATCCCCGCAGCCAGACGAGGGCCCGGCCGTTCACTTAACCAACCAACATATCCTCTCCAAGTTAAGGGCCGGTCTGGACCAGACAGTGAGCACTGGCCACCGAAACCCATTTACTCACCCCTGCAATACATTTAAGGCCTGGGGTAATTAAAGTTGACGGGTTATGGACGCCTAACGTTTCGTATTCAGACTAGCCTTTTACTCAACTGCGTAGTTTGCAAATCCGCGGTGTAAACAAATAGCATTAACGTAGCCAGCCAGATGGTTAGAACTGCCGGGTCTGAGGAATGGGCTCTAGTTCTGGTTAGCTAACAAAAGCAGAGGGTCTCATTACTAAAACAGGGACTTCACATTCCAGCTACAAGAATGCATAAGCAATGCTGCAATGCTGTATGTCTAGCGTATGAGCTGGTTAGCCTCAGAATAAACGAACTAACCGTAGCAACCTAGCTAGCTGACCCCAAAAATGGCAGTCAGAAGACAACGCAGATTTATGCCGTCAGACGCGTTAGTGACAGCTGAGAATACAATGCCATAATGGCACAGGGTAGTCCGAAGTCTTGTACTCACGCCTTTGATTAACGGCCACAATGTTGGAATATGGGCTAGTGAGCCGTGTACGCAGTAAGCAAATGCAACTAATGCACTCCCCCAACCTCCCAGAAGCTGGCGTTAGCCACAATCACTGAAGCCAAACAAAGCGCGGCCTGGCCTAAGCAATAGAGCAAGAAGCCTCGGCTTTTCCTAGTGAAAATCCTCTGTCAGTCAGTGTACATTAATAGCACGGTTTGAATACACGGAGCAATTGTTATTGGACTACCATATACGTTTACACTCTAAACGGTGTGCCGACCGCGACCTGACTCACCTCGCTCCCCGTTGTTCCGTTCGGGTTGCACCGGGCGCGGCCTCGACACTCGCCTGGGTCTCCTGTTGGTGGCTCTGATGGAGTTCATTTGGGGAGTTGGTTGTTAAAAAATAGAACGCTTTCCTCGACCTCCCCACTTCTAGTTTGACACTATGCCCCAACTACAACCCCGTCTGCCTATTTTTCTAATAACATCCAACGAACTGCAACCGAAAACAGCTAAATTAGGGCCGTAGTTATGTTTTTCCGACTGCTCCCCCGTATTGCTACTCGCTGCCAGCTCCGTCTCTCTCAGTTGCAGGAGGAGCCATTAACCCACACGGGGACACTATCGAGAAGAAAAAAAAATCTAGCAAGTAGTGTTGCCCACCAATCCCCACTAGGAGGCTCTCAATCTTTCCCCGCGGCTACGATCAGCTGCCCCACAAACGGCTCGGTCTGAATCCAGTTTTACTAGTGGGGTTCGATTCCGACTGAGGTCAGGCTAAGGAGTGGCACATGTAAGTACTAGGCTACTCAGCCTGGAATGATGATTTATGATGATTTTTTTTTTTAAACTGACAATTAATGAATTGTCCTATGGTCCAGAATAACGCAATAGACGAGTTACGCAACTTCCAATTTCAAGACCCTCCCCCCCAACCCCTAGTTTTAAACTTCACGAAGTGAAGTGGACTAAATGTCTCTCCGTTAATCACCGCATCAACTAATTGGATTTGCAAAGCAATTCACTAATCCTGTAATCATGATTTATGTCATGTCAGACAATTGGAGCACTCACCAATTAAAGAGACCATTCTGAAGAGGGTCCCTCGAGCTGTACCCTGGTTGAACACTGTGATTTAATTTAAAACCTGCATGTCTGAATAATACGTTGATGATAAAAACCCTTGTTTCTAATCTGTCGAAATTCAACCCACCCCGTCGGTCTTTATGTTGCCTGTTCATGACACACTTAATCCACCAGGTGTCATTGTTTGACAAAAGTATCACTGTTTAGTTTTTTTTCCCGATTGCTTTGATTAGATCAATTGGTCAAAACTTAACTCACTTTTTCAAAACTCTTCACACAGTCTGTATTAGCAACATGCAGGTGGGCCAAACAGTTCACCTCTCCTCCAAAACTCACTCAAACCACCAAAACATTGTATACATGTCTCATACATGTCTCATTTGACCACAACACTGGAAACTATTCTCACTCAGAAGCATACATTGTCACTCATAACACTGACTTAAAAAACACTAACAGGGAGCATTACAAAAATGATGGACTTTTATCTTTTAAGTTCGAATGATTTTTCACATGAATTAAGTATTTCATCATAGAACAAAAACAAAAAAAGTTTTGCGATTGCTTACATGCATTGGTCAAAACTGAAGCACTCACTCTGGCTAACTGGCTCACTCTGACTCACGTTGACTCACTCTGACTCACTCTGGCTCTCTCTAGGTGCGTTCGACATGGACTGCGGCTGCATGAAACGACCGGCGAGAGTAGCCGCTTGCAGTCGGGGAGGAGTTGAAAACGGCTCTGTAAAGTCGGACATTCCAGCTTCTCGTGGTTTGCTGCGTTGAAGTCAGTCATGGCCGATCAAGCGCTGTTTGCTTACTTTACTTTATTTATAATTAAACTTAGTCTTTCCGTTAGTGAAGAGGCGGACTAAAACCCTTTCTTCAACAAATATTTAATTCAATTAAACTGTTTGGTCCGGATTTGAGCGTTGGCGAAACTGAAGGTGTCAGAATAATTACAAAACACGCGTCAAAGTTGTCGTGTGTGAGTCTGGCCAATCATGAAATAGCTGTGTCGTCATTTGAACCCGTGCAGTTGCTCTTGAGAAAATGCGCTCGGCTACACAGCTATGGAGCTAAATCAGGGCCAAATGTTTTGTTAATTCGAAAAAAAAATCTTTAGTCGAAAAACTGAAGCTTGACATTGAAAATGTAAGTTTTGGTCGAAAACTTGAAAAATAAAACCATGTATTCAAAGAAAAAATAAGTGTACCAATTTTGTTTTCAGGTTGAATAATATTTCGATGAAATTTTGGAATAATTTTGAATAAGTTATTAATTTTCAATTTTCACTTTCATATTTTCACATAGTTTCACATTTCATGTTTTCAGAGTCAAAACTTTTTTTTTACGGCTTCAAATTTTTGTTTTGAGTTAGAGTTTTTTTTTTTTGAGTTTGAGTTTTTTGTCTTTTTTTTTTTTTCAGTTTCAGACTTTTGGCCCCGATTTTGCGTAGGGGGCGTGGCTTCAACTCAGAGGCGGTAATTATGAGTGACAGCCTAACAAAGAGGCAGAAGACTCGGCTGTTGGCATGGCGTCCTCTCCGCCAAGGCAACAGGCTGTAATAATATAATAATCTTCTTAAAATCTGCTTACTTTTATATGATTCATGTTCCCTGATTTAAGTGACTTTTTTATTCGAAATGTAGGAAATTGAGGATGCAGATCTCCATTTCAACACTGCCAGCGAGCAAGACGTGACCAGTCCTGGAGTGATTCTCCCACCCATTGAATGTCCTCTCTCTGAACAGGACATGCCAGACCTTAGGGCCACTATTGATGTTACAGCACCATCAGATTCCTATGGGCGAGACATTTATTTGGCTGTATTGAACTATGTGCTAAATCACGTACCGTAGATGAAAATCTTTTCTCATGATCAGTTTAACACCAGAAGACACAACTTTATGTTTTTTATTATTGACATTCATGTACATTCTAATGACAAAAAAATGCCACTGCGGGGATAATGTCCCAAAGTATCTATTCAAAAAGGCTAATATATAAAAAAACTGAAACTCCCCCCAAAAAATTGAAGCCGTAAAAAAATTGTTTTGAATCTGAAAACATGAAATGTGAAACTATGTGAAAATATGAAAGTGAAAATTAATAACTTATTCAAAATTATTCCAATATTTCATCGAAATATTATTCAACCTGAAAAAAAAAATTGGTACACTTATTTTTTCTTTGAATACATGGTTTTATTTTTCAAGTTTTCGACCAAAACGTACCTTTTCAATGTCAAGCTTTAGTTTTTCGACTAAAGATTTTTTTTCCGAATTAACAAAACATTTGGCCCTGATTTAGCTCCATACACAGCCGGCAGTTCTCGAATCGATCTCACGGTACTTTGATGGCTACGTCACAGTGACCTAGCCTCGGCGCCGTCTCAAGTCGGAGTCGAAAGCACCTAGAGTGAGTCAGAAGGTACATTCGACATGACCTGACTTCATGCAGCGCTGCAGCCGGCTGCAGGCGGCTGATTTGAAACAGTGAATTCTGGTTAGACTTTTTGTCCGACTTGAGACGGCGCTGAGGCTAGGTCACTGTGACGTAGCCATCAAAGTACCGTGAGATCGATTCGAGAACTGCCGCGTTTTCTCAAGAGCAACTGCACGGGTTCTAATGACGACACAGCTATTTCATGATTGGCCAGACTGACACACAACAACTTTGATGCGTGTTTTGACACCTTCAGTTTCGCCAACGCTCAAATCCGGACCAAACAGTTTAATTGAATGAAAAAAGTGTTGAAGAAAGGGTTTTAGTCCGCCTCTTCACTAACGGAAAGAGTAAGTTTAATTATAAATAAAGTAAAGTAAGCAAACAGCGCTTGATCGGCCATGACTGACATCAACGCAGAAAACCACGAGAAGCAGGAATGTCAGACTTTAAGGAGGCGTTTTTAACCCCTCCCCGACTGCAAGCGGCTACTCTCGCCGGTCGTTTCATGCAGCCGCAGTCCATGTCGAACGCACCTCATGACTCACTCTGACTCACGTTGACTCACTCTGGCTCTCTCTGACTCACTCTGACTCACTCTGGCTCACTTACAGTTTTGCTGTTGATTGGTGTGCATTGTCCCTGCAAAATAAATGAATTAAATAAATAAAATAAACTAGAACCCTCACAGTTGTGTACAGTGATCACACTATACATGCTGTTTTTTGTACTTACTATTGGAATTGCATTATCATTGATAATTTGGTTTTGTGTTTCAATTTTGTATTTTTAGTATACGTATAATACAGTAAAGTTGGGTGACCAGATTTGACTTTGAAAAAGAGGACACTTCGTCGACGACGATGACGGGGGTGCTGGTCGTGTATTGCATGCCGCACTATCTGAACAAAATGACAGTTCTCTGTACAGTCAGAGCTCGCGCAAGAAGGTGGAACGTAAGGGAGATACCCTTTCCAAAACTTGTGCAGACACGATACGTTTCTCTTCCATCTTGAAATTGTAAAACCTAGAAATGTTTACCATGACCAACAGTTGCTACGTTACAAGGAACAAGAAACCAATCCGATTGGCCAACGCTAGCGTTTTCACGCTCCTCATTTACATAAAGTTGAGAAAATCCAACTTGCAATGCTCCGCTCCGCTCGCCTTCCCACAATGCCATACGCGAGCGTCAACGCCTGGTTTCATTGAAAATTAATTGGAAGCCGACGCCACGCTCTGCACCGCTTGCCTTCCCACAGTGCCCCACGCTCGGGGGCGTGTTAGACAAGTTAATACAGAGTTGTAGTTCTCTAAGGTCACTGTTGTAGTCATGGCCAAGCGTGCAGACTTGGGTTCATGTACTCCCAATATCGATCAAAATACCACTTTTACACAACATTTGTGTAAAATTACAGAATTTTTACGAGTGCAAGATTACAGTAGAATACGTTACGCCACCGGTCACTCAACCAGTCGTTTGTAGGCTGGGCTAGCAAGCTAGCAGTTACACAGAACCATGGGCGTAGCGGACACGGGGTACGCGGGGGACATGTCCCCCCCACTTCCCATATCTGTGCCCTCTGTCCCCCGCACTTTTTACAGCCATTCAATTAATTTCTAACACTTGGAAACACGTTTTTCCGAGCCGCCTTGAACGCACCATGAGCCGGCGGAACCACGCGGCAAACACCGCTGTCGTGTTGTGATTTAAATCACACAGACGTTGATTCAGATCTGTTTCAACTCAAGCATGTTCAGCAAACCAGCAGCTGCCAAGAGGCAAAAAACGTTACATTGTTTTTTCCAAACAAACCGTGTAAGTTGAGTAATGCTGTTGCATGTTGTTAAGTTAAATGATGACTGACTAATAGATGTCAATATATAAATGTAAGCTAGTTAACAATTGTTAACTGTGAGTGTTACCTATGTTAAATCGCTTGCTAGGTGCAGAGATGATAGTAACTATTACATTTACTTGAGTAACTTTTTGGATAAATTGTACACTTAAGAGTTGTTTTACTGCAAAATACTTTTTTACTTATATTATTCTAAAGTACTCCTACAACTCCTACTTCACTACAAGTTTTGGCTACTACTAATACTTTCTGCACAGAAGCTCACATATTTTTTTAATCTTCATACAATAGAAAGAGCAGGGTCAGGGAGGAGACAGTGGACAAGAGTCCAGCAGCAGCAGGAATGAACAGGGAGGGTCTTCACAGCAGGTGAGGATAAATTATAACCAAAGTCCTTCAAATGTCTCTGTTGTAACTGGCTGAGAGAAAATATTGATAGCATAAAGGGACTTTGAGGTTAAACTCTAGAACAATTTCACTACTACGACTACTGTATTCCTAATTCTATTTCAAAATGTTGCTTTCCACATATTTTTTAATCTTTATTGCCACAATAGAAAGAGCAGGGTGAGAGAGGAGACAGTGGACCAGAGGCCAGTAAGGATGATCATGCAGGGTCACAGGTGAGAAGAGAATATAACTAGCTGAGAAAATATACCGATAGCATAAAAGTGACTTTGCGATTAATTTCCACAGCTATGTCACCACTTGCTTTGCACATTCATTGCAGGAGAAATTATAACTGGCTAAGGAAATGTCTATAGGATAAGAGTGACTCTAAGATTAGCATTTGCACAGCTATTTCTGAACTAGTCTTATTTATACTCCAAAATGTTATTGTCTGTGTGTCAATAGGTAGCACAGGGAGAAGGTCATGTGTCAGGGGAGAGACCAGGCTGCAGCATTGACAGTCAGGGAGAGGCTTCAGACAGAGATACAACAGAGGAGGGATCTTCTGTGGCCACTTTAAAACCCCATCAGCCAGATCCTAAGACCATTGTGTCTCAGAAGTTGGCAGATAAAACTCTAAGATTTCAGAGACAATGGTATCAGGACTTCCCTTGGCTTCATTTCATCCCAGGTGTTGAAGGAGCATTGTGCTTTTACTGTCGCAAAGCATTTGAAAAGAAAACATCACAGCTTGCAAAAAACACAGAGGATACATTCATTTCCACTGGTTTTAAAAACTGGAAGAAGGGCCGTGAAAGGTTTGCATTACATGCTCGATCAGAATGTCACAAAATAGCCGTAACAACGCAAATCTATGAGACTAGATCAGTGGATGTGCAACTGTCTAATGTACGGGCATCACAGCAAGAGGAGGCACGCACCTGTCTGTTAAAAATAGTCTGTGCTGTGCAGTTCTTGGCAAGGCAGGGTCTAGCTCTAAGAGGGCATGATGACAGTGAAGGAAACTTTGCACAGCTCTTAAAATACAAATCTGAGGCTGACCCTGATCTAAGGAAATGGTTGAGTTCCCGAATTGACTATACATGTCCCCAAGTTCAAAACGAGATCCTGAATTTATTGAGCCACTCAATAATTCGTGAAATTGCAGATAACATCAGGTCACTTCGGCAACTGCAGTTTTCTGTGATTATGGATGGAACACAAGACGTGTCAGGAAAGGAGGCAGTATGTGTGAGATACGTTGATCATGATCTGATAGTTCATGAAGAATTTGTTGGCATGTATGAAGTGTCTGTGACCACAGGAGAAAACCTTGCAAAGGTTATTATGGATGTACTGCTCCGTTTGAATTTGTCAATCACTGGGTTGAGAGGGCAAGCCTATGATGGTGCTGCAAACATGGCAGGGATATATTCAGGAGCACAGGCCATTATCAAAAAGCATCAACCTCTGGCTCCTTATGTACATTGCGGGGCCCATTGTGTGAACCTAATCACACAACATGCCTGCACAGCCTCTTCTGTTGTTCGTGAATTAGGAGTTCTGTTTGGCCATTTTTCAGGATATTAAAAAAGGAGAGAGCGGGCCAGCCCAGTCTATCAGGCCCTTGTGTCCCACAAGGTGGACTGTACGTACAGGTGCCATTCGTTCACTACTGAACCAGTATCAGCCTGTATTGCTTGCTTTAGAGGAAATGGCATCTGGTAAGTCAGATTCAGCCAACAGGGCAAATGGCTTGCTTGAAAGATTGCAAAAGGGCAATGTAGTTCTTGGTCTTCTGCTTGCCTTGGAGGTAAAAGAGGAATTGGAGTGCCTCAATAAGGCTCTTCAGAGTCGTACACAGATAGTTAATGGTATGCTTGCTGCTGTCACTTGCGTCAAAGAGAGCATAGCTGAAAAAAGAACACCTGATGAATTTCAAAGTCTCTACAACAAAGCATCACAAATGTGTGAAAAACTCAACCTGTCTCCAATTGAAATGCCTCGGGTTCGAAACCCTCCCAAACGCCTGGCTGGCAAGGCTGCTGCCCATGTACCTCCCTCCTCAGTTGACTACTTCAGAACAGAATTTTTCAAGGTTCTGGACACTGTGAGTATGCAATTCACAGAACGTTTTGAAAATGAAGGGCTGCTTATGATCAGGAAACTTGAAAAAGTACTCTTAACAGGAGTGACAGATGATGATGTTTTGCTGCAATACCCAGAAGTGTACAGACCTTCTCTTCAAGTGCAATTAGCAATGTTCAAGTCCAAGTATGACTTTCAGTCAAGCAGTGAAGCTGCTACCATTCTGCAAGGAATGTTGCCAGAAGTCAGGGGTCTCTTTGAACAAGTAGAAATACTTGTGCGGTTGCTTCTTACTGTGCCTGCCTCCTCCGCTGAGGCTGAAAGAAGCTTCAGTGGTCTTCGGAGGCTAAAAACCTGGCTCCGAAGCACAATGACACAGTCTCGGCTCAACAGTGTTGCTGTGTGTCATATCCATAAAGATAAACTGGACAAACTAAATAGGAGACAAATTGCTCCGCAATTCATTGCGGCTAATGAGAGGCGCAGAATCACGTTTGGGTGCTTCACTTAGGTGAGATCGGTGTACTGTGTACAGTGTACTACAGATATTATATATGTTGTAGTCAGGGCCGGATTAAGGCAATGGGCTTTAGGGGCTGCAGCCCTGGGCCTCGCAATCAGGGGGGCCTCAGGTTGCCCGATGTGGAGTGAGTCAACGGCACCGCGCATAACATCAGAAACATTCAGAGTGAAAAAAAAATAACGTGCGAAAATGTCCGGTCAAAGAAAGCACGAGAGTGGGGCCAACATCCGCGATAGGACTGAGCTCGAATAGCTTCGGCGACTTTTTATAGTACAAAATCGCTGTCAATCAAAAGGAGATGCAGTCTTTCGACAGGCCCTCCAATCATCACGCAGAAGCCCAGCGTCCAGGCCAGCGCACTCCTCCATTCACCCCCAGAGACACTGAGCGTCCGTGGGCGGGACATAAAGAAAACTGTTCAAAGCAGCCCCATTGAAGTCCATTGAAGCTGGGCTTCAACAGGGAAATGCACTGTGATGCTACTGGACTGTATGAGAAGGAAATCAGTCAGTCGACCTGCTACGTAGCTGATTCTGAACAAACTCGTCTTCGAGATGAACGTGTTCTTAACGCATTTCAAATGTTAACACAATAGTAAATAGTCGACCATAATTTTTTTATATACTTTAGGGCAGACTTCAGAAATCGCCACTGCATAGGCTACAACACTTTTTCTGCTCACAAGTTCCATTTTCACTTTCTCTCAGCCTACTGCATTGAACGGTCCACCTACGTAAACACCTTCCCGTAATCAACGGCGGCGCCACTAATATTTCGACCAGCGTAGTGCAAGCGTAGAGTTCGGGTTCGGTGGAAAAAAAATCTAAGGTTCAGCCGAAACCGACTCCCGTCAAAAAGCCCAATATTCAGCCGAAACCAAATCCTTGATTCGGTGCCTAGTTAATAGAGCATGACATACTGCGCCAACTGGACTTTGAAGAGCTCATTGATGAGTTTGCATTAAGAATGAGCAAAAACGGACCTTTTAATATCACTGATGTGATGATGGTGAGTCAGTCCAAGGCCGGATTAACCATTAAGGCAACTGGGCACTTGCCCAGGGGCACATGACATCTAAAGGGCCCTGGACAATGTCAACTAAAATGTTATATCACGTTATGAACGCAGTCATAACTTTCCTTAATGTGAGTACTTTATTGCAACTCGTTCGATCAAAATATTATGTTAAATCACGTCAAAAACAGTGTTTGTGTAGTTTAGTAGCCAGTGCCGCCGCTCCCATAACGCCCACTACGCGCTGTTCGTAGGGCACCAACTCCTGAGAGGGCACCAAAAATTAGCCAACTGAAAAAATCATCATAGTTATAATACTTATAATGCTGATATTATTTTAGTATAGAAATATTAGGCACGTATATTACAAAACAGGCAGAACAAGAGATAGCGTATTTAAATGCTCAAAAAAAGTTACGATGGTGCCCCCCCCCCCCCTCCCAAAAAAACTAATACACACTCAATTTCCCAAGCTCGCTGTGGGTCCCCTTCCCTATCTAAGTGGCCTGACGAACTTTGACAGTAGGCTAGGTCAACTTTTCTAAAATGGGCTTAAAAAGATAACAGGAGTCAGGGGAAGAAAAAAAGAAAGAAAGAGATTGCGAGATGGTGCCCGTGCATCACTTTCAGGTAAGCCCATGTTTAATCATTGTTAAATACGGGAAATGTTCTGCTAATTTAATGGTTAGCCTATGCATACACCTCAAACTAGCTGACGTTATTGCTAATGTTAGCACACTCAAATATGTTTTAACTTGGGTGCAAGCTAAATTGAGATGTTACTGTTAAACATTATCTATGCATTTTACAAGCAACTGACGCCAGCTAGCTGTTACTTTACATTCTATGATGCTTTTATATTCGATTTATCAAATAGTTTTTAAATGAGTAAAAGGTGGAGAGCTCCTTGGCTAAACCAGGCTAAGAAACGCAAGGTACGTGGGGCTGAAAAATTAAGAGACAAAAAGACATCACCTTCTCTAGACAAGATTTTACCAATTGAAAAACGGCTTGTAAAATCATACCTGCAAACTCTGAAGGGCTGAAAAAGGTGACACATTTTATACAGCCCCCCCCCCTCCCCCCGAAGAAAACAAAGGAAAAGACATCAGTTAGTAGTCAAAACATTTATTTACTATTTACACCACTGAACATATTAAACAACCATAAACTTGGTCGAGTGGGGAGTACAAAAACATGTTTTTCATTTTTTTACTCTTTTGGCCTGGGCAAGCCTTTCAAGGACCCGTTTTCTTTGTTTTGCCATGTGCCTCTTTCGGGCCACACTTTCTTCCTCCACCACTTCTGCCCTTTTTACAGCAGCACTAGTGGTGGCTGGCAGACAAACTCCACTCTCCTTTCGCTGACTTTCAGCTGCCGCTGGAAAACAATTGTCAATACTTTATGTGCTGGACCAGGGCTACTTTTTCATGATCATAAACGTTTGTTAAGGCTAACTCCGACTGCATTAAATCAACGTTAAATGATCCGCCAGAGCTGGTGTTTCGATCACTCATTAAACCAGACACCAATTGGTCTTGTTTCATTACGCGTTCGTTTTCATTTGGCTCATATCTTACGACAAGATATAGATTAAAAATCTGATAACAATAGTAATGCAGTGAAGGAGATAGCCTTGCCAAAATCCTTTACATTGAACTAGCTCTAACAATGTAGGTAGGCTACTGCAACACATTTCGCTGATCTTACGTTAGCTGACAAGCTGACTAGCCGACAAGCCAATAAGCTTGCTTTCCATTATAACATTAACGTTAAACATCTTAACAACAACGTTCGAGAAAACAATTATATTTGTGGAACTTGCCAGATAACAGCACTTACCTCAAAACTAATGTCCGTGTCCATTGAAGTAGCGCCAGAGATTTTTTTCCAAAAAGGTGCTCTGCCTGTTCGTGGTAGCTGAAAAGTTGAATATATTCGCGGGCTTTTTCAAAGAAGACGCTGCAGTTCACTTGATGGTGATTAGCCAAATGACTCGCCTGACGTTTCACCAAAGATGCTTGACTGCAGTAGGTTTTTGAACGTGCCCCCCCCCCCCCCCCAAAAAAAAATAAAAACTCTCCGGATCTACACGATTCACGTGGATGACCTTTTTTCCATTCAAAACGGCTATTTTCACCGAAAATAGCCGTAAGCACCCAGTATTGCTTTCCTGGAAAATGGAATGCACCCTGCAGTCCATGCTAAGTTCAAAAATGAATTCTGTGAGTATTGGAACTGTCAGGAGAATACCAATGTTTGACTAGAATGTAAACTGATAACGTTGAAATTATTCAGGAGAGCCTGTAGCCTTTGATTCCCTTAGTTCTAAAGGGAAATACTGACATGGATGTTTAAAGATTATAGTTTATATTGTAGTTTATATTTAATTTCAAAGAGACTTTTTGTTTATTATTTATTTATTTGCAGATATTAATTGACTACTGCATTATTTTTGTTTTAAAGGCAGCAGGTATAGTTCATACCATTTGTCTTAGTCTTGGTTCATTTTGCACATCTGTGCTGTCATAGTTGACGACAGCAAATGTAAAATAGCTATATCTTCATGTCGATATGTTTATTGTTGTCACTTTCAATTGTCACTTCTTGCCATTCAATTAAATTATGTTACTGTTACCTTGTCACTTACATTCCATTTTGGTGCTGATAATTTGAAACAGGAATGGTGTTTTACAGAACTTTTCGTGTTCAGTGTTGTCATTTGGCACTTTCAACTCAACCAGAATTTGGAAGCTTTAGATTTTAGATTTTGACTTTAGATTTTGATAGTATATCATTTTAAAGAACTAAAGTCGGTCCCCTTGTGCTGTGCTGTTTGTGGTTATGTGGTTCTTTAGCCACTAAGGAGAGGTGCAACTGAATGCGAGGGGATGATTAATCACTCAATAGACCTCTGAACAATTTGTCCCCCTCACTTCTGAAATGATGGCTACGCCCCTTCACAGAACAGTCACGTAATGTGACCAGACTGAATTTAAAAGTATAAAAACACACTAGGGACACTGCCAACGTCGGAAACCCTGCACCATGCATTATTAGTTTAATGTAATCTTTAAATTCAGGCTCGTCACATTACGTAACTTTGTTCTGAACAGAACTGTGTGTGCAGACACATACGATAAGTTTCTCCTCCATCTTGAAATTGTAAAACCTAGAAATGTTTACCATGACCAACAGTTGCTATGTTACAAGAAACAAGAAACCAATCCGATTGGCCAACGCTAGCGTTTTCACGCTCCTCATTTACATTAAGTTGAGAAAATCCAACTTGCAACGCTCCGCTCGCCTTCCCACAATGCCCTACGCAAGCGTCAACGCCTGGTTTCATTGAAAATGAATTGGAAGCCGCTCCGTGCCGCCCACTCCGCTGTAGTGGACACGTACCGTTACACCCCCACCCGCTACCTACGGTCTTCTTCTGACAACCGTCTGGTGGTCCCACCTCTCAGTGCCCGGTCCCAACACAAGCTCTTCTCCTGTCTGGCCCCCCAATGGTGGAATCAACTCCCCACCCCAATCGGAGACACTGACTGTCTCCCCACCTTCAAGAAAAGGCTCAAGACGCACTTGTTCCGGGAGTAGGTACAACAGTATTTAGGAATGATTTGCTGGACCTGATGTTAGTTTCCTCCAGGAACACAATGACTCTTATTGAGGGACTTGTTGCTCTTGTTGGTTAGTTCTAACTGATTTTAAATGATTGTACTCGCTGTAAAATATAGTATTGTTGCTTACTTTTCTACAGGTACACTCTTGCACTTTTGAGGTGCATGTTGTTTAATTGTAACTTGTTTAACTACATGCTCTTAGGGTTCTTCCCTTTGGCACTTATTTGGTTTTTCACAATGTATGCATCATGTTTGGCTACCCGCAATGTTTGGGGCTATCTCGTTGTTATGATCAGTGACCTATGCACTTTTGTAAAGCTCACTCTTGGAAGTCGCTTTGGATAAAAGCGTCTGCTAAATGAATAAATGTAAATGTAATTGTTGAATGAGATTTCTTTTTCAAAACCATAAATTCAAATCTCTGAGAACAATGAGTTCCTTGTTTTCACTAGATTATAATTTATTATATGATTTGGCAGTGTGCAAAAGAGAAGTACAATTGTCTACAATTTACTCAATAACCACATGCACATAGCTTGCTGATAAAAGTTATTTTTCAGTGAAATTGTCATACTCTTCACAACTTCTAAACATCGTGTGAACCATCACATGCAAAATGATTGATTTTATTCTCATTCGAGAATTGAGCAAAAGCGATTGAGAAAAGCGGTACTATATAGCCTAAGTGACTACATAAAAAATGTACATGCAAATGTGAATTTTCAGTTTATATGTAACATTGCTACAAAAATTAATTTACTGTAAATATGCAAATGTTCATATCCTTTTTACTTTGTACTACAGTATTGTACAGTATTTCCAAAAACATTCCCAGTAATCTTTTACCTATGTGTGTTTGTGTGTTATTGTGTTGTATTTGAATATGAGAAACATTTCTCGGACTGTGTTTAAAAAACATCTAAACATTTTGACTAGTAGCCTACGGCCCACACAATTACAAAAATCATTACTCACAAGAATCATTTTGGTGGCATTGACAATTTACTGACACAATAACTCCGTTTTGAAGCATGAATTAAATGTTTTTACATTTTCAAGACACGCAATAGAGTTTTGATGTCCCATAAAACAGTGGAGACAACTACACTTACAGTAGAGAATGCAAGGGCGTAGGTTTGCATAGTGACCATAGGGACTAGTCACGACCAAAGTTTGGGAAAGACACAATAGTCCCCACCAATATTTTGTTAATTTTCGGAAAAAAAAATACATTTCCAAGTTAACCAATGCGCCCTCGAGCCTGCGAGACAAGATGATGTCATTTAAGTTAATTGCCTGAAGTGGCAGAGTCAGAAACACTTCGTGAATCGTGAGTTGCAGAAAGAGAGCTGGCAGTAGGCTACGCCAGGAAATCATATTAGTATTTCGTTTGGTCTCAGCATTGATATTTTTGACCCTATTGTGCTTTATAGATAGGAAAATGTCACACAAAAAGAAGAGAGATGTCAGAATTTTTTTCACCACCCATAGAGTAAGTAGCTATAAAGAAGGTTGTTGTAGGTTAGCTAGTAGGAAAACTACACACACAGTGCAAACCTGCTAGCCTTACATCGCCACCCATTGTACAATGGAAACATGTTTCCATTGTACAATGTAACTTTTGCTTGTATTACATCTATCCCTAGCGTCTGCAATCTTTCGACCAGTGTGTTCTTGTTGAAGCCAGAATGATAAAGCTAACCTACCCACATAATGGGACCGTGCTAGTTTAGCCTAGTACCAGCAGGCTAGCAACTCAAAAGTGATATTAACTGATAATAAGTAGGCCTATATGATCCCTTGGATAGTAATATGCCTATCCCTAGCCTGGCTGGCCGCCCAATTTATCCCCGCCAACAAAATAATTTGGTCGGGAAGTTGGGTCTGGGGAGTCTCGGTTGGGGAACAACTATGTTCGGACCAATGAAATTGTCAGGGCGGGCTTTATACGATGATGGACAGATGATCAACAGAAACGTAATCAACCACGTCACCAAAGAGCGCTTTGGTTGAATTCGTTTTCAACAAACATGGCTACCGCTGGAGAGCTGGGATGTTATGATTC
This sequence comes from Thaleichthys pacificus, assembly GCA_023658055.1. NCBI lineage: Eukaryota > Metazoa > Chordata > Actinopteri > Osmeriformes > Osmeridae > Thaleichthys > Thaleichthys pacificus. The sequence continues at coordinate 1,662,144 of CM042856.1, forward strand.
TGCCATCGAGTCTGTTTTAGAAGACATCGACAGCGCATTAATTTGGAAAGAGGAACAGAGAAACGCAATCAAGGCATTTGTCGATGGAAAATATGTTTTTGCCGTCCTTCCTACGGGGTTTGGTAAAAGTTAACATACTATGTTGCTCTGATTGGTTGTAGGTCTATCCAATTGAGCGAAGAGGCATTTGTTTTCCGGGTTCGGTTGAAACACGCCCCATAGTCACAGCCCAATGGAGAGTTCTCAGACTCATATTCTGACAAGAATTATGAGTATGGCAACGTCAGGCTAGCCTATCCCTGTAATCTCGACCAATGTCAGCAGTCAAATAAGCATGGTTAGTGTCTGTATTAAATTGACGAATTACTGTGCAGGAAAAACAGCACCCTGAAGATACAGATGTAGAGCAGGTTGGTGATGAATCAGCATCAGGGGTTCAGGTGATTAGTTGAATTGTCCATTTTGGTAAAGATTGCATTAAATTGCAATCTTTATTTCTGTAATCTTTTTAATCTGCATTTTTAAGGGATGTTTAGACAATGTTACCCATGAATGTTATCATTCACACTTATACTTGTAGATATAAATTGGTATGCCCAAATGTATGCATCATATATGATTTCATTGCTCAGAAGTCCAGTACAGATGATGTAGGCCTAGTACAGCTCCATAAAACCTGAACCAATTACCTACATATATATATATTTTAAATCTGAACAAACAAGTGTCCCTACCAAAGCTGAGACCAAACCTACGCCCTTGAGAGAATGTTTAAAAATGAGCCAAAGTGAAAACTCTAAATATGAATTGTCTGTCTTGGCTCTGATTGATGAAACATTTTATATTTTAACCAGATTAACTTCTATTGTGTCTAATTCATAATCTATTTAAAGATGCCCTCATGTTACAGGCTGTGGGGCTGAGACAGATACTGGTAACACTAATACTAATGCTACTGATTGCAAATCTTCAAGTAGACAAATTTGCACAGTGATGCCCTCTAGTGTCTATTTTTTTCAAATCCTGCATTTGGCTGTGTGTAAGTTTTTTTTTTTTAGTTTTCATTGACTGGAAAAAGGCCCAATCTCAGCACACCCTTGCCCCTACCATTTTGGGGCGTCCACGCATACGGGTCGGGTGTCCCGATTCTTGTTGGGATCGAGGGGTAGGGAGAAGAACCAGGGTTACATGGCTCTCCAGTGGGTTCAAAGGTAGGATACAGTTCCTGCCTTGCACCTGGAGCCTTGAGATCCCAGTGTGTGTGTGTGTGTGAGAGGCCCATGTGCCAGCCTCCCCTTATGAGGGCATAGCACAGCTGTGTAACCTCTCCTCCCAAACTCAAAACTGGCGGTGAGGTGGAGTCACTCTGTCCTTGAATAAACTGGGTGTGCTGAAGGACAGAAAGCTTCTGATAACACATTCTAAACTACAATACTCAAGAGAGTATGTGTTTGTCAGCTTGTGTTTTTTGTTGCGTGTATTGGTGTTGAATTCATTTTTCGTTTACAGAAAAGTGGAATATAAGAGAAAAGGACTTTGTTTTGAGTATGACTGTTAATTTCTTTGTATTACGCATTTGTACGTGTGTATTAATATCTGCATCATAAAATGAAATAAAGCTACAAATATAAAATACAACAGTTGAAAAGCATCAGGGCCATCAAAGCTTAGGTTGTTTCTAGTCTTGTGCAGTGACCTCATCAACGTTTTTTATCCATGTCTCATAGCTTGAGACCAACAGAATGGCCTGCTTTGGAAGGCAGACGAGGGACCAGCTAGTGGCCATGGCTAATCGTGACCAGCGAATAGAGTGTTCCTTGGCTGGTTCTGGACGAGGCAATCCAGGCTGGTTGCTGGATGGAGGAACTTTCCGTCCGGTAGATCTGCGCTCGGGTCGTACACAGACCGAAGCGTGCCGCCAGCAGAAAGAAGTCCTGTCGGAAGTTGCGCGTGCAAAAGGCGTACAGGAAGGGGTTGGCGCAGGAGTTGATTGGGTAAAAGAGGACCAGCAAGAGCTTGGAATGGGAGACAGTGATGAGAGGCAGCTTGAGGGCAGCCGAGATGGCGAAGAAGGAGATGGGCGCCATGCAGAGGAAGTCTGTGAAGACCAGCACGGCCATGCGCTGGGCCACACGGGCGTCGCTGCGGGCCGGGGTGGAGGACGGGTTGCGCACGGTAAGATAGATCCCCAGATAGCAGGAACACACGCATAGGAAGGCCAGCACATTCAGCAGGAGGAGGAACACCACGTACACCTGGGACTGGGCTGTCTCTACATCCATGGGAAGGCAGATACTCACCTGGAACACACAAACACACAGTATTAATACTCACCTGGAACACAGGAGAAGAGAGGAGTGATGATGTGAGGAGTGATGATGTGAGGAGTGGTGATATCAGTAGTGATGATGTGAGGAGTGATGATGTGAGGAGTGGTGATGTGAGAAGTGGTGATGTGAGGAGTGGTGATATCAGGAGTGATGATGTGAGGAGTGATGATGTGAGGAGTGATGGTGATGTGAGGAGTGGTGATGTGAGGAGTGGTGACGTGAGGAGTGATGACGTGAGAAGTGGTGATGTGAGGAGTGGTGATGTGAGGAGTGGTGATGTGAGGAGTGATGATGTGAGGAGTGATGATGTGAGGAGTGGTGATATCAGGAGTGATGATGTGAGGAGTGATGATGTGAGGAGTGATGATGTGAGGAGTGGTGATATCAGGAGTGATGATGTGAGGAGTGATGATGTGAGGAGTGATGGTGATGTGAGGAGTGGTGATGTGAGGAGTGGTGATATCAGGAGTGATGATGTGAGGAGTGATGATGTGAGGAGTGATGATGTGAGAAGTGGTGATGTGAGGAGTGGTGATATCAGGAGTGATGATGTGAGGAGTGATGATGTGAGGAGTGATGGTGATGTGAGGAGTGGTGATGTGAGGAGTGGTGATGTGAGGAGTGATGATATCAGGAGTGATGATGTGAGGAGTGATGATGTGAGGAGTGATGATGTGAGGAGTGGTGATGTGAGGAGTGGTGACCCCACCTTGCTGTAGCTGCTAATTCCCAGCGCCGGCATCACCGCAGCCACCGAGGAGAACACCCACCCCACCACCATGACGACACACGCGTGTTGGAGGCGAAGCTTGCGGTCCAACCGCAAGGCGTATGTGATGGTGTGCCAGCGCTCCAGGGTGATGGCGGTTAACGTGAACACAGATAGCTCACTGGCAAACACCTGCACACACAAACACAGTGTAACATACAGTTTGTACTGAGATGCCACAAGGAGAGAATATTGACTTAGTAAGCACACACACCGTGAAGAAGCCCGCAGCGCTGCAGCCAAAGCCAGTCTGCCAGTCTATGGCGTGGTTGTAGTACTTCCCGCGCGTACGGATGTCCACCGTTGCTATGACGATCAGGTACACTCCCATGCAGAGGTCAGCGAATGCCAGGTGGCACATCAGGAAACGAGGAACGGTCAACTTCGTCCGGCTGCCTATCAGGGCAGAGGGCACGGATGGAGTCGACCAATCACAAACACGGTCTTGATCATCTTGTCAGATGCGACCCAGTTCACATCCCATCGTACAAGACAACCGCACAGACCCTCGTCATGTGACCCTACCTAGCAACACGAGCAGCACAGCTGCGTTGCCGAGCAGCGTGAGCGTGGAGACGAGCCAGATGAGGACCCGGAGCGCCATCCCGCCCATGATGTCCTCACAGGGGCTGAAGACGTCAGGGGCGGGGCTACAGCTGACTGCTGTTGAGCTGTGACAGTGGTCTCTGTGGAAGTGGGGCTCCTCCTTGATCGTGAGGTTCTGACACAGGGGGTTCATACGGGACCTGCCACACACACACACACACACAGGTGAGCACACCAGCCGGTGTTGTGTGGGCGTGGGAGGTGAGCGCGTGCAGGAGAGGGGGGTCACCAGTTCCTGGGCTCTTGTTTGAAGGCACAGCAGTGGGAGGGGTAGGTGAGGCTGGCCTCCCACAGCCGGGGGAAGTGCTCAGGGGAGGGGAGCTCCTTCAGGGTGAACACAGACTCAGCTGACAGCACCTGGATGCCCCACAGGATGGACTCAGGGAGGGAGCTCACTGCTGTGTGGGAGATGAAGCTTTGACACACACACACATACATACATACATACATACATACATACATACATACATACATACACACGCACACAGAGACACACACACAGTATTAATGAATTGTCCACAATTCTCCATCTCCAACATATATATATTTTTTAAGATATGCTTTTGGCATTTTACTGCTTTGTTGAATGGGGACAGTTGGAGATAGGCAGGACAAGCAGGGAGAGAGAAAAAGAAGACATGCAGGAAATCACCCCGGCTGGAATCAAACTGGTGGTGGACTGGAATTGTTGTAACGTTCTTCCTATGTAATGGTGTTGCCCTATGACTAAACGGCTCTATGTGTGTCTGTCCTCCATGAGCTTGTGGGCAGCATGATGTGGGATGAGGACAGAGTCACATGGTCAGGGTCGTCATGCTTACAGAGACACCGGCCCCACCGCTCCTGTGAAGGCGTTGCCATGGATATGAGAGAGCTGTGGGTTCCACATGAGAGAGCTGAGAGAGAGAGAGAGAGCGTATTCAGTGGTAACAGAGAAGGAATCAAGCCTGTGACCCCTTAAAACTATGCGGTGACTGTGGCTCACAGTTTGTCCACCCTGGTGCCGTTGAAAGCGTGACTCTCCACCTCCCGTAGTCCATTCCTGGCCAGACGCCTGCCAGGCAGAGAAGAGACACAGCAGCAACATCACTGCTCCACCCCCACCTCCACCCCTCCACCACCACCTCCACCCCTCCACATACACCACCACCTCCACACCTCCACCCTCCACCACCACCTCCACCCCTCCACATCCACCTCCACCACCACCATCTCCACCCCTCCACATACACCACCACCCCTCCACCACCACCTCCACATACACCACCACCTCCACCCCTCCACATACACCACCATCTCCACCCCTCCTCCTCCACATACACCCTTCCACCACCACCCCTCCACATCTCCACTACCCCCCCCCCCCCCTCACCACCCCTATACCCCTCCACCCCTTCAAGAGTGTGGATCTAGCTTCAGATAAAAGTGTCTACAAAGTTGTTAATTGTGTGGAACACGTGCAGGATCACTCACACTTCCTCTATGTTGTTGGTGCAGAGGCCTCGGAAGGCGTTTCTGGGGATCCTCTTTATGTGTATGTTGTCCTGCAAGTCACTGAGTAACACACACGTCACATCACAGTTTCTGGGACGATTTGTGTGTGAATAAGAGTGTGTGCGTACCTGTACTCGTGTGAGAGTCTGTATACGTTCCTATTGAGTTTTTGCTTTAAGGTTAAGCCCTTGATATTTGAGATTTGTTGTTAGCTTGGATGTGAGACCAGCTTGCTGTCACACATCCTGCCAACAGAACCAGGAAACTGGGACTTACAGAACGAAACGAGGAGCTGAAGAGAAGATCTGGCTGAAGTCTGGAATAACAGTCAGCCCAGTATTGGAGATTTCCCTGAAACAAACGGATGTGGGAGTTAGAAGTAAACCCTGGTCCTCAGGGACCCACTGCCCTGCATGTTTTACATGTCTCCCTGCTCCAACCCACCTGATTCAGATGAATGGGTCGTTATTAGGCTTTTATTGAGCGTCATAACGATCATTCATTTGAATCAGGTGTGTTGGAGCAGGGAGACATCTAAAACATGCAGGGCAGTGGGTCCCTGAGGACCAGGGTTGAAAACCACTAGCTGTACAGATGAGCTTGTTGCCAGCACAACAGGGCTGTGTCATGTCCAGCGTGTTATTGAAACCCTCTCAGATACTCACAGGTATCCTGTGACACCAGGAGTGTTGATGGGGCACAGGCTCCTCATTACTCATGTCACTATGTTTTTCTTCCAAGCATGCGAGACCAGGCGATGTGTTTCACACCAGAAGAGTGCAAAGCTTGGCGCGAGCCATTTTTCTTTGCAATAATTTGAGCGCAAATACAGTTTTTTGAGCTTCATTTAATATAATAATTTGGACTTTATGTTGTTATTGTTGTTATTATGTTTGAATCCAAATAAAATGATTGGTAGGCCTATTATTTAGAAACTTTCTTTAGTTTTTTTTATGTGTCTTAGCCTACCTCAATTCAGATTTCTGTGCCGACACCTGGACTTCTAGTGTGCGCGCTGCAGTGGCTATTATAGCACAGAAGCACAGAAGAGCGCGCTGACATGGAAATCTGTGGACACGCATCAGTTTGTGTTTTCGATTAAACTGTGTTGATTTTACAAGCGTTGATTGGGATACTGCATTACTTTTTCCAGGATTATCAATGTAAATGAATGCACTGACTAAATACATTATTTAGTTTACTTAAACTAAGTAAATTGGTCAAACTCAAACTTGAGATTTTAGGCACTCCACTCACAGGTACACTGACACACTGAAACACTCCACTTCACAGGTACACTGACACACTGAAACACTCCACTCACAGGTACACTGACACACTGAAACACTCCACTCACAGGTACACTGACACACTGAAACACTCCACTCACAGGTACACTGACACACTGAAACACTCCACTCCACAGGTACACTGACACACTGAAACACTCCGCTCACAGGTACACTGACACACTGAAACACTCCACTCACAGGTACACTGACACACTGAAACACTCCGCTCACCAGGTACACTGACACACTGAAACACTCCACTCACAGGTACACTGACACACTGAAACACTCCGCTCACAGGTACACTGACACACTGAAACACTCCACTCACAGGTACACTGACACACTGAAACACTCCACTCACAGTACACTGACACACTGAAACACTCCACTCACAGGTACACTGACACACTGAAACACTCCACTCACAGGTACACTGACACACTGAAACACTACGCTCACAGGTACACTGACACACTGAAACACTCCACTCACAGGTACACTGACACACTGAAACACTCCACTCACAGGTACACTGACACACTGAAACACTCCACTCACAGGTACACTGACACACTGAAACACTCCACTCACAGGTATTGTAGCTTGGGCAGTCCCTTGAAGGCTTTCTTAGAGATGACTGCCAGGTCTTTCGACTTGGTTATGATTCTGGATGAGACAAGGGCATGCACACACGCACGCAAAAACACACACACACACACACACACACACACACACACACACTGAAAACTCTGCTGAGAGACTAAAGTGATGGCTGTGTGGATGCTGAGTGAACAACCTCCTGATGTAGAAGGAGTCAGACTTACATCTCTGTCAGCTTTGGGAGGTCAGCAAAGGCAGAAGCCCCTATTTTCTTCAACACAACGTTCTCTACCATCCAACTAAGTGTTGGGGATGAGAGAGAGAGAGAGAGAGAGAGGGAGAGAGAGAGAGAGAGAGAGAGAGAGGAGAGAGAGAGAGAGTGGGAGAGGAAAGAGCAGAGGATGAGAGCTAAAGACATAGAGACCAGGCGATTCTATTCTTAGCACCCAGATATCCACTCCTCCTTCCTTCTGTTTTCCTCCACCTCCCTCTCTCTGGGATTCATATCCACCATGTTTGGATCTCTCCCACTCATCATGTTCCAGACATCATGTTCCCACTCATCATGTTCCAGACATCATGTTCCAGACAACAGACTAAACACAAAATAATACAAAATACAATGGACACATCCCACATACACACATAAGTTTTTTTAACTATCCTAGTGAGGACCGACAAGTCATTACCATTCAAAATCGTTATCCCCACCTCTAACCCCTAACCCCTGACCCTAACCTTAACCCTTAAGGTAATTCAAACCCTAACACATATCATAACCGTAACCCTAAAACCCCATAGAAAGCACTAGAAGTTATAGGGCCCAGGAAAAGTTCCCCAAAAGGTCAAGTTTTCTTAATTTACTATCCTTGTGGGGATTTCTCATCCCTACAAGGGTAGTTAAACAAGACCACAAGCAAACACACACACACACTTACACTTTTCTGAGCTCATTCAGACCTCTGAAGGCACTTTGAAGAAGTTCTCTCAAGTTGGTTTGCTTTAGTCCCCTGTGAAAACACAAGCCACTATGTCATGCATCAGCATAGAAAAAAAATGACGAAAATAAATAAAGATCAATGAACTGATTAGAACTTGGCCGTTGACCAGAGGTTAAGATGGACTCTGGGCTTAACTGGGAATGTTCTGGAGCTGTCCAGTGTCCAGTATTTGGATGTGTAGTAGCTGTCCCTTACTGTCCCACAGCCTTGACCTCTAACAGCAGAACACATACTCTTCTGGGAGTATGTGTTCTTGCCTGGGAAAGACACTGCTTTGTGTGTGTGTGTGTATAAAATGTACTATTATGCTACAAGAATTGCTCTTTACATCTCCAAATCATTAGGTCTGTATTTACCATGACTCGCTGACCTGCACACAGACACGCACGCACACACGGCCACTCAGACCACACAAACAAGCTGATGCCTGGTCATCTGTGGTCACAGCCTTGAGATTCCTGAAACAATGTTACTCCATCCAAAACAACCAAACAAGGGTTAGCCACTCTGTCCATGTCACATGACCATCACAGTGATGATCAACAGCCATGATGTCATGGCAACAACCCAACAACACAATCACCAGCACCCCAACACATACACAAACACACATACAATGCCCCTAAAGTTCACACACCAGCTCAAACCTACCTCCAGCGGTGCAGTGACTGAGTGTGTGCGGCTGTACTTACAGCTGGCTGGTGTTTTTGGGGAAGGCTGAAGGCAGCTGTGTTACTTTGCCCCCGATGCACAGGAAGGAACAGTCCCTGCTGAAGGAGCACGGCCCAGACACCGAGCCGAGCTCCGCCGCAGCCAGAGCCCCCACCAGCCCCAGCAACAGCACAAGCGCCGCTGGTGTCATCCTTCCCCCTCGGTCTTCTTCTCTGAGTTCTTCCAACGTCGCCAGTGACCTCTGGACTGTTTCTCTCCACCTCGTCCTCCTCTCCTCTGCTCTTCTTGTCTCCCTTGTCTCTCAGTTCTCACTTTTCTTTTCCCATAAACGTGTCTTCTCTTCTGTCCATCCTTCTCTCTCTCTCTCTCTCTCTCTCTCTCTCTCTCTCTCTCTCTCTCTCTCTCTCCTTCTCCCTCTCTCCGCTCAGGGTTTCAGGGTGTGTGTGTGTGAGATTAAAAGAAGCTGGTGTTTCTTCCTGTAGTGTTGAATGCTTGTGGGAGTGTGTGGAGCTTTGAGAGTTTAGAAGAGAGGAGGTCTTTGCTGGGAGTCTATGTGGCATTGTCTGTGTGTGTGTGTGTGTGTGTGGAGGTGTGAATGTGATCAGCAGGCCAGACCTTGGTAGAAGGATCTGATAAACAGGTTGTCTCCTTCTGTCCCTGCAACTCCTGCACAGCCCCCTCAATTCCTGAGTGAACAGCTTCCCTCGTCCTTTCACCATCTCCCCTTTGCACCTGCACCTAAGTTGTGTGGATTACAGTAAATGTAGTCCTTCACCAGTGAGGTTGTGTGAGGGTTAGGGGAAATGTAGTCCTTCACCAGTGAGGTTGTGTGAGGGTTATGGGAAATGTAGTCCTTCACCAGTGAGGTCGTGTGAGGGTTAGGGGAAATGTAGTCCTTCACCAGTGAGGTCGTGTGAGGGTTAGGGGAAATGTAGTCCTTCACCAGTGAGGTCGTGTGAGGGTTAGGGGAAATGTAGTCCTTCACCAGTGAGGTCGTGTGAGGGTTAGGGGAAATGTAGTCCTTCACCAGTGAGGTCGTGTGAGGGTTAGGGCAAATGTAGTCCTTCACCAGTGAGGTCGTGTGAGGGTTAGGGGAAATGTAGTCCTTCACCAGTGAGGTCGTGTGAGGGTTAGGGGAAATGTAGTCCTGTAACATTGAGGTTGTGTGAGGGTTAGGGGAAATGTAGTCCTGTAACAGTGAGGTCGTGTGAGGGTTAGGGGAAATGTAGTCCTGTAACAGTGAAGTCGTGTGAGGGTTAGGGGAAATGTAGTCCTGTAACAGTGAGGTCGTATGAGGGTTAGGGGAAATGTAGTCCTGTAACAGTGACCTGCTGCAGGTGAATTGTGAGAGAGCGGGTGTGTCTGGATAACAGCCTGCTCAAGCCTGCGTTTGGTGTTTAGTCTTGTTCTCATGTTTCTGTCTGAATGATATTTCAGCAAAGTAGGATAACAGTGGACATAATGTTCCCTAATACTACCCTCAACAGAAACAAGTCACAAGAACACAAATCTGCACTTTTACAAAACGTTGCATCTATCCGTGTGTGTGTTGATGTGTACTATGTGGTGTGTGCCTGAGTGTGCGCGTGTGTGCGTTTGCGTGTGTGTGCGCGTGTGTACGTTTGCGTGTGTGTGCGCGTGTGAGTGTTTGCGTGTAAGTGTGTATGTGTGGGGGTGTGTGTGTGAAAGTGTGAGTCAAAGTGTGTGTGTGTGCGTGAATGTGTGTGTGTGTGTGAGTGAGTGTACCTTGTGTGTGTGTATGTGTGAGTGTGTGTGTATGTGTGTGTACTGTGGGAACTCTGTAAGGAGGAGGGTGCAGTGATTTATTCTTTGGCTGGAACAGAAGGACAGCCTTGAGTTCTAAATAGGACCTCACACACTCTCCCACAGTGCTAACCACACACACACACAGACACACACACACAGACACACACACACACACACACAGACACACACACACAGACACACACACACACACACACACACAGACACACACACACACACACACACACACACACACACACACACACACACACACAGACACACACACACACACACACACACACACACACGCATAGGCAAGCACATGTACCCTAAAAGGCCAGACCAGCACAGGTGTCTGGAGAGATGGAGCAAAGCATAATGGAGGGGAGGAGACAATCAGACAATTTAACAGACAATCAGGAGGAAGAGAGAGATTATCATTGTGTATGTTTACACTTTCTGATTCAAAGTGGGAGCCGGAATCTTGTTTCTAATGACAGTAACTGTATATGAAAAACTCAGAGGCCTAAATATAGATGTTCCATCTGGGCCTGTGTGTGTGTGTATGTGCGTAACTGTGATTTTGTGTGTGATCAAGGACAACAGAGAGAGCAGATTTATAAAGGTTGTCTGTTCAGCAAGGAACAGTAAACACATTCCTTGTTTGTTCCATCGCAGCTGTAACATTTGTTTTGCTGTGGGACAGATAGGGTGGGTGAGGGCGACATACCAGGGTTCTTACATTTTCCATTCCATCCATCCTTTTTGAATGGTTTTCCAGATATACTGAAATGCATTCCTTGTGGATATACTGAAATGCCTTGTGGATTTACTGAAATGCATTCCTTTGCTCACATCCCTACCTTCTCAAAGCTTCAAACCTGCCTTTCTAAAACTTTTGCACAATGATTAATTTGAATGCGGAAGTGTGACATCACAAAAACATGTTTCACGTGGATATGTGAACATTTCATGAAAAGGGTCTGTGTGAGCCTGCTTCACCTGTGTCTGTGTGAGCCTGCTTCACCTGTGTCTGTGTGAGCCCGCTTCACCTGTGTCTGTGTGAGCCTGCTTCACCTGTGTCTGTGTGAGCCTGCTTCACCTGTGTCTGTGTGAGCCTGCTTCACCTGTGTCTGTGTGAGCCTGCTTCACCTGTGTCTGTGTGAGCCCGCTTCACCTGTGTCTGTGTGAGCCCGCTTCACCTGTGTCTGTGTGAGCCTGCTTCACCTGTGTCTGTGTGAGCCTGCTTCACCTGTGTCTGTGTGAGCCTGCTTCACCTGTGTCTGTGTGAGCCTGCTTCACCTGTGTCTGTGTGAGCATTTCATATGTATGAATACTCCTGTTTCATGTACATTTGTACAAACATTTCAGAAGTATGTGTGTGTGTGAATGAGTTTCATATTTGTCAATGTGAGCGTTTCACATATACCGTATGTGTGTGAGTTTTCAGTATATGTCTGAAACATTTTGGCCCCTCAAAGACAAGCTGGGGCATCCTGGACCTTGGCCACTAGGTGGAAGTAAGAGAGACAAACACACAACTCTCTCAAGGTTATTTCACTTGGGTAATATTTTATTTACTCATTAGATCTTCAAAACTATTTTTCATAATAAATTTCCACTTTATGTTCATCAAAGAAGTGTAACAATAAAAATAAAAGTAAATACTGTAGAAAAATTGTACATATAGAAAATAAAAACAGTAAATGACCACCTAGATGATGAGTCCCAATGTTTTCCAGACCTCCTTGACGTCAGAGCAACACAAAAGGAGACAGGAAACAGAAAGGGCTGGAGAGAGGGAAGGGTGGAGAGATAGAGAACCACAGATGAGGACAGAGATAGAAAACAATGGGAATAGAAGAGAAGAACTTATGGAGAAGAGGTTGAGAGAGAGAGAGACAGAGATAGAGAGAGAGAGAGAGAGATGTGTGGGGAAGGGGGAATATCAGCTCAGTTCCATATTTTTTGATTCAATACATTTTTTTCTTCTCTCTTGACGCCTCCAGTTGATTCCCATGCATGTGATTGGCTGGCGATACCGGTCAGAGGAAGCTGGGTGATACTGGTCCAGAGACCTGCCACTCTGGGAAACAGCCCGCCCCTCACCCGCATCACGTCAGGGATTGGTCACATGAAACCTTCAGTCAACCAATAGTGTCCAAGACAGAATTCAGCGAGAGGGAGAGCCAATGGAAGAAAGCAACTCAGTGTTCTCGTGGCCAATGGCATCATGAAGGGTTTCTATCTCTATCGCAACACATGATAACATTTAGTTTTTCTGGTTTGTTGATTCTTTTTTGTCATTTTTTTTGCTAGAAAAAGTCATTAGAGCGGGTATAGTGGGCGTGGTCTATAGGACAGGCTACAAAAACAGGGCTGGGCCTGTGGCAGGAACGCACATCCAGTCAATATACCGGGGTTACACACCTCACCGCACCCCTGCACACACACACCATCTCCCCCTCACACACACAACTTTCCCCCTCACACACAAAACCTCCAGCCCGCACACACCACCTCCCCTCTCACACAAACCTCCCCGCACCCCTGCACACACACCACCTCCCCCATCACGCACGCACACACACACGCACGCACACAGCTCAGAGAGACAGAGTCATGCACCTTCCTCAGGGTGGTAACAGGAGGAGGGGCTGTGTTCTGCACGTTGAGCAGGTGTGTTGACTGCGTCCTGCAGTCAGAGGCCGGGAGAGGGGCAGTGTGGCGTGGGTGCGCGGTGTGGGGCGTAACTCCTGAAGTTTCAACTCTGTAGAAATCACATGGAGTAAGATAATTCACGTGCAAGTAGTCCCTCCCACCCCCACCCCGCCCCGAACTGTCCCAACGGCCCAAATGTTTCTCATCTTCACCTTCAACAACATCCCCATCATCACCATCATTGTCTTTTCCCTTCCTGTCTGTCGCTCATCACCACCATCATCCTCACTACTATGTTTTGTATTTGCCGTCTTTCAAGATGTCAGCTATTAAGATTGGAAGGGGCTCTTTGTTAAATGTCTGTGTGTACACTTGTTTATGTAGCTGTTGTGTGTGTATGTGTGTGTTTGTGTGACACAGCAGCCTTGGTGTGGCTGGTGTCTGTAGGTAGCTTCTGATCTCTCTGTCCCTCTCCTGGTGGAAGTCTCTCTGGTCTCCATCCAGTCGGTCTTCATGGTGCACAGAATGTCCAGGCACCACAAGCAACACGTCCAACACACTGCACTCCAGACCTCTGCCAACTGTTCCACCCAGTCATCAACCATGTCCACCCTGACTTCTTGTCCTGTAACCCTGTCGGGTGCTTCTCACCCAGAATTCCTCTCTCTCCCTTCCTCCCTCCTTCTCTCTCTCTCTCTCTCTCTCGCTCTCTCTCTCTCTGTCTCTATTCAAGAAGCCCCATTTGGGTATGTGTGAGAGAGAGGTGGAAGATTCATCCCTTTGGCTGGGAGTGGGTTCGCAGTTCAAACTCACTGTCAGTTCTTCCCACAGGACACTGCAGCGTGCATCAGTTTAAGTCCTCCTCAATCTCTCTGAGTTCAGAGAAATAGTTCCTATAGGGGTTTGTTCCTGTGCTAGTCCTGGTCTGGGAGCCTTGTGTGACTGGGTTGGCTGGGATACATGTTATGCATCCACAACAGAGTCTGTTCATGAGTTAATACTGTACAACACGGGTCCCTGCCCTGTGGCCTGTCTCTGCATGTGTTTCTGCTCAAATGTGATGTGTGTAAGTCCGTTTGTGCTTGAGTGGCATGTATGTATGCGTGTTTGTGCTTGAGTCTGTGTGCATGTGTACTGCCAGAGTCAAATCATCATAACATTAGAATGTGTACCTTGTCGAGCATCTGAATATATATATGTCTATGTTTGTATATATATAGCACATAATATAGAAGTGTTTGAGCGTGTGTGTGTGCGTGTGAGCGTGTGTGTGTGCGTGCGAGCGCCATCTCAGACGTAGTACTCCTTGTCCTTGTTCTTCTTGTTCTTGGAGATCTTGGCAATGCCGAGCGGCTTGTCCTTGGCGCTGCCATTGGGCTGCGTGGCTGAGTTGCTGATGTAGTTGCGGCTCTCGTCCACATGGTAGGAGCCCTCGTCGCGGTTGCGGTACTTGTACATGGCGTAGAGCAGGATGAGGATGCAGAGGGCGGCCGCCGCCACGATGCCCACCACCATGCCCGTGGTGCTGCTGCTCTCACGCACCACGTCAGACGTCCCCGGGAAGGGCTTCACCTCCGGGAGGGGCGGGCGAGCTGGGGGGGGGGGGGAGAGAGAGAGTTAGAGAGAGAGAAAGACAGAGAGTTAGAGAGAGAGGGTGAGTGAGAGAAAGAAAGAAAGAGAGAGAAAAAGAGAGAGAAAGAGAGAGAAAGAGAGGAGAGAAGAGGAGGAGAGAGGATGAGAGGGGAGGAGAGAAGAGGAGTGAGGAGGAGAGAGGAGGAGAGAGCAAGAGAGAGGAGGAGAGAGGAGCGAGGAGGAGAGTACCAACCTGAGCTGGGGTCACAGAGGTCGATGTCCTCGTCATCGCTGGGACACTCCGCCGACGCCACCAGCAGGTCATCTGTCGACTGCAGAAGAACATGGAGAGGGGTCACCAACCGAACACGCACACTCACACACACAGTCTGATCTGGCAGTGTGTCCTTACAGCATTTAGTAGTATGGCATGTTTCCCACAGCATCAGATCAAAGACAGATTCCTCTACACGGTGAACACACACTTCCTGTCCTGTAACACACTCCCTCCATCCCTGCTCTCACACAGCGCTTCTCTGCCACTGCCCTCAGGGACTGGCCTCCTGCCAAACCATGGAGAAGACAAGAAATAGAGAGAGAGAGAGAGAGAGAGAGAGAGAGAGAGAGAGAGAGAGAGAGAGAGAGAGAAGAGCGGGAGAGAAAGGAGGAGGAGGACAGAGGCTCCCAACTGTGATCCAACTGCCGTGCTTATCTTTCTCCACCTCTTCTCCTCCTCCCCCTCCTCCTTCTCTTCTTCCTCTCCTTCCTCCTCCCCCTCCCTCTGTTGTTCTGGTCACCCTCTCTGTATCTGCGTTTTCTGCTAACACGTAAATGCTCTTCAACAGACTGATGGTATTCCATGAGACTGTTGAAGTTGTAAGGGGACTCCTGGTCTGGTCAGGGTGTGTGGTTATTCTGTAGCTAGCAGCCTCTTGTGTAACCCCTCTCCAGCAGAGTGGCTTAATGTCAGTAATCCTTCCCTCTTCACCTCCTCCATGTCTCCTTATCCCCCTACTCACCCCCCTCCCCCTCTCTCTTTGGCAGTTCCATCCTCTCTCTCTCTACTCTCCAGTCCTGCTTCTGTTGCCATGGAAACTCTTAAGTTCAGGCTGTTAAAAATGACGAAGTACAGAGTGTTTCGTCTCTGAGGGACCTGAGCATCGATTTACCATTCCTGCCTGAGAGAGAGAGAGAGAGAGAGAGAGAGGGAGAAAGGAAAAAGAGGGAAAAAGAGTACAAGAAAAAAGGTAGAGACTGAGAGAGGTGGAGTGGGAGAGCATGCGTGAGAGAGAATGAACAAAAGAAAGAGAAAGAGAACGCATGGGATGTAAAAACAAGAGAGACTTCAAAGGGCCGAGGCTTAAGTTAACACAGCAGTAATGGAGGCTCGCATATTCATGAGGCTGAGTTAGACATCGCCCGCCTCAACACTCATTATCACTGAAACATGAGTGTGTGTTCCAGCCTGACTCTGCGCCAGCGCTGATCAACATGGCAGCGTGATGCAGTGCAGTAGTCATAACTAACCCACACAATAAAGAGACACTACAACACTGCTCACATACACAGTCCCTGAACCGAACCACTACCAGAACTGGATTCGGACAGAAACTCGATAGCAGCCTCATAAAAGGTTCTTTCATCAACCCATCTTTCTATTTATCCCTCTTTCCATCCCTCTTTCTCTCTCTCTTCCTAGGTCTCTCTTTCTATCCCTCTTTCTCTCTCTCCTTCTCGGAATCAGAAGTTCTAAGCTGACAACAGGCTGGGCTGTTGGACAGTGTGGGCTTGGTCTGGTCCACTGTAGTTCTGATCATCTCATCTCTCTCTGCCTCTCTCGCCGACATCACACTGTCACCCTGTCAAAACCCATTCTGGAAGGTTGTTGTGAATCTCATCAATACTTGTGCCCCCCGGGGGCGGGTGTGCAGCTATTCTGGCTAATGAAAACAGACACAAGCAGTCGTGAGGATGAGGCCTCGACACACACATCCACGTGCTGCTCCCGTCCTCCATGAGACTATTAAATGCTTTGTTCATAGCTTGTCTTACACTGTTGATCATGGAAGACCCTCCCCCACTCTACATGTGACACCAAATGAGCTGGTGTTTGTGACATCATCCTGTCAGCTGACTTGGGGTGTCAACATGCTAGTGCCTCTCTACAGCTGTCAGTCGCTCCAAACGCAACCACGGACTGTGGAAACACATCGCAGGTCAATCGCATCGAGAAATTACAATCAAAGGAAAGCCGTCGATGAGTCCTACATTCAGGGAGACGCATGCAGATTTGCTTTCCCCCTACTACAACCCCCCCCGCCCCCCGTGTCACTCCATCCGTCCCTCCATCCCTCGCTTGTCTTTGTCTGGCAACAAAGTCTGCATGTCTGCATCACACAAAGAGATAGAGACACACAGGAGTGAGAGCTCCAGAGAAAGAAAAGGAGAGACAAAGCAAGATAGAGAGAAAGATAGAGGGAGATAATGGCTGAGAAAGAGATGAAAAAACAGAGAGACGGAGACAGAGACAGACAGAGAGACAGAAAGATACAGAGAGGTAGGGCTGCATGATAAAAGATCAAAAATATGTCTACCTGAGCAGCTGAACAATGCCATCGTGCATCCATGGCTCCCTGACTGCCTAGTTCACACATAGGGACACACACCTCTACACACACACACACACTCAGAAAACACTGGCCGTCCTGGAGATGCAGACACACACTGAATCTCTCTCTCCCTCCCTACCTAAGTCTGCTCATGCTCTGCTGGTCTGTTTCTGCCTATGCTTCACACACACACTCTCGCTCTAGATCTGTAGCTGGCTGAGCTAGCGTGCAGAGACGAGGATCTCGATGAGTGAAGAGCCACTCTGCAGATGCTCTGATACGCACACACACACAAGCCTGACGGCACAGCCTATCACTGCACCTCACAGAGAGAGAGAGGGCGGGAGGGAAAGAGAGAGAGAGAGCGAGAGAGGGCGGGAGGGAAAGAGAGAGGGAGAGAGGAAGGGAGGGAGTGATAGACAGTCAAGGTAATGAGGCAGAGAGAGGCTTGAGAGAGGAAGGGAAGATAGAGTGAAGGGGATAAAGGGAGGAACGGGGAGAGAAGGAGGGAAAGACAGATAAGGGGATGAAGGGAGAGAGAGAGAGGGATGGAGGTGTTAAAGACAGCGTGTAGATCTGTCTGGCTCACCAGATGAACACATCCAATCACATGACCTGGTGAGTGAGAACATTCTACCTTAGCTTGTATAATCATCGAACGCACACAATCAGAAGCAAACACACATTCGCACAACATCTAGCATCAAAAATGAGAAATCGCAAAACACACCATCTTGTTTGTGCACACACAAACACACACACTCTCTCTGGGCTATAATGTATTATTCATAACTTAGACTTCATAAAAAATCTCTCCAACCTCAAGACTGCAGGGGGAAACATTTATAACACAAGCTCGCACACACACACGCACACACACCAATATAGAGGCACAGAACGACTCCCAAGGGTAAACTTGCTTTGCTTGGCCCATTTATGGCCAGAGTGAAAGCAGACACACACCTACACACACACACACACACCTACACAGACACACACCTACACACACCTACACAGACACACCTACACACAGAGACAAACACAGACACTTAATCGATTTGGTGATTTAACCAATAAGATTGTGGTTTGTGAAACGACTCCTTCTTATGATGCAACACCCAGTAACCAAACACTCGTCCTTAGAGCTGGAGACAATGCACCTGTGTGTGTGTGTCAGTGAGTGAGAGTGTGGGTAGTCTTTGTGTGTGTGTGTGTTTGAGTGACTGTGCGTGCGTGTGTTTGCACTTGCACTGGAGGACAGCTTGGTTGCTAGGTAACCTAGTGGATGGTTGAGATTATTTTACAATACACACACACACACACACTCATACACACACACACACACACACACTCACACTCACACAGAAGCGTACACACGATGCACCACATTGAGCGTCAGTCTGACCTGATTCCCATCCATAGTTATTGACTCCTCTGCACTGCTCTGCATACCAAATACAGCAGCAAACACTGAAGATAGCCTCCGGACTACACACACACCCACACACACATGCACACAAACACACACGCATGAACACACGCAAACAAGCACACACGCACATATATATACAGGTTTCAGAGAAAAAGAAGACACACAAACGCACACCACACACCACACACACAAACACTCATAAACACAGGTTTCATTGGTGTGAAAAAGCTGAGAAATACACTGTCACTCAAATCCTGCATCCATCCAACTCACACATCCATTATTGATGCTTGAGGCTTAGCTCACAGCTCTGCATTCCATTATTTATGTCTGAGACAGCTGGTGAGTTATACACAGAGGAATTATTCAACACTGAAACAGAAAGATAGAAAAAGAGATGGAGAAACTGAAAGATAATAGAGAGAAATATAGAGAGAGTGAGAAACAGAGAGTGAGAGAAAGACGGAGAGCGAGAGAGAAGGAATAGAAGAGGGTTTCACTATCTCCATGGCAACTCCCATCACTGGAAAATATATATTTTTCACAGTGCGGCAGACATAGTGTTTCATAACACCAAATTCAGAGCAGCCCTCACACCTTAGTACACTTTCACACTCACACTGCAGTTTCCCTTCCAGCATAAATCATCAGTGTGCCACCACCCAGACTGCCCGATGATAGTGAGGTCATACTGCTGGTGATCAGGCACTTTTCTCCATCCTGTCATCCTTCACCACCTCCCCTCACCTGTAGGGTAGTGCCCTGTTTCCGGTTGGTTGCTGTTGTGGTTGTGATGTCACTGATGGAAGGGGCGGAGTCCGAGCGGTTGCCGGCGGCGGCGCTCGACTGCGGGGTGATGGAGGAGGAGGGCATGTCTCCGACCAATCGGGCGCTGCCGTCCACGCGGATGTGGGGGTGTCCCTCGGCGGCCATGTTGAGGATGCGCAGGCCGTTGTAATAGAGGCCCGACAGCTGGCCCTGGAACATTCCCACACCGCGCTCCCCCCCTCCCACCTGCACCGTGGTCTGGCTGTTGAAGATGGTCAGCTGACGACCTGGACACACACACGTGCACACGTACCCAGTCGCACATCCACGCAAGCACACAAGCAAAGACACACACGCGTACGCAATCACACAGCAAAGAGCGTTTGAGTGTTACACAACGGAGCATCTCCCAAACTCTGAGATGAGGATGAGACACAGAAGCTTTGAAGGACAAGTCAAGGTGGAGTCAAGGTGGAGGTGTGCTGAGCGAGGTGGAGGTGTGCTGAGCGACGGGGGGGACGGGGGTAGAGGTGAGGAAGCAAAGAGGGAGAAAGGGGGGAAGAGCAGAAGAAGAAGAAAGATGGCTGCCATGGACATGACTGGAGAGTGAGTCATCATGTTTCACAAGAGCAAGACACAGGCAGACACAGAGTCCAGATGCAGTTATACATTAGCCCAGGAAACATGCACAGGTCCCAACTCTTCTCAAGAGACCTCATTCTATTTAAGGAGTTCTGGTGAAAGTTTAAAGAGGTCAACTTTTGCTTGGTTTCAAAACAAACATACTCTATTAAATAATGTCAAATTTACATATAATACAGTGCTTTGCATTACAATACTTTACTTTGGCATAATTCTTTAGGTGAATCCTTTAAAGTTTACCATTGGAGAAAATTACTTATTACAGAATCTTAATGGGGCCCATTTTTTATCAGTACTTTCACTAGTTTCTGATTTATTCAGATTTATCTGTGCGTTGTCCCTTTAATCTCATATTAACAAACCACTATCACCTTTCACAGGCACTGCAGAAACTCAGTATTACACTCTACAGGTATAGCTGCTAAGTTTTAAACTTAGTTATGGATTTAGGATTTTAGACGTTAGTTGATGGTGCACAGGTATCAACTTGCTTCAGAATTGTACGTTTTTAAGCTGAAACTTTTAATGAATTTTAATCAGTGTTTTTACCTTTGTCGAGTAGCCAATCGTCAACTACTCGACCGAGCCGATAGGGGATTCGCTGTCTGGCGATGGCCAGGCGCTCGTTATCATTGTTACCTTTAATTTAGAGATGAAAACACAGTAATTACGCACATCCAAACGAGGTACAGGAGCTGGATACAACAAGAACAGCAATGAAAAGAAAGTAATTGTCTGCCCATTGTCAGCTGATTGTGACCTGGGACCTGTACTGTATCAAAGGCGTTCGGTGCAGCGATTCCGTCTCAGCTTTATTGACACTGTCGGAAAGTGAGCAGACTTTTACTCTCTGTTCATTAGCTTTGATTTAAAGAGACATTCCAGGGGTTAACATCTGCAAGAGCACAGGGTGAATCTGCCACAGAATATACTGTCTGGGTTTAGAGACATAGGTTACATAAGAGCCCTCACACACACCTCTCAACCAACTAGCGTTTATCATTTTGCCTGCTAGCTGTCTAGCTTCCCATATCAGCGAAAAACGTTGAAACTAAATATCTTAAATTACAACTTTAACGATGAAATATAGTAAAACAACAGATATAAAATGTTTCAAAACCAAAGACTAAGTTCAAACAAATACATTCCTGTTCCTTTGGTATTTTTTTTTCATTTTAGTTATACATTTCCTCAGCATATGTAAGGATTTTAAGTTGCTGTTTGTCACAATGCACCAACTGTTATTAATGTCTTTTATGATAAGAAAACAAGTTCTACCTGAATTGAATATTTTCATAGATAAGGTACATTTTACACTATTTAACATAACACATAATGACCATTCATAGGAGTAAACGCTACTGTTATCAACAAAAAGCTCATTTTGTTATTTTAAACATTAAAATATCAAAACATCCATCCATTATCTTTAAGTAGAATATAAAACAAGTTTTCAGAAACAACATCACCAACAGGAAAGTAATAAAGTTGTTATCGGCATTAATGTGCACAGTACAATAGCCTTGAATGGACTAAACCATGAAGTCAGGGGGCGTGGGTTTGCCCCAGGCAGTGTTATGATTGGGTGACCCCGGGGGGCAGTGCTGGTTGGTGGGTGCGGGGGTGGGGCCTACCAGAGGGGTAGCGTTCGATGACGGGCAGGTCGTCCAGCTGAAGGGTGGCATTGCCTCCGCTGCGGGTGAAGCGGACGATGTGGTACTTCCCGTCGTTGACAAACTTGGAGCTCTCCTCAATGTTGATGTCGTCTGTGCCAACGTTGAACACTACCCTTATGTTGCCCTTGTCCTGGAGGAACAGCACACAACAGCATTACTGCATGTGTGTGTGTGTGTGCATGTGTGTTTGTGTCTGCTTGGGTAATGAATAATGTGTGTGTGTGTGTATGTGTGTTTGTGTCTGCTTGGGTAATGAATAATGTGTGTGTATGTATGTGTACGTGTGTGTGTTTGTGTCTGCTTGGGTAATGAATAATGTGTGTGTGTATGTATGTGTACGTGTGTGTGTTTGTGTCTGCTTGGGTAATGAATAATGTGTGTGTGTGTGTATGAATGTGTACGTGTGTGTGTTTGTGTCTGCTTGAGTATTAAATAATGTGTGTGTGTGTATGTGTGATATGTGAAGATGTGTGACACGCATGTCTGACTAGTGAGTGTCTGTGTGTGTGTGAGGTGAGACTATGTGTGGGATTTGTATACTGTATGTGAGTGTGAAAATGTGAGTATGTGTGTGTGTATGTGAGTATGTAAGTGTGTATATGTGTGTGTGTGTGTGTGTATACAGCTCTGGTAAAATGTAAGAGACCACTGCACCTTTTTCTTTTCCTTTCCAAAACATTGATACTGCAAGTTGAACTCTTCTGTTCCTCAATCAAAATGCAGTGGTCTCTTACATTTTTCCAGAGCTGTATATGTGTGAGTATGTGAGAGTGTATATGTGTGTATCAGTGAGCATGTGTGTATGTGTGTATGTACTGACTATCTGCAGCTGCAGGTAGTCTCCCAGGCCTGTGGCACTGTCCACTCTGAGCAGCGTGGCTTGTTTCTGCTGGCTGCTGAAACCCAACGCCAGGCGGTCAGCTCTCGTGCTGGGCCTCTCGTTAGGGGGCCACGTATACACCACCATGCCCCCGTCACGGCCAAAGATGTACGTGGTACCAGCTGCTCACACACACACATATATATACATACAGTCACGCATGAGAAAATAAAGACTCAGGTTTACAGAATCATGTGTCTTAAAGTACGACTGAAGTATGATGAAGTGTTATTTTTCAGCAGTGTGCACTGCCCTCTTGTGTAGACAATGTGTAACACCATGCGTACAGCACTGCTACAATGCTGAAGCTAACACACGACCGAACTGGTCCAGACAGGAAGTGAGGAACAGGAAGCTGGAAGTAGCGAGGCTCACCGTCGTTGCAGAGCGGCCCTCCGAATGACGTCATGCTGCAGTCGCAGCTGAAGCCCTCCCACAGCTGCAGACACACCCCCTGGTTAGAACAGGAGTCCTCCTGACAGGTGGTGCTGGGGCCTGGACACACACACACACACACAGAGAGAGACACACAGAGACATACACACACACAGAGAGAGACACACAGAGACATACACACACAGAGAGAGAGAGACACACAGGGATAGAGACAGAGAGAGAGAGAGGAGAGAGGGATAGAGAGGGGGAGGAAGAGAGTAAAAAAGAAGAATAGAAAAAGAGGTACAAGAAGTAAAATAATTAGAAATGATTATAGAGCAGATACAGGCCTTGACTTAATCATGATGACCCCTGTGCAGTCACACAAGAAGTGTAACAGCAGACCAGTGCCTGTGATCTCGTTCAGCCTAAAGTCTCTCCTAGCTCAGGTGTGTGTGTGTGTGTGTGTGTAGAGGCCTGTGGAGGACTAAAGTATACAGCATGGTTAGTTTCATTAGTAGTTTTAGTAACAGGCTTACTACAGGGATTGGGCAGTCGGAAGGCCTAGATGGCTGTCTTCTGGCAGTAGGGGTAATATCTAGGAATCGAATCACTAATAAAACTATATTCTAACTCCACCAGTCCTAAAGCATCTGTTTTAGGAGGCATACAAACAGGCCTCAAGGCTGTGCAAATTTGTCAAATCTGCAATGATTCTTTACTTCATGGAACTAGAACCGAGCCTGACTCTGCTATGAATATAGATACTGACATCTGGTGGGGACATGCAGCACTGCGGGCTGGGAGAGGAGGGGGTGGGGAGGGGAGGGATTCTCAAACATAAGAGGGCGTGGATATGTTTAAGCGGGTTGGGTTATAGGTAGGTGGGAGGGGTTAGAGACATGCCAGTACTGCTGGTGATCGGGGTGGAGGAGGCGTGGTCAAACTCGAACTCAAGTGGTGGTGACGTCACTAGCGTGATGTGGTTACTATGGCCGCCAGGAGAGAACAGGTCAGTGCTGGGTCACCCCTGACCCCTGGATCCTAGGGATCCACACAACACTGACACAGTGGGCTGAGGGTGGGGAAGGAAACACACACACTCCCAGACACTCTCACACCCACACATGCGCACACAGAGTGATCTACCTTTCAAGTCAGCTTTCATCAATGCAACTTTTGTCAGCCAAACAAAAAAACAAGCAAAATAAGTTAGATGGTTAGTAAAAGCAGACAGATGCCAGTGAAATTCACTTTGATAGATAGATAGATAGAGGGAGAGAAAGAGAGAGATAAAGAAAGAGTCAGGAAAAGAGAGTGAATAACAGAAAAGCAGATGGTATGTCTGAAACAGTGGCCAGCTGGGGGGAGCAAAATGGGGGGAAACAAACAAGTAAAAAGAAAAAACTAAAATAAAAATGCCTGTTATGCAGTGGCATGAGGTCAGGTCCTGATTTAGCTGTGTGTGTACAGAGTGTGAGAGTGAGTGTGTGTGTGTGTGAGTCTCACCTTCACAGCCTCTCTCCACCTGTCCCGTGGTTGCTAAGGCATCCGCCAACAGGTCAGGAAGACGTCCGTTGAGGTCCACTGTTGCCAGGCAACCCTGGAACCCCTCCCGGGAGTGAACGAGCTTGGGCAAATCCTTGTACATCTCCTTGGCCACGCCCCCTACATAAAGGTCACCTATGGGAGCAAGGACAGCGTGAGTGACAGTTTCATGAGGCAATAATGAGCCTTCTTGAAGATGGGCTGTCCAGCTGGTATTTACTAGATGTTCTAAACTCCATGTGTGGGTTTGTCTCAGTGCGTGTTGGGGTCAGAGTTGGGGTCAGGGAGAGGGATAACAGACCAGCTGAGACACTGGTGGAACGCTCGCAAAATGACATGAATTTGGTGTCTTGCTCACGCAATTCATCTGGAAGTCGGTGAGACCGGCTCCACCATGTGGGGGGAATAATTGCACAGTTGAGTAAGTGGCTGGTACCTCTAATCAATCAGTTGTCCAACAGTTGTCCAACAACAGAAAATATGTGAGTAGGCTAACTATGCAGGGATTTAAAACAACCTAAATTCACGAGGCTGAGATGGAAGTTCACCGACATAGAGATCCCCGTCTAGAAAGGCATTGTCATGCAGCCAAATAGTCTTTCTATTACAGCTTGGGGCGTTGACAGCTTTGATTGAATGTGTATTGTCTCAGACAGGAACTGTGTACAGTATGGTGTGATGAACCAGGTCTCCTATAAGAGCGTCTGCCAAATGACTAAATGTATCAGCGACACATCCAGATGTTGTAATATAGAGCGCCTGGTGCGGAAACACAGAGCCTATATCCTTGTTGAGAGACCACTTGTTTTTAATGCATGAACTCAATCACTCAATTACGGTCTGGAGGGCATTTAATCTACATATTTAAAATGAGTTAGCAAATTCTCAAAATTTTGCCTAAGGTGAGAGTTTGATGAAAACAACACTTTTTGTACCATGTCTGTACATTTTGGTGAAAGTAAATCTTCATACCATTAAATTACCTAGATTGACATGCATGTGTCTCTCAAAAATACTAAAAGATGATGTGTTTCCACTGAAAGAGGATCCTGTTCTGAGCCAAGGCAACACTGTAGACATGAGTGACTCACCCTCTTGTGTCGCAAACAATCTGAACGTTTACACAAAGGGAGAGAGAGAGAGAGAGAGAGAGAGAGAGAGAGAGAGAGAGAGAGAGAGAGAGGAGAGAGAGAGAGAGAGAGAGAGAGAGAGAGAGAGAGAGAGAGAGAGAGAGAGAGAGAGAGAGAGAGAGAGAGAGAGAAAGAGAGAGAGAGAGGGCGGTTCACACACCCTTCAGGTCCAGGTTCTTGGCCCCCATGGTGGTCTGGGTGGTGACCTTGGTGTCGATCTTGACGGTGTGCAGGTTGTTGGTGTCTCTGGAGACGAGGACGTTGTGCCAGTGGTTGTCGTTGAGAGGCGTGTTGGAGTTTCCTTTGATGAGGTGGGCCCCATTGCCCAGATCAGAGATGTAGTGCAGGTAACTGACACACACACACACACACAGGTTAGATCATTCCTCATGTTAAACATGACCGCCACATTGGAAGTCTCCTGGGTATCTGGGTGTAGTGTGTCTTTCAGGGAGGTAAGAATAATAAACAACATTAAGATAGACATACATTCATCAAATGCTAGAATAACAAATGGTCTTTAAGTCTGGTGCATCTACATTATTTTACAATTGTGTAATGATTTCTAAAAGGGAAAAATTGTCGGTACGCAAGGATGAACTTAGATGCTTCCTTAAAGAATTGATGACAGATGTTTGACTACTACACTAACAAATTGTACAGAAAAGATCTAAACGCATGGTGAAGTGATGTATAGACTTTAGGTGAGTGTGTTTATGTATTCATATATCCAATATATGTCTGTGTGTGTGCTTACAAGAGTGTGTGTATGTGAGTGTCAGAGAGTGTGCATGTGTGTCTGTGGGAATGTGTACAGTTCATGCTTGTGTCAGTGAGAGTGTGTGTGTGTGTCAGTGAGAGTGTGTGTGTGTGTGTGTGTCAGTGAGTGTGTGTGTGTCAGTGAGAGTGTGTGTGTCAGTGTGTGTGTGTGTGTGTGTCAGTGAGTGTGTGTGTGTCAGTGAGAGTGTGTGTGTGTGTCAGTGAGTTTGTGTGTGTCAGTGAGAGTGTGTGTGTCAGTGAGAGTGTGTGTGTGTGTCAGTGAGAGTGTGTGTGTGTGTCAGTGAGAGTGTGTGTGTCAGTGAGAGTGTGTGTGTCAGTGAGAGTGTGTGTGTCAGTGAGAGTGTGTGTGTCAGTGAGAGTGTGTGTGTATCAGTGAGAGTGTGTGTGTGTCAGTGAGAGTGTGCGTGTGTGTCAGTGAGAGTGTGTGTGTGTGTCAGTGAGCGTGTGTGTGTATCAGTGAGAGTGTGTGTGTCAGTGAGTGTGTGTGTGTCAGTGAGAGTGTGTGTGTGTGTGTCAGTGAGAGTGTGTGTGTCAGTGAGAGTGTGTGTATCAGTGAGAGAGTGTGTGTGTCAGTGAGTGTGTGTATCAGTGAGACAGTGTGTGTCAGTGAGAGTGTGTGTGTGTGTCAGTGAGAGTGTGTGTGTCAGTGAGAGTGTGTGTATCAGTGAGAGAGTGTGTGTGTCAGTGAGAGTGTGTGTGTGTCTGTGAGAGAGTATGTGTGTCAGTGAGAGTGTGTGTGTGTGTCAGTGAGAGTGTGTGTGTCAGTGAGAGTGTGTGTATCAGTGAGAGAGTGTGTGTGTCAGTGAGAGTGTGTGTGTGTCTGTGAGAGAGTATGTGTGTCAGTGAGAGAGTGTGTGTGTCAGTGAGAGTGTGTGTGTGTCTATGAGAGAGTATGTGTGTCAGTGAGAGTGTGTGTGTGTCAGTGAGAGTGTGTGTGTGTGTCAGTGAGAGTGTGTGTGTGCAGTCTCCTCACCCCTTGACCAGCTCCACCACGATGAAATCATTCCCGTCACCCCGGTTGAAGAGGATGAGTCCGTCGGGTGAGGTGGTCTTGAACTGCAGGAACAGGTGCATGGAGTAGTAGGCCTGCAGCGTGGGCAGGGTCACGAAGCTGGAGCGCGAGCGGAAGGTCACTGGGTCGGCAACGATGCTCTTGTAGCCGATGACGGCGTTCAGCTCACAGTAGTCAATGTCCCCGTTCTTGCAGAGGTCGATGTAGGGCATGCCGTTGAGGGTGAGGCCCTGGAGGTGCCCAATGAAGTTGGATGGCACGGCCGGCATGAAGCGCTTCTCCGTGACGATGCCCGTCTCCACGTTGTGGAACTCCAACTGGGTGTGGTCACCCGCCATCTGACCTGGGGGGGCATGAGGATCGGGGTCAGGGGGAGGGGTTCAAGAAGAAAAATGGTGGGGTGTAAGATTCAGGTGTAATATTAACAAATGATCAGAAACTGGACATTATAATACATTTTATTATAAATTACCGGTATATATTATACTCAGGGGTGTAAAGTAGCTAACTGCAAATGCTCTCGTTATTGTAATTGAGTAGTTTTGCAGGGAAATTGTACTTTATTGTAATAAAAAATGGTTGTAGGGTAAACTTGTAGGGTAAATAGCTAAATAGCTACTTGAACCGGCTGCCTAAACAACTATGTTAGCTACAGCGGTCATAGAGGAGATAACAATATTATGATGCTTCAAAACTACAACATCCATGGCCGCACTGTGACAACTATTAGAACTGAAAGACATGAAGGACAATAGGGGCATCATGACTGCCTTCCAAAGCCAGTTGAAATATCTGCCTTCAAGAACTCTGCCTCCAATTTGAAGAAATGTACGTTTAACTTAGTTTTATTAATCACATAGCTTAAAGCTGGCACAGAGTGGCTGCCAGCCTGCCAGGGGAATGAGCTTTAGCCAGCTTGCTTGAAATCTATGTAACGCGAAGGCCACACAGGAGACCTTTTTTATTCTGTCTGAAAGACTGCCACTAAAGGGAACATTAATTACAATTCGGGAGCTAAGTGCATTTGTAATTGACCATGATGGGGGAGAAAAAACACATCAGAAAAATACTCTCTACTCTGAGTACTTATAAACAGCTACTCTTTTACATTTACATTTAGTCATTTAGCAGACACTCTTATCCAGAGCGACTTACAGTAAGTACAGGGACATCCCCCCTGAGGCAATTAGGGTGAAGTGCCTTGCCCAAGGACACAACGTCATTTGGCACGGCTGGGAATCGAACTGGCAACCTTCAGATTACTAGCCCAACTCCCTCACCGCTCAGCCATCTGACTCTTTTAAGTAAGATGCTTTTAGGAGAGTTTTGTTTTTGGAAGTAATGGTGCTTTAACTTGAGTACGTTTTTTCACGACTCTTTAAACCCCTGATCAAACGATCAAATCATGTGATTAACTCCTAGACTAGACGGTGCACACTCCTTTACATAGAATCAGGGTAAACAGTGTTGGAAGGGGATGAGTCTGAAAGGTTGCTGCGGTCTGAGTAAAGCAGATCAAAGAGTTTCCTGAAGGGGGGGGGTGATGATGTTTCCATGGTTACCGTCAATGGGCTGCAGGTCGTCAACGGTGAGTTTGAGGCTCTTGCCTCGCCGGACCACACGCACAGTGTGCCACTCGTTATCGTTCAGGCCCGTCCCCGCAAAGATGGTCTCTGGTCCCTTACCTACACACAGCCCAGAGCACCATTAACACACACACAGAGACCAGGGGGAGAGAGAGAGACACTGCAGAAAGAGGGGGGGGAGAGATGGGAGATGAAGATGGAAAGAGAGAGAGGAACAGAGTGAGAGAGGCAGGGAAGGAAAGAGAGAGAGGGAGAGATGGAGGGAAGAAGAGAGGAACAGAGTGAGACAGGAAGGGAAGGAGAGAGAGAGGGAGAGAGGGGTGTGACGATAGAGAGTTATAGATCCTGCATGTAGAAACAGAGATGGAACAAAAACAGGAAGATAGAGAGTGAAAAGAGAGAGGGACAGATTGGAAGAGAGAGAGCTAGCGGGATAGATTTGCTATAAATATCATATATGAAGAGAGAGAGAGATAGGACAGATACAGTATAAAGAGAGGGAGACATAATGAGGGACAGATATATATGAAGAGAGAGAGAGAGAGAGAGAGAGAGAGAGAGAGAGCAAAAAGACGCAGAGAAAAGAGTGGGAGTAGGAGGGATGGGCAAAGTGACAGACTGGGAGTCAGAGGATGACAGGGGAAGATAATGAAGATGGAGAGAGATGGAGAGAAAGTGAAACAGAACAGAGGGGAGGAGGACCAGACACTGCAGAAGGAACATCAGCATATTGTAATATGCACTCGCTCAGTCACTCTCAGTCACCACACACGCGCACACACACAGAAAAGCCAAGACGTCACTTCCACACCCACAGACACCAAATAATACGAGCCAACACAAAGCTATGTGATGCAATCTGCCGTGCGTTGTGATTCAGAGCCGTCCCACGCTGGGAAGATCCATCTGTTCTGTAAAGTCACACGCTGCCCCGTGGCTCCCCTGAGTGTTCCCAGCCTGACCACACGGTGGCGCCAGAGACCCGGCGTGGCGGTGAGCTGTCCGTGGTGCTGAACTGTCGTGGTGCTGAACTGTCCGTGGTGCTTAACTGTCCGTGGTGCTGAACTGTCCGTGGTGCTGATCTGTCCGTGGTGCTGAACTGCAGCAGCACATCATGTCATACCTCACTCATCCCCGGTTCCGCCGCTACCCTCCTCTCTCCTTGCTTTTTACTTTCCCCCCCATCCTTCCCCCACTCTCCCTCTCCCTGGCTGACTGCACATATTAGACACCCTGTCCATCCTCACATCCCAGGGGTGAGCCCCCCCAGCGGGGCACCAGTGGGGGCTGGGCATCTGTTAATACTGACCTATAGAGAGTAATGAGGGGGCGAAAGACTCACAGACCAGGCACATTCTGCTGTGGAAAATGTCAAGGATTGACACTCACACACACAAACAGGACCAAATTAATGAAATCACAATAGCAATGGGGGGGGGGGGGGGGGGGGGGGGGGGGGGGTTGAGTGTGAGTGTGTTTGTGTATGTACGTATGTGAGACGTGTGTATTCAGCGTTCAGACCACAGAGCTCCCCTGAGTAGACTCAGCTGTGCTTTGGGCATGAGCATCTCATCCTGTTACCATGGATCACTGCCCACAAGTATGTATGTGTGTGTGTGTGCACGTGTGTGTGCACATGTCTGTGTGCGTGTGCATGTGTGTGAGTGTGTATTTGTAACAGTGTAACTGATGGGGTGAATGGGCTGATGTGAGAATGAAGCACTGATCCATTTCAACCTGAGATCAGGCAACACACACACACACACACACAGACATGAAGGTAGGCCTCTGGGGTCAGCAGTAAAAGCTGAGAGGTGTTACTGTAAGCGGAGAGCTTTTGTCCACTGATGTGGATTAAATCAAAGAGATCGTTTTCAAACGTGTCATGTCCAGACACAACAGGAACCTCTCTGCATTCATCAGTAGAACCTATGGACAGGAGGGAATGGACCCATTTCCTAAAGAATTTCTTTATATTCCACCAAGTGAAATGAATACTTCAGATGTCTGCCCGTACATAGTGCTTGACTATCAGGAAGTGTACTTTATGCACAACCTTGTCTTCAAATGCAATAAAAAAATAAAAAAGCAAATGTATAATTCATTGTTTGCGCTCGCCTACAAAGCCTGAATGCTGATCCACTCATTGAGCTCGCTCGTCTAAAATTGGCCGACAGACTCATAGGGTTAGCAACAGCGGTACGGCTAACTGGGTTTCTATAGCAACCGGAGTCGTCCATTTTGGTACCTCCGCACCGTCACGGAGAAGAGTCTTTGTGGTCGTGAGGGGAGGAAGTCCACGGGAGAGGATTAGACCTCTTAAGAGACTTCGCTCCCCTCACATCACACATACACTCACACACACCCTCGCTCTCACACTCACAAACAAACAAAGGCGTCAGATAGACGTGGAGATGAGGGATGAGGGGGAGAGAGAGAGAGAGAGAGAGAGCGGGATAAAGTGTTTCTTTTGTTTCCAGTGTGAAGGAGAGATAATTACCCAGCTGTCCTGAGTAGTGGCTCAGCCAATCCCTGCATGGATATTCCCCACCTTTCACACATCCCTCGCTCCTCTCCTCTTTTTACTCCTTAGACCCTCTAACCACTTTCACTCTCTCCATATCGCGTGCTTGCTCCCATCCCTCTCACATCCCTTCATCCCCTTTCCTCAGCAACACTCTCGCTCGCTCCCTCTCTCCCCCTCCTCCCTCCTTCCTCCCTTCCTGCTTCTATTTCTCTTTACTAAAATGGCCGACGAGGAAAACTCTGGCTCTCAGCAAAATAACCCCAGCCCTGCAGAATAACAAAGTAGACACACGCTGACACACACACACTCAGATACACTAACACACACACTCAGATACACTAACACACACACACAACTGCACAGAAGCATATATTCTGACATGGACCAAAAAAACTGAATGTCAGACATTCACATGGAGGCAGAGAGACAAAAACACACCCACAGAAAACCCACGCTCACTCACTCACACACACTCACCCACACTCACTCACCCACACTCACCCACACACACTCACCCACACACACCCATCCACGCTCACACTCACTCACTCACCCACACTCACCCACACACACTCACCCACACACACCCATCCACGCTCACACACACTCACCCACACACTCACCCACACTCACCCACACATTCACACACACGCGCTGCAAGAGTTTAGGTGAGATGGAGTGTGACTTACTGGCAGTACAGTTAATCCTGATACAGTCTGGAGGGAGAGCAGAGCAGAGGGTTAACACTGCACATATACACACTCCACGCACTGGGGACACACACACTGACACACCTCCCGCACACACGCTGAGAAAACACTCTCCCTTAACTCCAGTCAGCAAAGTAGGGTAGGTTCATAGATCATATGCCAACCAGGGCAACTGCCAATTTGGCCTCAACCAATAGGGTATTACTGTTGAAAAATCTGCGGAAGTGATTGGTGGACCTTTTAGAGAGGCGACGCCTCATAATTAGCTGAAGGAGAGTGCAAGGTCTCAGCGCGAGTGTCTTGTCATTGGCTGCTCTGGTCTAAGTGACAGTCTCAGTAACCAATCATAATCATCAGGAGACTGAGGTGGGTGTGTCTGTCTGTCTGAAGACAGCAAAAAACACATCCCATCATTTTGTCAGAAAGACTCACAGCAGCAAATCTAGCCCACTGTGGAGCAGAGGCTCATGGGAGCTGGGGTATCCCATGATGCCTTAGTGTGTCGTGTGGCGTCAACCACAGCAGAAACGCGGCTGCAGACCACCAGAGACCTACGTGTGCACCCTGCATAAGAGAGAGAGAGAGGGAGAGAGAGGGAGAGAGGAAGAAAGAGAGACGGAGGGAGAGAGATGGAGAGAGGGAGAGAGAGAAAGAGAGATAGATAGAGAGAGAGAGCAGTGGAGAGAGAAAGAAAGGGAGGGAGGGAAGGAGAGACAGATGGAAAGAGAAAGAGAGGGAGGGAGAGAGAAAGAGACAGAGAGAGAAAGGGAGAGAGAGAGACAGAGAGAGAGAGCTGCACAGGTCTTCTGGGAGTGAGCAGAGAATGCAGTCTCTGGCTTGACCCTCTGTTCAACAGACAGACAGACAGACAGACAGAGAGACAGACAGACAGAGAAACAGACAGACAGACAGAGAGACAGACAGAGAAAAAGACATACAGACAGACAGACAGACAGAGAAACAGACATACATACATACAGACAGAGAAAACAGACAGAGAAACAAACATACAGACATACATACAGAACAGGAACACAAATGTGTGGGTTGTGTGACCATCAGACTGTGTATTGTAATCAGTAAGTATGACGTACGCAGATGATGCATCTATATGTATGGACTGTTTGGACTGTATTTGGGTACATGTGAATGTAGATGGGACCCTATGTGTGTCTGTGTGCGTGAGTGTATGTGTGTGTTTATGAGTGTGTGTGTATGAGTGTGTGCGTGTGTGCATGAGCATGTGTGTGTATGAGTGTGTGTTTGTGTGTGTGTATGGGTGTGTGTGTGTTTACCAAGGTTGACAGTGAGTCGAACACGTCCCCCGTCCAGCTCCAGGCGAAGTGTGTCTGCCGAATTTCGTGAGGTGGTTGCCATGAGAACTCCGTAGGCCCTCTGGGATCGAAACCGTAGCGACACGTCCTCCGCCTCCGTGTGCATCGCCACGGGCAACTGCACCTTCATAAACTTACTGCCGTCATAGGACAGGATGGTAGCATCTAAAGACAGAAGAAGGGGGATGCAGGCAGACAGACAGACAGTGAAAAAACAGTTTGAGTTAAGTAGTGAAAGAGAGAGAAATAAAATGAGAGAGTGAGCGAGAGAGAAAGAGAGGGAGATAGATGGAAAGAGAGAGAGTGAGATAGAGAGAGAGGTAGATTGGTATCAGACTCTGGTGTCAGACGTGACATATTTAGGTGATTCCCAGTTAGAGTTTATCATCCAATCATTTATGGTCTTGTTCATTACCTCTGTCCCCTTCTCTCTGCATGGACAATCCCTGGCCAGATCTGTTTACTACTGCCATCAGACCTTTTATTGGCCAATTACATTCAGAGCTAGACACATTCTCGCTTCTCTCACCCTCCCTCCATCTCTCTTTTCCTTCTTCCCTCTCTCCACCGCTCTCCGCCCCGCCCCGCCCTCCACCTTTCGCTTCCACTCTCTCTCTCTTCTTGGCAGCTCCTCTCCCTTCCCCTCGGACACTGTCTTCTTCACTCTCCTCTTCCTGCTCTCTCTCCCTCCATCTTGCCCACTCTCCCTCCCTCCCCTGCCTGCTCTCTCTCCGCCCACTCCATCTCTGTTTCCGTGGGAGACTGTTGGGGCCCGGGTGAAAACAAGAGAACAGGAAGAGAGGGAGGCCTCATGCATACTGATGAGCTCGGAGAGAGAGCGAGAGGGCGAGGTGGAGAGTGTGTGTGTGTGCGTGTGTGCGCGCAATGGCAGAAGGGAGTGTATTTAAGAAACAGCAGAGGAGTGTTCAGTAAAGCGAGAGAGCGGGAGGGGAGAGGGGAAACAGGGAGCGAGGCAGATAGAGAGACAGAGAGAAATAGAGAGGGGAGAGAGAAAGAGGGGGAGAGATGTAGAAAAGGATGGTGAGACAGCTAAAGAGGAAAAGCAGAGAGACCTCTTGGCTAAAATGCAAATGAATCCTCATTAACTGGAAGAAAAAATTGGTGGCTGGCCTGTTATATCACAGATAACACACACATGCTCATACATACATACACACACAATCCTAAACTTAAAGAAGGCAGCTGACTCCATCTTAGCACCTGACTCACTACTTCACAGAGGAGGAGGGGGTAGAAGGGGGAGAGAAAGGAGGAGGGGGGAGGAGGGGGTAAAAGGGGGAGAGAGGGGGGGGGGAGAGAGAGGAGGAGAGAGTACTATAGGTGGATAGGAGGAGAGAGAGCGCTGTAGGTAGATAGGTAGATGAAGAGAGAGAGAAATAGAGAGGAGAGAAAGCTGTAGGTGGATAGGAGAGAGAGAAAGAGGTGAGGTAGGTAGATGGAGAGAGAGAGAGAGAGAGAGAGAGAGAGAGAGAGAGAGAGAGAGAGAGAGAGAGAGAGCGAGAGAGCGCTGTAGGTAGATAGATGGAGAGAGAAGCTTACCAAGACTGTTTTTGCTGAGATATGTCCTTGTGACAGATTTTTACAAAAGAACGCTGAGTTAGACGGTTGGCCATTTTAGTTTATTATAGAAGGGAAAAAGATAGAGAGATAGAAAGACAGAGAGATAGAGAGAAAGAGTGAAACCGCAGGTAGAAGGCGTAAACATGGCCAATCACTCCCTCCATCTGTTTCTCCATCTGGTCTCCCTTTAATTCACTGAACTACCAGTTAGTGACCCCTACACACACACAACATACACTTCAGATCTATATCATACAAAGGCATCCTCACACTCATCTGAAGTCTTTATGTTGGTATGTGTGAGTGTCTCAGTGCCTCTCATTTACAGTATATACACTGTATATCTAGCAGCAATAGCATTAACTATCACAGAGCAAAATAATTGTTCTAATCCTTTATATTTAATCTGCTCTATATCTCCTGGTAGAGCATGAGTTCTGGGCCTCAAGTAGAACAATAAACACACCTAATCACATTTGCGTCTTTCCTCCACCCCCGGCTGTACCTTTCCCTCTCTACTACCCCCCTCACCTCTCTCACAGGACCATCTCTACCCCCTCACCTCTCTCACAGGACCACCTCTACCCCCCTCACCTCTCTCACAGGACCATCTCTACCCCTTCCTCACCTCTCTCACAGGACCACCTTTACCCCTCTTCACCTTTCTCACAGGACCATCTCTACCCCTCTTCACCTCTCTCACAGGACCATCTCTACCCCTCTTCACCTCTCTCACAGGACCATCTCTACCCCTCTTCAGCTCTCTCACAGGACCATCTCTACCCCTCTTCACCTCTCTCACAGGACCACCTCTACCCCTCTTTACCTCTCTCACAGGACCATCTCTACCCCTCTTTACCTCTCTCACAGGACCATCTCTACCCCTCTTCACCTCTCTCACAGGACCATCTCTACCCCTCTTTACCTCTCTCACAGGACCATATCTACCCCTCTTCACCTCTCTCACAAGACCATCTCTACCCCCCTCACCTCTCTCACAGGACCACCTCCACCCCCCTCACCTCTCTCACAAGACCATCTCTACCCTTCCTCACCTCTCTCACAGGACCACCTCTACCCCCCTCACCTCTCTCACAGGACCACCTCTACCCCCCCTCACCTCTCTCACAGGACCACCTCTACCCTTCCTCACCTCTCCCACAGGACCACCTCTACCCCTCTTCACCTCTCTCACAGGACCACCTCTACCCCCCTCACCTCTCTCACAGGATCGCCCCAGGTAGCCAGTGCCAGAGCAGTCGCAGACGTAACGGTTCCAGCCCTCCCTGCAGATGGCGCTGTGCTGGCAGGGGTTGGACAGGCACTGCTTGGGAGCCTCCCTGGAACAGGAGGGCTTCACCCCCACGGCGCGCTGGGCCTCAGCCAGCCTCCGGATGTCTTTACTCTGCCCGTCCACAAACAGGTCCCGCACACAGCCCACGTAGCCGTAGTTCAGCAGCGCCGTCCACACCTACACACACACATACATTATTGTTATTAGCAGGTCATTACAAACACACATCTTCTCACATGCATATCCACTCATTGGTTTTATTTTCTAACAAATTAATATATTCTCAGATGTTATACACGTTAGACACCTGCAAAGCCAAACACACACACACATGCACCCCAGCACACACACACACCTCAGTAGGGAATATGAGTCCGGCCCGGTCCTCAGGCAACCCCCCCAGGTACAAGGTGTCGTCCAAGTCCAGGATCTCACTGTCTCCAGGAGCAGTGTAGGCCGTACGCACAGAGTTCACCGAGATGGTTCCTGAACACACACACAAATGCAGGACATTTGGAAGAGAACAAGTACACAGGCAAGTAGCCTGTCTAATCACTGCATTCGGTCCAAACACAATGATTGGTTGTGCTTATTACAGTCCTTGGACGGCCACAGATATTGGATTTATTTAGTTTTACTGTCAGACCATTTGATTTATTGATTGCTATCAAGATGTGAAGTTTATTTAAGATAATATGACAATAAGTACTTTTCAAAAACATGACCTATCCAAGCGTTAAAGGAAGCAATGTAAAACGTATTTTTCTTTTTTCAAAACAAGGGGAAACAGTTATCAAAGAATTGTAATGTAAAAGTAAAAG
Source organism: Thaleichthys pacificus (assembly GCA_023658055.1). NCBI lineage: Eukaryota > Metazoa > Chordata > Actinopteri > Osmeriformes > Osmeridae > Thaleichthys > Thaleichthys pacificus. Next base: position 1,699,613 of record CM042856.1, read on the forward strand.
GGTAATTTGTAATTATACATAAAACATACCTTTTTTTATCTCCACCATTATGTCAAATTGTTTTTTCAAGCTTCCATTGTGTCATAAGATATTTCAGGCATTTGACATGGTCACTTTCTGACTGTGAGGTCCTTTTGCTATGTGACATGTTTCTGTACAGTGCATTCATCTAAAATACTTCTTTCACACAGACTGGAACTTGATTGTGTACAATACTTACATATGAGCTAAATGTATTCCTTTTTTATAAATTAATTAGTTTGAATGGTTATGAGAATATTTTTGTGAATATTTGGTAAGTATGTTGAAGATCTAACCAACCATGTACTGTAACCAACTAACTAAAGCCAGTAATAATGTAGGAAGGAATGTGAGACATTACTTCAAGTAATCATATTCTCCTTTTAGAGATAATAATGACTGTGTGTGTTCTGAGGGTGCTAGTGTCACTTCTGTTCCTAATTAAATTTAAAAAGTTCAAATCACCACAAAAGTGATCTTTTCTCACACACCATCCTCCTCATAGTCCTGATAATCATCATCCTCATAACTATATTCATGAGGACCGTCGGTTCCCCAGCCCCCCCATCCTCGTTGCTGGGGTCCAGAGCTACCTGATCGTCCGTCCCTCTGGAAGTCCACATGGTACCACTCTCCATCATTGACCTTCTTGTCGATGGCCCTGGTCTTGGTGGTACCTGAGCCCATGTCCAGCAGCAGGTACAGGTGGCCGTCCAGCATCTCGATGGCAAAGAAGTCCACCTGCAACATGGCCGACAGCAACCCCAACAGCAACGTAAACACCACGTTGGAGGTTTAGGCAGGATGACTCAGTAGTTGATCCTGAGTGTTTATTAGCGAGTACAGACAGGGTTCTAAATTGTCAATTTACAAATAAATGTTTTCTAATTATATGTGTAAACTGCTATGTCTAACATGCAAAGTAATATTTAATAACTAAAATCACATCAGTGACAGAAAGCTACAATATCCATCCTTGCCACTTGTAGAAAGACAGAACCCAACCTGGAGGCTGAGGAGGGAAAGAGAATCTTGCGTTCTAAACCCTGGCCTGAATGAATACTTGATTCTGATTGGCTGGAGGGGTCTGTGTTAAGGCCCGGGTTTGGGACTGTTGCACGGACATGAGCTGACGCTGTTTCGGGCCGGAAAAACATTTGAAGCCACGAGGGTCTGGTTTATGTTTGACACATCCACAACAGCCACGAGGGTTGCTGCAAAAATTAGGTCACACCAGCAGACGCCCTTCACAAGGATCAGGGGGTTTCACCTGTCCAGGATCAGGGGGTTTCACCTGTCCTGGATCAGGGGGTTTCACCTGTCCAGGATCAGGAGGTTTCACCTGTCCTGGATCAGGGGGTTTCACCTGTCCAGTATCAGAGGGTTTCACCTGTCCAGGATCAGGAGGTTTTACCTGTCCAGGATCAGGGGGTTTCACCTGTCCAGGATCAGGAGGTTTTACCTGTCCAGGATCAGGGGGTTTCACCTGTCCAGGATCAGGGGGTTTCACCTGTCCAGGATCAGGGGGTTTCACCTGTCCAGGATCAGGAGGTTTCACCTGTCCAGGATCAGGGGGTTTCACCTGTCCAGGATCAGGGGGTTTCACCTGTCCTGGATCAGGGGGTTTCACCTGTCAAGGATCAGGGGGTTTCACCTGTCAAGGATCAGGGGGTTTCACCTGTCCAGGATCAGGGGGTTTCACCTGTCCTGGATCAGGGGGTTTCACCTGTCAAGGATCAGGGGGTTTCACCTGCCCTGGATCAGGAGGTTTTACCTGTCCAGGATCAGGAGGTTTTACCTGTCCAGGATCAGGAGGTTTTACCTGTCCAGGATCAGGAGGTTTTACCTGTCCAGGATCAGGAGGTTTTACCTGTCCAGGATCAGGAGGTTTTACCTGTCCAGGATCAGGGGGTTTCACCTGTCCAGGATCAGGGGGTTTCACCCGGGATCCTGAAGTGTAAAAGCTCAGAGCGTTTCCTTGTCACAATTCCATGTCCGGTCATGCCTGTGTAACTATGGAGGTTTTTAAGGGACAAAACTAAATATATCAATCATTAATCGATAATTAACTAACTAAATTAACTAACTTGCTGCAGACAAATACATCTGTCAATATTATCTATCAAAGTCAGGGGGCAGGCTTCAACTGCAGGGATTTTTGATACTGGCAAGTGCACGGCATCACACATGAAGTTAAATATTACTGCATACCCACATGGATCATCTGTATTTATTTAATGAAGAAAACACTTTGAAACAAGCTGATTCAAACTACTATGCAAGTATTGTCACTCAACACTGTTTATCTCATCTAGCAGTATCTGTGTTGGAGTAGTCTTATAAAAATGAAAGTGACCGTATGCCCAAATAATGTAAATAAATGTAAGATGTATTCTTCAGAAAACTGGCTAGCATCACGTTTGCTGGAAATGTGTTTTGATGAATTGCAAATTAAGTTTACAAGTGATACATTTGTAAATGGCTATATCTAGAGGTTAACTTTCGAGACTTTTAGTTTCTGCAGGCTTACTTTACCAGCACCTCGAGTCACCTCGTGTCTATCCACTGGAAGAAAATGTTGTGGGTCCTTTCCATAAAAATGTCTGTTTCAAACACGTATAAATTATTGGATGGCATCACTTGCTGACCAGGAATTATGATCATGATTTGATCATGCCTGTGTAACAGGGATAGTCGCGCTGCTTGTCCTTTTACCCACACTGGGCTTCGAGCTCAGGCCCTCTGCCCTACAGAGTGACTATTAACCAGCTACGCCACCGAAAAGCTAGCTTCTTCCTAGCGTGGGTGGACACTTTACCAATTAATCTCAGCTACACCAGGCAACCAGATAAAAACTAAATGGACTAGTTAACAAATTAGGCTTTGCCTCAGGGTAGAATTTACCTGCGCCGTGCATTATTTTCAGCACACAGCACACCACATTGTGTTTTTTTGTCTGTCTGACAAGTATTTGATTTCCTGGTCTTAAACATAACATGACAGCGGTATTTTTGACTGACTGGTGCACCCCTCAGTTTGACTGACTGGTGCACCCCTCAGTTTGACTGACTGGTGCACCCCTCAGTTTGACTGACTGGTGCACCCCTCAGTTTGACTGACTGGTGCACCCCTCAGTTTGACTGACTGGTGCACCCCTCAGTTTGACTGACTGGTGCACCCCTCAGTTTCCCACTCAATCAGCTTTGTCCATTTTAAACACAAATCCAACCGGAGATGGACCCAAACAGCACGCTTATATTCCCAACTGTGTAAAGTCAATACCGTTGACAAAGGTGTGTCAGCATATTTGTCCATGCGTATGTGTGTGTGTAATTTCAGAGTGCCTTCAGTGACCGTGCGGTCTCACCTTCAGTGTGGGTGGCGTGCGGGGATCCTTGCGTTGCTGTTGCCGTGGTTTCCCGTGGCTGAACAGCATGAGGCCATTGGGCTCGGTGGTTCTGAAGTCGAAGGAGATAGAACCTGCCTTCTTGGCGGTCCACTTGCTCAGCGCCACGAAGGACTCGGGTGTGTCAAAGGTCACTGGGTCCAAAGTGGCCACGCTCTCGCATTTGAACGCCACCACTCCGCTCACCTGCAGCACATGGGTGAGTTGTTATCATGTCAGTGATCAGATCATCTGTAGTTTGAGGCTATTTGTGGGACATGACAGACTGCATTTCTTATGCACTAATTGGTTATGGCGGGACATACTGTAGGAGTGTACATAGGAATGAACAGTAGTTCACTGTTTGGGTAAGAGGTGTCAGTTGAGCCAGGAGGAACCAGTGTGTTCTCACCTTCATCTTAGGATCCCCAACCTTGGCCAGTCGAGAGAGCTCCAAGCGAACATCGTTGTTCTTGTACACCACCTTTGGGGTTAGGATTCAGGATTTGTGGTTTAGCACACAGGCTTCAGGGGTCAGGGTGCAAACAGAAAAGCTTCGTGTTTTCTTCCCCTAGCCCAAGCCCTGATCTTTACAGTGCATTGATGTTCTGTTGACCATAAGGTCCTGTTCCAAAATGTTTAGGATGCACTTTGAAAATGTACTAGCTTGCTTAATTATTCAAAAGAAGTCATTGAAAACTGTAGTAACCATATTAATTAATTTGATGAGTCCAGCTTCAGATGTTCCCGTGATCTCCTGACCTGCCGAGGGAAAAGCTACGGCGCATGTAAGTATCTGAGAATCTGCTTTCCATTCTAAGATTATTCTTTTCTTTTTTCCTCCCGAGATTGGTAGAGGCGAGAGAGGCTGGAGAAGCAGAGAGGAGGAGGCCACTTCAGACCACTAAGATGCAGCCCGACAACTCCATTCATTTGAATTCAAGTGTTTTGGCCTCTTTGATTCGATAGAAAAACGACCCATTTTTATCTCTCACACACATTCTCTATTTCTGTCTCTAGACGTCCCTCTTTTCATAGCGTTGCCTCTGTTTCTCTCCATGGGTCTGACTCTAACACACAGTGTTCTGACTCTAACACACAGTGTTCTGACTCTAAAACTGAGGCCCTCATGTACGTACATTTGCAAACGTAGCGTTATCAGCGCCATGGCCAACCCGCAGAAAGCATACGCTGTGATACTGTAGTTTACGTCGTATTTACCAAACCTGCAGTTCATCGGGTAATCAGCTCCTTTCTCCGCCCACTATACCTTAAATTGCGGCATTTAAACGTGCAATTGAATGGGCGTCCTTCTCTCTTTCTATCATGAATCAGCCACCAACGTCAAAAGAGCGAAAACAAAGATTTAGTGATAACGAAATGGATCGTTCATGAGGTAACAGCGAATTTAAATATTATACAAGGCCGGAATTCCACACTGACAGAAAAAAATGCCATCTGGACCGAAATTACAAATTCCAGTAACATTGGAACGTAATATTGCATGGCTGCTTAATCTGTAACGCGTTATGATTTTGTGTTCACTCAACTGAAAAAGTGTGATCCTTGTGGCAAAAATCCTTCCAGCTCGTCTCCTTGGCCTATGTCTTCGTCTTGCTTCGGATTACTGCTGCCATTTCACCAGGAGGCATATGCGAGGACACCCCCATCCTGGTTTACACCCGCTTTTAAGAGGCGCAGAATTTTCAACGCAAAATAGAGGCACGCTTTCACGGGCGGTTTTTGTACATACCGCGGAATACATAATGAGGTGCACTTTACGCATCCCCTCCCATCTCTTTATGGGAAACTCCCACTTTCCCCTGACCCTCCCATGAATGCATATGCATGACACGGAAAAGCGCAATTTGCCATTTTCAGTTCCTGCGACAGACAGTCTGCGCTTTTACCTCAGTGCGGCATGTTTCTACATAGCTCGCCATGCTTTTACGCGCACGTTGCGAAACAAATACGCCTGAAGTGGGCGCAAAAGCGTTAGTACATGAGGCCCACAGTGTTCTGACTCTAACAAGCAGTGTTCTGACTGACAGTGTTCTCTTGTTTCAGCTGGGTCTATCAGCAGCATTTTGATGTCTGCACACTATCTCACACACAGGGTCTAATTCAATACACCACAATCCCATCTGTGACCCCAACACATCTATGCTACACACACACACATATCAAATGGCCCTTCCTTTTATATTCACAGTTGGATGTGTGTCTGTCTATGTGTGTGTATCTGTCTGTGTTTGTGTGTGTCTGAGCGCATGAAAGGTTGTGCAGGCACAATCAGTCATGCACGTGATTTGCTGCATACATCTTCATTTGCTCACATGGATTAACATATCAGCATATTAAATATGTAGACTCAAGAAGTTTGGCATGTCTGCTGAAACTCTAATAAACTTCTATAGATGCACCATCGAGAGCATCCTCTCAGGCTGCATAACTGCCTGGTATGGTAGCTGCTCCGCTGCCGATCGCAAGGCCCTGCAGAGGGTGGTGAAGACAGCGGAGCGTGTCACCGGCAGCCATCTCCCCTCTGTGCAAGGTATCTATAACACTAGATGCCTGAGAAAAGCACGGAACATTCTTAAGGACCACAGCCACCCAGGCTGTGGAATATTCACATTGCTGCCGTCTGGTAGACGCTACCGGAGCATCCGAACACGGACTACCAGACTTACAAACAGCTTTTCCCCCCAGGCTGTAAGGCTTCTGAATCAGCAACTTTGATCCACTGAACAGTCGCCATCACCATTCACTTTCTGCTCCCCCATTCATACAACCACACTTCCTACATATATTTTATTAGCATTATTTTATTTTAATATTCCTAATTTCTTCACATTTTAAACTGCTGCTAGCTCTTCTTGTATTGTTGTTACTTGTGAGTGTTATATGTTATAGTGTTATATGTTATAGTGTTATATGTTATATTATGTGTTATATGTTATAGTGTTATGTTATATGTTATAGTGTTATATGTTATAGTGTTATATGTTATAGTGTTATATGTTATGTTATAGTGTTATATGTTATGTTATATGTTATAGTGTTATATGTTATAGTCTTATAGCGTTAAATTATATTTTTGGTATATGTTACTATGTTACTTTGTTATTTGTATTTACTGTCTACTGCGTAGATGTTGCTGGCCAAGTCTCAAGAATTTCGCTGCACTGAAGCAATTTGGTGTATGCGACAATAAAAGTTGATTGATTGATTGATTGTAAATGTGTTAGCAGTGACAGCAGCAGGCTCGTTTAAAAGCTATCAGTCTTAATGAACCAAACACACACACATGCACACTTCCACCCCTGATACAGATATCTCTCTGGTTGGCACATCATCTGTCAGTTTGTTTGTTTGTTTGTTTATGCCTCTGTGTGTGTTTAAATTTGTAAATGTGTGTGTGTGTTTATATCTGTAAATGTGTGTGTTGCGGTGCTGTGGCCCATTTTGAGCAGAGCGGATGGATAGATTCTCTCTGTGGCGTAGCTAATTAGCATGTTAGCGCTTAACTGTGCGTCTTCTCCCCCAACCACACTCATCACCGATTCTCTCTGATGTTGTGGAGGGGTTGTGCGCTAGTGCGTGTCTGCCAATGTGTGTGTTTTTCACATTTCACATTTTCACATCGACCCTCAGATAATGTGGCTGTATATCTATCTATCTATTTGTGTGTTTGAGTGCGTGACTTCACCTGTTCAGGCAAACTCAGAATGCTCATATGTGTTTTTGGATTGTGCATGTGCATGCTCAAGCATCATGTGTGATTGTGTGTCGCAATTTTTGCGTGTCATTGTGTGTGTGTGGCCCCCACCTCTTTGAGGCAGCCCATGAAGTTGTTGCTGACGGGGGATCCAGGCAGGTCGGCCGTGCTGGGGCTGCCCCCCACATAGAAGAAGTCGTCGGAGCCCAGCATGGTGTAGTCCTCCTGGGTGTAGCCTGTGGTGGTCAGGATCCCGTCCACTGAGATGGTCACCTACACAACAAAGCACAGGGAAAGGACACGCTATATACTCACACCAAACGCAGCGCTAAGCGCTAGGCTGCCGAATTAGCCCCCTACTGGCAGGGTCTGGTCAGGGGAGATGGTGGGTATTGGTTTGAGTTTTGGTCATCTGGACTGGTGTTTTTGTGTACTGTGACCTGAAAGTGTGTAAACCAGTTGCCTTTATATGGGAGGTGAAGGTGTTGACTAGCCTGGAAACTTGAGTTGCATATGTTATATGTTATTGGGCAATACCATAGAGTTTCCCATTGTAAGGATTATTGCACTGTCCTCGTCTATATCTGCAGATGCAGTGGAGCATTAACAGCAATTCCACTAATGGCTGCCAGCAGTTGCAGAAAAGTGAAGGCTAAATTTGAACTACATCTACAGAATTGGAGTTTGTTGGTTTGGACTGAACCCAATCAACAATACTGCAGTTAGAAGCCTAAACTGCTACAATAGGCCACTGTAAACAAATTGGCCTCTTCAGTCTGCTGTGATGAATGTAGCATTACAGCAATTTAACTAAAGAAGCTAATTAGCCTTCAACTTACACTGCTACAGTAGCCCACAATAATATCAACCTAAAGCACCCTATGGTCTACCGCTTAGTGGATATAAATATAGTAGCTAGCCCAACTTAAGATCTACCTTGTGGTGGGCATAGCATTAGCAGCTAGCCCACCCTACAGCCGACCTTGTGGTTGGTGTAGCATTAGTAGCTAGCTCACCCTATGGTCTATCTTATGGTGGGCATAGCATTAGCAGCTAGCCCACCCTACGGCCTACCTTTTGGTGGGTGTAGCATTAGTAGCTAGCTCACCCTATGATCTATCTTGTGGTGGGCATAGCATTAGCAGCTAGCCCACCCTATGGTCTCCTTGTAGTGGTTGTAGCATTTGCAGCTACCCTATGGTCTACCTTGTAGTTGGCATAGCATTGACAGCTAGCCCACCCTATGGTCTCCTTGTGGTGGTTGTAGCATTAGCAACTAACCTACCCTATGGTCTACTTTGTGATGGTCGTAGCATTAGCAGCTAGCCCAACCTATTGCCTACCTTGTGGTAGTCGTAGTGGTATTGTAGCAGTAGTTGCTAGCCCACACTATGGTGTTCTTTGTAGTGGCCATAGCGTTAGAAGCTAGCCCACTCTAGCCTAAGCTTATTAATGGTGGACATGGCGTAGCAAAAACAGCTAGCCCGCTCTATGGTCTGCCTAGTGGAGGATGTAGAATATCAACAGCTAGTTTACTCTATGGTCCACCTTGTGGATGTAGAATTAGCATCTAGCCCACTCAACAGTACCCTTTACTAAGGGCAGTTAGTGTTAGTAGCATGCCCAAACAGGCAGGTGTTAGTAAGGCCTCCATAGAGGTTGAGCATACTTGGCTTGTTAGTGATAGCCTACTACTGGTCAACCCAGTAGCAGTGTTAGTAGGGTTAGTCCAGGCTGTGTAGAGTTTGTAATGGTGTTAACGTTAGGGTTAGTGGTATGTGGTGTTAGAGGTGAGGATGGTGCTGGTGTGGTGTTAGGGTGGGTGTTAATGACAGTGTTAGTTGTTGTGTAAGGGCTGAGTAGAGCAGGGGGGCGACTGGGGTTGTTAGTTAGATCAGCAGATCTGAATGAGGTGAGATACACACGCACGCGCACACACACATTGACATACAGAGTGTTAGATGGGTTAGCTTTGGGTCTCATTCCACACACGCATGCAGCCTACTCCTCTTCCTGCAAGCATGCAGTCCCTGGCAGGCACAGAGAAAAACACGGATGAGAACAATCAAAGGGGAGGACAAGATGAGGCTGGGAAGCACCATGGAGAGAGCATGCAGCCAGAGAGGAGGACAAGGGGGAAGGGCAAAAGAAGAAGGGAAGAGCAGCATCTCTATTCGTTTGACGGACCGATCAGAGAGAGGCAAGGATATCAGGGCAGGCCATGCAGGGGGGAGGGTGTGGCCAATCGCGTGCAGGTGGGAGGGATGAGCCAATCAGGAGATGTTGTGAACGGCAAAAAAGGAGGGGGGAAAACGAAATAAAGAAGGTTGGCAGGGAGGAGGGGCGGGGGGGGTTGTTAAGCTTAAAAGAGTACCAACCGCATTTATCCTTTTTTTTTGTTTTTAGTTTTGATCTCTATACGGCTCAGAAAGAAAAGAGACACGGGGCAAACCCAAACTAAGAAACAATTAGAATGATATCTACCGAACAATGGAGTTTGTTTACCATAGCGTGTCCAATGCCTGAGTGCTTTGTAGGAGAGGGGGAGAAAGGAAAGCAAAAACTGTGAACAGAACAACTTCCGGGAAGGGAAAGGAAAAGCTAGAAGGCCTCTGGCGAGGTTAGTAGATAGGAGTAGTTCGCTAGGAGAAGGGCACAGGTTAGTAGAATGAGTCATTCCATGGATGAAGGTTAGTGTCTGTAGCAGGTTAGTAAAGTTAGTCCAGTTAGTACAGACAAGCAAACGGGAGAGCAGACTAGATCCCAGCACTCACAGAGCTCCGCCCAGACCCCAGAACTCACACACCAGCACACACACCAGCACACACACCAGCGCACACGCACACACACACACACCAGCACACACAAGCGCACAGTCACACTAGCACACACACACAGACACACAAGCAGCACCCACACACCAGCACACACACACACAAGCACACCAGCGCACACAAACACCAGCACACACAGACACACACAGGCACACCAGCAAACACACACACACAAGCACACGCAGGTACACCAGAAACCACACGCACACACACTCAAGAGTAGCTACACACGAACTGTGGGTTTAGACACACAGCCACACACTCGCATACTGGTTCTCCTCATCTACTAGACGTTGAAAGGGAAGCGGACCCAACAGCCATCTCTATACTGTCAGCATCAGAGCTGGACTGCCACTTCACAGTTGGTCTTAGCAGCGGACTGGGATTAGCTCTAAGTCTCTGACTCCCACCCTGGCTCCCTCACTCATACTCTGGTCTAGCAGTGAAGGACTCTTGCCCAATCACTCTCTTACTGTCTCTGCTGCAGTGTGCTCTCTGTTCTGGTCAACACCCTCTGTTTCATCAGCTACTCAGGGATCGAATTTGGTTTCTAGTTTCTAGAATCTGCATTTCTACAATTATATATTTGTCCTCTGACTCTGGATCTATGGAAGTAGATTTGTGTCTTTTTGTCGTAATCAAACATTTACATTTTGCGGACATAACTTTTTTCCGCAAAGAAAAATCAAAGCTTTGAAAGCAAAACGTGTCTCAATGAAAGAGTAAATATTGAGAAATGAATGTTTAATATTGCAATCAAATGATTAAAGTTGTGACTGCATAGCCACCCCCATTTGGTCCTGCTGTGTGAATCATGCTGTGCTGTCAGAGCATTTGTTCTGCTTTCTCTCGTTCAGTATTTGTGCAGTGAGTTTCTTTTTTTTGTCTTTGCTTGCAATACATGTTTCTCTGCTTGCAACTTGGGTTTTTAGATGAACTCTTGACAAAGGGGGGCTGCAATGTTGTCACAACATTAGTTTTTTTGATTGCAATATAAAGGTTTAGCTCTGAATTATATATTTTATATATTTTTTTGATTGAGATGTATGTTTTGCTTTCAAGGCTTTCTTTTTGAATTTGCACATTTTTGATTGCTACAAACAGACAATAGTATCCTTCCGTAGAGTCTAACTCTTTAACTCTAGCCTCTCTTTTTGAGTCATCACTCTGCCGTCCCTCTCTCCACCTATCACGCCGTTGCCTGGTTACCTGTCTCAGGTTTCGTGTGACCTTGACGTCGTGCCAGGAGTTGTCGTTGAACTTCCCGTTAACGGGCTCCACCAGCGCCTCGAAGGCCCCAGAGCCCAGGTTGATGACCAGCGACACGGCACCGTTCTTCAGCGCCAGGTTGACGTAGTCGGCAGACTTGCCCGTGTGCAGCATCAGGCCGTTCCTCTGCAGCGTCTTGAAGGAGAGCGTGATCTCGTCGCTGCTGCTCTGGATGGGGCTGGGCGACAGGTCGTAGCAGAAGTACTCGGAGCCCTTGAAGGTGGCCACGTACTCTTCTCGAGCTGGGGGGGGGGGGGGGGGGGTACGAAAGGTAGAAGGAAGGATGAACAAGGCAAGGGTAGGAGGGAGAGGGGAAGCAGAGAGACAGATGGAGGGGTAGAAGGGGGGGTATAAAAAGTGGGGGTTTAGTTAGTTACGGTTAGGGAACAGCATCTCCCAGGAAGCAGTGTTTTCTTCAAAGTGTCTCACTCGCTGCCCCGCCCAAGCTGTGATCATTCACGCGGATTTGACATTAAACGGGGCAGATACAAGACACACTTGTGTTTCTGTTGCATTCCAAACTCATTACGGTACCTGACATCTCGAGCACAGAGAGAAGCACTGCAATCGGAATATTAAGTACAGCAGTCTGTTTTGACAACTTTTTTATGTTTTTATTAAAACGTGACAGTGTTTGTGTGAGTCTGTGAGGTAGAAGCTCTGTAAATGGTAGTTGAAAGAGGGAGAGACAGTGGGGGAAGAGGAGCACCTATCAGCCAAAATCACAAAAGCCAAATCACAGAAGGCTACCAGAAGGTCAACAAATAAAAAACTATAGCTGGAGCCAACGGCAACTTTACATGGGCACCTCTAGTGACCTCCAAAGATACCGGCCCAAGGTCTCAGATTCTATTACACACACATAGACACACACGTGCACACCATCACAGGTTGGCACACGTGCACAGCGGGCACCCACACATTAATACTGTTATACTATCGATTGCTGGCACACCCACAATTGCACAGGCGACGTTATCTTTCACACCCATCCCCCTCTCAGCGTCATCTCTCCCCCTCCCCTCTCCCTCTCTCATCCCTCTCTCATCTCTCACATCTCCCTCCTCCTGCCCACACGTCGTGTTGGCCTCCTTTCTGGGATCGCTAACCTAGCCTTCTGTGCTGTGCCTTCGGCGTAGCCACCATCTTCTAGCTTTCGCTAATGAAAAGAAAATACGAGAATTTCACACACCAGGTCACAGCAGTCTAGCGCAATGTACATGAAAAGCCAGACACACAGGAACAGCGCAGACATGAGTAGAATACCCAAGTACAACCCAAAACATGATAGAAGTGAACTTCAAGCATATGCTCAAACAGAAGTGACTAGAATACAATGGATTAGTTTAAAGTTGAATTAAAAACGATACTGCCCCGGAAACAATGGCATGTAGTTTGTGTGTTTGTCTTTTTCGCTTCCTTTGTGACACACAGCAAAGAAGTGCGAAAGCCATTATGTAGGCAAGTGAGAAACAATGTGTTTGCCAGCGTGTGTGTGAGCATGTTTTATGTGTGCCATCCCCTCCCTCACAGCATGTTAATTAAGTGTGTGTTTGTGTGTGTGCCTGTGTGTGTGTGATGGGGGTGTGGATGGGTGTCGGTCTCGGTAAATATTGGTGTATTGCTGTCAGAAAAGCTATTACCAACTCCGTGCCTGCGGCTAGTCTTTGCTGAGGCGAGAGAGAGTGAGAGGGAGGGGAGACACACACAAGTACGCACGCACACACACACACGTTCAGACGAATGTAGATGAGAAGGCTGGTGTAGACAAGGAGCCAAGTCCTCACAATGAGGACACCAAAGCCGTCCACCGCCATTCTGCCTGTGATTTACAGACTGTCAGTAGATTTCAGACCACCCCACTTCTTGGCCATTCTGTCTGTAATTTACAGTGATGCCGTTATATTTCAGGCTAGCACTGGAGAGCCATTCTGGAGCTAATTTACAGACATGTCATTAGAGCAGACAGCACAGCATAAAGCATCTCTACATCGATCTCAGGGAGAAGACTGCAAACACTTGCTTTCCCTTTCTTCGGACACGATCTTGTACGAGGCACACGCACGCACGCGCCGACACACACCTTTGCACGCTTGCACATGCACACACTCGCATGAGCATGCTGAGTGGTGGAGTGGATGTGCTCTTGCTCAGATTAATTGAGAGAATCAGTATTAACTCAGAGTAAACAGTGAGACAGACACTGACATACTCACCACATGCTCCCCTCAATCCCATGGAGAGGGAGAGAGAGAGAGGGAGAGCGAGCGAGAGGGAGAGAGATAGAGGTGGGAGGAGAGGGAGAGAGAAAATGGCGAGATTGAAAGAGAGAAGGAGCGGGAGAGAGACACAGAGAGGAAGGTAGGATGAGACACAAAATGGTTGAAAGAGATAGGAGGTGGGAGACAAGAAAAAGAGAAGGAGATCAAGAGAGACATGTAGAGGAAGATAGGAAGAGACACAGAATGGGACAGAGAGAGAGGGGAAGAGGAGACATTGGGACACAGATGGGAGAAAGAGAAAGAAAAAGAGAGGGAGAGAGACATAAAGAAGGAGGCAGAAGGAAACCGAACATGGGAAAGAAGGGGCAGAGAGACAGAGCAAGGTGCTGAGGCTCAACAGGGGAGATGGAGAATGACAGCAGTGAGAACAGCAAACACAGCCTTGGGAGCAAAGGGAAATGTGTCCTCCTGTGTTCCCATGAAGGAGCTGAGTCTGGGGGAGGGGGATTTGTGATGCTCTAACACTATAGAACTCACTGCTGGCACCAGCTGCATCGCCTCCTTAACCATCAAATACAATTCATATGTAACGGCTAGTGTGTGTGTGTGTGTGTGGTTTTGTGTCGCATCTTCCGCGTCTTCCTCCTCAACCTTTCACACACTAATTTGTTATTTCCATGGCAACCCTTGCGCGATAGGGCTACAGCTGTGAATGTGTGTCTGCGTTTGTGTGTGAGTGCGTGTGTGTGCGTGTGAGAGGGAGGACGAGAGAGGTGGCGAGGGAGAGACTGACTGAACAGTACATTATCTTCGACAGATGTGCTAAATCAAAATGGCGGACAGAGGAAGGGAGCGCATCAGGGTGCCTATACCACCAGGCAGTACCTGATGGAGAGAGAGGAGCAGGCAGGGAGGGAGGGAGGCGAAGGAGGGAGGAAAACACAGATGTCGAGAAAGAGGAGAGAATGGGAGAAATGGATGGGGAAAGAGGTTTAGAGAAGCAGGAGGGAGGGAGCAGGGGAAAGACTGAAGGAAAGAAGGGATGAGTGAAAAGAGGAGTGACAGAATGGAGGGGAAGGATGGAGAGAGAGAGAGAGAGAGAGAGAGAGAGAGAGAGAGAGAGAGAGAGAGAGAGAGAGAGAGAGAGAGAGAGAGAGAGAGAGAGAGAAATGCTGCTGTATCTAAATCCCAGAGTAGCTGGCTTCGATCATAGCAGCCCTGTCAACGTGAAGATAGCACACTGCAATTCCACACAACCTAATTTCAGCCCACCATGCATTTCTGCTATCTTCTATCCTCAGACTGTCCCTTACACACACACTCGCACGCGCATGCACATGCACACACGCTACGTATGCACACGGGCGTGCCACTTACTGTACATACAGATAGATGTCCGTAGTGCCTTAAGCATGTAAATGTACGCTAACATATGCAGACCCTGGATATTAACCTTCAGTCTGACACAGAACCAAGTAGAAACCCAGTCTGTCTTCTCTCTCTCTTATCTCTCTCTCTCTCTCTCTCTCTCTTATCTCTCTCTCTCTTATCTCTCTCTTTCTCACCTCCCATCAACACACCCGTCTTCCTTTCCTAAAAACATGCGGCCATGATACCACAACAGAACCGATCACATAAATAGGCTGAGATACCACAGCAGAGTAACTACTGTGCAGCGGCAGAATCAAACCTTGGCCAACAATCAAATTAAATACAGGAGAAAGGAATCAACCTTCTAGATGGATTCTATGCTCTCCCTCCTTCTCTCCCTTCCTCCCCCTCTCTCTCTGTGGGGTCTGGTTGTCTCTCCTCTACCCAGGAGAAACCAGCCTGTTTCCATGACAATGTCCCCTGGCTGAGGCGAGGATTTGTCTCAGGCTGGATAAGATCAGAGTCGGTTTCACCCATAGAGACAAACACACACGTGCGCACACACACATCAACAAACACGCACGACCGCACACACGAAGGCACACACACAAATACACTGGCCAACGCCACCACACACAAACACACGGACACAGACAAACACATGGACAAACACACACACACCCTCCTAATGGACCTTCTCATCGCAGATCGCAAGCAAGTAATCAAAGAATCTGGATCTTCTGTGAGGTGGTGTGTTCATAATGAATGGTGTGGATATTTCAGACGTGCTAGTTACCCATGACACAGGAAACAAATGAGTTTGGGTGTGGGAGTGTGTTTGCGTTTCAGAGGACAGGCAGGAGTGCCTCTATAAATGACTGATGGATAATTGGAGTGAATCACTCAAGGACCTGCACACCCCTACCGATAAAGAATGGACCTTGCCGTGACAGGTTTAGGGCAATTTGGGAAGTGGACCGGTCCATCTTCCCGTGGGGTGGGGGGAAGTGGGGGTTGCACCAATGACCCTTACTCCAGCTGTGTGTATTCTGCGGAGCCACTAAGAGCAGAGGCAAAGATTTAACACCCCCACTGATAAATGCTGCTGTTTCTCACACGTTGTAATAGAATACGGGTTACCGACTGGTTCTGTTGTTTTTCCTCTCTCCCTCTCTCTCTCTCTCCCTCTCTCTCTCCCTCTCTCTCCCACTCTCTCCCACTCTCTCGCGACCTTCTCTCTCGTCCCTACTCTCCATCTTGGTCTACCTTTCCTTCTCCACTCTCCTTCCCCTCCCTCTCTGCCTCCCCCTCCTTCCCCTCCCTCTCTGACTCTCTCCCTCTCCATTCATGTCCTCTCTGCCTCTCTCTACCTCTTCTTCTCTGCCTCTCTCCCTACCTCCCCTCCCTTTCTGCCTCTCTGCTCCTCCCTCTCTTAGGCTCTCCCTCTCATTTCACCTCCATTCTGCCTCTCTCCCATCCTCTTCCTCTCTGCCTCTCTATCTACCTGCCATCCTTCTTCCTCCGCCCACCCTATCCTTGAGTCTGGATTGTGTGTGAGTAATGTGTGTGTGTTGGGGGAAGTGAAGTCTTTGGAGGGGTGGGGTCTGTGCTGTGCATCAGGCACCGAAGTGTTACAGGCTGGTTCCCCGGTCGTCTTTGATGCTTCTCCAAACCTTGCATACGGTGGAGTGGAGCATTGCTCTGGTACGTGTGTGTGCGTGTGTGTAAGTTGCTTTGATTGCCGACGCTTTATGAGTCACGAGTGATGAGTCACAATCCACCTCCCCCTTAAAACTAACCCGCATACTCTCTCTCACAAACACACACGCTCTCTCACACACACATACCTCCCATTTCTCCCACCTTCCGTGCACTGACCGTGAAAAGAATATGCAGGCAGCTTTACTCATGCATATTTACCCTGAACACACGCTCACCTACTCAGAGGGCACCCCATAAAGGTTAGATTGTGTGTGTGTGTGTGTGTGTGTGTGTGTATGTGCATGTCTATGCTTGTATATGGGTATCTTAAAGGTCAACGTTAGAAAGCACCAACATCCTTATTTGAATTATACACAGATCGTTGTATCAATAGCATGTCATGTTCTATCCTTCCCTAAACGTCTTCAGGATGAATGCACACAGCAAAATATCAACACATCATATTCGTAATAAAAGCACTAATCTCCCCTGTGTCATACGAATAACCCATTCATAGAGATCTGGCCAGATGGAGAGAGCAGAACAAATTAAAGTGTGCTACTTTTTGCAAATCCTGTTCAATACTTTCGGGAATGTACTGAAGCTTATCTTTCTTTATTCTATCTTCCCTCGTTCTATTTTCCTCTCCTCCAGCTGACCCGTGGCCTGTGAGGGCACAGTTAGGGACTCCAACCCCCCCTGACAATGCCGGGGGCCAGAAGGACTGTGCTCACTCCTCACTGGTGATGTCACACTGGCCTCTGGGTTCAGGCTGGGGCAGGGCTGGCTCTTTGGAGATAGAGACCCTCCACATCAGAGGGGAAAAACTTTCCCTTTTTCTCTCCCTCTCTTTCTGTCATTCCCTCTCTTTGTCAGTCTCTCTCTCCCTTCTTCTCTCTCTCTTTTGCGCTCAATCTCACACATGCCATGCAAACACACACACACAGGGAATGTTGGGTGTGCTAAGTCACACACACGCACACACATGCACAAACACACAATCTCTCTCAGACACTCCCTTCCATCTCCTCAAAGAAACTCATTTCAGATTTGCAGCTCCTCAGAAATCCTCTTTACACTGAGCAACCTAAGCTAGTCCGCGTCCGCTCACGTTGACAGCCTTTACATCTTTATATTCGGAACACGCACACACTCACACGCACACAAACTCACACACATAATCACACACACAATACTTTGACTGCCTTCACACACGAACGGCAGCTGAAAAAGGCCAACGTACTAGGCAATCAAACTGTTGCAGTCAGCCAACCAGTACAAATCAGCATAACAAAGTTTGAATATATCAATTAAGCTACTCTCACTTATTCAGTCAGCCCCAGGAAAGCATGCCGGTAGATTTCACAGCAGTGAAGCTCAAGATGCAGAAGCTTTACTTGCATTCAACCTGTGGCAGCCCTGGTAGCCATTTTGAGTCGCTGTGTCTCAGCTGCTGCAGAGGAAACCAGTCTCCAGCTGCTCTCTTTATCTTAGCCAATCAATTTACAGGAACTCCTAATATCACCCAATCGTTGTTGCGTCTATAGCTTCGGTATTAGCCAATCAGTGTGTTTGTGAAGTCATGCAATTGAAGTCGAGCAATGCAGCACCTACCTTCTCCAAAGATTTACTGGCCACGCACACATTCCATCTATCACACACAGACACACACACACACACAGTCCTACGTACATTCATGCGCACACCTACCTCGCATAACAATGAAGCATTCCATATACACTGTTGAGAGATGGGAGAGCTAATCCACATGGGCGGAAAGCTCTATTAAAGCTTATGATTTTAGATTTTTTAAGTGATCGAAGCCATACATATGCATTGGGAAGCTATATAAGAGCTCATGGCCATACATACTATATGAACAGATAATGGATATAACAGCTCAAAGCCATACATATGATCTTACTGACGCAATAGCAATACATTATAGCAAATAACAGCCATCCATCGGAAGCTCCAGCCATACTTCTATCTCCCTCAGTCAATCTTCCCAAGATTAAGACTAAGAAGCTGAAAACTACAGAGGAGGTGTAGCCATACAGCCTGGTCACAGGAAGTCTTCCAACTGTACAGTCGTCTAACAGGTAACACATGTGAGAGCTCATACGTCAGAATGTACAGGCATTCATAGAAGGGAATTGGTGGTACCTCTTAGTTTGCCTAGTCACACATTGAGGGTTGTGTCCGAGAAAGAGAGGGAAACAGGGAAACAGGGACAGGGAAAGAGAGGAGAGGAAGAGAGGTTGTGAGCGTGAGGTCCGTGAAAAGGAGAGAAAAAGGAGAAGGGGGGCATTTTGTGAACGCAGAAAAGCAGCACTGGTGTCAAATACAACCGGGTTATTCTCCCGCACCGACAAACAGAAAATAGGGCGCAGTGATTTCACAAAGTTCTGACTAATTCTTCAATTCCGATGGGAGGGCATGTGTCTAGACACAAGTGCTGCTTTTATACACCAACACGCCCCCCCCAGAACAGGGTAACGTCACATCGAATCACATGCACCAGCCAATGACGGAGGAGTACCGTGTGCATGAGCCAATGGCAGGAGAGAACCATGTGCATGAGACAATGGCAGGAGAGAACCATGTGCATGAGCCAATGGGAAATGAGCATAATACGAAAGGCCCAATGGGGAGGGGGGAGTGCGGGAGGAAGGTATGGAGAATTCAACCAACACATACAAGGTTAGAAGTGCGTATGCACTCACACACGCACCCAGGCACACACACACTTCAAACGCAAACACACACACACACTCATACACACACACTATGCAGAGATGAAGGAGCATGGAGTGAAGATGGGAAGTAAAGTTCAAACCATCCACGGAGAGCCGGCGCTTTGTTCCACGACCCAGGAACCCAGACCACGGTCACCCTGCTGGGGAGCAGCCAGACCAGGACCAGCTCCCTCTGGTACCTCCGACCCAACACCCCCCCCCACCCCCCCATCAGCCCCCCCCCCCCCCCCCCCCCCACATAGTAAGGAGGCACGTACCACAACACACCTTGCATCAGGGTCTAGAGACAACTGCAGCCTGCTCCCACCAGGGATGACGATGACCATTATGACAGTTGGGGGTGGGGGGGTGGGTATGTGGGGGTGGGCTGGGGCAGGGGGTGACGGGTAGCAGAGGAAACAGGAAGTGAGGTAAGAGCCCATACCTTGGTCGCCGATCATCAGGTGAGCCAGACCTTAAAGGAAGACAAGAGCACAGTCAGCACAGCAAAGGATCATGGGAGTGGTCGTGTCACAGCAGGGGGTTTGTGGGCGAGCCCGTTTGGGGAGGGGTGGGGGGGGGGGGGGCTATGCGTGTGAGTGGAAATGTGTATATATGTGTGTGTGATTAATTATTTCTAAATGAAACATCTGCAAAAAGCAGACCATCTCTCTCATTCTAGGCAATGATCCTACGCATGCACGCACACACACACACACATACACACACTAAAAATGTATAGTGTACCTGTGTCTAACCTTGAATGTAGAGCCTCTTGAAAACATGATGATTTTCCATGAGGGGAAAGTACTTACCGTTCCTCTGCACCCAACACACACTCGCTCTCGCACACTCTGTCACACACACTCTTGCGCATGGATACACGAATCAGAAACAGCCTCGCATTTACAGTAGCCAGATTAGACATGGTGGGGGAAGGTGATGGAGGATGGAGGAGGGGGGAGATAAGGGGAGGCGAGGCGGAGCGAGAAACCCGGGGAGGGGAGGGGGGGGCTGGGGGGAGTCAGAGATGGAGGGATAAGGAACGATAACAGTGTAAGACATAGAAGGAGAGGTGAGGCGGGAGAGATATATATAGAGGTGTGGAAAGAGACGGAAAGATAGCGGTGTGGGGAAGGATGAAGGGAGAGAGTGAGAAAGACTTGGGGGGGGGGGAGGGAGGGAGGGAGGGAGACCCACCTGGGCTGTAGCTGTGCTCTGGGGGGCGTCCAGGTCGAGGAGAGAGAGAGACAGACATTCATTAACATGCATGCTCAGCCCCCCTGGGTTACCATGGGTACTCACATGCACACCCGTCCAGGTCACCGATGTTACACACATGCAAATCCACCCAGATGTCACTATGGAACCCATGCTGCACTGGTAGCCAACGATCACCATCAGATTACTCACATACAATCCTACACACTCACACACACACTCGCACGCAACACACACACACACCACACACACATAGAGGGTGGACATGGTGGATGGAAGACGACGCTCCTACCTGTTCATGTGGGATTCTGGAGCCTTTTATGAACCCTAAACTTACCTTGTAGCAGTTTCCTCTCCCCAGAGCCCCTGGACAAATAGCATGCAGTATACACACAGTTCACCCCCACACACACACACTGTTCACCCCCACACACACACACATGCTGTTTGCACACATACACGCATACATACGCACACGCACACGCGCCTACTGCACATTGAGCATGGCAGTAATAATGGGGATGTACAATAGCTGATAAACATGGAGGATGAAACAGCAGTGCAGGATAAGGGAAAACATGCGGAAGTCAATACTGTAATGATGTGTGTGTGTCTGTGTCAAAGTGTGTGTGTGTGTGAAAAAGTGTGTGCCTGTGTAAAAGTGTGCGTGAAAGAGTGTGTGCCTGTGTAAAAGTGTGTGTGTGAATGTGCATGTGGTTTGAGCCCCCTCCCCTATGTCCTTGCTGTGATAATATGGTGGAAACAGGTGGAGCTATTAGAATGCTAACAGCAAGCTGCCCTCAAGGACAATGGGATGCAGAACCCTTACACAACTAGCCTAACACACAACCCTTACACAACTAGCCTAACACACAACCCTTACACAACTAGCCTAACACACAACCCTTACACAACTAGCCTAACACACAACCCTTACACAACTAGCCTAACACACAACCCTTACACAACTAGCCTAACACACAACCCTTACACAACTAGCCTAACACACAACCCTTACACAACTAGCCTAACACACAACCCTTACACAACTAGCCTAACACACAACCCTTACACAACTAGCCTAACACAAACCCCTTACTCAACTAGCCTAACACACAACCCTTACACAACTAGCCTAACACACAACCCTTACACAACTAGCCTAACACAAACCCCTTACTCAACTAGCCTAACACACAACCCTTACACAACTAGCCTAACACACAACCCTTACACAACGAGCCAAACACACAACCCTTACACAACTAACACACAACACTTACACGACTAATACACAACCCTTACACAACTAGCCTAACACCAACCCTTACACAACTAGGCTCACTCACAATCCTTACACAATTCAAACAACTCTTACAACACTAATACTCAACCCTTACACAACTATCCTAACACATAACCCTTACAAACCTAGCTTGACACACAACCCTGACACAACTAACACTAGTGGATGAGCAATATCTGTTTTTCAATGGCCGATGTCGATCCTGGTATTTAGAGATCAGAGAGGCAGACAGACAATATATTTACATTTTGTCATTTTTTTGTCATTTTAGCAGACGCTCTTACCTAGAGCGACTTACAGTAAGTACAGGGACATTCTCCCCGAGGTAAGTAGGGTGAAGTGCCTTGCCCAAGGACACAACATAATTTTTCACAGCCAGAAATCGAACCGGCAAACCTTCTGATTAATAGGCCGACTCCTTAACCGCTCAACCATCTGACCCCCCACTGCTCATGAGAAAAAAAAATTGCATCTGATAAAATACAATTGAATAATAATAACAATACAGACAAAAAATTGCTGAACTTAAATGAACATGTTTGTCAACTAGATATCTGTCCAGCCATTTATAATTATTGAAATAATTAAAAAACAAGGTCAGTATTTCTGTTCAAAATACAAATGTTATGTAAAGTCTGACCAAAAGCCTTTTCTGTGGTTGTTAAAGTGCCTCTAACTGCTTTAGCAATCTTAAGCATGACAGGTTCACTGCCGGGGGAATTCTGTTCGCCCAAACCACGTTCTGCTGGTATTGACAAACGATTTATAGAAATGATATAGTCTCGTAGTGCATTGATAATAATCTTGTTTACTAGGTTTACTGCAACTTGCAGCATAGGTTATGCAAGAAGTTCGATTTTAAAACGACCAAACTAGCAACAGCATTTCACAAATGTTTGTGTTTTTGTTTCTTTTATGTGTTGTTATTAAGAATCCATTGTTTTAAATTGCTCTGTCCGAAATTAAATACATAATATATATTTACTGTTTTTAAATACATATTATTCAATCTCATTATAATCGTATTAATTATTTTAAATTTATTATCTTTTTGTATTTTATATTATCCTATTTTCTGCACTTCATAGGCACTTCTATTACTTTGTGCTATTGTTGTTGTGATTATCTATATCTTACATTTACATTTAGTCATTTAGCAGATGCTCTTATCCAGAGCGACTTACAGTAAGTACAGGGACATTTCCCCTGAGGCAAGTAGGGTGAAGTGCCTTGCCCAAGGACACAACGTCATTTTGGACAGCCAAAAATATTTTCAAAGACCAAAAGGATTCCCAGTCACACATACTTGCCATCTTACAACCATTCCAGATGACAAATCTGATAACTGTTTTACTTGCTGGAGGAGTGGGGACTGGGGACTGTGTTTCATGCCCTGCAGGCTATAGCTAGGAGATATTTTAGCTGGTTGAAGGCTTGCAACAATACCTTCCCAAGAGGGTGCTCACTGCAGAGCCAAATGGGTAGGTCTAGCCCCACCCCTAACTCAGGTTTTTGGTGTAGAATGGAGTGAAATACAACATTGTGAACACACTCACTGCCAGTGAGTGACCCGAGTCTGATTGAGGCTAACATCAAAACAGTGTAACAGTGTAACAGGGGACCAAGGCATGGCTGCCGCCTAAGACTATGCGGGCGACGCATTGTCACTCAAATTTCAAGACTTTTGTGACCCAAATCAAAATTCGGATGCAACAGATCAATGGGGAATCGCTTTCTCTCTTAGAGGCTGTCCTCCTCGACCTTTTTGGTGCAGAATTCACCGAGATGAAAGTATCAACTTCACCGAAACACAGAGGAAAAAAGCTAGCTATATACATCGTAAATCAGTTAAATAGACGTAATGAGTGACACATAACGTTAAGTAACATGGCATTGTATTTTGTTTAAGGTTCAACTTGTCCAGTGGGACAAGTACATTTCTCTTCCACTTTCCCTACAAAAAACCCCACTTGTCCTGGACAAGCGGAGAAGCCTTCATGTCGAGCCCTGAAATGGGACTTGTTAAACACGTTTTTTTAAATTCATCAGCCCACTTACAATTGACTACGTTAACAACATTTATATTTGTAGTACTTGATGCAAGTTGAATCTAGATAGCAATCACACCAGCAACTGCTCAATTTAAGACAAGGAGTTTGGTAAATAGAACAGAATATACAAGGCAACCAATTGCATTCAATAAAACATTCTATTATACAATATGTCGAGTGAGAGGGTCAAGTTTGTTTTTAGTGAGTGGACCTGTGCTATCTAGCTAGCTTCAGTAAAAGTGTTGCTTACGATAGATACTAGACCTACAGTCTAGCTCTAACTACATTTAGAATCTAACAAGCTATAATCTTACGATAAACTTTATCTAAAGCTGGCTATATAAAATACTACTAATAACAATTGATATGTGGTGGTAGAAATATAAAAAAAATGCAGGATTTTCATCAATTTACCAGCTAAAATTAATGGGATTGAACGGTGGAAAATACAATGTTTGGAACTATAAGTCGCACGTGACATGCTTTACTTCTGCATTCTTCGATAACAATGGGAGTCTATGGAAGTGTCGCAACTCTCTTTTTATATGGCTCTGGTGTAAACCAAGCCTTGGGTATTCTTCTCCGCCTTTAAGAAAATTAAAGCTGAAACGCTCGGTTTTGAAAATGCTGGTTTTATGACGTCATAAGAGCGAAGGTTACCTCCCCTTTCTCTGCTTTGCCCGCACAGAGAATTTGGCCCACCAATGAGAAAATGAGCTACGACCGTGCGAGCGCGATATTGGTTTTCCTCGAGACATCATGGCTGGCAAACGACCGGAGCATGGCAGTTAGCCCCGCCTCTTTCTTCCTCATGAGCATTTAAAGCTACAGACACAGAAACAGCACGTCCTGAGGAAAGCTCATTGTGGGACTGCTCATAGTGGCTGTAATTCTGCAACAAGGCTGAATTTCGGGAAAGAAACTTCAGATACAGTATTAGGGGACCACTAAGGCCTATATAAAAGCATCCAAAAACAGCATGTCATGGGATCTTTAACATACTTGTCGGTGTTTCTTTTTCATTCGAATTTGGATGGGTAGTAAACAACACATTCTTCTGTGGTGTGATGAACTTTAAACTCATTTTCAATTCCACCTTACAGGATCTTTGACACATGGTAGCAAGCCAGCCCAGCTCAGTTATCAGCCGCCTAGTCAGCTGGACCTCAAGCTTTTTGATAATTGTTTACTGGTCAAGCTGTTTGCTTTAAAAACTTCTAATACATAAATTTGCTTCTGAAGACAAATATATCACCTATACAATTACTAATTAGACCAAGCAAGGCAGTTTGACAGTGTTGAACAACCAGAGACCTTTAGTAGCAAGTTGGCAATTTAGCTGATTCCATCTCCTAGAGGAGCATCACCAATGAGTTTCCCTATGTCCTGGTCCAGCTCCACCTTTTTGGCTATTTCCAACTAATCTTATTAGCATTTTCTCAGTAAAAGACCAGAATCTAATTTTACGGACCAACTTTGGATATGTTATTAAGAGTGCCCAATTAAATATATTGAGCTTCGAAGAATTTTAGTGTTACCTTTTCTCTCAGGTAATATTACATCTAGCATTGGCACAGCACCCACTAACATCAGCTTATGAGCGCAGGCATTGGCTGATGCCGATTATCTCAATATTGCATTTAATTGGCCTAATTAATAAGCCAACCGATTTCAGTCTAACACACAACCCTTACACAACTAACACACAACCCTTACACAACTAACCTAACACACAACCTTTAACAATCGTTTGGACACATTTAACACTCATTAGCTACATCTCCCTCTCAGCCCAGAGACCTGCACTGCTGGGAGAGACCTGAGCCTGCTGCTGCTAATGTTGGTGCACAAGTCTGAGCTGTGTGTGTATGTGCATGTGTGTGTGTGTGTGTGACAGACCCTATGCAGTCTAGCTGTGTATTCACATTTTGTTTTCTACTGCTGTGAGCAGTGAGCTTTGCATAGTCGTATGTGTGTGTGTGTGTTTCTGTGTGTTTCTGTGTGTGTGTGTTTCTGTATGTGTGTGTTTCTGTGTGTGTGTTTCTGCGTGTGTGTGTGTTTCAGTATGTGTTTGTATGTGTGTGTATTTGTGTGCGCTTAAGGCAAAGAGACTCTCCTGCAGCACCCCTCTCCCCCCTAGCAGTACAGGATCAGATGGTGTCAACATCAGCACACCTGTCGGCAGAGACAACTACTGTAGTATGTTACCTCCTCCCTCAACCAGCACACCACTATACTGTCATATCCATACGATTTGAACCCCCTCAACACAAATCCCAATGGCCTGTTACTAAGATACCAGCATCACTCTTGAGTTATTCACATACGCACACACTGTCCTGGTTTGACACATGCATGTCTTTGTCACAGCCCCTGGCGTGTGAGTCCTATGGCGGAGGTAGAGAGAGAGGGAGAGGGAAAGAAAGAGAAAGAGAGGGGGGATAGACAGAAAGAGAGGGAGAGAGAGAGATAGTGAGAAAGAGAGAGAGAGAGAGAGAGAGAGAGAGAGAGAGAGAGAGAGAGAGAGAGAGAGAGAGAGAGAGAGAGGGAGGGAGGGAGTATGGAGGCAAATGGCACAGACTCTCCATAGTAACCCTGTTGGCCAACCAACATGCTGGATGGTAGAGGATTCAGTTGGAGTCTGGGATAAGAGAGGGCTGATGTGCCACATACTGTACTGTAGGTGACTTATGGATACAGTGCTGTTATGACATACATCACTTGTTTTTATCAATTGCCAAATTTATAAATAAAAACTATACCCTGTTTATTCTCAGTGACAGTATTTGCTGTTGCCACTGCCCGTTTGACAACTGAATTCAAAGAGAGAGAAAAAAGTATTGTCACTTTAATTATTTTAAAATGTTGTGGTTTTGGTGTCGAATCCAAGAAAAACAAAACAAATGGAACACAAACACAATAACACATTATTGAATCTACCAAACCCATTGACATTAGACTGCTGGATTCAAATGGGCTTGTGAACCTAACAAGCACAACTCATCTCAAGTCAACAGATAAAAAAATATTTTTTACTGACAGTATCTCAGCCATCGACAGCTAGTGAGCAAGCCATTACTAGCTACAGTTTCAGGTGGGTCTACAGTATAAAATCATGACCTGCTTTACTTCAATGTCCACCAACCGAATGAAACTGTTACCAGCCTTAAAGCCAGGTAGACCACCAATATAAAACCTTTCATAGTTTCAGTACCAGGAAGGCCTACAGTATAAAACCTTTTATAGTTTCAGTACCAGGTAGACCTACAGTATAAAACCATTCCTAGTTTCAGTACCAGGTAGGCCTACAGTATAAAACCTTTCCTAGTTTCAGTACCAGGTAGGCCTACAGTATAAATCTCTTCCTAGCTTTATAGTGAGGTTGGCCTACATGAGGCTATGATGAGCCAGGGTATTTATCTAAGAGCACAGAGCTGGCCAGGAAGACTGGTATGACTGTAATCACATTAGAGATCTGTGTTTAATCTTCTGGACTCAATAACACTTAGAACAGGAACTGCATAACTCCACTTTCAAGACCCCGCTACAGTGGGTGATTGTGGGTGGATGTAGTCTGTATGTGTGCGCGTGTGTGAGTGTGTATGTGTGCGTGTCAGGATGACAGTGCTAGGGGGGTCAGGGTGATCTGGGCCTTACCTTCACTGCAGTCGTTGCCTTGGTAACCGGTGTGGGAGCAGTCGCAGATGGGCTGGCCGTTCACAACGCTGCACACACCTCCGTTCTGACACACGTGGTCGGGCCCACACCCCGAGCTCACGGCCACGCCCTCCGACTCCTCCAGCATGGTCGCCGAGCCGTTCACCGTCACCGCGGTGACCCAGCCCCGGAAAGGGTTGTGTTCTCTGACGGCGGGCGAGGTGAGGCGCAACGGGGACGAGTGAAGCTCCGGAGAGACCCCGCCCATGAAGGTGTGGCTGAACACCGTCATGTCTCTGCGCTTGCTCTTCACCTCCGCCCACCCCTCCATCCCATCCACCTCAAGCGTGGTGTTCCTCCAGTCTCGCTTGACGCGCACGGCGTGCCAGCGTCCGTCGCTCACCGCCACGCCCGACTGGACCTCCGCCGGCTCGGCACAGAAGATGGAGAAGCGCAGGCGGAGCCGGCCGTGGAGCAGGAGCAGTTCCAGGAAGTCGCAGAATCCCTCGTCGTCCAGGTAGAGCAGCAGGCCCTCCTGGCTGTGAGTCCGCAGGCTGAAGCTAAGCACACTCTCGCAGCAGGCGTTCCACACCGGGAAGCGGCCCCACTGGCCCGACACGCCCCCGAACTCCAGCACCTCCCCCCGGGCCTGCCCCCCCACGCTGCACAGACACAGCCCCAGGAACAGCAGGGGGGCCACGGCCCACACACACACCGCCATCGCACACACGCTCGCACTCATACACGCTGTCTCACACGCACACACACACACACGCACGCACGCACACACAGGAGAGGACAGGGGCTAGAGCAGTGAGGGACTCTCCAGCCTGCAGCTCATGGTGCTAACTGTAGGAGCCTTCTTCACTCCCTTTGAAGCCTGGACGCTCTCTTATTGGCTCACCACAGTCTTCATAGGGCTGTCAGAGGCACTCTGGGAAAGGATGCTGGGAGCCTGGGCTGGCGCAGGGCCTCTTGGTGGCACCTGCTAATCTTCAGGCCTTGCTTCACCCTGGGAGGGTTCTTGTAGGACTGGACCGTGTTCTTCCTCCACGTTCAGACCTCCTGTAGTTGCTGAATTTGTGTGTGTGCCTGTGTGTGTGTGTGTGCTACTGATGGTAAAAGTGTAATATGAGCTCCATCTCTGTGCCCTGGTTTGGGCCCGTTCCCAAGAGTGGGCAATTCCCCAGTGTGTGCGTGTGTGTGTGTGTGTGTGTGTGTGTGTGTGTGTGTGTTTGTCTCACACACAAGTGACAGAAAGAGACAGCACCTTCATAGCAGACCTGGATGTTTTCTCTGTCTTTGGAAAGCTGTGTGTATGTCTGTGCGCTTGACTGTCTGTGTGTGTGTCCCTTAATGCCGCGTCATCACTCTATCCAGCGACCTATAGAACAGAATAGAGACAACACTATCAACCAGGATCAGATCACACAGAAAA
This sequence comes from Thaleichthys pacificus, assembly GCA_023658055.1. Taxonomy (NCBI): domain Eukaryota; kingdom Metazoa; phylum Chordata; class Actinopteri; order Osmeriformes; family Osmeridae; genus Thaleichthys; species Thaleichthys pacificus. The sequence goes on from CM042856.1 coordinate 1,728,545, forward strand.
ACACACAGACAAACTGAAAGTTTACATACATTATAGTAGGCTACATTCCATACAGGCAAGCGAGAGGACCCCTCAAAACCAAGGAATGCATTCAGGGGTTTTTTTTCACTATAGCCTGCGCACACTATGAACGATTCAAATCCACACACAGGTATACGGACTTTCGATTCGTCCCTGACGATAGACCATGTGAATATACGTCCAAGATCAACCTAAGGCTTAGCTTGCGACAAAATACATTTACCGAGCTGCGGCCGCCTCGCGCCTCTGTGAGTGATTCATTCGCACAAAGAGCAGCGCTCCTCCAACACCGCGCGATGCGGTGGATGACTCAAATGCGCCTCACTTATCAAATTATCCCCGTTCTTTGCTCATCACACGCCTCTAACTCATTCAATCACACACACACCGCACACACACACACGCACACAAGATAAAACACACCTCCGAAGAAGCGTCTGTCTCTGTGAACGGGATAACGATAAACCCTCGAGGGTTGGGGCTCCAAATCACCTTATTGATAGACGTGGCGGAATGAATGCGGTTTAAATATCGATTCTCGATTTGCGAACATTCTTCTTGTCCTTCTCTTATGCCGGAGCGCGGCCCGTTACTCCCGTTTTCCTTTTGTAGACTAGCCTATCGTCTCGTCACCTGCGCGAGAGCATCTATTGCCTACCGTGAATACTGCTGCTGGGGGGGAAAAACGCCCGTAGACCCTTCCTATCAAACACACAGACCCTATTAGCATTGCGGTCTGCATCAAACCAACGCCACCTGTCAATACAGCACAATCAAAATGATAATGAAATTCCTTTACATTCACCCACGCGCGCACACAAACAGTCATTAAGCCTACCTTCAACACATCCTTTGGTCGGTTCCATGACAGTGTAGTGCGGTTTCTGATCGGTTTTCTTCTTTTCATGTGATGAACACTCAACCCGCTGTGAGAGGAGAAACGCGGAGCAGGCGATCAGGTCTCCCTAACACCGGGTACCGATATCAAACCAGGACAGAAAGAAAAGCCCAGTCTCCTGGCGACAAGGTAGTCTACCATTGCATCCAACAGACGCTCGATTGCGCGCTCTCTCTCTCTCTCTCTCTTTCTCTCTCTCTCTCTCTCTCTCTCTCTCTCTCTCTCTCTCTCTCCTGTGAGGAGGAAAAAGGTGCAGTCTGATGCTCCACGAACTCGAACGTCACGTGGTTGCGATAAGGAGCGGATGGGCGGGGCTGCGCGCTGCTGCAGCACCTTGGACAGCGCGCGCTCACCGTCTGCGCGGTACAGAAACTCAATTACTGGAGACTTGAATTCGGTGGGGGGACTGGAAGATCTAAATGATAATGGCATAACCCTGACTAGACTATGTCCTTCCACCAAATTCGATGTGAACGTAACCGAGAGATTGCCCGAATAGATGCGAGAGCAGAGAACAGACAATAAGACTAAACTGCCTCCCTCACCTTGACTTCTGTCAATACTAATCTCTCTTTCTCACACTCTCAATGTCTCTCTGTCTCTCTCTCACACACACACTTCTCATTCTTGCAATCTGTCTTTTTCTCCCTCTCTTTTTCTCCCCCACACAGAAACACACGCACACACACATTGACGACCTGTGGACCGACACCCATCTTCTGACTGAGTTCTGGACACATAGGCTACTTTGTTCTTCAGGAGTGATAGGCCTGTACGGCCATTTAATCACCCTCTATCTAATGCTACAACGTATTATCCGACACGAACAGGAACTATTCCCTGCTGTATGCGAAATATTAAAGGTACTGAGTCTACATCTTCAATTAAGTTCTTAAACGTATAACGTTAGACAACTATCCCTATGTTTCACCTAGGCCCCTCAACCAATGAGATAGGTTCGTTTTATTTTATTGGCTACTAGCCTACATTAATTGAATTGATGGCAAGTTTTATTTTCTAACAAACTATTTTGTAGATTTCTTAAGTAATTTTCAAGAGCAAGTGTTCTTTATAAACTGGCACTTTATTGACTTCTTCACCAAAACTCACTTTATCTTCCAATTCAATCAGCCGTGAGAACTATAGGCCGAAAGATAAAGGCAAACATAAGTAAATAGCCTACATTACAGCACTTGAAGTCTAATAACATTAATTACAATGCAAATCGTCTTTACATCCAAATAGGCTACAGCTTGAAATAAACGGCATTCAAAACACTTTCCACAATGAGACAATAACCGCTCATGGCTAATAGTGCGTCATTAGCCGATAGTTAGGCCCAAGCTCATTAACCTTCATAACTTAACTTTAGAAATAACTCAAATCTAGGCTACCTCAGGTCGCCCATTGCAAATGGAGAATTCTACATGATAGGTACAAAAATCTAACTAAATGAAATCTTATAAAGTTCACTAACTTTATCTCTTGACCTGTTACTTTTTCCAGGTCCTTCACCGTTTAAAAAAATAATATACAAATACTAATATATTAATCCATTCCAACACAAACATTTGGGGAAATAAAAATAAACATATTGACTGTAATAGGCCTTACAGTTACATATTTCTTGTAAGTCGTGAATTGCAAGAAGATATTATTTTACTAGAATGGTATAGAACTATTGTTTATGCTCAAACTATTTAAAATATTGTAAAAGTGAAAAGTGTTCATCACTTAATCTATAAAGGATACTGGATATCTGTACTCTAATACAGCCCTGACAGGCTACCTTGACATTCAGAGGCCCTAGTGCCACCTGACATCAAGCTGGGATTGTAATCTATTTACAACAATACTCTGTGAAATCCCTTTAAACTGTATTCGTTTGAACACTACAAGACACTATACCAAATCACACCATTACTGATGAGGAGCCCTGGGTCCCCTTGAACGAGTTCACAATGAGCTAACTGTGGTCATACTTGCTCAATTGAACGTTGTTCAAATGTTGTTTTATGACCTAACAATGGTATCTAAAATACACAATAGATGTTAAGCTATTCGTCTAAGTCAAAACTCAGGTCATTCTTAATCTATTCCAAAATATCAAAGGAATTACTTCTTAGTATGTTCGTCCCCATAAAACTATTCTACAAATACATCTAGTACTAAAACGACTCTAGACTAACAGTAAAAGTTATAAGAATCAAAAACTTGATCTAATGTAAACTCTAACATGCTTGTTCAACACATCTCTTTTAAATCTGATCACACAATCCCCCCAAAATGTTCCTTTTGTTTTACCCTTTCTTGTAGAAAGCAGACCCAAATCTACATTCCACAATACAAGCAATATTTTCCCCACAGCGCAATATCCTTCCACATTTCCATTCTCAATTAATCCTTTCGACCCCAGCTGTATTAGAAAACACAGCACCCTTCATTCACTGAGTAGTCAACAGGATATTCAGGACCCCTCTCAGCCCCCCTCCCTCACAGCCACTTCAGAACCCAGCATACCTTCATGGTGTCTAATATGTTCGAGTCCCAAACAGATGGAACTAGTGCTCTAATTCTGGTGTTATACTTTAAATAGCTAGATTGCTCTGTTTTCTCTGAATACATATAGCTTTAAGTCCGGAAGCCATTGTCAATCCTTTCTGACCCTGGCTGACAACACACACACACACACACACACACACACGCACACACACACTGCACACACACATGCACACACTCACAGCAGCAGCAGTAGCCAGAGTAGCAATAGCAACACTGTGTTTCAGAATCTCTACTAGACCTTTGGCCTGTGTTCCAGGCTTTCTTGGACAGGGCACCCTCAGCGCTGGTTTACCCAGCTCTGATGTGCTACAGCCCCCTAGCAGGGCCTCTCTGGGTGCCTGGTTCCTCCAGCTCTGCTGACACATCCTTACAATACTAACCACTGCATTCTGAAGAACAAGATTGTTCACTCAATATCATTAACAAGGCTGTTGCCATGAGAGAAGATCGTCACTGACCTTCTCGTCAGAGCGGAGGAGGGATTCACAGATACCTTGAATGGACCAGCCTTGCTCTGGTTCCAGTTGGTGTATCATTGCAATGATGTAGTAGAGGGTGTAACTGTATAAGTCTGTAGGCTGCTGACCAGCAGTTTTTGACTAGCGTGCTAGGGCATGAATCTATCACAGTATTAACTGGAATGTGATTGATAGAAATTGATTTCGGCGGACTACCAGATGAATGTGGCACCAGTGATCTAAACAGATGGGAAGATGTCTGTCTGTGTGTGTGTTGTGTGTAAGAGAAAGACAAGTAAAGAAAGAGACAGAGAACGAGGTGTGTGTATGTGTGTGTGTGGGGGGGTGGACAGAGAGGAGGAAGATGGGGGAGAGGAACGAAAAGGGGGAGACGAGGGGTTACTATGGAAACTATCTCCGTATCAGCACCTGCTTCCCGGCTCTCTTTTCTTCTTTTTTCTTCTTCTTCTTCTTCTTCACTTCTTCCACGGCACCTGCCCCAAATCGGGAACTGACCTTATGACTAAAACCTTTTCAAATAATAACGCAGTGCTGAAAAGCATGTACAGTTCTTACAAGGAACATCTGAAATACATAATAAGTTCCTGTTGTCCAGTGGTACGTCAATAGACCCAGCTCCATGTGAACACCACTCAAAACCCAGCCGAAGACCGTAAACGCATGGCTGCAAAACATACATTGTGGCATCCTCGTTTGGGGCTCTTGAAAGAGACAAACACTTGCAATAAATTACATTTTGTATTGTTTATATGATATTATAATCTATGTATATGATAGATATTAGTTCAAGCAAACAATGGAAAAATACAGTACAGCCTCCATCTTTTTTTCAGGTACTTTTCTAAATGTGTTACTAAAAGTTACCCTGGGTGTGAAAACATTTTTAGAGTTGGCTAATTACTCTGCAGTAACACAACACAGCAGGGCCCTGCACGCCCCTCAGGGTGAGCCAGAGGTGTTCTGTGGTGAGAGTGAATTGTGGTGAGTGTTTCTTCCACTATACAGCCATACTGTATCTCCCTTCTTCTACCACCCCATTTAGTTATTCTTCTCTCTCCCTTCCGTCGTATCTCTCTCTTTCTCTCCCTCTGACAAGCTGTCAGTGAGCAGTGACCCCTGACTCTTTGCCCACTCAGCAGAGAGAAGGTCAGTGTGTGTGTGTGTGTGTGTGTAGCAATGTGTGTGTCTGAACTGCTAGCAGAGAGAATATAAAGCCAAAAATAAAAACCTCGTCTGTCAGCACACACAGACAGTGCCAATGTGTGTGTGTGATTCTCTGTCTGAATAAGAGACCAGAGGTTTGTTACAGTGACTAAACAGTAAGGTGTTGTTTTTACATTCACAGATCCTAGGGTAAATGGTCAGACTTAATTGGATGTGGTTGCATACGTGAGAGTGTGTGAATGTGCTATTGATTCTAATGGATGGGTTTAACACCATTGTTTAATGACTGCCTGGTATACTTACCTCTGCTATGCAGAGAGTTGCCGTGGGTCCATCTGATGCTCCCTCCACAACAGGACCCAAAAGATGGTCAGAGAGAGACAGAAAGGGTGGGAAAGAGAGGGCGAGAAAGAGAAAGTGAGGGCGAGAGACTGTGTGACAAGCATCCACCCCTCTTTAAATGAGATTAAATGGGAGGTTTGTCTCTAATCGTGTTGTAATGACTTTCCATGTAGGTCATATATTTACTAATTCCACTTGCCAATAGTGCAAACAGCAAATTGTGCAGGTGCGTGTGTATGTTTGTAAGAGAGAAAGTGTGTTGGGGGAGGTCATTTCTGTGCAACCTCAGTCTCATTTGTAATAATAGTACGGCCCTGTCCTTGAATGATTGTAATATTTGAAAACAAAATAACCTTAACCCGTCTGTCTGTCACACACAAACGTGACTACACATACACACAGACAGCAGGCTATAGATCTGTAGTTCATTAGGACCCTTTAAAGGCATTAGCATTGATCAGCTGACCCACAGAAGGAGTCTGGCAGTCAGAAGTGCAGAGTGCACCAAGCCTGTGTGTGTGCGGACATCCTAATGGAAAGGCTTACTGGCGATCTATAGTTCATTACATTCCTCCTCAAGCCACCAATCAACCTGCGAGTGTGTCTCAAAACGACGCCAAGGCCCAAGACTGTCTGCTAGAGGAGGCTGGAGGTCAGGAGTCAGAGAGGTCAGCGACAGAGTAAATCCATACAGTTGATAATGAATAGTAACCAAGTCACTAGAAGAACATAAACCTTCCTCCTCCAACTAACCACTAAATATATCAGGCCCTCATCCAGGTTCCCAAGGGGCTGGAACTGGGCAGGGTTCCATCCAACCGTGGTACAGCCCCCTCAGACTGTGACAACAGCAGGAAAGGGCTCCATTCCACAAGCACACACAGAGACATGCTTCCTCACAAGGAGAGCCTACCTCACATCCTGTTAAGCCACCGGAAGTGCCTTGTTTGTGTGTGTGTGTACGTGCGTGTAGGCAGTACTTTGGGAATGATGAGTTGATGATGATACTATCACACTGAAATAGAACATCAAAGCGGTACCATGGTGACGCCAGCAGCGCTCTCGCCCGTTTAGTCGCTGATTTAATTATCTTTATCTTTAAGGGAACAAAGTGGCTAAACGCACTGCAGGGAGGGGGGGAGGTAAACAGAGAGGACAGGAAGATGAAGTAAGGGTGACAGAGGGGGTGACGGCAAAGACAAATTTGGGGGTGAGAGGAAAAGAGGGAAAAGGGGAATGGAAGGAAAGAGAAAGATGGATTATAGAGGACGGACCAAAAAAGACACAGGAAATAAGAGAGTGTGGAAGGTGGGGAGAAGGCTGGGAGAGATGGAAGGAAGGAAATGGCGAGGGAGAGGGAAAGAGGGTCTGACTGATGGGGAGAGAGACAGGAGGGGAAAGAGAAGGCAAGTGGAGAGAGTGTGTTTCAGATGATCAGGTGTTTGGCGGTCTCCTGAGAGATTTCACACATATGCTTCAGATCTTCTGTGATATTTGCACTCTGTGTGTTTCTCAGTATGTGTGTGTGTGCAAGTGACAGACAGAGACACATAGGGAGTAAAAAGAGGCAGAGGGAGACAGAAAGAGGGAGAGAGAAGAGAGAGAGGGAGACAGAGAGAGAGAGAGAGAGAGAGAGAGAGAGAGAGAGAGAGAGAGGGAAAGAGAGAAAGAAAGAGACAGAGAGAGGGAGGGAGAAAGAGAGGGAGTTAAAGAGAGAGGGAGAGAGAGGGTGGGAGAGAGTGAAAAAGAGAGAGGGAGAGCGAGAAAGAGAGAGAGGGAGCGTTAAAGAGAGAAGGAGAGAGAGGGAGAAAGAGATGGAGGGAGAGAGAGAAAGTGAGAGAGCGAGAGAGACGGAGAAAGAGAGAGAGGAGAGAGGCGTGTAGTGTGTCTCTGAGGTGTGCTCTGTGACTGAGTTAGAATAACATGTGGCGACATAGCTGCTGTTAAACTTTATGGGGGATTGAAAATGGACAATTAGCATCCCAACGATCTGACAGTCACCTGGTGCCTTCTCCTCCCTGTTGTCATGGTAACCAATTCTCTGAACAACCAGGCGGTCTAGTTTTTTGTGGTTTTGAGGGAGCCTCTACTCTGAGTGAACCCCCCACCCAACTCACACCCCTACCCCCCCCACATAGGACAAGACACTCCCTTATTCCCTGTTTATGAGCCCCTTCTTTCAGACTGTTTGTGACTAAAGGACATTCAGCTTCTGTTTCTTTTGATATTCTTTGCTTTATCTCCTTCCCCTTCGCTATCCCTCTCTTGTTTATTTTCTTCCTCCTTCCCCCTCTTTTTTGCTCTCCTGGCTGGTCCCCCATCTCCTCTTTCTAATCTATGCTGCTCTTTCTCCACCTCCTTCCTCCGATCACCATGTTGCTAGGCAACTGTGCTCCATTGATCTAGAGAAGCAGGATGACAAGCTCACATAGCTGTCATGAAAAATGCACACACACACACACGGCCACACACAGCAATAATACACACACATGTACAAGCACACACCGACCTACACATTTCATCAAAAACCTTTGTGTTAATGGCACCTTTCGAACAAATAGTTTGTTTTTATACCTGAGCTGTAGAGGACATGGAACAGGGGAAGAGAGGGGGGAGAGACAGAAGGAAAGGAGGAGGAGGGGGTTGGCTGAGGGATCTCTTCACATAGCTTACCTCCTTTTTCTTCTTCTTCTGCAACTACAGTACCAAGAATGCCACTATTGTGCTATACTGACTGTGCTACACTTTTAATAAAATTGCCTTTATACTATAACAATCCTACAGCAAATACTTCCAACAACATGACTATACAACTGTGGTTAAACTACTTTCCTCTAATATGAATAGGATCAACAAATCTCAAAACTACAACACTACACTGTTCATACACTACACGATCCCACAGTAGGCTATAATACCCTATAGCTCTACTAACTACAGTACATTTTTAAATACAATAAATATACTTATAATTATAACATTTACTAGGCAGAGCAGTAGGCTATTTAGTAGTAGACGATTTGATAAAAACATCAATATTTATTGTTACGTCTTAGCACCATCTGGTGTTCGAAACATGCCATTATAATCGTGACATTCGCCTTTAGCTAGCCGAACAAGAGTCGGTTCTTGAGTTCTGTACAAGTTGTCTTCTTGTAGGTCGTCTTTCCATCCACGAACGTATGCTGTGTTCGCCAGCAGAAAACAATGCTACAAGTAGTAGCATATGTTTGCTGCGTCTGTAAACTAGTTACGTGAATTAGTTACTGTAGACTCTCAGTATACTATAAACTGTCTGCCAGTGCTTGCGAAAACATGAAATAGTTATGATCTAATGAAAGCTAAGCTTTAATAATAGCTAGCTACTGTAGCTGGCTAGCTAATGCTCGCTAAATCCAGATAGCTACTAGCTAAACTAGGCTACCTCGCATACAGTAGCTTCTATGTAAGCTGGCTAGCTAACACCAGTAGTTTGTTTGTGGTGTCTAGTTGTTGCCATGTGGGTTTTTGGATATGGTTCTCTAATATGGAAAGTTGATTTTCCTTATGAGGAGAAACGTGTGGGCTACATCAAAGGTTTCTGTCGCCGGTTCTGGCAGGGCAGCACCGACCACCGTGGAGTACCTGGAAAGGTGAGCCTGGACTGGAGAAACTGTACCTAACATGTGGCTTGCTAGAAACTAGCTAACCAGCTAGCTTGGTAGAATAGCTAACGTTAGCTTGCTCATGGTCAGGGACTGTGTGTCTAACCTTTCTTGATCGTTGAGAGTGAGACAGTAATCATTCTCTTGCTTCTCTTCCCCTCCAGCCTGGACGGGTCGTCACCCTTGTGGAAGAGGCTGAGGTGAGCGGAGACGGCACATATTCAAGTGTCAAGTTTATTAGTGTAGTAGCCATTTATAACAAGAACAGGTACATATGAATTATATGGTCCTGCTCCTTTTCGACAAACCCTAGCGGGGTTTCTAAAACTATAATAAATAATCTGTTATAAATACATAGCCTACTGTTAGTGCAAACTCATAGCTATTATACCCCATATAATATAGTAATCATTTTAAAATGTGAATACTAATGAATAATTCACCTAACAACTGAGAATACCTAAATTAGGAATATAAAATGAACTCGAAAACCTAAGCCAGGGTCAGGGTACTGTTTTCCACCTGTCCTGCTACACCATAGTAGGTTTACAGCTGTGTATGGCAGAGACTTGGAGAACTGATGGGTTCCCATGGTCATGAAAAACCTGGGAAAAGTCAGGATATAAAATATCGTGACTTCCAGGTCTAGAAAGGTTATGGACATTAATAAAATACTTTACTATCCTTGAAAGGAAAAGTCATGAACCTCTTTGAGACAATACGTATGCATGAAGTAGGCTAAAACTTTGAAAGGTCAACGTGTCATATGAACTGACGGTGCAGAAATTCTGTTGCTACTACAACAACAGATCAAAGAAGATCCACAACCTGACAAATGTGTCTTTATCTTGCTATCTGTCTTTGTCTCCATCTCTCTACCTGATTGTAAATATTGTGTGTGCCCTCCAGGGGTGTGTGTGGGGTGTGGCGTACAAACTGCCAACAGGGAGAGAGGAAGAAGTGAAGCGTTACCTCGACTACCGGGAGAAGGGTGGTTACCGGGTCATCACTGTGACCTTCCACCCCCGGCCACCCCTCATCCCGCCCCCCGGTGAAGCACTGCTCTACATTGGCTCCCATGACAACCCAGACTACCTAGGCCCCGCCCCGCTGGAGCAAATAGCCAATCAGATTGTGGATGCGGTAGGGCCAAGTGGACGGAACACTGAGTACCTGTTCCAATTGGCTGAGGCTTTGAGGACGATCCTGCCTGAGGACTCGGACTCACATCTGTTCTCCTTGGAGACTCTGGTCAGAGAGAGACTACAAGGAGCTCAGTAACACACACACACACACACGCACAGACTGGTACAGAGCCTAAAGAGGACAGCCAGTATGACTTGACTTAAAGGTCCCATGACATGCTGTTTTTGAATGCTTTTATATAGGCCTTAGTGGTCCCCTAATACTGTATCTGAAGTCTCTTTCCCGAAATTCAGCCTTGGTGCATAATTACAGCCACTACGAGCAGTCCCACAACGAGCTTTCCTCAGGACGTGCTGTTTCTGTGTCTGTAGCTTTAAATGCTCATGAGGAGGAGAGGGGCGGCACCATGCGCTAATGTTTACAATGGATGTATCGCAATGGCTCGTAGCGCCGTTGCTGTAAGATGCCTCGAATTTACCCATTCTCATCTGATCACCCTGGTTTGCAGAGGTGCACACTCAGTCATTTCAATGAGTGGAAAGGCGGATATCGTGCGCGCCTTAAAACCAACAGCAGAACGGTTATCCAAATACAAAGAAGTGTACAACACTCGCGTTACAGTGTGTGTATTCACACACATACTTGATGCTATCTACCTTTACGTTAGCAAGAGTAACTGAGCTGTTAGCTGCAGAGCTAATGTTACAGCCACATTCTGAAGGTGACATTCTGACATGATGAAGGGTAGCAAGCTAGGTAACCATATACAGTAAAGCAACAAAATGATATAGCGTTAGTTGACTTACTTATCCGAGGTTTGTAGCCGGACCAAGGAGAGTTGGTACTGATCCAGACTAGCTCAGATTCTCATTGGCGGGCCAGAGAAAGGGGAGGTAACCTTGCTCCTTATCACGACATAAGGAGAGCGTTTGAGCTTTAATTTTCACAAAGGCGGAGAAGAATACCCAGGGCTTAGTTTACACCTATCAACATTTCTAGCCACTGGGGGACCAAAGGCAGGCAAGGGGAACTCATATTAATGTTAAATAACCTCCTAAAGTGAAATGTTCATGTCATGAGACCTTTAACAGAACTAGAACTCTCTGTCTTCATGGTAACAGGGCAGGGCTGTGTTGTCTGTATATTGTACCAGTGCTTAATTTGTGCCGAATCCTGCCAGAACAGGAGACCTCTCTGGTTTTGAATGTCTGTGTTCCGGTACCTATTTGCGGCAATCCGGTACCTCATGTGGTAAATTACGCATGGCGATGTGGTCATTTGCGTGTTGTGCAGAGTCATTTAACCCGTGTGTTATCTTCGGGTCATTCTGACCCATCAGTCATTGTGACCCACCGTCGTATTGCGACAACTTTACCTCATACAAAAACAAAGTGAAGCTTTTTCTTTTAACCGTCGGGCTGTCTCAGACCCCCCACATCGCATTTTGCTTTTTATTTGTTTCTGTATTGGGTAAAGTTGTCGCAACACAACAATGGTTCGTTGTCATGTGACCCGAAGGCAGCACAAGCACACTATTTTAATTTATTGCCATAACATTTGCATAATGCAAATATTAATAAGTGGGGATTTGAGTAGCCTACATAGCAGGTTGTTTTCAGCACTGTGTTGCCAAAAGAAATCTCACCATAAGTCGCTATTGGCTCTCTGAAAAGTAGCTTGAAGTTGCTAGATGACATTATGTAAATTCAAACCAAATTGTTATTTTGTTGCTGCTCAACGACAAAAAACGTATTTTCAAAGTAGCTAAATTGGCAACACAACGCGTTCTGGAACCCATGCCTGCCTCGTCACCCCTCCGCTCTCATACGCACTTTGCGTTCTGGCACTTTCCGATTTACAAATTAAGCATAACAAACACCTGTCTCTACTGGCTGCTGGCAGTCTACAGTTAATCAAGACATTTAATAGTATACTTGTCCTTGAAATGCAAAATGTGATAGCATCTAGCATTATACAAGATATTATGTAAGAAATGCCGTCCGTGCTGGAGCACCATGAGTAGCTGGGCAGTGTGGTCCTCACTGTTGGTTTTTAATGTTTGATTGGATGGAAAGACACCAGGCTGCAGTAACCTGAAGTGTGTACTGTGAGTTGGTTATAAATCAGATCAGTAACACTGGGAAGAGCCCTCAGATCTGGGTGTTAATCCCTTTTATGGCTGCTGTAAATTGATAAATTAGGTGGACTGCTGCGTAGCGATGAGGCACTGTTGACAGTCTATACCCATATAAAGTATTACCTGTGCAATTTGAGATTTTACTATTGATTTCTGTGTTAACCGGAGGGCACATTTATAGAGCTGGTATTTATATTGCCACATGCAGGTTTTGTTGATGCCTTGTCTGCACACTTGGTTCCTCTAAATAAAAACACACTTATTCATTCGAGTCTGAAACAGGTTTCATTGCCAACACAACAAAGTGTTAATAATTCAAACTAATTATGGCAAATAACCCAAACAAATACATCTGTGTTGGTGACAAGTTCCTGCACGGATGACTGAATGTATCTTCAGAAGGGTTTAAGTCAAGATTCTACTGTTGTTGACAGGGCAACACGGGTACGTCCAACAAAGCCAAACTTGAAAAAGAAGATGTCTACATTCTACTCCAGTCAAATCCACACACACTCCCAGGGTGGTCCGAAGTCATGTTTATTGGTTTTGGTCTACAGCACAGCTATAGAACATGTTTGGCACTACGCTACATCTGTACTCTTGCAGAGTGCTGTGAACACAGAGAGGCCTTGGGCAGAGAGAGAGAGAGAGAGAGAGGGAGAGAGAGAGGGAGGGAGAGAGAGAGAGAGAGGGAGGGAGAGAGGCCTTGGGCAGTGACACTTGAGTTTTCTATGTTAATGATCTGTGCTGCAGCACCTTTAATTTGAAAGGATGCGCTGAGCTTAAACTCCTGTCAGGGAGGTATTTTCATTCCTACTTGGTGTATCCTACTGTGGTCCTTCCAGGCCGTACTGGGACAGCTACTGCTGCTGGCGCTGGTTCTGGTTCATTTCACCGGGCTCTTTGCTTTCTGTTTCCCCTCAGCATTTAAAATGCATGCTCCATTAGATTCAGATCGAATTATTGACTTGGCAAGCTAATAACTGGCCATGAAGAAGTCCTTGGTTGCTCTAGCAGTGTGTTTGTGGTGAGTGTCTTGCTGCATGAGGACCTGCTGTCCAATGAGTTTAGAGCCATTTGGTTGTATCTGGGCAGATCATAGTTTTCTCTGTCCTTTTTTTCCTGTACTACACAGAGTGAAACCTCCTGCTGCTCTCAGTAGTCACTTAATCAGTGAAGACAGGGAGCCTGTTCCTACAGCAGCCACACATGTCCAAACATTACCAAGCTTCACAGGCGAGGTGGGATCCTTTGTCATGTGGACATGGTTATGGTTTCCAGAACTCTTTATTCCAGAACATTCCAGGATCTTGAGGTACTTTGTATTAAACAGTAATGCTGTTCATGTATGTTCTTGATGCCTACATCCTGGAGGGTGTCTGGTCTGTTGGGCTTATCCTGTGCTTAATGGACCAATAATTGGGTCACAACCACAATATGTGAAATGCTATGGCAGCAAGATGATTTAGCTTCGAACCAACAGCTCTCCCATGCACACACTAACAGCACAAAGGCATACATTTTGTTACTGAAACAGCTGTGAAGTCCATTGAACACATACTGGAAGTCTGCTAAAAGTGTCATTTTTCTGTCATATCTAGAGGCCAAATTAAGCTAACTGAACTTCCTAGTTTTGACATCATGTCAGTGCAGGATGACTAATATACACAATGAAACATTTCAATGAGCAATGATTTGTGTTGCTCACGTATTAATAGAAGGTAACAATAGAAATCTTTTAAAGTATATACAGATATATACGTTTATACAAGTAGACTGACTAAATCCCTCACTCTCCCTATACACACCAGTGTTCACCTGTCACCACCCACTCTCCATCCACTCTGTATTTTCACTTTGATTCTTGCTCTTCATTAAAAGTAAAAACTACAACTTTGATCCAGTTGTCTGGCGAGAAATGCTGAGGAGATAACAGGCGAGAAGGAGAGAAAGAGAAAGGACAAGGATAAGTGCATTAAAAAAAGAAGACTATAGTAAGTGATGAGAAAAGGTGTCTTCTAGTGCTTTTACATAAGTAGCGATTAGGCGACTGACATCATGTTGAGGGAGATGTTCAGACAGTAGAATGATTAGGATAATGTGGGAACTTTCTGTCTAAACGTTGTAGGAGGGTTAGGGTAATGTGGTAAGTTTGTAGTAAGGTTGTACCTGTCTAGATGTAGTAGCAGGGTTAGGGTAATGTTGTGGTAATGTTGTGGTAAGGTTGTACCTGTCTAGGCGTAGTAGCAGGGGGACACCAGCAGGTCAGTGAGCACTAGCAGCTGGTCATCTGTGAAGTGCTGACGGTGCTTTTGCCAGTTGTCATGGTGAGTACGTCTGAAGTCTGACAGAGTTTTCTTCACCGTCAACTACGAAGCATAAGACACAATGCTAGTTCCAGATAATAGACTATTATGTGTGTGTGTGTGTTACCAAGTTACTTGGGTGCAACGGTGTGTACCTCTATGGGCTGTGGGTCATTGAGGTGGTTGCTAAGGTCCATGAGGATCTGGGGCATCCAGACAGGGACGTCATACGGACATGACAGGATGCAGGCGCTGAGGCCGAGAACTCCTGCATGGCGGCGAACCAGGTCTGCACACACGCACAGTTTCAACCTCAAATCACATGTATCACAAATACTATGAGTGTGTGTGTGTGTGTGTGTGCACCTGTGGAAGAAAGCTCTCTGCTCCTGGCCCTGGGGAGGGAGGTCTGACTGAGGGACTGGAGCTGGCTCTGCAGACTGACGTCCAGGGGAAAGAACTGACACTGCAGGAAACCACTCAGGGTGGTCCCGGCCATGTCTCTTACCTGGAGCACAACAGGAACAGAGACAGACAGGGAGACCGAGAGACACAGAGAGAGAGTGGGGGATAGAGAGAGGGAAAGAAAGAAAGGAGGCAAAAGGGGAGGGGAGGGGAGGGATGGTGGAGCAAGAACGAGAGGAGAAGACAACGTTGAGAAGGGAGATGCCATGATAATCTGACCCAGTCCCAAGTGCTGCTGTCATGCCTAGCCTATCGTGTTTGCTGCTGGGAGAGGTGGTGTCACCCTGGTTACCTCCAGCTGCTCGTCTTGCAGCAGCTGCAGCACAAGGGCCCGGATGCTGAGCACCTGCGTGGGCAGAGCCAGGATGGTGAACAGGTTGTAGAACACCATGATCTGCAGGTAGGACAGCACCGAGTGACGCGCGTGCCACGAGCGATTGGACGACATCTGCAGGGAGGGGAAGAAAGGGACAAAAGGGGAGAGAGAAGGATGGGAAGGGATGGACAACAGGAAGGGGGGGAGAGAGTCATAGAAGAGAGAGGGTAAGAAATCAAGGTGTAAAACAGGGAGGAAAAGTGAGAGTTAGAGAATCCTAATTCCACAAAGAGCTGAGGCCCTGTGATGCCTGTGATGTGAGCAAAACAAATAGGTGTGTGTAAGTGTGTTGCTGGGTGTCTGAGTAAGTGAGTTCTAGCAGGAGTGTGTGTGTGTGGTAGGGTATGGAGTGAGTTCTTACATTTTTATATTCTATATTTAAGGACTACATGCACTTTTTAATATTATTTTATGTTTACTGTATGCACCTGCCCACAAAGTAAATTCCTTGTTTTTGTACACTTACTTGGCGACTCAACATTATTCTAATTCTGATTCTAAGTGAGTTTTAGCAGGAGTGTGAGTGTTTGTGAGGAAGAATGTTTGCGTAAGTGAGCAGGTGAGTGAGTTACTTCTAGCAAGAGTGTGTGTGTGTGTTTACCTCCTGCAGAGCAGCCAGGACTATGCGGATATGCTCCGGGTAGAGCAGACCCTGTGACATGAGAGAGAGACAGGTGCGGGCATCCTGTTTCATCTCATCATAGTTCTCATCCATCTCCACTGGGGCAATCTGGACCGAGACACAGGCGGAGAGGCCAGAGAAGACGTCGTTAAAAAATCATTTAGAGTCGGTGAAGACACTAATGGAATTTTAGGGAAGAGTATGAATGAATGTGTAATGACGCTGTCTTGGTTGAGTTGACAGGGTCTTGGGAAAGTGCGTGTGTGCGTGTCTGCCTATGTGAGTGTCTGTGTGTCAGTGTCTATGTGTGTGTCAAAGTGTGTGTGTGTGTCTATGTGTGTGAGTGTATGTGTGTGTCAAAGTGTGTGTGTGTATGTGTGTACCTTGAAGAGCAGGGGGAGAAGCTGCAGCTGCTGTTCCACAGGAGTAGTGAAGGTTCGTCCAGCGCTGGCCATCAACCACTTCAACACTGGCGAACACAAACAAGAAAGGGTTACCGTGGTTCCACAGGTACCTCCCCTCTCCCCAGCCCTGCAGGGACGCTGTGGAGGCACACCTGTCTTGAGAAGTTTGATGGCCTGGGTCTTCTCATCAGGCTCCTGGAGGTTCTCCTCGCGGACGTGGTTGTGGATCTCCTGCTCCGAGGTCAGGGGCTTGAGCCGGGCCAGGACCCTGCTGGTGAACTCAGCCACGTGGGGGGAGCAGGTAGGGCACGTGTGGGGCAGCGCCACGTCTATCATGAAAATGTACGTCAGCACGCTGGGGGGAGGGAGAGAGAGGAAGGGAAGATTAGATAGCAGCAAAGAAAGCAAAGAACTTCTGCTGGGACCCGCTGCTATTACCTTGAGATTGTAGGCTGGAAGACAGCCCTGCCATTGTGTGACTCACTGTTACACTGGCAGTCATATGTTGATAAGGGTCAAGATGTGATCTGATTGGTTGATCTACTGATAATAAGTTTGTTTCTTGATCTCCTGAGGGCTTTTCCTACTCCTCCTTCCTCACCTCTTGCTTTTTCTCTCTCTGGTATCTGGTAGTAGGTAAGATTTAACTTTCACTTTGCCTTGTAATTGATTTAATTTGTTTGAAATATTAAAGATCAATTTTATTTAATGATATTCTAATTAAACCTGTTGAATCAAATAACTACAATTCCATCGTGTGTGGTTCATATTAACATTAATATACAAATATTAATTAATACATTGTCCAGTTTAACCCTCTTCCATTAGATCAAGGGGCAAAGTTTTGGTTGTTTGGCCAATGTAAAAACTGCTACAAGCTTAAAGATTATGAAAGCTGGTGCTGAAATATCATAGAAAACGAAGAAAGAACTTATTAAAGAGTAAAGAAACCTGATCTTTGATATTTAATATTAAGTGTGTGAGTACCTGCCGATGCGCTCTCTCACGTTCTTGTAGACCTGTGTGAGTTTGGGCTCCAGGTAAGCCAGCAGTCTGTGTAGCAGTTCAGGAACCCTCCACTCCTGCTGGGCCAGTCCCCCCTGCAGCACGTACAGCAGGCTGGGGGAGAGGAGGAGGAGGAGAGGAAAGATGAGACATGAGAGATGAGGAACGAAGGGTAATGAAATAGTCATGTGTGCCACATCTCACAGCTCAGCTCAGCCTACTTTTAGAAATCGTGTCGAGGGGAGAAGAGGAGAAGGTATTTTAGGTGAACACACACACACACTGACCTGGCGTCCCTGAATGACCCCCCCTCCCCACTGAGGGGGCTCTCCATCAGCAGCTCAAACAGCCAGTGCAGCTTCCTGGGGTCCCGGCCCGCCTGGAACACACGCACACACAGCCTCTTCAACTGGGTGTTGCACATGACTTTACAACGTGTGTATACTTTACGTGTGTATACCCTAGAAGTGTATATTCTAAGTGTGTATACGTATATGTGTGTATATTCTATGTATGTATATGTGTGTATATTCTATGTATGTATACCTGGGGCCTGTTCCATAAAGGCTGCTCAAAAAAGATGGGATTAAAGAACCCAAACCTGACTTGAATTAACCTAACAAGTCAGTCGGGGCTAAAGCGGTTCCATAAAGGCCAATTCTAGAGTTTGAACTAAATTGAACTAGCTTTATGGAACTGAATGAACTGTAAATTAGTCCGACTAACTGACATAAGCCTGGCTTATTCAGAAAATTTGCTTTATGGAACAGGGCCCCTATATTTTATGTATTTACGTACACATGCTGTCGCGATGCAGGTGCCCCAGTCTGTGTACGTTTCCACGGTGATGTTGGACAATGCTGTCCGGATGAGAGGACCCAAAAGCTTCCACATGCTCTCCACCTACACACACACCCCCACACACACATATATACACCCACTCACGCACACACACATTTATACATCCACTCACACACACACACACACACACAAACAAGCACGGATTATCAGACCGCAACAGTGGTGGCTACAATGCTCAATGAGTGGTGTGTGTGTGCGTGTGTGTGTGTGTGTGTGTGTGTGTGTGTGCGTGTGTACCTTGCTGTAGCTCCAGTGTTTACTGCCCCTGATGAGGCCAGCTGTGACTTCACAAACACACCTCTGGGAGCTCTCGTGAGAGTCCCCAGCCAACTGCTCCAGGTGGGACCACAACAATGGCAAGAACGCATCGCCATAGTTGCGGAACAGCCCCTGTCAGGTACACACAGAAACATAAATGGTTGGAGAGCACACAAGGATTGCGTGTGAGTGTGTGTGTATCTGAGACAGTGTGTACCTTAAACAGGCAGAATCGACGAGGACTGAAACTGTCCTTGCCTTTGCGATCTTCCAGAGACAGAAACTCAATCAGCTGGCCAACAAACTCTGGGTCTATGAAATGTTCATAGATGATCTTCTCACCCTGAGAACACACGCACATACAGTTCACACATGTACATGAATGTAGAGACTACTATGGTAACCCACACAAGAGTGTGTGTGTGTATGTGTGTACCTCACACATCTCCTCATATTCCAGGGCTTCCTTGGGCTGTTCTACATAAGGTGCATAGATGACGATCTCTCTGTCCACAGGAGTGATGGATGGACACATGGATGAATGGACAATCATCAGTAGGTCAGCCAGTCAGTCAGTTAGTCAATCAGTCAGTCAGTTAGTCAATCAGTCAATCAGTCAGTCAATCAGCCAGCCAGCCAGCCAGTCAGTCTTACCTAGGCCATGTGTAATAACCCCAGTGAGTCTTCTCCACATAGTTCAGAGAGTTCCACTGTTCCTGGCT
Source organism: Thaleichthys pacificus (assembly GCA_023658055.1). Classification (NCBI taxonomy): domain Eukaryota; kingdom Metazoa; phylum Chordata; class Actinopteri; order Osmeriformes; family Osmeridae; genus Thaleichthys; species Thaleichthys pacificus. The sequence continues at coordinate 1,747,957 of CM042856.1, forward strand.
GAGGGGGAGCCTGTTGCTGTCGTACTGTAACCAGCGGTTTGAATCCCTGTCCCCCACACACAGATGCTTGGAGTCGACTATACCACCTAGACACACACACAATCGTCCCAGTATAACTTAGACTCAATGACGGCACGTGTCTGTTCACTTGGTTGAGCTGTGTGTTTACTCACTGATGTCCGGGGGCTTCAGAGACACTTTCTTGCGTGGTCTCTTCAGCTGTTTTAAAATGGCAGCTACAGTGCAGATGGCCACCTAGGGGACAGGAGGAGAAACTGACGCTTTGTAAACAAGTCCTTCATGTTGCTCCCAGTCTGCTACCCAGACAGACCACAAAATGTAGACACCAGTGTTTCCTCTATGTTGATTTTGCCGTGACCCGCAAATTTGTGCCGCCACGGTATCAGAAATAGGGCTGTACTTTTAAAAGGCCGTCTATCAGCAGTGATTGTTAAAGGCCGATATATGCTTCTGCGTTTTCCAAAAAACGGACACATGGGAACGCCCTCCTCTACGGGGAACACCCTGTCCGAGCTCTCCGAGAGCCGTCGGAGAGCCCCGGAGAGCTCGACGTGCACCTCCTGAATTTTCTAACTATCCGTCGTAATTTCGGATAGTTACAGATACCCCCTTGGCTGTGATTGGTCAGTATTAAGAACCGCTTGCGTCAGGGGCGGGGTTGCCGTGATAAACAGGACGAACAGAATCCTTTGACCGCCATTGCTGTAAGTTTTTACAATTCATATTTCAGCTAAACAGTACATGTAAATCAGCATCTGAATTAAAATGTGACGAGAAATGGGCAGTGTAGTTGCTGAAAATGTGCGTATTTTATTGATGAAACGGCTAATTTGTAAATTTGCTCCGACTTCTCGATAACCTAAATAAACACTCAACGACGACTTACAAAAAAACGTTGCGCCACCTACTCTTCTGGCGGCGAATTGTTTTCAGCACCCACAACCTTCAGAGTACTATAAATTCAACCAATCCGTCCGACTCCGTCCATCTGTCCGTAATGGAGTCGGAGAAGTATAATTCGGCCTACACATACACACAAACACACATACAGGGACAGACACCTTGCGTATGCTGATTGAGTCGTGCGTGAGGCCTTGTGTGAAGTACAGGATAGCATCCGGAGGGAGGGGGTGGTCGTCTCTCAGTTGAAGAGAGAGCAGGTCTGTAGCCATGTGCTCAAACTTCCACGGCCTGAACACACACACACACACACACACACAGATTCTTTGACAGAACACACGTACAACATCCATATACACCAAGACAAAATCATTTCTATACCCCATCCACAAACCCTGAGGGCAGCCATGTCTAATGATGCAAATTGCCACTTTATGACCATTTCATGAAGTTATTGAAGTTATGGGCTAAGGAAGGGCTGTTTCTGTAACTCCATTTGTCTTCACTTACATGTCCTTGTGGAGGAAAGGGTCTGGAACTGAAAATTGACCATTATTCTGTCTCTCCAAAACTCCCAAACAGTACACCTACACACACACACACGTTCATAAAAATACACACAACCAACACTCACAGGTCTTTGTCTTCAAGGCAGTCCAGGAGGTCGTTGACAAGCTTCTCATACTTCCTACAGAAGACAAGATGTGCATGTGAGTGCGTGTGTTTGAGTGTGTGAGGAGGTGAGTGTATGTGCATGCTAACCTGACGGCCACCAGGTTTCTGATTCGCTGACGCTGAAGCCCCTCCTTCAGCTCCTGTTTGGTCGGTGCCTCCAAGCTGGGGGCGGGGATCTGAGATGCAAAGATCTCATTGGCTGTTTCTACGCAGCTGTCAGACACCTGGAAGAGACCGTGACCACAGAGGGGAGCAAATCAGACAAAACAGTATGTGTATGGTGTGTGTGTGTACAGTGTGTGTGTGTGTGTATGGCGTGTGTGGTGTGTGTACGTGTGTACATGTGTGTACAGTATGTGTATTGTGTATGATGTGTGCATGGTGTGTGTGTGTTTGGTGTGTGTGTGTGTGTGTGTGTGTGTGTAACACACCGTAAAGTGAAGGCCTATCGTCTCGTGCTGCCGGTGGATCTTGTCTGTGATGTCATCAAAGAGTCGTCCAATGGAGGGCTTCTCCAGGGTCATGGAAGGAGAGAGACCACAGCGAACCAGAGCCGGCCACACCTCCCCGACACAGTCCCAGTCTCTCACACTGGCCAGACACACACCCCCGTACACCCCCAGCAGACAGTACAACGCGCCCTGGAGAAACACAGCATCACTCCTGGACAGTCTCATGTGTGTGTGTATGTGCATTGTGTATGTGTGTGTGTGTATGTATGTGTGTGTATGTGCGTGTGTTTTGTACCTTGAACTGCTGCTGTGTCCCTGAGGTGTGTTGTGGAGAGAGCAGTTTGAGAATGCGGGGAGCCACATCTCTGTAGGAGAGAGTGAAGGTTCCCAACGCAGCCATCAGCACAGCCTGGGCCCTGCTACGCACCTACACACACACACAGACACACGCACACCACACACACACACCACACAAACACACCCACACATACCACACACACACGCACATCCCACACACACACCACACACACACACCACACAAACACACACATGCACATCCCACACACACACCACACAAACACACCCACACATACCATACACACACACACACGCACACATACACACACAACACACACGTACACGGACATACACACACACCACACACACACACGGACGCACGCACACACACAGGCTGGGTGAATATACTAGAGTTCTAGAGGTAGGGATGTAAGGATTTGTGTGTGTGTATGTGTGTGTGTGGCTACCTGACTATAGGTGCTCGTAGACAGGAGCAGAAGATCGCTCATCAGCTCCTGGTGGACCATCTTGTATTCACAGCCCTCGCAAACCAGCTTCCTCATCTGAACACACCCGCTAGTTACACACAACTTACTACAGAACAACACCACTACTCAGCCAACACTTGACCTTTATAGATGACCATTAGCCAACTGACCTCGTGCTGCAACAACACTCTGTCGATGAGCAGAGCGCGAATGTGCTGCTTCTTCCCATGGAGCTACAGAGAGAAACACACTAGCTGAGCTGTGCCGCGTGTGTGTGTGTTTGTGGTGTGTGTGTGTTTGTGGTGTGTGTGTTTCTGGTGTGTGTGTCGACACGTTGCCTCACCCGGTCTTCCATGGACTTCTTGATGAGTGTGAAGCTTTTCCAGCGGGAGTCAAACTCCTTCTTGTGCGTTCCCCGGAAAAACAGGAGGTCGCTGATGATCTGCACACACAAACATGCACACGCACACACACTGTATAAACCGGGACATGGAGATGGGGGCTCTATTGTATTTGGAGCACCCCCCCTTACGAAACACACATCCAGAAACACACTAACTCATGACAAGATGTGCACCTTTATAATGGCAAACAGGGACTTGGTGTCGTCCTCTGAATTTTCCAGAATGTGATCTAAGGGGTAGAGAAGAGGGGGGGGGACCAATCCAGGTGAGATAGGAAGTCAAAACAGAAGCCATCACGACCTCAGGGAGTGTGAAGTGATGCTGCGCAGTGCCTGGGCAGGCGGCCCACATGCTGGCTGTCACTTACGCAGCAGTAATCTCATGGTTTTACACATGGTCTCTCTGTAGCTCTCCCTGGAGGCATCTGGAGAACAAGGAACATTCACACACAGCCAACTCAGCATGTACACAACACTAGGAGAGCTGCAACACCAAGGCTTCTAGTGTGTGTGTCTCTGTGTGTGTGTGTGTGTGTTTTCACCATAATCCACTCCAATGTGCAGCTTTATCTCCTCCAGGCTCACCATGGTGGGAACTCTGAGAATAAATAAGTGACCATCATATAACACATGTTGAGGTGTGTGTGTCTGTGTCTGTGTGTGTGTGTCTTACAGGTCAGGGACAGCTGGTCCGTCCAGAGGAGGCAGCATGCTTCCAGTTCCCAGCAGGCAATGCTGCACAATGGCCAAACTCTGCAACAGCTCCTCCCTGTGGTCAAAAGGTGCAACCATGCGTTTGAACACCATCGCATTTTCAGAAGACATTGAGAACTGAGATAATCTGAAGGGGAGGTGACCTGCTCATTGGTTGCTGGCCAGAGACATGATCTCTGATTCGCTGGAGCTCAGGCTGTAGAAGGCAGGACAAGAGCTGAAAGACAAAATCCTCCTCCTCTTTACTGGGCACGTGCCAACACACCCCCAGTGCAGCTACATCCCCAGCCCTGCCCCAGTCCTGCACAGGGAGAGAGAGACACAATGCTACAGTTTGTACTGATAAACAAAGGGTTAGTTTAGCTAAGTTAGTTTAAATGGTTGAATGTGTCTGTACGTCCTGTATGTGTATTGAGTGTGTGCATGTGTACTCATATGTGGAGGTGTGTATTGAGTGTGTGTGTGTGAGTACCCGTATGGGGAGGTGTGTGTCAAAGCCCCCAGGTGTGCTGCGGTATTCAGTGGGGTACGTGAGCGACAGAGAGCGGAGTGTGTGTTCCAGGAGACAGCAGGCCAGAGTGTAGGCCTGCTTACAGCGCAGACGCACACACACACACAGGATCTGCTCCAGATCCTCCCGGTACAGCAACAGCTGGTCCCCGTCCACACGAGTCACCTGCAACACACACACACACAGCCATACACGCACACACACAGACACACACATACGCACACACATACACGCACACAGACACACACATTGATGAACCATTCTGTAGAGCTTTCCATGACACATGTCTTGGGAATTGTGGGATTAAGTCTTAAATCACAAAAATAGTTTGTTCAGTCATTTACTTAGTAGTGTGTGTATGTGTGTGTGGGGGGGGGGGGTATGTGTATGTGTGTGTATGTGTATGTTTGTGAATGTGTGTGTCTATGTGTGTGTGTGTATGTGTGTGCGTAAATGTGTATGTGTGTACGTGTAAGCGTATGTGTGTGTGTATGTATGTGTGTGTGTGTCAGGCAGAACTGGTATGTTTGTCTGACCTCTGAGAGCAGCTGCAGATTCCACAGCAGCTCCTTATCCATCTCCTCCTCATTTAACAGCTCTTCATCTGTGAACACACACGCACATATAAATGCACATTGATACACACACATACATAAATATAGGTTGATACACAAACACATGCAAACATGCACACTAATACACGAACACAGGGAGTCAGATGGCTGAGCGGTTATGGAATCGGGCTATTAATCAGAAGTTGGCCGGATTGAATCCCGGGCGTGACAAATGACGTTGTGTCCTTGGGCAAGGCACTTCACCCTACTTGCCTCCGGGAAATGTCCCTCACTTACTGTAAGTCGCTCTGGATAAGAGTGTCTGTTAAATGACTAAATGTAAATGTAAACACGCTTCAAACTACCATACAGTAACAAATACTAAGTATTAGCAACTAACAAATACACAATGGACAACACACAAGTATCTGTACTAAACAGTCTAATACACAAACACACACGGTACTGACTGGCAGTGATGTGCAGGATGATACTGCAGCAGTGAGGGACAAACAGTCTGAGAGACTCTGCTGGATGACACTGCAAACACACACACAACACACACAGATTCAAACACACGCACAAACACACGCCACACAGACACACTCATGTAAGCATACACATATGATGCATGCATGCACAACCACGGTCAGACAATTGTTAATGGCCAATATGACTGTAATCTGCAGGAAGAAGAACTAGAAAAGTCCAGGCACCTTGACTGCTGCTCGACACATGTCCGCCACCATCCGGCCAGACACACACGTCTCAAAGATGTTCGTTGTGGCAAAATTGTACACCTTCTCCAAAGCCACCTAAACCATCCAGTCAGAACCAGAACCAAGGACAGGAATAGCAGCTCAATAGATTTAAATGTCACTTCAACCTCACAGACTGTTGACATCTACTGATTCTTATCAGGTCATGTGAAAGGATTCTTTATAGAATTGGGGTTTGGGAGCATAAGTGCATGTGTGTGGACGGGGTTCTTATAGTGTGTGTGTGTGTGTGTGATAGTGCGTGTGCACGTGTCATAGTGTGTATGGGTTTGTGTGTGTGTGTTCCAGAGTGTGTGCATGTGTTCCAGTGGGTGAGTGTGTGTTCCAGAGTGTGTGTGTTCCAGTGTTTGTGTGTGTGTTCCAGAGTGGGTGTGGGTGTGTGTGTTCCAGTGGGTGTGTATTCCGGTGTGTGTGTGTGTGGTCCAGAGTGTGTGTGTACCCTGTAGATGGGGCGGGAGCACTGTGTGAGGATGGTGCTGATGGTGGAGGACAGGCCCAGCTCCACCAGGCTCTCCAGCTGGGTCTGCGTGTCTGTCTCTGTCTCCCCACGAGTCTGCTCCAGGGTGCTGCTGTCTATCAGAGCAAAACACCTACACACGCATACATACACACACACACATACACACTCACGCATACATACACACACACGCATACGTACACACTCACGCATACATACACACACACGCATACATACACACACACACACACACACACACACACACACACACATACACCCACACATTTTCAAACACACTTTGTTGCTGTTCTGCTAATTTACAAACAAGTAAACAATTTGAGATCGTAGAAGCATTAGAAATGACATTAAGTAACTGAATTGAAATATTGTCCATAAACTTTGAATGACCATCTCCCCCCTCAAACTCTCCATTACCATCTCCCCTCTATGACTAGCAGAAGCTCACTGTGTGCGCCTGTCTACTGGGACTGTACCTGTCCATGAACTGTAGAACAAAGTCTTCAAACTCAGCAGAGGCAAAACACAGCTCTCTCTCAATCTGACACCAGAGGAGACAAAGCTCGAGTCAATGACTGTGTTTATGTGTATCCTGTGCGCTTGTCTGATGGGGGGGCGTGGGGGAGGGGGGTTGTGTGTCAGTCAGGGTGTGTGTCTGAATGAGAGTGTGTGAGTGTGTGTGAGTCAGTAAGGGTGTGTGAGTGTGTGTGTCAGGTTGGAGAAGGAAATTGTGAACTTTTTCTTTTTTAGGGGGTTTAGGGTTCGGAAACTCTTCACCCCTCACTAAAAGTTTGCTTGTGATAAACTATGGCGAGACAGGCCACAGAACGCTATGCAGCTAATGCTGTTACGTTAGCTAATGTCAGCTCCCAACTTTTTCATTACGTGAGTTACACATGTCACATATATCAGATATGTGTGTCATATCTGAGTGATGGTGTGTGTGTGTTTACCTCTGTGAGGTCAGTGTGCTGAGAGGGAGCAGACGAGCAGTCGACAAAAGGCACCAAAGTGGTGAAGGTGGCGATAAACTGGAATGTTATCTAGAGAGAGAGAGAGAGAGAAGGAGGGAGACACTATAAATCACACCAGGCAGAAAGTGCTGGAGGAGTACTTTGCTCGCCCCTGGTGTAACACCTACCATGCACTTGCTGAAGTCGTTCGGATCGACCCCGGGCAACGCTCCCATGAGCAGCGGGAGAACGTGTGTGCGGCCTTCTGGGTAATGGTTGCCGGCGGAGATGAGGCTGCGAGCCATCCCAATCATACAGCTGAGGGTCGCCGTGAGCGTGTGAGGTTCAGTAAGAGTCTGCATAGCAGCATACGTTCTACAGACACAGCAGGGACGCCCCGAACACACACACACGCACACACATACACATATATACACACACACACATATACACACACACACACATACACATACACACATATACACACACACACATACACATACACACACACACATATACACACACACACACATACACACATATACACACACACATATACACACATATATACATACACACATACACTCACACACATATACACACACACATATACATGCATACATAAACACACATACACACACACACACACATTCACACATACACACATACACACATACACACACAATGGACCACAAAGATATATATTAGACAACGTACATGTACATTAAACCACACAGATGTACAGTACATTGCATTAGTTTTTCGGTATAGAAATAACTCGCTGTAGGGTTAGAAAGCCTAACCCTTTATGCTGCATGCAATGATTATTTACATGACAAGATTAGTTATCAATTAGGGTATATTGTAACTGTTTGTAACCGTTGATTGTAAATTAAAGTAGAAATGTATATAAATAGCATCGTCATTAGCATACACCCCGTCACAAACACACAGACAACACACACACACAACACACACACACAACACACAACTCACTTCTCCAGTACGGGAGGTATGGTGAGCTGAGGGGTGAGGAGAGCCAGGTTCTGCAGTGCGTAAGCAGCGTCCATACTGCCTGTCTTACTGCCAGCCACCAGCAGGGGGCACAAGACACCCAACAGCCCTTCATTAGCTCACTTCAGTTATCTTGATATATATTTTTCAATTTGATCCTATTTGTATTGAGTGTATGTATCTATGCCAGCAGCAGTACCTGAACATGGCCAGCAGGGCGGCTCCACTGAGACTGAGGGAGAAGTGGTGCAGGTCAGCGTCGCTCAGTTTCTGCTGATCTGGGACGGGCGTGATCCAGGACGGCTGGGCGTGGCGCTCACGGTGGACACGACGCACCACGCTGGCCGGCAGCCGCTGGAGGAGCCTCATCAGATGAGACTACACACACACACACACACACTGGCATCAACATATGCCCTCTGTTGGGTCAATGTGTTTTGGTGTGGCAGGGGTGTGTGTGTTTGTGCGTGAGATCAGACCTGCCAGCGTCCATGATTGGAGGGGTGGTAATAGGAAGCGATACTGTTTAACAGACAGCTCAGCTGTTTCTGCGCAGGGTTCCCTGGCCCACCCTACAGGGACACAGGTCAGGGGTCAAACACTCATTATGATCACTATCATCATCATCATCATCATCAGTACTGGGACAATTGTCATCAGTATCATCATCATCCTCGACATCCTTTTTCTCAGCATCCTACTCATCATCATCCGTTTCATCCTCATCATCATCCTCCCCTCATCCTCATCATCCTTCTCCCCCTCATCCTTTTCATCCTCATCATCATCCTCCTCCCCCTCATCCTTTTCATCCTCATCCTCATCCTCCTCTTCATCCTTTTCCCCATCATCATCCTTTTCATCAATCCTCCTCATCCTCCTCCTCCTCCTCCATCAGTTATCTTCCCCCAGGGTGCAGAGCAGTACCAGCAGGGCAGTGATCCACACCACCAGGTAACCCATGTCGTAGGAGTTGGTGAGGTATCGAGGAGCCACCATCTGACTGACCCCAACAGGCAGGTTCAGACTGCGCAGGATCCTCGTGAAGATCTAATGCACACACACACACACGCACACACCACAGGTTACAAATGGAATGAAAAACCGACCCCTCAAAATACACACATGCTCACGTACACAACACAGACAGGTGAAATATTGAATAAAAAACAATCCATCAAAATACAGACACACTCACACACGTACACACAAACACATACACACACACACAACCCAGACAGATTAAAAGCGGAATGAAAAACCAACCCTCAAAATACAGATACACACACACATTTACACACACACACACACAACCACACACACACACACAGAAGTTGTACTCACAGTGGGGATGTAAGGGGTCCAGTCCACATAGCCAATGTTGTCATTGGCCAAACGCGCAAACAGGTTCACAAGACACTGGAGGCACAAATCAACTGTTGAGTGTGTGTGGTGTGGGGGAACATTCTTTTGTTTGTTTGTGTGTGTGTGCGCGTGGTTTTAGAGTGTGTGTGTGTGTTGAACTCACCCCTTCCCAGTTGGGCTGACTTTGGACTGATACCCACAGACTCATCAACTCATCAAACCACAACCTTAAAGAGCACACACACACATACACACACACAATCAGATACACACATTTTTTTCAACTATGTGCTCTCACTGACACTCCCTCATGGATTTAGAAATAAGACAAATAGTCTTGGAAAATTCAGGTAAGCCTTGTGACTAACTATGTTGGAATTGGAAACTGCATGGAAAGTTCCTTCCAACTCCTGAGCGTGACCTCCAGTAATGTGTCTAAATCTAAAACAGGCCCCAACACTCAGTAATGTGTCTAAATCTAAAACAGGCCCCAACACTCAGTAATGTGTCTAAATCTAGAACAGGCCCCAACACTCAGTAATGTGTCTAAATCTAGAACAGGCCCCAACAGTAATGTGGCAGAATCTAGGAAAGACTTCAATAACACATTCTGGAGGACAGTTTGCAGCAAGCAAAGAGAAAAGAGATGAAAGAGGAGAACATGCCAGTGAAGACGCTTCATTGAACAGGTTTGTTCCTGTTGTTGACACACACACCCACACACATATATACACACACATACACACATACACCTACACACACATACACACACACACACATACACACACATACACTCACATACACCTACACACACACACACCTACACACACACACATATACACACATATACACACACGCCTACACACACATACACTTACACACACATACACACACACATACATACACACACACACACATACACACACAAATACATACATACATACACACACACACACCTACACACACACACACACCTACACACACCTGAAGCCCTGTGCATGCTCCTCGGGGGGCATGATGGTGGGAAGGAAGAGCTCCATGTAGCTGACGGCCTTCTGCATGATCACGTCAAACACACACAGCAGGGGGCGCCACTCATCCAGCATCTCCTGGGTGGAGGACGCAGGGAAATACCTGGTCCACACACACACACATACACAGACGCACACCCAGACACACGTACACAGACGCGCACACACACACAGACACACAGTATGACCTTACAGTAAATATATGAAGGAGTATTATTTTAATGAAGTGTCTTGCAATCACTGTACAAAACTCACAATCTGCAACTCTTCACCATTGCTTTCAGCATGTTCTCCAAAGAGCTGGGGAATGAACAGGTAGAAAGAAGGAGGGTCAGATGGAGAGATGATGGAGAGAATTGGAGAGTCCATTAGTCCACGTGTTAGTTCATGCATGAGGATGATGGGATGTGTGTGTGTGTGTGTATCACTACGTACTTGGGGAACCAGATAAGGCCTAGGTGTTCCGTCTTAGAATGGAAGACCTTCTCACACAGCGCGTACAATGGTCGCCATGGCAACTCCAGGTCATCCCGTGACAGCAACTCCTTTTTCCTGTCGGCGGAGGAAGTGAGTCATCAGACCCCAGACTGTGAGATCTGTCAGGGCTGTGTGTATGTATTGTAAGGGTTGTGTGTGTGTGTTGTAGGGGCTGTATGTGTGTGTGTGTGTGTATGTGTGAGTAAGTGTGTGAGTGTGTGTGTGTGTGTGTTGTCAGGTCTGTGTGTGTGTTGTAAGGGCTTTGTGTGGGTGTGTGTTGTAAGGGCTGTGTGTGAGTGTGTGTGCGTTGTGTGTGTGTGTGCAGGCCTACTTGAGCAGGTTGATCAGAAGCCTGGCAAAGCTCTGCATCATATGAGGCTCCAGGTTGGGCAGAGTGACCAACTCATACAGCAGCTTAATGAACACAATATGGTCCTCTTTACTGAACCTGCGGCCATACAGCTTCAGAAACCTGCCAAGGAGAGACAGAGAGAGAGAGAGGGAGAGAGAGAGAGAGAGGGAGAGAGAGGGAGAGAGAGGGAGGCAGAGAGGCAGAGAGAGAGAGAGAGAGAGAGAGAGAAGGGGAGAAAGAGAGGGAGGGAGTGAAAGAGAGAGGGGGGAGAGAGATAGAGAAAGGGAGAGAGAGAACAGAGAGTGATAAAGATAGAGAGAGAAGGGGAGAGAGGGAGGGAGAGAGCAATAGAGAGAGAGGGCGGAAAGAGAGAGAGGCGGAGAGAGAGGGGGGGAGAGAAAGAGAGAGAGATATGGGAAAAGAGGGAGGGAGGGATAGAAAGAGAGGGGGAGAGAAAGGTGTTGTGTGGAGATTAAACATGAACTCACATTTAAAGCACTGTTTGTGTACTTGAGGAAAACTGGGCAGGATTGAAGTGATGGAAGGGAAACCAGGTACACACACGCACACACAAACAGACACACACACGCACACACAAACAGTAGGCCTACAAAGGTTTCTAATAGGGGGAAATGAAGACTGATCGCTTCCTGCTGAATCACTAGTAGGTGACCCATTAACTGGCTAGACATAAACAACGTCACTGCCGCTAATGGGATGAGGAGCTGGAAGCCAATGTGAAACCTTCATAAAACAATGGCTGAACTTCTACGTGAAGTCATACTGTAGAATTAGGATTCAATTCAATGCTTATATAATTGATATTATACGGTGGTTACCTTAACCTATAGGGTATCCTAAAAAAACATTTAAACATTTCCTAGATTTCTTGAATCGTCTTGAATATAAATTCTTGTTGGTCAACAAAATGGGATTAAACAACAGGGCCAGGTCGCCGTGATATCAACAATTGTTATGAGTAGCAGAATAGGTAATGCTTACGGTGTAATTTCAATTCAATTTAGATATATAATCCATGTGTCATTAATTTATAGATTCAAGTTAGACATTTAGTCTTAATTTATACAGCAGTCTACCAATGATGAGGCTAGACTAGCATCCACACATCTACTTACGCGAATAGTTTCCTTGTCCAGAAAGAGACACCGGGCCAGAGTTCTCTGACCATGACTGCCCGGGCCAGGTTCGCCTTTATCTCGGCCAGTAGCCGAGTAGCCTCGTGGTCCAGACGGTCTGCGTACGGCAGCAGGCCATTGTAAACAATCTCTTTCTGAGGGACGAAGTCAGGGGGGTCGGCCTGGTCCGTCATCGTCGTTTGACAGATATTCCTACAGTTTTCGATGGAGTGACTCAAAGGGTCTTTTTTTGCTTCCCTCGAAGCTCCAAGTCTTACTCAGCATAATCCCTGTTCGAGATCCGGTAGGGTATCACCGTAGGCTACAGGACAAAAGCAAAAGTGTGTCACGCGCTAATTAAAATAAAGGCTAAGCGCAAGCTCGTTTGCCCGTGACCTCCGCAACCTGCATCCCTGCTGCTCTGGTACACCTAGGCCGTTTGTGTCCACATCGCGCCTTTCAACGGAACGCATGACGCAAACACATATGTCTTTAGTGATAGATGTCTGCAAGTGTTATAACGTCTTTTTCTATCCTACATCCTCTCAACTACAAATCCCAGCTACCAGTGTGAGTGTATTAAGAGGTTAATCTGTAAAGATGGAGACACTAACAGGATAGCCAGCTAACAAGATTAATTCCCTTCCCCCTTCCTTGCAGAGCTACCTTAGCACTACCACCATACACACTCACACAACAGTATCTATCTGAATGATTGGTATAATATGAGGCTCAATAAACAATGACATTGCTAGTCTCTCCCCTTCTGCCAAACCCACTCCATGTACCTGTTTCCTCTGCCAACCTTCGTGTACCCCTTCCATGTCAATCCATTTATTTTAAGACTGGTAATTCAATGAGCTTTATTTTCATGCTGGGGAAGGAACAGATAATCAACTACGGGGAAGCAAAGTTGAAAACACAACCCAAGTTGACCCGTCTTACTGTGGCACAGAAGAGGGCTGGAGATAATTTAGCTGGACTGTCTTAGTGCCTCAGTCCAAGTCTCACTCTGCCTCAGTCCAAGTCTCACTCTGCCTCAGTCCATGTCTCACTCTGCCTCAGTCCAAGTCTCACTCTGCCTCAGTCCAAGTCTCACTCTGCCTCAGTCCATGTCTCACTCTGCCTCAGTCCATGTCTCACTCTGCCTCAGTCCATGTCTCACTCTGCCTCAGTCCAAATCTCACTATGCCTCAGTCCATGTCTCACTCTGCCTCAGTCCAAGTCTCACTCTGCCTCAGTCCATGTCTCACTCTGCCTCAGTCCAAGTCTCACTCTGCCTCAGTCCAAGTCTCACTCTGCCTCAGTCCATGTCTCACTCTGCCTCAGTCCATGTCTCACTCTGCCTCAGTCCAATCTCACTATGCCTCAGTCCATGTCTCACTCTGCCTCAGTCCAAATCTCACTCAGCCTCAGTCCAAGTCTCACTCTGCCTCAGTCCATGTCTCACTCTGCCTCAGTCAGTCCATGTCTCACTCTGCCTCAGTCCAAGTCTCACTCTGCCTCAGTCCATGTCTCACTCTGCCTCAGTCCATGTCTCACTCTGCCTCAGTCCATGTCTCACTCTGCCTCAGACCAAGTCTCACTCTGCCTCAGTCCAAGTCTCACTCTGCCTCAGTCCATGTCTCTCTTTGCCTCAGTCCATGTCTCGCTCTGCCTCAGTCCATGTCCCTGCCTCTGTCCATGTCTCTGCCTCAGTCCATGTCCCTGCCTCAGTCCATGTCTCACTAAGCCTCAGTCCATGTCTCTGCCTCAGTCCATGTCCCTGCCTCAGTCCATGTTTCTACCTCGGTCCATGTTTCTACCTCAGTACATGTTTCTGCCTCAGTCCATGTCCCTGCCTCAGTCCATGTTTCTGCCTCAGTCCATGTCCCTGCCTCAGTACATGTTTCTGCCTCAGTCCATGTCCCTGCCTCAGTCCATGTCTCTGCCTCAGACCATGTTTCTGCCTCAGTCCATGTCTCTGCCTCAGACCATGTTTCTACCTCACTACACGTCTAACTCTTTTCTCAAGGAAGCCTGCTTTCGCTCCTGTCCATATCTACTTCAGACCTTCTCTTTTAGACTACAGACCTATATAGACCCTTAATTCCTGTTTTTCGCTCTCTCGTCGACACACTTTTTCAAACCAATGTAATTGAGAGCGATTCCTTGAAATAGAAGTTCAAGCTCTGCTTCGATTTGTTGTTCATGGTGAAGTTCCAGAGTGTGCGTGTGTGTGTGTGTTTGTTGAACATCTGTAGGAGTCATTATTACACAAGCGGAATCTACAGATGGAAAAAGTGATGCAGGATTATTCAGCTAGGGACATAGAACACTGTACCAGGGCACTGCGAGATCCCACTGGAAAGAGAGAGGTAGAGCGGGAGGGAATGCAGAGAGAGGGAATGGAGTGAGAGAGAGATGGAAGGAAGAGAGAGGGAAAGACAGAATGGTGGGAATCCCAAAGGAGAAAGGTAGAATACTTTAGGGCCCAAGGATAGAGAGAGATAGAGAGAAGGAGAGTAAGGCAGAGAGAGGGGGTCCTGTGGGTGGGAAATGAGGCTGCTGGAGATGTTGTTCTAGCCTGAGGATCTACCTCACTTGTGAAGCGGAGACTTCCAAACAGGTCTCACATACACCATGCATGTGATTGCAATGGGTGATTTATAGGAAAGTCCCTGATTTTATTCTTCTTCAAGTACTGGACAAAACATGTAGCAATGAGCCTGTATGTGTGTCTGTGAGTGAGAGAGAGAGAGAGAGAGAGAGAGAGAGAGAGAGAGAGAGAGAGAGAGAGAGAGAGAGAGAGAGAGAGAGAGAGAAAGTGTATGCACACTGAGGGGAGGGGTGTGTGTGTGTAAATGATGTGTCTGGGAAATCTGCATCCAGACATGAACACACAGACACACACACACTGCTCCTTCGCTCCAGCTGGGGTTCTCTCTGGGAGATATGCAGGTCTGCTCATCGCCAGACAGACGGGTAATATATGGGTCCCATTCCGGTCCGACACACTCACACATACACACACACAAATAGGTTTCAGTCAAACCAGAGCTGTAGCTCATGCAGGTCGGTTGGATTTCTGTCTGTTGTCCGTGTCCTTGTTGTGTTTGACTGACAGCCTGAGGTCTTGATGATCCTTTATCCAGGTGAGTTGTGACAACTGTTACATGAATGCTGCTGGAGAGCAGCCAGCTAGCAAAGGCTAGCAGCCTCAACCTTCACTAACACACTGACGGATTTGACTGACGACCAACTCTTTGACTGCCTAATGACTAACTAACTGACTGACTGATAGACTAATTGATTTTCTGACTGTTTGATTGACTGACTACTTTAAATGATTGCTTGATGGTTACTGTAAGTGGCTGACTGCCTGGATAACTGACTAAATGACTGACTGGTTAAGTGACTGACTCACTGCCTAAGACACTTGGAAGAAGGAAGATTTAATGGTCAACATAAGTGTCACTGTGTCATTATTTATAATAGTGTGAGTGCTTGGCATATTAATATCAATGTTCATGTGTTTATTTATTTGTATGTATGTGTTTGTGTCTGTGTGAGTGTGTCAATGTATCATTGTTGCGTGTATGTGCGTGTATGGCTGTGTGTGTGTTTGTATGTGCGTGTGTGTGTTTGTATGTGTGTGTATGTGTGTGTGTGTTTCTGTAGGCATGAGTCTGCTGGGCAGTTTTTCCTGGCTCCTGATATTTTTGTGTGCAGACGCTCTTACCTCAGGTAACAAGTATTCACACACACACACACATGCAGACGCATACCTCACACTCACAAGCTCCTCTTCTCCGTACTGCAGAGGGAGCGACTGCTGGGGTAGGGGGCGTGGCCTCGGAGATGTGTCATCATTCGTGCGAGGACTTGATGACAGTGCTCACTGAGCTGCATGGGCTCCGAGCCCTTACCAGCAGCCTGCTTAAGGACCTGGGGAGAGCAGTAGGACACACACACACACAACATACAACTAGTTTACAACCGGTTCAGGCTAAACGGTCATGTAAAAACTGGGGGGGCTTTGTGTTTGTGTGTGTGTATGCATGTGTGTGTGAGAGTGTGTATGTGTGTATGTCTGTGTCCATGCATGTGTGTGCCTGTGTGCATGTGTGTGCGTGTGTAGACCGAGGAGAACGAGGAGATCCGCATCTCTCTGCAGGAGCTGGGGAACAGCAGCAGCCCGGGCAGCAGGGAGGAGGAGGAGTCTGAGTGTGTGCAGGACGGCCGCGTGTATCCGGAGGACGATGACTGGGAGCTGGACAGCTGCACGACCTGTAGCTGTCAGGTCAGTCTCTCACACACAGCACTACTGTAGCTGTCAGGTCAGTCTCTCACACACAGCACTACTGTAGCTGTCAGGTCAGTCTCTAACACACAGCACTACTGTAGCTGTCAGGTCAGTCTCTCACACACAGCACTACTGTAGCTGTCAGGTCAGTCTCTCACACACAGCACTACTGTAGCTGTCAGGTCAGTCTCTCACACACAGCACTACTGTAGCTGTCAGGTCAGTCTCTAACACACAGCACTACTGTAGCTGTCAGGTCAGTCTCTCACACACAGCACTACTGTAGCTGTCAGGTCAGTCTCTCACACACAGCACTACTGTAGCTGTCAGGTCAGTCTCTCACACACAGCACTACTGTAGCTGTCAGGTCAGTCTCTCACACACAGCACTACTATAGCTGTCAGGTCAGTCTCTCACACACAGCACTACTGTAGCTGTCAGGTCAGTCTCTCACACACAGCACTACTGTAGCTGTCAGGTCAGTCTCTCACACACAGCACTACTGTAGCTGTCAGGTCAGTCTCTCACACACAGCACTACTGTAGCTGTCAGGTCAGTCTCTCACACACAGCACTACTGTAGCTGTCAGGTCAGTCTCTCACACACAGCACTACTGTAGCTGTCAGGTCAGTCTCTCACACACAGCACTACTGTAGCTGTCAGGTCAGTCTCTCACACACAGCACTACTGTAGCTGTCAGGTCAGTCTCTCACACACAGCACTACTGTAGCTGTCAGGTCAGTCTCTCACACACAGCACTACTGTTGCTGGCAGTCTCACACACCACTATTTTTCTTCAGCCACAGGATGTGCTTCATGAGGCTAGTCCAGAGTTATAATGCTTAATGTCTAAGGAAGCCTCCTAGACATCCTTCTACATGTGTGTGTGTGTATGTCTGTGTGTAGGAAGGGGAGGTGGTGTGCAGACAGGTGTCCTGCCCTGCCGTGTCATGTTCAAGCCTCTCCTTTACTGAGGGCGAGTGCTGCCCCCAGTGTTCAGGTGAGCGTATTGCACTAACCTTCCCACCCAATGCTTCCATCTCATCAGCAATCATTAACTTCATCAGTCTCATCTGCGGATTAGCATGGTCTAATGAAGAATCCTGTTAATGCCTTGCTGGAACTGTTGTTCCAGAACTGAAAAGGGTTCTGTGTTGAAATCTTCTTCTGAACTAGGGGCCATTTTTTATTGTTACAAACATACTATAGCATTTTCTTTGTGTGTGTCTATATGTGTCTGTGTGTGTGTTTGTGTGTGTGTCTGTGTGTGCAGCTAAAGGCAGTGAGGATGGCTGGTCCCCGTGGTCGGAGTGGACACAATGTTCTGTCACTTGTGGGCGTGGAGCGCAACAAAGGGGACGTTCCTGCGATGATGTCATCACGTCCTGCTCCGGGCCCTCCCTTCAGACACGCAGCTGCTCCCTGGTGAAGTGTGACCGCAAAGGTAGGACACACACAACACACACACATCACACACACATCACACACTCCACTCTATGGGAACAGAGACATGAACTGATGACCAGTATAGTGTCAGTATGTGTGATGTGTGTGACATGTGTGATGTGTAGTGCGTGTGGACGGGGGCTGGGGACTGTGGTCTCCGTGGTCGGCGTGTTCTCTGACGTGTGGCGAGGGGAACATCACGCGTGTGCGCCTCTGCAACGACCCTCCTCCTCAGCGAGGGGGCCAAGACTGCGTCGGTGAAACCAAAGAAATGCAGCCGTGCAACAACACACCTTGCCCCAGTCAGTACACACACGGAGACAAGCATGTAGCGACGCACGCATACACGCACGTTTCACATCTACAGTACACACGCACATAGACAGTTGCTGCTGCTGTAGAACTGAAGAACAGTAATGTGTCTGTCTTTTTGTGTGTGTTTTCACTACTGTGTGTAGTTGCCGGAGGCTGGGTTTCCTGGTCGTCGTGGACAGAATGCTCGGTGTCGTGTGGGGGTGGACTGTCAAGCCGCCAGCGAGAGTGTTCAAACCCCAGCCCTCAGCACGGGGGCAGAAAGTGTGTTGGAGACTCGGTGGACTACGCAGCCTGCAACAGAGACGCCTGTCCTATTGGTGACCTGTAACCTCTGCACCTCTCGCCCTCTGACCCCTGGAACGTCAGAAACTGTGTCCTCATCCTATCTGTGTGTGTGTCTTCCAGACAGCTGTCTATCCAGGCCATGCTTCCCAGGGGTGGACTGCGGCACCCACAGCGATGGATCGTGGGAGTGTGGACCTTGTCCGCTGGGTTACCATGGAAACGGTTCATTCTGCGAGGACGTGAATGAGGTGACCGGCCACATAACGTGACACACACGGGGATGAGCCTGGTACACGCGCACCAGTAGACCGTGTCCAACCACATGTTCTTGTGTCCGTCTCTTGTTACAGTGTGACGTCGAGGGTGTGTGTGTGACGGAGTGTGTGAACACTGAGCCGGGGTTCCACTGTCAACCCTGCCCGCCTCGCTACCGAGGATTACAGCCATACGGCCTCGGACTACACGCTGCCATGACCTCCAAACAGGTAGACGTGTGTGTGAGTGTGTATGTTGGCCACTATGTAACCATGAATGCAAGTTTGGCAGTAACATCATGCGCAGAGTCATTAAAAGCCCTATATTTGGTGTGGGTGTGTAGGTGTGTGAGCCCTACAACCCTTGCAAAGACAATACACACAAGTGCCACAAGCATGCCAGGTGTGTGTACCTGGGGCTGTCCTCGCAGCCCATGTACCGCTGTGTGTGCGCTGTGGGTTTTGCCGGAGACGGCTTCCTATGTGGCGAAGATTCCGACCTGGACGGATGGCCCAATCACATCTTGACATGTCATCTGAATGCTACGTACCACTGCCAGGAGGTAACACACACACACGTGTGTTCACACACACACACACATGAATATCTAGAATATCTAAGCTGTACCCTGGTTGGCTGGAGGATCCTTAAGGTGAAATCTGATTGGCTGTAGGATAACTGTCCCGTCATGCCAAACTCGGGGCAGGAAGACCGTGATAAGGATGGCTACGGGGATGCCTGTGACCCTGATGATGACAATGATGACATAATTGATGAGAGGGTAAGCCTGTGTGTGTGTACCACCTGTTGTACCAGGAGAGTATCAAGAGACTGAACCCCCAAAATTGTTTGATGTTGCACTTTTGACATGACACTGACTTTACTGCACTGTACTATGTACTATACATGTAGTTCATACATTAGGTTCACCGAGCCTTGTAGCTGAGATGTGGTTACTTTGCACTGTGTCTAGTAAATACATAGTGCCTGACCACTGAAACACTGTTAAAAGTTTGCACTTCTGTTCCTTGATGTTCTGATCACTTTCACTGCTAAATGTCAACAAATTAAAATGTAACCTAGGTATTGGGATTCTGACTGTAAAAATGAGAGGATTGATTGAATAGGTACAGTAGGCCTAATGTTTACCTTGCGTATGTGCATACATTCTCCCCAGGACAACTGTCCACTGGTGTACAACCCTCGGCAGTTTGACTCAGACAGGGATGGGGTGGGGGACCGCTGTGATAACTGCCCCTTCGAACCCAACCCCCTGCAGACAGACACGGACACCAACGGAGAGGGGGACGCCTGCAGCATAGACATGGATGGAGACGGTACTTGGCTAGATGCTAACCTGAGCTGGTCACGGCTAAAGCTAACACTAACTCTGCAGCATAGACATGGATGGAGACGGTACTTGGCTAGATGCTAACCTGAGCTGGTCACGGCTAAAGCTAACACTAACTCTGCAGCATAGACATGGATGGAGACGGTACTTGGCTAGATGCTAACCTGAGCTGGTCACGGCTAAAGCTAACACTAACTCTGCAGCATAGACATGGATGGAGACGGTACTTGGCTAGATGCTAACCAAGGCAAGCTATGGCTAACCCTAAATCTGGTAATGGATGGAGAAGGTTGTAAGATGCTCATCACAGTTGGTGAGCTGGTAGCTGGGGGCCCAGGAGAAAAGGAAATTAGTATATTTCTATAGGAGGAGGAATTGGGGGATCATAAAGAATCCTGCTCTGGTCTTGATAGAACTCTCAATTTGTTCTTTCTCACCTGTCAGGGGTTTTTATGATGAACCTTATGGACATAAAAAGTGTTACTGTTTGCACCTTTGTTTTTAAACACAGTACAACTACTAATATGTACTACTGTGTGTGTGTGTGTGTGCATGCGTGTCCAGAGATGCTGAATGGGCACGACAACTGTCCTCTGGTGTACAACACAGACCAGAAGGACACTGATCTGGACGGAGTGGGAGACCAGTGTGATAACTGTCCCCTAATCCACAACCCCTCACAGGTAAACACACACACACACACACACTGGCTACTGACCTGCAGCAGTGGATGATAGAGGTGGGCTTGTTAGGACTGAAAGATAACTACTTCTGTTGTGTTTGTGTATGCAGACTGACTCTGACAGCGACCTGGTCGGGGACAAGTGTGATTACAACGATGACATTGACGAGGACGGCCATCAGAATTCTCTAGACAACTGCCCATACATCGCCAATAGCAACCAGGTCGACCATGACAAAGACGGCAAGGGCGATGCCTGTGACCATGACGATGACAATGACGGTATCCCTGACGACCGTGACAACTGCAGACTGGTGCCGAACCCAGACCAGCTAGACGTGGATGGTCAGTAAACTAGAACACATTCAAGGTCACACCGTTTATCTATACTCTCCCTAACACTCCCCTGCTCCCTCTCCCCTGCTCCCTCTCCCTTCCTACTTCTAATGAGCATTCTAATGAGCATTCTGTTATTTTATGCCCTCACTCTCTGAATTTCCCCTCCTTCCCTTTTGCTTCCCTGTTCTTCCCCTTCTTATAATCCTTTCCTCTCTGATTTCATTCTTTGTCTGTGCCCACCCTCACACTTCATTCACACTCTACCGTACCTCGTTCTCTCTCCACCTCTCCTTCTTTTTCTCTCTCCCTCCACCTCTCTCTTTCCATCCCTCCACGCCTCTCTCTGTCTCTCAGGGGATTGTCGCGGAGATGCCTGCCAGGATGACTTTGACAACGACAGCATCCCAGACGCTCTGGATCCGTGTCCTGAGAACAGTGACATTGGAGCCACCGATTTCAGGAAGTTTCAGTCGGTGCTGTTGGACCCCCGGGGCACGGCCCAGTCAGACCCGCTCTGGGTGATCCGTAGTGAGGGGACAGAACTGCTGCAGACTGCCAACTCAGATCCTGGCATTGCCCTCAGTGAGAACCCCAGCACACTGCCTAATACCAATAATAAGACTTCTGTCTTAGAGCTGTGACGGTAGAATCAATGTCAAAGCTACTATAGAATATTCAAACCTGGGGCACTGTAATCGCATACAATGTAATATGTGTTTGTATCTGTCTATGTGTGTCTCTCTCCATGTGTTTTCCTGTGTTCGTCCATGCGTGTGTGTGTAGGCTTTGATAAGTTCAACTCGGTAGACTTCAGTGCAACGTTCTACGTGAACACAGACAGAGATGATGATTACGCAGGGTTGGTGTTTGCCTACCAGTCCAGCAGACGCTTTTACGTGGTGATGTGGAAACAGGTGCGTCCGACGTGAAACACGCACACACACACTCACTCACTCACTCTCACCTAACCCGTCTGTGTGCGGCGCTTTCGGTAGCTGTCTCAGGCCTACTGGGAGAAGAAGCCTTCTCGTGCATTCGGCTCCGCTGGCGTCTCCATCAAGGTGGTCAACTCCAACTCCGGCCCAGGCAGGGGCCTTCGCAACGCCCTGTGGCATACTGGCAACACCCGCCATCAGGTGATGTCCCCACTTCTTCCTGTTTACACTATGGTCCTTGGGTGACATGAATAGTCCATGTGAAGTGTGCATCTATTCTACACTTCTCTGCATAACCCAGACGGGAAACACCATGTTCTAATCGGGTCAGTCTGACCGTGTATGTGTGGTTCTCAGGTCCGTACACTATGGCATGACCCCAACAACATTGGCTGGAGGGACTACACAGCTTACCGCCTGCACCTCATCCACCGGCCAAAGACTGGCTTCATCCGGTAGGTATACCACAAGAGGCCGTGGCTGGATCGAGTTTGGGGTCGAGTTGTTTTGATTTAGTGACTTGATGTTGTGGTTGAGGTTTCTGTGGGGTTATGTT
Organism: Thaleichthys pacificus; assembly: GCA_023658055.1. NCBI lineage: Eukaryota > Metazoa > Chordata > Actinopteri > Osmeriformes > Osmeridae > Thaleichthys > Thaleichthys pacificus. Next base: position 1,771,003 of record CM042856.1, read on the forward strand.
TCAAAATGGTCATGTGCAGTTGTGTGTTGTGTGGGTTTCTCTAGGGGTATGTGGTATATAGTGTTGTGGTTGTGTTCCCAGGGTGGTGGTGTATGATGGCAGGGACATCATGGTAGACTCAGGCCCAGTGTATGACCTCACGCTGGCTGGAGGCCGACTGGGGCTGTTTGTATTCTCTCAAGAACACGTCCTCTTCTCAGACCTCAGATATGAGTGTCGAGGTGAGGTCTCACACACACACACACACACACACAGAAAGGATTCACACACCAACGCTCATAACCTTGTTACTTTCTTTTCAGATAACTGAGCTCTTTAGTGGAAGCCCTATCTGATGACAACAAAGGGAACACCTGCTTGTGGTTGTTACTAAACATATACATTCTTCAGTAAAGGTGCATTGCAATGTTTTATACATCATTTCTTGGAAGAGCCAGATCTGTATGATTATTATGCGCTTTCAATTTATCATGAAGCTTTTCAGAATTTTGTAAAACTGTGTATATTTACAAAGCTATGTTTGCTTTGCAGAAGAAAAATTTGTAAATACTTATTTATTTAACAATTTCTTTTGTAACAGTGTTACAATACTCAATACATCTATCTGATCATTGTAGTTCACACAATAAATAACATTTTAGATGGTGTGTCTGAGGGTTTATGTGTGTGAGAGAGGGTGTACTGCATGGGAGAGCATGTGTGTGTGTGAGTGAGAGAGGGTGTATGTGGATCTGAAAGGGTATATGTGTGTATGTTTGTGAGACGTGTGTGTTGCTGCTGTATAGGTGTGTACATAATGGATGCGAAACCGGATCCGAAAAAATGTATGCTGCAAAAACACGCTGTGCAAGCTTGCACTGTGTGGATACAGGTTAGAAAATGTTTGTTGAGGTGAGAATTAATCACACAGAAAAAATGTTGTCTTTGCGGCGCTCCGCGGCGAGTGTGTTCCAGGTATTACCCATAGCTCTAAAGACAGGCCTACACACAGCACCAATAAAAGGTCTTTGCCTTCAGGCGTTAGCACACTGGACACATTTTTTTCTGTGCATGGCTCCAACACTCCGGCCCCTAATTGTCAAAACAATTATAACAAAAGTCAATGGAGCAATGATACAGTAAGTATATGAACAAGAGTAGTACATTGCATTTCATGTTAAGCTCAATATCTAGGAATCAAGTCCATCTTCTTTATATTAATTTCAAGCCCATGTTCTTTCATGTCAGAGTTCATCAGTCTATGGGGTTGTGTAGAATGTGTGTGATAGTGTGAAAGTTCATCAGTTCACTCTACTGCCTCCATGAGCAGACAGAGTCTACCTATAGGCTGCACTGCAAAAGCATAGCGCGTCACTAGCAACTCGTCATATCACAGTTGGGGCACACCTTGTATTTAATCAGGATATCGCTGCACTCTGCATTGCTTAGTGCAACACAGGATGCTCTGTTTAATCTGCTGATTCCCGTGTCAAACGCTGTGTCCAATCGATCTGGTTCCTATGTGGCGTGAACAAATGTGTCATCAGGTAAGGACGTAAATTGGTGGATTTCCGCTGTGTGGGCCTGAATCTTTAGAAACGCTTGGTCTAGTGTGGGAATGTGGCCGTGATTCGGGGGGACAATGTGGGATGTGTCTGTTCTGCGTGTAACCCTCCCACTATAGGCTCGTGATATGCATTACACTCTGTATAATACAATATTTAAATCCATTCAACTCGGGACAATAGGGGGGAACATTCCAATATAATAACGGTCTAGGGTAACCTGTGATTTTCTTTGATTAGCGTTACTAACATATAAAGCTAGAGAAGAAATGAACATGCATTAAATGAAGTATACGTAGTGATTAAATCAGGACAAACACAGAATCTCTGTTCAACCATATAATGATTAACATATCTTGCCATACATTTGTAGTAAAGCAAACAACAATATGAAAAACAATAAACCACCCCAGGGTTTTATTTGTCTTAGGTTAGAGTTCGGTGTTAGCAAGCTTGCTTTGGTGGCACGCTAACGTTGGAGCTCGTAATAAACGCATGAACTGTAGGCCTACATCCCCGACTGTGCAAAGTACAGTCAATCCATGTCTCCGCAAAAAACACACACAAACCCGCTCCTTTTGCCCGTTGACAGTCCGGTTTCGCCGACTCCCGTCCACGGAAAAGCTGCCACCGAAGAGGCCACCGATGCTCCAACACAGCAGCCGCGCAGTCCACCTAGCCAACTAACAACGTGGTCCTGTCTCCTTGACAACCAAACAAAAGTCCTTCCTCGCCCTTCTCTTCCGGGTCATTCTCTGAACTCAACAATATATATAACTGTAAATCTTAACATCAAGTTACATTTCCAAAAGAACAACATATTTCAAATTTAAGAAAATACAACAATTGATGACAATCAAAATAACTGATGAAGATCAGGTTATTACATGCGAGTAGCACAGCGTTTCCGCAGGAGCTGCCCTGTATGTCTATCTGGTCATCAACGTCTGGACTGGTTCTGTTGGATCTGAAGTGGTTAGCCACGCGTTGCTGGGCTCAGTAAGTTGGCGTGTTCTGGTGCGGTTGTTTCTCCTTTTCTACTGGGCTGTGCCCTCACACTGTGTCTTTCAAATGGGTGGTCCTCCGCACGTTATGCAAACTGGTGTGGAGCATCGCTCGTCAAACGCTGGTGTCTACTACGGGTCCACTACTGTTTGTGTATGTATTTCACTGAGGGGGTATTCGTAAATGCACGATGTAGGCCTGTGCTTCGTTTGTTGGGGCTGTCCCAACAAACGAAGCACAGGCCTAGGGCAGCACAGGGCTGTTGTTATGGTTATTGACCTATGCACTAAAGCTCTCTCTTGGAAGTCGCTTTGGATAAAAGCGTCTGCTACATAAATGAATGTAAATGTGAGGGATTTATGGCTGGGTAAGATGTCTGCTCATTGTCACTTATGTGTGTGCTAACTGCAATGTGCTCTCAGGAGCCCGACGTATCGCTAGGTCTAGCAAGGAATCCGGCAGGGGTAGGCCTATCTATGGGCCGTGATCTGTCGGAGTTTCCTGTAGTCTCGGTGGCATAGCTACCAGTAATATCTGGGGAGAATGATTGATCGTGGACCCTGACAGGGTCCTGGCATTTGGCCTGATCGCCTGGCCCTGTCTCTGTTTTGGCAATATCGATCGACATCAGTCAATCACCGGGCAAGCGTGGGCGCTGCATGGCTCGGGTAGGCTGTCTCGCCGACGCGTCAGGTGATGCCCTTCAACAGTGGCACCTGTCGGGAGTAAATGGCGAACGCGGATGTCTTCTATGCTCTTCTGGCTTCGGCGTCGTAGCGGGCGCGCATTTCGACATTCTGTCCGAGTCCTGTGTGGGTCAGCTGGACGGGTGCAGGTTGCATTTGTGCTGCACCTGCCGGACGATTTTGTGATTGATTTTTCATCCTCCCACCGGCTAGATACGTTTCATTAGTCGTTGCTCGGGCGTCTTAATTTCGCATGCGCATAATTTCTCACGGTCGGTCGTCATTCCCGTCTGTGGCCATGGCTAAATCAGTTCCGGTGTTGGACCTAATTCCCACTCCCCTACGCGTGAACGCGCACTGCCTTCCTAGCGTATTGCTAGTTGTAGTTTGACGAACCGAGGCGATTTTTACAAGCCTAGGTTCCCTCATCTTAGGCTTTGAGGAAACTGTCAGTAGGCTATTTAATTCATGTTTCATCAAAATATAAGTTATGTTGTGCTGCACTTGAGAGCCTATACGATTTGTATGTCGTGCTGTAAAGTCCGAATGATTGTCTCAAGAAAATAGACGTACTTTGGAGCTGCACTTGAAAAACGATGTTGATGTCGATGTTGTGCTACACTGTCCTATTATCGAAATGAGGGTAATATGTGAATTATGTTGTAGTTGCGACTGCTGTTATGACACTGTCTGGTAAAAGCGAGAATCCTTCTGTGTATTCATTTGTACGAATCACTTTTAGTAGAACTATTCACTTCTGATTCTTTATTACGTTGTACTTGCTGTTATAGGTATACTTACTAAATGCACTATATGCCAATAAATTGGCATATAATCGTCTGGTAAATGAGTATAGCTACATTATTTTACAAATGTAGGCTATATAAAAAGGCCCCTGCTCACAGGTCCCTCCTACCAGAATTCAACTTCTATTTCCCTCTCAGTAAACTACTTACATTTAGTCATTTTTTTAAGCAGACGCTCTTATCCAGAGCGACTTACAGTAAGTACAGGGACATTCCCCCCGAGGCAAGTAGGGTGAAGTGCCTTGCCCAAGGACACAACGTCATTTTGCACAGCTGGGAATCGAACCGGTAACCTTCAGATTACTAGCCCAACTCCCTAACCGCTCAGCCACCTGCCTCCATACTTGCCACACAACTGTTTTGTGTTTACAATCATATCCATTTTATAGATCCTGCTTCCCACAGCCTAGTTTGTGTCTTCTAACTTGCAATGTACAGTGCTTGGTTTTAGTACCTGATAAACCAAGCCTGGACCTTCCCTTTGTGAATGGCTAGTGAAAAACATCTAATAAATGATGACATTTTGATTGGTTCCATCACATTTATTTTAAACAAAAAACTATAATGATATATTTAACAAAAAACAATATTTAAAAAAAAGTTTGAGGCTTGATCATGAAAACAGATCAGGGCTGTTTACGGCAGGCAGCACAGACATATTCCTCTCAGTTGGATTTTAGCACAACAGTGATGGAACCTTCTGAGGCAGCTGTCACAGCCAACCTGAGATTTTGGATAAACATTAAGATTAATTTGTGGAATGATAATGAATGATCAAACATTAGGAATGGCAAAAACTGTCACTGTCACCTACAATAACATTACCACTTATACAAAGAAATACCAATGCTTCATTATAAATGTGTCTAGTAGTGAAAAAAGTATTGTATTCAATACCAGTTGACAAGCTATTACCCAGTTAGTGTCGCCATCCAGATTGTCCACATCCCCGCATAGTTGGGGTGTGTCAGATTTTATAGCCCCAATATATGGGGGGGGGGAGGATTTCGGCAGATATGAAAAACAGTGTTGCCAAAATCCTACTCCCCTTCTAACTTTTACATTTATGCAACTAGTATCAAAAGCTTTTTATGGCACACTCTACAGTGCATGAGGAGCCACCAAAATAATTTTGGGGTGTGTCATTTTATAGGGTTATTTTTAGGGTTTTCGTTTTCCACATGTGGAGTTTGAAACTCCACCAACTCCAACTGGACCACTGTGGCAACCTTTACTTGGAACTTGTCGTAGTCCTTAACATCTGTACTTGTGTCACAGTCAACGTAGTCTTGGAAGTCATTGTTGTACTTGAGAAACCTTTCTAATTGCACTGAATGTGAAAACTGAGTGACAGGCCTGCAAAAGCTAGGTTTCTTGCATGTTTCAGTACCATCTTTATAAATGGCTACAAGCACTCTCTTTGCCAGTGGTCCAGGGTCTGGTGGTGGACATGTGTCCTTTTTAGACGACTCCATTTGGGCCACTGCAATAAAAAAAAGGAAAAAAGCATCAATACAGGAAGAACATCATAGCAATAAGTCCCTTTAAAACTAGAAGGTCTGTATTATGAGGAAAATGTTTGCTTCACTTTCTTATGTATAAAATGATTGATGACTTGTATAATCATTTTTATTTTTGTACTTAATTTTACACAAGTAATAAACTTGACTTAAATCAAATTTAACTTATAATATTGTGATTTATCAAATTCAAGTCTGGCAACAATGGATTATTATTCTGTTATTTTCTAGAATTTCGACGAGTCATAGGCTATAGCACATTTACAAGATGGCGGTGGCAAAGAAACACTGCACTAGCCGAAATATATCAAATAATGGCACATTGTCAGAAGCACATATGACATATTTCCCGCTTATCCATTTTCAAGAGGTTAAATATTACATATGGCCTATTATAAATATATATATTTACGGCACTAATAATCTGATCCAATAGCAGGCAAAATTATTCTATCAAAGTATGAAAAAAAAAATGTCATGCCTTTCAAGCTAACGCTGATGTATGCTACACCACGTTAATGGCCTGAGGGGCAAGCCAGCCAAACAAGAAAGTCATGGCGTGATTTTCAAATTCAATATCAACTGCCCTGACAAAATAAAATTTGAAGTTTACTCCACACGGATTTAACAGATTAAAATACAAGTAAACTTTATATCAAAAGGCTTTACTCTTCATGAAAACTTTTCAAAGGTTTTGCTAGTTGCTTGAGCACAGACTTAACACATCCTTATATTCACTAAAATTACCTTAAAGCTAGATAGCTATCAAAGCTAGCTATAGTTTTTTGGAGCTGCTCGGCCATTATCTTTTCCAGCACATTAATATGGAGTCACTTTAGCAGATATGGCTCTCTGCCGGCCCAAATTGACTTTGCTAACGTAAAATAACCTAATTTTAAATACTAAAACTCTCCCCCGCTAGTCTGCATGTAAATGAGTCAGAGCTAACTGTTAGCTTAAGCTTCATATGTTAGCTAATAGCAGCTAGCTAGCTAGCTGGGCTAACATTGCATTCACGACAGCCATTCGTTATACTTCGGGCCAAGTCGACATTTTAATATTGAATATTGCATTTGCCTCACTTACAAACATCATACTGCTACGAATGATCACGTTAAAAGCTAATTAACATACTGTTCATTTTACCTGCTCATCAGTTCTGCTGCTCCGTGAAACTGTCCGTTAATTCCAGAAGAAAGAGTTCTCGTCTCAGCAGAAGCGGGAATCGGATAAGCAACTTGATTGTAGAGTTACGTGGACCAGGATAGTTGTTTCGCTATCGATTTTGACGTTTAACACGCAATTTATACTTTTGCATAAGTAGCCTACTACTTGCTACATGCTTCGATAGCCAAACAAATGTCCTGGTGCACGTAACTCTGTCAGGCTATTGTATTTTGTACTTCTGTCGATCAATTTCTTGTTAGTTACTGCATCCATTCAGCAACAAAGTGTAGTACCAACCCTTTCCGTTTTGAGTTAATGTCATGTGTTTTTGAGTTAATGTAATGTCGTTTCCCATTTGGGGGAGCGTGTCCTTGTATTGGGGGGAGGTGAGCAAGTCATCCTATTTGGGGGGAGTTGACTCGTATTTGGGGAGAGTGTTTTCATTTGGGGGATGCACTCATGTTAGTGGGTGTGATTTGCACTTACGGTGATTACCACCGTAGACAGGACTTCAGTAGATCCAATGCAGTCAATTTACACTGGGTAAATTAAAACCAATCTGCACATAGCAAACATTAACAGTTCAATATTAGTTATCAATTCAACTTATCCAAATATCACACAAATCATCCTCCCTAATTGTATCCCTTCCCATGGTAACGCTGCAACATAGCCATGCTACAGCGAGAGACAACAAAAAGGCCCGACTACCAAATGCGGCCGGTTCTCTCATTTACTGTTGCTAATTCGCATTTTGTTCAACAAAACCACGCTAGTCTAAATGCAAAACATACCCCAAAGTAAAATAAAAAATCGTTATTTCTTTACAATAGGTAGTTATTCATTCTAGCTGCACAATATCACCACGTGTTATCTGCCACGTTACACATGAGCAAAATACATTCTGACCATTTCAATAAAATACAAACTATAACTTCACATATCAGCATATATATATATATCTCCGATTGGTTTTAAACTAATTCTTTCAAATACAGTTGGTTTCCACTCAAAACAATATATTTCTGTTCAAATTCAATTATATTCGTTTTGACCATGCTAGGGCTAAGCTACAACATATCACCACGATGTCACGTTAAAAAGAAAACTTACCGAAGACATCAGATGAAAGAACAAAACAAAATGTAGCTTCCACTTTTTATCTATATGGATTCTTTGCAGATGAAAGTAACTTTACTGTCTCAAATTATTATATTCTAACTTAATTCTTTTATTTTGCTTCTGCGTGTTTGTGTCGACAACTCTGCTCTTTTCGTATGCTCTCCTTCTGTGCTCTAGAACTTTTTTAACCTGAACACCCTGTTACAGCGTCCACTAGTGGATATAAAGGGGTATTGCACTAGCGTGTCATATTAACCAAAAACAATGCAGCTCCAATCATGTAATTATATTTGATTACCTTTTCTATGTAAAAGTTACATATGTTACACTTAGGTCACTTTTTCAAAACTCTTCACAAAGTTCTCCTAACCAACTTTCAGCTCGGCACAGCAGTTCATTTCACATTCAAAATGCACTAAAACTACCAGATCACTTCATACATGTCTCAAATCAACTCATTGTTCCATAACACTAGCAAAGGTTGACAGCCAACAAACATACTTTGTCACCCACAAAACAATGACTTAAAAATCACTAACAACAGGTAGCATTATACAATGTTTTATTATGTAAAACAAGGACACCTCTCTACTGTTTAGAATTCACTGCAATATATGTTACTGGAATGAATCAGACATAATGCAGTATGCTTCAATATGTTGTATATCTTTCTTTTTTTTCTCACCAATTCCAGAATACAAGAATTTGTATACACACCATCCACTGATACAGATACAATAGGAATGCTACTGTAATCTTCTGCATTTGGCCATAGGTTCTCATCCACATCACATCTTATGTCATCTAGGGCAATACACCTAGGAAAGAATCTTCTGGCATGCCTGATCCATCCCTGGCAATGTCCAGGCATCCAGCATTCATTGCGTCCAGGAGGTACATTTGATCATGTGGATGGTGGTCATACAATAAACCTTCCACCTCCATGAGGAAAATAATTGTTCTATGGGGTTGAGGAATGGAGAGTAAGATGGGAAGAAAAGTGACACCATTCTGGGATGGGCTGCAAACCACTCGGTGACTGCACGGGAGTGGTGAAATGCCACATTGTCCGATACAAATGTTGGCTGATTTTTTCTCTCTGCATCCCTTTCCTCACCCAGCACAACCCTTCCGTAGAGATCATTTATATCATTTTATTTTTGATTCGAAATATATTTCATTACAATATTACTGTAGAAATTTAGCAAATTTCTGTCTTATTCAGTTTTGTATTATGTTATTGTTTTGAACTGAAGTTTAACAGTTTTGAAAACAGTATTTTAGCATGTGCAAATTGACCTGTAGGTACATAGAGTTTTGGCAGTTGTTGTGTCGAAGTGAGAAAAGAATGAATGTAATTTGAAAGATGTTGTCATTGAATGCATTTTGTGCCAAAACAATGATAAACTAGAGAGGGTACAATTTCTGGGGAAATTGTAGGGTGTGCCTGCTTGCGTTGGTTGCACAGGGTCCGTTTTTTAATGAAATTTTTACAACTGATATTTCTGTATATTTTACATAAAAATGCATACTTATTATTTATAAAGATTACATAGATTTAAAAGCATCTTTTTTTTGCTGGTCATTTACAAATCAAAATACGAGTGAAGTGTAGAATGAAATAGATGTCTTCTCATTTCCCCTGCAAGAGGCAGCCTCATAGCTGAATCAAAACGAATACATTTGGCAGACAGGTGTAAAAATGTACCTAATCTCTATTACTTAAACGTCCTTTTAAGTTTTTCCCTTCTCGTGATATTTTCCGGCATTTAGCCTACTCATATTGCATTCTTTCATTAATAAAGTACCCCCTTTGAAGATTATTCTACGACGTTACCGGCAGTAGAATATGGAATCGCGATTCAAACAGTACCATCTGCTAACTGAAAATATGCCCCCAAAAACCTAAATAAGCTTGACATTTATTTAGTGGAAAATCGCTTGTTAAAAAGCTCACAGGTACTAGTAGCGATCATTGTCAGTAACAACGCAAAATGCGATATAGCCCTGTGTGGAGAAGCTGCCCCGGTAAATTGTACTACTACAGTACAGTACTAGACTGGCAGTGCTCGTCTTGGTAGCGATTGCGTTGGTTGAATTGGATGTAACGTTCCGTTGTACGGTTTAGGCTGAAATTAATTATTTTCATGAACAGATGAACAGAACAAAGTTTAGGCTGTGGCAATGAAGTTCAGGTTAGTAGTTAGACGTTTGACTTCCTAAACAGCTGTGTAGTGCTAGATGTTTTTGCAGTGTGTCTCGCGTAGGCTACAGCGTTGCAGTGAGCAACACTGGTTTGTAACCACAGGTAATGATAATTTCACCAACAAATCGTTTACTTGTAATGTAATCCTAAATCCTACAACGAAAATGTATTTGTGAGGAATGTTTATTTTAACGACTGAAAACAGATGCATCATAGACCAATGTAGTATGTGTTGCCCGGGCAACAGAGGCTAATGTCATTATGCTAATGCTTCAGTGAAATAGTAGACTACCGTTTCCGAAAGTAGACGTGGGCCTACTTCCTTAATAATATCAGCTAATATTGTACATTACAAATCACAATTGTGTGTCATATCACAAAGTAAAATGAGTAAATAGTTATCACCCTGGCCTCTTTGCTTGTGGCGTTTCTGCAGCTGCCTTGCAGTAAAGCTATAGTTAGCCTAGCTATCCCCCAAGTTAACAGATGCGAAACGAATGTTCTGCTAAAGGTAGTCACGCGTGTTTTCGTGACGTTAGTAACGTCAGTGACAGTGGCTAGCAAATTAGCCACCGTTAGCTTCACTTTTCGCCACAAAACTTTACTTGAGCCTAAAACCATGCAACGGAACGTAAATCCCAATACAAGCAACTCAATCGCTACCAAGACGAAACTTTTGACACCTAGGTTGTCTATGTAGGCCAAATATTGACTGAGTTTTAGGGGGGCAAAAAGAAATAATAATAATAATATATATGTGAGAGAACAAAGGTTGTGCCCTTGCCGAAGGCAAAGCACACCCAATAATATATATGTGAGAGAACAAAGGTTGTGCCCTTGCCGAAGGCAAAGCACACCCAATGATCCACAGTTTAGCCCACATATACTTCTGTTGTGCTAACTGTGTGAAGAGTTTTGAAAACGTGACTTAAGTAGGCTATTGGGAAATGTGTCCTAGCGCAGTGTTTTTCAAAGTCTGGGTCCCGATGAATATTGGGTCGGCAAATATGTTTTCATAATGATTTTGTCATAGGTTTTTGTAAATGACTTCACAACCATTTTCTAGTAGTGCTTTGTTTCCTGTTTATTTCCCGTTTTATATGGTATTTTCTTTCATTTTGAAATGATTGCGCAACAAGCTGGTGCTAGGTGCTGTAATCGGACGTAGCCTACTTGCAGAAGAAGAAGTTTGGAAGGATAGCGCACTCACGTGTAGCTCACAGAATAAATACGGAGATAAGATAAAGATAATTAATTAGCAGTACAAAATATAAAGATAATTAGCAACTGTTTGATGAGGGAACAAGGTTTGTTTGATTAATATGTCTAAGTTTAAGTTGTTCATATTTCATGTTTGTAATTTGCTATGCGCCAATGGTGATTGCTAATGCTACAGCACTGATAATCGTCAGTAATGATGTCGTGTTTGTTGCTAGCGATAAAAGGTTTATTGAAAGGTAATTGAAGCACATCATGTAAGAGTCACTAATGTTAATGTATTTGTATCTGCAGCTCATACGGTGTTTTCGCAAAACAAGGTTTGAATAAAAGGAATTGTAAACCATCAGTTATAGAGACCATCTTTTCAACCGGGGATGCTACAGTTTTCTGTCAGGGTTAAACTTGTTATTATTGACAGTAATAACTGCCACAGCCACATGGGGCGTTATACTAAACTGAGCACTATGTGTAGGTCAAGCCAGAGCTTGACCAGACGGGCTCTGGTCAAGCCTACGTCAGACAAAATAACCGCTGTACGTTGAGAACGTGTTGATCTGAGTAGCATGTGCCACTGCCGCTATAGAAGATTTTATAGATTTAGGCCTATAGCTATAGATTTTTTTTGCCATTTATTTCCAACTTTTCATTTTACTTTAGCTTGACATGGCTAGTTAAAACATCAGCATGGATCGTTTTGTTATCAGAAAAAGAGGTCTAGAATCAGAACCACTTATTGCTAGCACTGCTGCTAGGCAAGCTCCCGCCAGTGAGACTAGCCATCCCGATCGTATTGTACCCGCTGATGCCAAACACCTTGAGAAAAACTCCTGTGAGAGTAATGCCAGAGTGTCAAGAGATGAACCAGCTGAAAAGAAAAGAAAATCAGTGACGAGAGGATACAAGGACTATTTTTTGAAATATGGTTTTGTTAATTGCTCCAATGCCAACCAGGATGCAAGGCCTGTTTGTGTGTTATGTGGGGAGAAACTTGCAAACGAGAGTCTGAGGCCATCCAAATTAAAAATACATTTAGATACTCGTCACAGCGAGCTGGCAGGAAAGCCACTTGACTTCTTTCAAAGGAAAGCAGAATAAATGAAGTCTTCTGCTAAGGTTCTTAATAAAAACCTAACATTGAATGAGAAAGCACAGTTAGCCTCTTGTATGGTTTCGTACCGTGTAGCCAAAGAGAAAATGCCCCACACTGTTGCGGAGAAATTAATCCTGCCTTCAGCTATAGACATGGTAAGCGCAATGATAGACGAAAAGACAGCTAATAAATTAAAATCGATCCCCCTCAGTGACAACACTGTTTCTAGAATTACTGATGTTTAAGACAACCTTGAAGAGCAATTTATATCTAGATTAAAAACAGCGGGCGATTTCTCCATCCAATTGGATGAAAGTACAGATGTTTCAGACAGCGCAACGTTGCTTGTTTATGTGAGATACGCCTGGGGAAATGAGTTTTTGGAGGACATGTTGTGCTGCTTGACTCTCCCTACTACTACCACAGGTGAACAAATATTTGCTCAACTGAATGACTATGTAGTTAGCAAGTGCGGGCTTGACTGGACTAATTGTAAGGGAATAACGAGTGATGGAGCCGCGAACATGACGGGGAAAAACAGCGGAGTTGTGAAACGAATCCAGGAGGCAGCTGGGCAAGAAATCATCTGGAATCACTGCTTCATCCACAGAGAGGCATTAGCAGCAAAAGGAATGCCTCCAGAACTTGACAGTACATTAAAAGAAGTGGTGAAAGTTGTAACCTTTATTAAAAGTAGCGCACTCAACAACCGGCTTTTTGATGCAATGTGTTCGGACATGGGAGCGGAACACACACACTTACTGTTCTATACAGATGTACGCTGGCTGTCTAAAGGTAGAGTGCTTACCAGAGTGTATGAACTCAGGAATGAAATACACGCGTTCCTCCTTGAGAAGCGATCTGCTCTTGCAGATTTGTTTACTGATGAGTGGATTTTTACCCTATCATACCTTGCAGATATATTTTCGTCACTAAATGAACTGAATTTGAAATTGCAAGGACAGCGTGATGTTTTCAGAAACTGGGAACAGGTGCTTGCTTTCCAAAAGTCGCTGAAGCTGTGGCATGCGCGACTCAGTAGGCCCAAACCCAGCTACTACATGTTTCCAACTATGTTACAGCACATAGAAGAAAATGAGTTGAGTGACAACAGTATCAAGCGGATGACTGGCCTTATTCAACTACATTTGACAGCGCTTAAAGACAACTTTAATCGCTACTTTCCAGAAGAGAGGTTTGATGGTACTTTGAGGGACAAGAAATGGATTAAAAACCCCTTTGATTTTGAAAGCCCACTGTCACTCCTTGAGCTGACCTTAACTCCATCTGAGGAGACTGAGCTACTACAGCTGACCAGTGACAGTACATTGAAAACACGACACAAAGTCATGAAGTTATCGCCATTCTGGCTGAGCATCGCATCTGAATATCCAGTGCTAAGTAAAGCAAGCATTTTTGCTGCTTTTGCCTTTCACCACTACATACAAATGTGAAGTTGGATTTTCCACTCTGACAACAATAAAGACAAAGCACAGAAATAGACTGAACTCTGCAGCTGATATGCGCGTTGCACTCTCATCCTGCACACCTGACTGGACTGTAATATTGAGGAAAACGAAGCAGGCGCACCCGTCACATTAGCACCTAAGTAGCATTTATATGAGGAGTCTAATACTTTTTTTTGGGGGGGGGGAACCTGATCTTTGGGGGGAACCTGATCTTTGTTATTTTTGTGATTAAAACATGTTTTTATAAGACCGTTCTGTGATGATAATACTGTCAATATTGAGAAAATTAATGTGTTATTACTGACGACAATTAGATTAGATTGGTAATGACCCTATCACTACGTGACTTACCTCTGATCTTGACGAATCACTTAAAGGCAAGTAGTCGGCCCACCCTATCAGAAGTTCGCTTCTCCACGGACGCTAGTTAAAGCTGTCTGATGCCTGCGTAAGTGCGTGACAGATTTTTCACTGCTGAAAACCTAGAAACTAAAAAAGTATGTCGAGTTTCGGAGTTAAGTCGTTATGTTAGCCTGGCTTCAGAAAAGGTACTAAAAGAACGCGTGTGCCAGAGCCAGACAAGTCAACAGAGGTCCAAGTCCAACCAGAAACATCGGATCATGAGCTTCAAACAAATACATATGCATGGCCGCGGAAACTAGGGGTGCTGAGGGTGCTGCAGCACCCCCTGACAGCACGAGAATTTAAAATGATATGACTTGAAAATCCACCACCGCGGCACAGCCCCGCAGTAGCGGACTGGCCATCGGGAGCACCGGGAGAAGAATAACGATGGAAAACCAGGCTAAGAAACGTAAGGGTGGGGCTGAAAAATGGAGGCAAAAAGACATCACCTTCACTAGACAAGGTTTTACCAATGAAAAAACGGCTGTGTTTATTTAACATAAAGCTCAAAAACTATTTTGCGCTCAAATAAAGGCCCAAAATTTTGGCTCGCGCGCTGTGCGCACTCGCAGTAAATGTGGAAGTAGGCTACCTATCTTTCTTTCCAAACTAGCATCACATCAAACACAGACTGTACATGCATTAGCAGGGCAGCTGTGGTGTCGTAGATACTTTAGAACTAATTATTATGTTAAAACTTAAACAAATAAATAATAACGGTAGGGAAATGGTACATTTGCAAACACCCCTTTTCATATCATTTGGGTCGCGATGGTTTGTCATTTTGAAAATGTGGGTCGCTGAAAAAAAAGTTTGAAAACCACTGTCCTAGCGGACCCTGGCCTCGCCAGCAGTGCACACGGACCAAGCTTGCTTCTTTGTTGAGGCAGGAGGACTCAGTATAGTATTTACTTGATACTTTATTTCACACGGTACAATACATGATTGCAATACTTGAATTTGGCATAATTGGTTCTGCTCGCAGCGGCACCTGCCGCACCCAACGGAGACACCGTCTCGACATCCGAGAAGAGAGCAGCGACGTATTCCCCCTACGATAGGAACACAGAATCAAGGGTGGAGGCCGGGGAGGCGGAGGCAGCAGATTACAGTTTTTTACAGTCGCTCTGCGAAGCTACGTTACATTGTTTTGATTTATGGCGTGTTACATTTCTTCAATGATTATAAAAAGATTTTCATGAGAAATCTCTATGTATGTGAACATGATTTGTAACAATTGTGGCAATTTTCTCCCACGCCTGTTTAACCGAAGCTAAATTGGGTGGGTTTCTTCTCCCATCTCCATCAGAATCAGGTTTATTCGCTATGTAGCCTACACAAACACGGAATTTACTGTGGCAGGAAGGTGCAAACAACAAACATATATGGGTCTTAAATTAAGTTAAAAAAAGTACAATAGTTAAACTAATTCCAAGAACTAAACAATTTAAAAAATAAAATATAGGTTAGGCTATATAAAAATAAGAATTTGAATGAGCAGCATGAGCGGGCAATTTAGTGCAATGAGAAAACTGCTCTGCCTTTCCCATACAATGTCACTTCTCTATCTGTTACGGCCCTGACTAGAACGTCGGTCTCCTCGGCTGTGAACCGCGCCTGGCAAATCCGCCGTTATAATAGCAATCCGCCATGGAACAAGCGCTGCTCTTAAAGGGAATGTGAGATGACGCTCTGATTGGTTTATTGCACGTTACGCCCAAACCACACCCATTAGTAATGTAGCTACTTCGGACCTACCCATTTTAGATTTGCGGCAGACGCAAGGTCATTTATCTCGCCGCCAAAATAGCAACCGAGCCGGAGTCCCGCCCACAAAGTTACTTGCGCTTTGCGTTTTGACACTTGCGTTTCAGATCGTTAAAATAGGGCCCGATGTGTTGGAGCCATAACCAGTCTTGGTACTATCTATTTATTTACAAGATGATTTGTATTAACTTTATTTTATTCTATTTCTTTCTGAATGTTAGATTAGACTTTGAGACTGGACTAACTACAATATGGCATCCCCGGCTCCTCCCAATTAGGTCACCTTCGCAGGTACAAGGAGGGGCTGGGTGAAGGCCTTTTGTTGGGAGCAGCAAGACAGTTGGACGGAACAGTTTAGTGACCGTAGCGTTTCCATAGTGCTATCATTTCTTGTTAGAAGTTTAAGTTTATTTGAAGTAGAAAGTCAACCACGGGGAATTATCAATTGTCTTTTGGACGTAATAAATACTGCAACTAATGAACGAAACATCTGGATCGCCGCGAGTGCTTATTCACCCTACGAGTCACAACCCTGCTCGAAATGGCGACTGAGGATCAGTGAGGCAGTCGCCACAACACGATGGCTTACCTAGCAAGCATCGGAAAGCTCTATGGCGATGCTGGACTCTGACATACTGAGTCAGATGTGTATGCAGAGGGAACAGCTCGACAGTTGCTTCAAGGGAAACAGCTGGCAAGAGGAGTAAGAAGCATAAAGCTAGCCTCTGAGGCTCTGTTCAGGCTCTTCTGGCAAGCCATGCAATCATGGCTTGAAAAACAAGGCCAATGTGCAATGACTGAAGCACAAGAGCAAATCCTACGAGATGTACAGCATGCATTTCATGGTAATGACAAGGTCACTGCTCAGCAGCTCATCGGTGAGGTGGAGACTGAACTTCCTGAGATCCAGAAGAGAATCCAGATGTTCACAAATAAGGGAGTTAAGCAATCAGCAAGCTTTGGATACTGGTTAATGTTCCTCAATGGTGCTGATCTATTGCTAAGGATTCTTCGTTCGGAGCGTGAAGCTGACTTTCAACTTCACCTGAATTGCATGTGTGAAGTCATGCCGTGGTTCAGAGCTGCTGGCAGGACCAATTATGGCAAGTACATGCCAGTCTGTTGCAGAAATGAAAGCACTTGAACAAGAACAACCAGAAGCATACACATTCATGCAGCAAGGTTGGTTTGTTGTTCGCCAGTCTGAGCATCGAAGCTTCAACTGTGTGGCTACTGATCAGGCACTGGAGCAAACCATTAATCGAGAAGGCAAGAGTAAGGGTGGAGTTGTTGGCTTCACATTACGAAAAGGAGCTCTCACAAGATGGTTGATCACAAGACATGTGACCACAGCATATGTGGATGCCATGAAAGAGCTTTGTGACACTGATGATCAGAGCCCGAAAGCACACAAGAAGCATGGAGCATCCAGAATGGACCGAGACGAAAGAGACATACAGAAGATAATGGAAGCTGTGGAGCAGGGACAGAATCCCTTTGATCTTGATAACATTCCTGAGGAACTGATCAACATTGCAAGTGGTCAGGTTGCATCTGAGAAAGTTGCAAAAGAGCTCTCAAGCTTCCTCCAAGATGGTGCAAAGCAGAATGCCATCTTTATTGAACAACGTCTGGCAAAATCAAAAAGAACAAAGAGCTTCTGGGAGCCAGAGAAAAGAAAACAGTGTGCAACCTTCAAGGACATGAAAACATCAGTTGGAGTCAGCATATCTAGAAAGGTTCACATGGACTCAGACGTGCTCTTTCGAAGATTACTGGCTGTCTCCAAGCAAAGAGAGGTGTATGATGATGGTTTTGGTTGTTGTCTTCATGTAGCTTGGGTAAGCCATGTTGAAAACAAAGTAGGCACAGAAGGCGGCTGTGACCCCTTCCTCTACTCCTGTTCCCCTGCACAGATCCACGCCGTCCACTTTGACCGTAACCTTCCTGGTAAAGGCCATCTTCCAGTCAGCGTCTTCCAACTGTACAGTTGGATAGGGACTTTGAGTGTCATACTGTTCAAATAAAACATAAATGTCACAACAATGGCAAAGTTAGCAAGTTATTAAAACCGATAGTTTCATGCAGCTCCTGACCATTATCACAGTTAAGCAAAAACAGTATGAAAGTGTAGTATGGCAATTTTTTTGGTTGGACACAAACAAGCTTAACCCAAAACCCCTTTCCATTGGATTAAAGGGACTAACTCCATACCTGTCCCAATGTAATGAACTGGTCAACCTTCTCTTTAAAGATGTGAGGCAACAGGATCAGCGCAGCACGGTCAACGTCTTTAAGACATTATAGTCATTTATAGGCTATGTAGTGCATGTAGTACATACAAGAATAAAACAGTAGACTACCTGGTAGATCCTCTGTCAGCACTTCCTCCCTTGCTTCTGTGTACATTTTGGCTAATGGGGATTTTCCTTGCACCAGCTTGACCACCTTAGGCACTATGCCAGTGAATCCCTCTTTCCAGCGTCTGTACAAGTTCACCGCAAATGGATGCATCCTGTCAACCTCATCACACAACTGAAAAGAGTTGACAGAAAGGAGAAATGCATTAAACTAATTTTACATCATCGTTTCAAAACTGAAAGAAAAAGTAGAAAGGAGGGGGGTACTGTCATTTAAATCAATTACCCCTGTGGGTGTTCTTAGGAAAGGGTATTTCTTCAATACGTCCTCCACTGTCATGCCATCTGCGATCTCCTTTCGTCGCCATGCAAAAGTTCACTGCATGCGGTCGTTGACCACGGAGGTGTCAGGTGTCATCTTCTCATACTGCATATGTAGGACTTGCACATGCCTCTCAATAGAGGACGCGTCCTCACCAATCACAGCAGGTACCTGTTGGAAATAAAAAGTAAAACAGCTCAACCTTTCAATGCAAAACAATTTTTTTTAAACTAAATTAGAATTTTGCAACCACACAAGGAGAACCACAGTTACTATTCACAAACACATCCTGTAAAATATTATCATGCACAAAAACCTTTCTAGTATATGTATATCTACATGGATCTACTCACTCGTGACTCAGATCTGCAACAGGCTCCTGCCGCTTCTGTAGACTCTCTGGCTCTCGTGACCGAACTTCTCTTTACTCCTTTTCACTTCGTCTTCATGAATCAAAGGGACAAGCTCCGCTTTGAAATTGCGTTTAAGTGACTGATGCCAGGTATGCTAACACAAAGACAACCCCCACAAATAAAAATCAATTATTGTATCCAATAAACACATTAAATATTACAATATGCATTATTGTATAATATACCATTAAATAAAAAATAATTACATTAGAAAATAACTAGCTGCATAAAATCAAACTTTATAACTTACATAGCCGTTTCCCTCCAGATCCTTAAGGACAGGATACTTCACAATGTAGGGGGTTAAATATTGGCTAAACAACCAAAACGAATTGCACATATTCTGCATTGTTGGGATACCTGTAGGAAAGACTAAATTAATGAATAAAGCCATTTATACTCTACCAACACACTCCCGTTTTAAACACACATTTGGCCCCGCATCTTAACTGACTGACATTTTCTCACCTCATAATACATAATATCTAGTTGATGTTACTTTTATGCAATGATAGTGATGACAACAAAAATGGGTTTTCTAAAATGTTAAAATGAATAAAAGACATACTGACTTACATTGTGTGTTCTAAAACTGCTTAATGCAGAACACGAATGATCGTATGTCGATCTTTGCTGGACTTCTGACATGCTTCCTTTTTGTCAAGTCTGGTCTGAAGATCTCTCGGGAAAGGAGGAATAAGAAAACCAAGAGGCAGTCTGCCACTTGCCTCATTTCTAATAAGGGATGGGGAAGGGAGGGGATGAAAAACACATAATTCTAATTAGCAACCAAGGCAATCATATATTCATTGTCATACTTCATTATATGTCAAAATATACTGTATAAAACATTTTTGTAATTCTTTCAGTGTAAAAAACCTACCTGTCTGTTGACAAAGGTTGCTCAGTGTTAACATCTGGCACTGGTACTAAAGTAAGTGTTACATGCTGTAGCTCCTGTACAAATGTGTTGAATTTCAGTTGCTTTTTAAATGACCCAGAAAAAGGAATGCCACCATATGTTCGGTCAAGCAGCACACTGTCTCTCCATCCACTTCATTGTCTGAAAAGAATAGCCAAAATAGGCATGCACAGAGAGAGAGTAATTTTTCTGAAGAATTTTAAGTTAGATATTAAAGAAAATAAATATACACATCCTGTACAAAAAGCAAGGTTAACTACTTTAACATTCAATGGTGAGCTAAGAACATACAATATTTTACACATCAATAGCTAACGTAACCCTAACATGTTACTGTCGACATGGACATTACAGCTGTAAACGAATTACGATTTTTGGGTGTGCTTTGCCTTCGGCAAGGGCACAACCTTTGTTCTCTCACATATATATTTGGGTGTGCTTTGCCTTCGGCAAGGGCACAACCTTTGTTCTCTCACATATATCTTCTTATTCTTATTATTTTCCCACCCCTAAAACTCAGTCAATATTTGGCCTACATAGACAACCTAGGTGTCAAAAGTTTCGTCTTGGTCTCGATTGCGTTGCTTCTATTGGGATTTACGTTCCGTTGCACGGTTTAGGCTGAGCTCAAGTTTTTGGGGCGAAAAGTGTCTTCTGTCAACGAAGGGTAGCAGTGCTAGCCTACGTCACTACGTCAGCACACGTTAGCAACGACGCATGGATACAACGTGATAGAGACGGTCTAGCACGCAAATTGGAGCTTGGATTATGAGTGAAAAATGCCAACCCCCAAAATTACCAACCATTGGGTTTTGTTGAGAAAGCAATTTCGAGTGGAACTGCCATCTCGGATTTTTTATTTAGGTTCTGAAAGTCTTTGTAATTTGAGCGAGTGCGGGTCGCCCGTGAGACTGCCTAGGCGGCAGCCATGCAAGCGTCATAGTAGTTTAGTATTTTCGTATTTTTATAGTTCGGTCAATTCTACACCACAAAACAGAAGGAGGGCAATGTTATGACGATATGACTATTGTGAAGACAGCCAGATGGTGAGATTTTAATGTAGGTTGCTGTAAAAACTTGGATTGGTTTGCTACGTGAGAGCCCCGTCAGCCTCCGTTGACGATTGCGTCAGCTGTTGTCGATCTTTGATGAGTATTTTCTTAATTTCGTACCAGGGTCAATTCTACATCAAAAATCAGAAGGAGGGCAGTGTTATAAAGATATGGCGATTGCGAAGACAGCCAGCGCGTCAGCATATTTTTGTGATTTGTGTAAAACTTGGAATTTGAGTGACACCACAGCTTGTTTTGACGTTAGCCTCAGTCAGACTCGGCTCACCCACTGGCAGTGTGTACAGTAGTACTGTCTTCAATGCCACAGCTAAACTTTATGTCAAAAGAAACGTTCTCATTTCCGGCGCTTTCAAACAATCAGTGAAATGTGGAGCAACAGCAGCTAGCTTGCCTCTAGCAAACTTATTTTGAATTAGCCATTTCCCCCTACATTAATGTCAAACTTATTTATGTTTTGGGGCATATTTTCAGTTAGCAGACGGTACTGTTTGAATCGCGATTCCATACTGCCAGTGACAACGTTGTTACAGTAGCTTGTTTCAAAGGGGGTTTGCAGCTGTTTCAAAGGGTGTTCTTAATGAAATATGCAATATGAGTAGGCTAAATGCTTGAAAATATCACTAGAAGGGAAAAACTTACAACCGACGCAAGCAAGCACACCCTACAATTTCCCCAGAAATTGTACCCTCTCTAGTATTATTATTTTTATTATTATTATTTATTTTCCCACCCCTAAGGATCAGTCAATATTTGGACTACATAGACAACGTAGGTGTCAAAAGTTTCGTCTTGCTAGCGATTGAGTTGCTTGTATTTTTATTTACGTTCCGTTGCAGTTTAGGAGGTTACAACATTTTTGTGGCAAAAAGTGTCTTCTGTCAACGAAGGGTACTCAGTGCTAGCCTACGTCACTACGTCAGCACACGTTAGCAACGACGCATAGATACAACGTGATGGAGATGTTCTAGCACGCAAATTGGAGCTTAGATTATGAGTGAAAAATACCACCCCCAAAAATTCCCAACCATTGGACTTTGTTGAGAAAGCGATTTCGAGTGTAACTGCCATCTCGGATTTTTGATTTAGGTCGTGAAAGTCTTTGTAATTTGAGCGAGTGCGGGTCGCCCGTGAGACCGCCTAGTCTTTTAGGCGGCAGCCATGCTAGAAAGCGTCATAGTAGTATTTTCGTAATTTTATAGTTCAATTTTACACGAAAAAACAGAAAGAGGGAAATGTTATGACGATATGACTATTGTGAAGACAGCCAGGTGGTGAGATTTTAATGTAGGTTGCTGTAAAAACTTTGATTTGTTTGCTACGTGAGAGCCCCGTCAGCCTCCATGGACGATTGCGGCAGCTGTTGTCGATCTGCGTCTGATGAGTATTTTCTTAATTTTGTACCAGGGTCAATTCTACATCAAAAATCAGGAGGGCAGTGTTTTAAAGATATGGCGATTGCGAAGACAGCCAACAGGGTCAGCATAGTTTTGTGATTTGTGTAAAACTTGGAATTTGAGTGAGACCGCGACTTGTTTTGACTGTTAGCCTCAGAGTCAGACCTTGCTCGCCCACTGGCAGTGTGTAGTAGGCTACTGTCTTCTATGTCACAGCTATGGCTAAACTTTATTATGTCAAAAGAAACGTTCTCATTTCCGGCGCTTTCAAACAATCAGTGAAGTGTGGCTAGCAACAGCAGCTAGCTTGCCTCTAGCAAACTTCTTTTGAATTAGCCATGTCCCCCTAAATTAATGTCAAAATTATTTACGTTTTGGGGGGCATATTTTCAGTTAGCAGACGGTACTGTTTGAATCGCAATTCCATCTGAAATACTGCCAGTGACAACGTTGTTACAGTAGCTTAAGGTTCGCTTGTTTCAAAGGGTGTTCTTAATGAATTATGCAATGAGTAGGCTAAATGCTTGAAAATATCACTAGAAGGGAAAACGGACCCACCTGCAACCGACGCAAGCAAGCACACCCAACAATTTCTCCAGAAATTGTACCCTCTCTAGTTTTTTTTAATCTGCGGCTTCTCCTTCAGGCATGAGCTGAAGTCAACGCAAGACGTGGGGAGGGGGCAGGGGGCACACACGAGGGCTTCACCTAACAACTAAAGTTAGCCTACAAACGAAAGTTAAAAGCTAATATAGAATTCCCTTAACTCTAAATTACTCAACTAAACACTCCTTTTTAGACAGTTCTCTATACAACGGCACTTCGCCAGCTCCACAATTAATTATCTAATGAATTAACATGTTTTCATCAACTAACGTTATGTGCAACACTAACCTTGAATTACAAGTGCCTTCATGTTTTGGCAAATATTTCCTACTGACCTAACGTTAGCTAGCTAGCAGGTAACGTTATACTGAGGTAAGAGGGGAAAAAATTTAATAAACATAACGTTATCATATGAGTGTATTTCAACGCTAGCTTAACACTACTTTGTCTAGCCAATGAAAATACACGATCATGTGTGATGGGATCTGTAGTCGAGGGGAGGAAGGGATGGGGGCTAGCAAACTTTGCGAAGAGTTCAACAAAACATCCAGCAGGTGGTGGTATTCAGTCAAATTTAAATTTTATCACATAGTTTGGAGATGTTGAAGCGTGATATGTTATTGTGGAGGACATAACTACGTCCCGGATATGTTGACAGCATTGATGGTCAGTTTGGTGACCCGGGATCAAGTTAATATCCCCGGAAAAACAGCAGCGGCCAGTGTTTAGAAGTGCGGTCGGGTTTGGACAAGGGTAGCGCACGGCTAATTTACCGGCGCCAGCGTCATTTTATCTGTAGTAAAGGCTATAAGACAATAAAAGTAGTAATTATTCCATCAGTATTACTTTCACTTGCAACTCCTGAGACTGAGAATGTGCCCAGTTGTTTCAACACCTCCTGTTTGAGTTCATCATCACAGCTATCTTGTAGTTCTGCAGATTACCAGTCGGATGGCACGTCAATGTCATCACAGGACACTGTCATACTAAGCCCTCAAAGGGCATCATGGCCAAATGAAATTGTCATTCCACTTTTCTCAGTTGCGACAGAGGCAGTACTGAGGAATGGCAATGAAGACTTTGCGAAAGATGGCACAGTTCTCAACAACACCTGTGTCAGGTCTGAAATAATGTTCAGTCAAGACAATCACGTATTAGATTTGAGCATTTATTGTTACATGGCATGGACATGTAGATTTAACTTTGGCGGAGTGGATGATCTAAGGGAAGCGCTCCCTGCCTCCTCGATGCAACACATCCATACTTGTCATATGAGGATGGATGTATATCCTAAAATACAAAATGGGAAATTACAGGTCGAAGCTTAGAAATCTTGGATTTCCTGAAGTTACATGCAACTCTCTCACGGCCTGGTGAGAGGAAACCAGCACAACATGTCAAAAAAGCACGGAAAGGAGAAGTGATTTATCTCCCACACTATCCTTCAGGAGAAAGCACTGAACACCAAGAGCAACAGCGGCTACTTATTCTGTCTGAATGGAAGAAAGATAGCATGACCATCAAGGAGTTAATGGCCAGCACATTTGTGCATAGAAGACATGATGTCGTCAGTCTTCATTTGAGCATCAAAGAGATCCAGGAGAGGTGGCCTGCCTTGTTTGACGTGTCACATGTGAGTAATTAGCATTTCTCTTACAGAGTATAACACAAACACATATTGGCAGAAAATGCTCAAGTTTGTAATGCATTTTACACCTTGCATTGATAAGCCTTTTCTCTCTTTATTCCATTTATAAGCCATTAAGCATCTGATTTCAGTTTACAGGCAATTTCCCTACAAATGACTTAAATGCATTTTAAGTTCAAAGTATCTTGAATTGTTAAAAATATAGAAGTCTTTAAAAAAGCATGTCCAACACAGATGACAGAAGAGTTAGACTAAAGTAAATAGTGGGGATAATTTAGATTCTGCCTTATTTAATGGATTGTGATTTTAAGCAGTAATCATAATTCTAATGTAAAGTTACTCAAAAGGGTAATTCCAGGATTTTTGAACCTGGGCTTTATTTTTCCATGTCTTTGGGTGCACATTTACAACACAAGTTCCATATCGCTTGGCCATTTAGTTTGTCCCTTTTAAGATTGCTCTGGGTTGTCCTTTTATTATTTTATTCAAAGTAGATGTGTATACAATCTGTGTCTCACCCTGTCTGCAGACGGTGACCTGTTGTGTAACGGTAGAATGCTAAAAGATATGGTATTTTTTGTGTAAATGATAGAAATGGTTGGAGTGATGTTTTTGCATCTAACAGGTTCAGATTGTTTCAAGTTTCTAGCAACATTGTGAATAGGATACCTTAAGTGGTAAGATGGACATTTGGCAATAGGTTAAATGACCGTTGATGATTCAAGATTTAAAAAAATCGCAATTGGTTGAATGGTTCAGTTGGCTCCAGCTCTTTTAAGAAAAGTGGCCAAATTGCTAGGTATTGCAACAAAGGTCTTGTTCTAATGCACTTTTCGCTTAGTTGCACTATACTGTGTCAGTGATGTTGCTGCTGGTGTTTCACATGTGCATGAGGAGCTTAAAAAAAAAGAATTTCTTTCTGGCAAATGTAGTCAAATAAAATGTTCATGTATTGTGAGATCTTGGTCATACTTAATTTTTTTTAGGTTAACATTTATTGACATCAAGTAGAAAACACCTATATAATGTAATAAATTGAGTAAAATAAATAAGTCAGTACAACACATATTTTAAATAAATCATAGGCAAGTATTCAGTTATATCATACTAATGGTTTCAGTTGAATCTACTCACTTTCTTTTGTGCCTTCTGCTAATGTTTTCTATATGGTTTACAAAGTCTTTCAATTACATGTACTTAGTTATATTTGGTAATTATACTAAATCAATTCATTCCGAAATGATTACTAATATTACTTAATATACTCATTATTTATGGTTTGTTTTGCTTGATTTCCAAGCTTTGTAATTTACTCAATATTTTTTAGTGTAAAAGTGTTACACAAATTAAATTAAGTAATGTGCTGTATTTGTTTTTAGAGTGTTGATTTCATTGATTCATGATTGTTCTGTGCTTGCCAAGATTTAAAATCTTAGTTCTGGAAATATAATATTTATTATCTTGTTTCACTAGTTCTGTTGCCTGGGCAAGAATGGGCACTGCCACTTCATACGCCAACAAATCTTTATCGAAATTCAAAGTTTCATAACGTTGATACTCAAAAGCAACAAAAGGGGAATCTATCACAAATATATCCTTTACCAATCCAAAAACTAGAAAAGTATCATCAACATCCGAGATGATCATAGACTTCCCACTGATGTACTTATTACCATTGAGGATAAGCCACTTCACTGAGACAACAGATTGTGTGACATCCACGCCCAAAAAATCTCTGAGTTTAGCCTTAACATAATCCATATTTCTCACCTCTGAGACAGGCCCCAATTCTCTCTCATTTGAAAAAATGGGATGCTCAATGCCGATCTCATTTGTACAACATTCAAGTAACTGATTGTTTTGCAAGTGATTTACAACATTTTTTTTAAATTTAACTTAAAAGCCCACTGCTTAAAATAACTGCTTTGCCTCAAATCACATGCACATAGTTCTTATTAAAGGACCCAGAGATTCAATTTGACTTGGAAGGTGCAACATGTAATGCTGCTTGTGTATTACATTGGCTTCAGGGAAAAGTTGTTTAAACTTATACAGTTTGTAAAGAAATAATGGGAGCAAGAACTATTTGAACTATCTCAATCAATTTAACAATAAATTGAACATACTCATTGTCCATATCCTTCAAAAGAAAGGGTAGTATTTTCATTAAAGTATTAACATTTGCCCACAAGACTGTTTCAATTTGTTGTCACTAGCTGCCAAAGTGTTGACACTAACAGGACATGGTTTATCCCGTATATCAAGAGGTGAGTAAGGGAAACTCTGAATGGCTGAATTGAACACATCTAATTCTATTTGTCCTGTCAGAATAAGGTGTTTTAATACAAGCTTTACTTCCATTGGTGCAATGCATTCAAAAACGACATGCATTATATCCTGTGGAGTTTGTTTGATCAGGTCAAATGCAGGAAAATCGACTAGTCTGCTTCTTCTGTTAATTCCGTAAGTGGTTTTGAGGGATGCTTTTAAGGTATCTGTGCTAGCTTTGTCTATTTCAAGACACTGCCTAATGTGCTTCTCTAAAGTTCTTCTAACAAACATATTCTCATCAAAATGTCTTTGCATATCCTCAAAGTTGCATTCACACTGTCTACACTTGCTATAAGCAAAACCAACACCTTCTTTAAAGCCAGCAAGCTCATGTTGGGCAAGTGTGTCTCCACATAAGGCTATCACAGCACCAAACAAATCAATTTCACCATTAGGAGTTTCAATCTTAACACCATTATATAGCAGAATCAGATCTTCTAGAATTCTTTTTAAAACAACATCAACACCCCACTGAGAGACATCATTAGACTTTGCAATAGCAAGGAGGCGTATCGCAACTAACTTTGACCTAAACTTTGGATCAATATTACCTAAACTATAGTAAACCATTAACAACATATTTGCAGAAGCATGTGACCCTAGAGGGTTGCATATTTCAATTTCATCGGTGTACAAAGTTATTTGCAATGCATTTGGCCTTACAGAAAATAAAGGATGAGATTTGAAGAGGGCCCCATCAGTAAAGTCATACAAGAATCCCTCTCTGCTTCTCTGTGGTGTAGTCTTCAACATGTTGAAGATTCTAGAATTGGATAATAACTGCTTTAGACTCTCTATTAGCGGTACATAGAAAAAACTTTTTTGCTTTATGGCCATGACCTTTGAGCAACCTTGCTTTACCCAACAAATCTTCGGAGACACTGCTACTTCTTCTGGGTTGACTGGACTGAAAAGTTAATTAATAGTTTTATTCTGTCCATATGCAGAAGTGGCAAAGGGATCTATGAAAGTATCAAACATAGCAAGCGTGTCATCTTGAAGTTGAGTGGTTGTTTCTGGATGTTCTTCAAACACGGCTTTCATTCTGTCCCTCAGTGTATCCAGGAGAACAGCTTTGTACTGTTGCACCCCTGAGATGACATTGTTGACCGTTCGCTGTGAAAGGTTTACAATGAGTTTGTTTTGGTATTAACAAAACACGGAGGTCCACAAAATTGGCTATATGCCTTAAATAAACATATTGCAGGATGTTACCATCCCGCAAAATAGTTATATTAGGCTATTATTTTACCCAAGCTTAGGCTACCTGTAACAAGTGGCTCTGTTCCCGGACATTGATTGCAAAAGCCACCGCAGATCTGGCAATATCAGATGGTTACATGTGTTCGAACACCAGATTCTTCCTGTCATAATTACGAAAACCATGTGAGTTTCAACATGTGTGTGTATGCCATTCCCTGTCCATTGAGCTATAAATAGCAAGTTAGCTTGCTTATTGAAACTTACCAGATCACAAGAGTGGGCCTCAGGCAGTGGTGTTTCAGGTGGAGTGACATGTTGCGTTGCATGCACAGAGCTGGTCGTAGCAGGAGTGGCGCACTGAGAAAAAATGTATGCACCAAAGTGTTCCGACCCAAGTAGGCCTGCGGGTCTCGTTCTCCATCCACTTGGTGGGCATCCAGTGGTCAAATACATAGGATGTGTCCGTTTTAAGTGACGAGAGAATGAGTTGAAAACCATAAACTGTTGTTCACAACCATCGATTCCACAGAAAACCCCCAAATCCGGACTATGACCATGAATGACATTAATGTGACTAAGGAGCGACTTTAGATTTAAAGCTACAAAAACGAAACAGATCATACACCGCCACGCCGCCATGACAAACCTTGTCAGTTCACTTATTTCTTTTTCTCCAACTTATAGACCCGCCAACTTTGTCAATCATGCGTATACCTAACCAGAGCCTAATCTGGGTTATGGGTGGGTCTTACATAAAATGTGGTGAAAAAAAAGAACATTTTAAACAAAATTCAAAGTTTCATTATATTACTTTTTTTCTGCGCCTGCGCCCTTTCACGTTTGTCACATCAGACGTCATGTCATTGAAATTTCTGCACAAACGAAGAAGAAATGCAAGTGATTTCGTGCCCTTTCACGCTTGTCACATCAGACCATCAGACGTCACGTCATCGAAATTTCTGGAAGAAGACATGAAAGTGATTTCACGTGTTGTCAACGACTGAAAATCTTTTTTTAAGAAATAAGAGTGGAGTGCAGCAGTTGAAGGTTAGTAGCAAAATGTGTATCATATTTTCAAAAGTCATTTTATTTTAGGACCTTTCCAAGTTTTCTAGTTTCCAAAGTTTACAGTGTGTTTTCAATTGAGACTAAGAAGCGTTGCTTCTTAATTGAAGTCGCTGGCTAGCAAGCTAGCTGGCTGGGCCAATGTCAATAGCCCAATTAGACTAACACGTGTGTGTTAGAGCTAGCTAGAACGTAAGCCATGTGGTTAGAGCTAATGCTTGTTTTTGCTAGTTACGTAGTTAACCTTTTAACGTTTGAGAGTTGCTGGCAATTCGGCATGGACAACTTGGACGACACGACATTGTCAGTGTGACAGTGCGTGTCCACTGCAGCGATGCGAGCGACAACATGTTTTCAATTCATTTTCAATGGAGCCAGGCGAATCGCTTGCATGGTGCATTGTGGGTAGCGACGCAACGCGATTCAAGTTGAGATTCTCTCAACTTTATGCAAATGAGGAGCGATTTTTCGCTAGCGATGGCCAATCGGATTGTTTTCTTGTTTCTCGTAACGTAGCAACCATGGTAAACATTTCTAGCTCTCAGTTTCAGAATGGAGAAGAAAATAATTGCTTGTGTAGCTGCTTACCCGGTGTTGTACGACACATCTCTGTATTCGTACAGAGATGTAAATTTAAAAAAAGATGCTTGGCGCAAGGTTGCCGAAGGTGTTGGTGCTCCTGGTGGGTATTTTGTACTTTCAAATTCAGTCTAGTCAAATGACGTAACTTTGTTCTGTGGTAACTAGAGCTAGCTAGCCTAGTTAGCCCGGCTGGGACTCCCTAGTTGTATCGACAGACTAGCAGAGACTTAGAGTAATAATACGTACGAAAAGTTTTTAACCTATTAAACAGTTTTCAAATAACTTATTTCTAGCTAAGGTTTGCAAAAAAAAGTGGAAGAATTTGAGGGACAGCTACAAGAGGGAGAAGAACAGGGAGAAAGAGTTGGCCAGGAGTGGAGCAGGCCTTTCAAATCACAAACCTTTGAAGTATGCTACTGAGCAGCAACTTCCAGAGGCCTGCCACCACATCCCCAGTCAGCCAGGCCAGTGAAGATGTAGAGCAGACAGCAGCCAGTGCCACACAGCCAGACAGCGAGCCAGAAACCCCTGCCAGTGAGGCCAGAGCTTCCCCTGCTAGTCAGGCAGCAGCAACCACTAGCCAGCCCCCAGGATCCTCTGGTCGAAAGAGGGTGCGCAAAGAGAGGCTGACCGAATTAGAGTAGAGGATGCTTGGTGCTATAGAGCAGGCCCAGACACCTGCTCCTCTTCCACCACCTCAAGCAGAGGATGAGGATGAGCTTTTTTTTTAAAGCCTTCTCCCTGCACTCAAAAGACTGCCACCAGCTACGCGGTCCGAATTAAAGTTTAACATTCACCGCATGTTTTTTGAGGCAGAGATGCAGGCCACACAGAGTGACATGTAATTTAAAAAAAAATCATTTTATTGAATGGGCTGTTAGGTATTTACTATGAATTGTTGTGAAAATTAATAATGATAAGAAAAACAATTATTTAAGCTCATATTTTATGAAAAGAACATTCTGGAAATGTATGCTTTTTTGTGATTAATGTGGGTGGCTCTTAAAAGAGCCTTTGTTTCTCAATGAGATGGGCTATATAATCGATTGCTGCCAGGGCACTGCACCTTCTGCATTGAAATATGCAGTGAATGCATCCCTCACGCGAATTGCTGCACGTGCAGTGTTGTTGCTGCCCACTTGTGGAGCCTCCTGGAGACCTGCTGACTCCTCCTGGCCAGGACTGGCTGCTGGAGATCCCCTGGCACCTCTCCTGGACCTCCTGATGTAGTTGTGGAGGATGCAGGTGGCCTTCACACACGCCTCCGCTTTTGCCGGGTTGACACCGATGACACGCCGATATATTCTCCACTGGCTGGAGAGTATGCCAAAGGCACACTCTACTGTCAACCTGGCATGGCTGAGGCGGTAATTGAACATCCTCTTCTCCCTGGAGAGGTTTGTCCCAGGGAAGGGGCGCATGAGGTTGCTCCGCAGAGGAAAGGCCTCATCACCCACAAAGACGTGTGGCAGTGGTCCACGTGGCTCTGCTCCAGGGATGATGCAGTTCTCTGGGAGGTCCAGGGTCCCATACTTCAGGGCCTCACCAAATGCAGAGTTCCCCAGGGTCCCGCCGTCACTGTTCCGTCCATAGCCACCGACATCGATGACCCGGAACATGTAGTCGGCGTCCACAACCGCAAGGAGAACGATGGAGAATGTCCCCTTATAGTTACAGTGACCATGAGTTGTGAGGGGCCTGGATGACAACATGCTTGCCATCGATGGAACCCAGGCAGTTTGGGAAGTTCCACCTCTGAAGGAAGCCTGAAGAAATGTCCCTCCAGTCCTGCTTGGTTGGCACAGGCATGAACTCCTCCACCAGGCAGTCCCAAATGGCCTGAGACATAGCCCCAACAATACCTGCCACAGTGCTTGCGCCCACACGATAGTTGAAACTGATTGACATGAACGAACCCCCCGTGGCAAGGTATCTACAAAGACAGAAAATAATGCATAGAAAATAAGTACACTATATTTATGTCCGAGAACACTGATATATTAACTGTTTACTATAAATGCTATTAAAGCTTACCGTTGACAAATAGCGAGGCATTCAGCTTGGCTGATTGCCTCGTGGAACGAGGTGTTTAGCCTCTCTATCCGGGGTCCCACTCTGGTCAGCAGGTCATCGAACTCGGCCCGGTTCAGCCTGAAATACCGCTGAAACATGTCGTCGTCCAGTCGCAGCTCCTGAACCAGCCGGTGATAAGCTCCGTTGTTTGTCCGCAAACGGCTAATGGGATGAACCCAGAAGAGTCGGCGGCGTCTTCTCCGGCAGTAGTGCAGGGCGATGAAAGCAATCCTCTGAATGTTATTCATGATAGAGTATCGGACTGCGTCTATATTTATACCAATGTATTCCCTCCAAAAATATATAAAAGAGCGGGAGGGAATGTAATTTGTTGGTTCTGAATACAGGGTGTGGTTATCAAAATCCAGCTAGGCCTATGCATACAATTATTTACAATTTTACTGGGAAAAAATTATATCGGTATTGTGTGCAGTAGACAAAATCGTGCAACATCTAGCCAGTGTATCTGATTTTTGCTTAACGTGTGTAAAAGTTGTATTTTGATCGATATTGCGAGTACGTAAACCCAAGTCTGCACACTTTGCCATGACGTTATACGAACTACAACAGTGACTCTAGAGAACTACAACTCTATATTCATCTATCTGACACGCTCCCGAGCGTGGTGCACTGTGGGAAGGCAAGCGATGGCAAGCGATTCACGTCGCTGCAGTGGACACGCACTGTTAGGGGGTAAGTCCTGTTTAACGTCGCAGTTCGTGTCAGTTGGTATAGTTAGTGCCACTATTGAAACTAGATTTGTGGATGCAAAGAATAACAGACTAGCATGAATACTATTTGATTTCTGTGGATATGCACAATATATTGTTACTGAACATGCTGTAGGCTATATGAATTGATCTACATTTAATTCAATATGTCTTGTCTTAATTTAGTCAATATAAACTGCCACTTAACATGTAATATGCCCATTACATGTGCCCATATGAATTGGCTACAACGGCTGCTGAAATCATGTTTCTAAAAACAATGTTGAGCGTTTATGAAAGCTGACATTGGGTTTCCTACAGCTGTTTCTTTTGGCAGTTATATTTGATTGGAGACAACATTTGTCTCGCATGGACTAGCCTATATTGTATTGGAATAAAAAAGAGAGTAAGAATCTGTTTGGCTGAGAAACAGCCAAACTGAACATTTTTACAGCTGCCAATATTGATGAGGGGTTATTGAAAACCCTCAGCCGGGATGACCTGAAGGATCTCTTTCCTGGCCCTGAGAATTTTATCAGGAGGAAGAAGCTATCAGTCCAAAGGTAAATGTACTAAACATTGGAATAGCTAATATGATTTCTGTCATCAGACGTGTCCCATGTTTGTAATCATTATGTTCTGCTTGGTCCCTCACCATTGCTTTAGTGTGGGAATCCAACTGACCAAGACACCAACAGTTTAAGCGGAAGTGGAATTATAGCATCAACCAGTGCCATGCCACCATGCCAGCCTCAGACCTCCACCCCCATGCACGACACAACTGTAAAAACAATAAATTGCCAGAACCACCAGAGTATGTGGTGTACACAGATTCAGAGTTAGACATGGTGCGCAGCCAGTACTTTGCATTGCTCCGCAATGGAAAATAAAAGGATTTCAGGATGTCAAAAGAGTGAAGTTGCAGACTTGTAAGAATCACAGTCACCAGAATGGTTGCAATCCTGCGTGCTAGTCCGCTGGGAAAAGAAATGACATACCCATCCAAACACAAACTGAAAGCAATGTCCCAGAAGATCATCACCTACTATCCTATGTTACGGGATGCTGACACAGATCATCCATATGTAAGTATTTCTTTATTTCTAGCTTTAAAAAACTGCGTGGGGGCGGCAACAAGACAAGCAACTCATCATTCATTCAACATTCTTTTACTACAGCTGACCATCTACTCCAAAATGTACAAGCGACTCCAGAATAGCATAGAATAGAAAAGTCCCCAAAGAAGAGGCAGGGCTCCATGCCACAACGAGGGGTGTCAAAAAGGGCCCTCTTTGATACAAGCACAGAAGAGGAGGCAGATGGTGACACAAGTTCAACTGCTTCAACCGTAATTCTTCCAACGATGACCTCAGTGATGACAACCCAAGTCCTGGTATGTGCAAAAAAGTGGGAGTTGGACGCAGTTTAATGTATGCTGTCATAGTACTAGTATGCTGTAAATCTAAAGAGCTGTACTCTGACTTTTGCCTTCATCTTATGGGATGTGCAAGGTCCCATCCTCTATTTGCCAACCATATCCAGCAGGTGATGGAGCACTTATATTTTCTTTGAGACAGGACCTCATTATTGCTGCCTGGTAGTTTGCCCTTTTGCAGTGCTGATGGAGGGCATCAGTAGTAGGGGAATGCATAATTCTGGCAAGGCCGATGATGCCATACAGAAAGCCTTGTACCTAGCTTCATTTACATTTTCGGCAGCTGGCTGATCATATAAGTGGCATACATACTGGCAAAGAAGTGCAAATGTTGACTGCTCCGAGTTAAAGTTAGTACCTAAACTTTTAAAAGCCTTAAGGTACTCATCTTTCTGACATGCAACAGAAAATGTCTTTGTTTTTCCTTTGCCATAAAAGGCACTTGTGGAGTCACACCCAGAGAATGTGTGAATTCCAATCAAGGCTGAACACACTGGTTCCGAGAGCTGATGACACCTTGGTAATGTCAATGATATGTGTCCTGTTGCCAGTCCCTGTGAAAACATATGAGCTGCATGGCAAATCTGTCTGCACACTTACAGCAATGACTGCCACATCAGTGTCAGAGCTCTTGATAATGACAGCTTTATGCTCCCGTGCAGCATGTTGAGCATGTAAAAACACCCTTGTGTCACATTCTTCATGATCAGACTGCAGGTCTTCAACAACACGAACAGACTGTACACCCTCCTTAACAGTCACACACAGTGACATTGATCTTTATGTGCGATGTACAAGCAGAGGTTTTTGCCCATTATTGTAAGGTCTGCATTTTTCCATGCAACATACAGGAATTCGGCAAGTGCTTCCTTATTTGTTCCTTCAGAGAGAAACTTTTTCCATTGGGTTGGGGTCCTCTGATCCAGGCCAAAGATTTGCATGTGTTGTGACCCTGCATCAGCTCTACGTGACTGGTTTTTGATACTGATGAGTGGATACTGGTCAGTGACAAAGTCAATGCGTTTACACTTGTGCTGCAAAGCGAGTTGGAGTATGTTCTGCAGTATGGTCTCTGCAAGCTCTCCAAATGTACCTGGTCTGGATCGCATGGCCTGTATGACTGCCATACCATCAAAAAGAATGGCACCATTCACTGGAACTTGGTCAACCAAGCAGTCTCCACCTTTGTTCTCTAATAGATCCATGAGAGCTGATTTACTTGTTTTGGCAAGTAAACCATCAGCACTTGCTAATGGATATGACACAGTTCTCAAGGAATATGACAGAATTTCCCTCATTTCAATTTTTCTGCTCTGACCAAGGATGAGGAGCCTGGAAAATAACTTCTTGTCAGCACGCAAAATCACTTCCTTGCCTGCTGCAGATTTTTTGGGGGGCTTTACCTGATCACTGAAGGTCTTTGTGATTTTATGGGGGCAAATATGTCAACTGAATTGTATAACAGTCTCTGGTCCATAAATTATTTTACGGCATTTTCACCCTTTTCTGAGGCAACAAGCAAATCCTTCACAATTTCTTCTGTTGCTACTCTTCCAGAGCTAAGACACAATTCCGTCTTGGTATACATCAAAAGGGTTGAGCATGGAATCAATGGTGGAAATGATTCTGCTCACAGCCTTTTCATCAGCATCAATGCGTGTGTTGTCAAGGTCTTTTCGTGTCCGTAGCTCAGGAGATATCCCTGCCATTGATTCACACTGTCTTGCTATAGCGGCTCTTTAATGCTGTGACAGTATCCAGCGATACACTGCAGACCGATTTTGTGTGATCCCTGTCCAACCACCTTTTGTCTTGGCATCTCTGTTAAGTGTTTGCTCAATAGCCTGGTCGCAAGAAATGGAGGCAAATCCATGAACACTTTGTCGCTGGACAGTCCACTGGCCTTTCACATTCATCTCACTGGCAAGAGGGATGTGTGATGGGCAAATTCACCATTTCCAGCCAGTACGCAGGTAAATATCGAGCATAGTTTACTTGATCATAGGCAAAAAACTGTTGACAGGTGAAGTTGCCAGTTTGACTCTCGCGTTGCTCTCACAAACAGGAGCAGTAGCTGCATCATGTCAATGTATGAGCTCCAGAAAGCAAATGTTGCATTATCTGTACTTTTCCTCTGCACAAAGTCAGCATATTTGGAACACATACTATCAAACCTCTGATCTTCACTCAAAACATCCATCAATCTGTCTGGAAAGACACATTTCATGTCAGTGATGACATCCATGCACACAGCTCTCTCTTGTGGTGGCAAGGAGTCCAAGAAGCTGATAAACCTGATGCGCTGCAGACTCTAATAGAGAAGTTTATGAGCCCTCGTGCTGCGATTGTAGTGATGACCATTTATTACCCCATTGATGGATCCTGGGGCAACAACTTCTGATTCAATGAGGATGTCTTGCAGTCCTGCATCTCCAAACCTTTTGCCTAAAATACTCAGGTAGGACATGCATGTATGGAATTCGCCTAATCTAATCACTAAACGTTGTGTAAAGCCATCATTCTTCCAGCGTATTTGCTGTGCCTTGGCATATATAGCCTGGTCAAACACTAAAACTATATGATCCAGTTCGAGCTGGTCAGCAATCTGGACACTTCACTTCAGGATAGTGTTCACAGTTGACATCTCTGTTGGT
Source organism: Thaleichthys pacificus (assembly GCA_023658055.1). Lineage (NCBI taxonomy): Eukaryota > Metazoa > Chordata > Actinopteri > Osmeriformes > Osmeridae > Thaleichthys > Thaleichthys pacificus. Next base: position 1,807,802 of record CM042856.1, read on the forward strand.
GAGGCCTCAATTACTGGAAGATAATACAATGCTGACTTCTGCAGAGTATTTTCACCTTGAAGCAGTGTATGGAACCCTGTCCAGCTTGGGATTGCACATCTATCCATATATGTGGACTTCACAAAAACACATGCCATTTCAGCTTATGCAGCAAAGTGGGTGTCCATTCTGCATGTCGCTGCCTGCACTGGTTGACACAAGTTCTGTGGCCCTTGCCTTTTGGACTGATGGTACGGTTCTATAGGAATTTTGGGGGGGGGCTTTGAATGAGGAAACTCCCTTCCTTAGTGGCTGTCTGATTGCTGTGGACATGGGCTCGATGGCCAAACTCTGGAGCATAATTCCATTTGTATGGTGAGTAGTTCCACGACCTGATAGAGTCTCCTGACCAAAGTCAATGTTATCCCACACAAGTGTTGTGGGTGCCCGCTTTGAGAATCCCTTGGGGATTTTGTCTCCGCCTTCTACTAGTGTCAGTTGGGCAAGGCTAGTGTCTAGACTCAAAACTGTGTCCCACGATGCACAATGTCCCAGTCTGTTAAGCAGTGACACAATGTGTGATGATCCTGTCAAATGTCGAACGGTTAAACCTAAAGTCAAGGACTTAGGTGTCTGCTTATGGCCCTTGGAAGCAAGGTACACAATGTCTTGACAAACAGACAACACTTTCAAATGCAAGTCATCAGCAATGTTGACATAATGATCCAGTGTTGGCTCCTCAGTGGCACCTATAATCCAGCTAACTACATTGTATAGTGCAAGGGGAACAACAGTTTGTGCTTCAGTGACATTCAAATTTTCAGAAGTTGGAGGCCATGGGCATGACATGCCAGGAGTGTCACTAAGATGTCTTTTTAAGAACAACGCTGCTGTATATAGTCTCCTTGCGTCCTCTTGTGTTGTTTGGCACTTTGTTGTCCCTTCTTCAGTCTCGCTGTCTGCCTGGCTCAACTCACTAGACTGTGTGGTTTCCGCACCTGATGGATAAGGTAGCATGTCCACGAGTGTACCTGTTGACAGAGTCTCTGCAAAAACCAGCTCGCAGATGTTGCGCTTGGTGGGGATGTGAAACACCAGCTGGGGGAAATCACGAGTCAGCCTCTTCTTCAACATATCCTGTCTGCAACACAACAAAACAGTGTCAATTAAGAGTCACAAGAGTACCATCAAAAGCAAAGAGTGGTGGAGGTGGTACAAGACATTACAGGCTAGAACCTATCTGCCATACAGCACATTTAACACCAAAGATGCCCAAGAAAGGCAAACAACATCACAAACCACACCACACACACACACATCAGCTGTTCTCCTTGTTGCCACCTGGTACATGTCTGTGCAAACAGCAAGACTTAAAAACTGTTTCTCCAAACAGGCCTGTCACACACATTTTGTGTAAAGCTGGCCTTGCACATGACAAATAATAAGACTTGAGAGAAAAATGCATTGCAGTTACCTGTAGTTTGAAGCATCAAGACCTTCATTTGCTTTCACCAGTTCAATGAAGGCCTTCCTCAGCTGGGCCATTCTCAGCACCTCTTTGTTGACAAGCAGCCTTTGGCGAATGATCCTCTCACAGAATATGTTATAGCTGACATCAAACATGGGCTTCACACATCTCTCACACATAATTGTACCTTTCAGTCACTCAATCACAGTGTGTATGTGTTTGTTTACCTGCTGTTAATGTTTCAGCCTTTGACAGAGGATCCCTTTGTCGTTTGCCTGCTCGGTTGATTAACTTCTCCTTTTTGTGGCAAATTATGCACAGGGCAGGAAGGACGGGGCCAGAGCCTGGCATCCCTGACCTCGATCACAGTTTCATTGTTTGTTCGTGCTGCTAGAAGTTGATGGAATGGCCTCCTGGTCTTCCGTTGCTTCTTGTCTCTCACGTGCGAGACGTCTTTACACCTTTGCGATGGCGTTTTTGTCAGTAAATCTACGGTAGCACGTGTGATGAAAGCCAGCATCCTCGGGAATATTGTCAAACTCCACATCAACACAGTGTTTGAAGTTCTCAGCCACGTCCCGAGACTCACCCTTCAACCCGAGCCACGTTTGTAGGCTTGTCCTGTATGTATTCCATTGTGTAGTGGTGAAATAATTTACCTCCTTGTGCTTGACTGAAGTAATATGCATATAACAATGTTTGCTTTTCGATTTATTAAGACATTCTGGTGTATTTTCTTCGTTGTCCGTACTGCTCGATGACGGCACAGTGGCCGCCATCTTGCCACTCTGTTGACTAAAAGCAGCTACCTTATTGGTGTAGAACGATCACGTGTCGAACCGTGCCACCACTTGCGACCAAAATCCTATTACGCTCTGAAGAAATTAGTTCTGCATAAAACATAGACGCCTCGACAATCGACTGGAATTTTAGCAACAAACTTTTTTTTGGTAGCTTAGCACGACTTGTTCTTTTTTATGAGCTAAAGATTGTGTAGATGCCAGACTGTGGAGCGGGATGAAACGATAACAGGGTTGACCTTACGGCCTAATACCCCAGGGGGGTATTCGTCATAACTCGCTAAGCGGTTTAGCGAGCTAATTTTCAGGCTAAGATAAAAAACGCCCCTCTTTTTGGTTCGTGGAAGCAACTTTCGATAAATCACCATAGTAACATATCAATTAGCACTAACCTGCTCCAGAGCAGGCTAACGTAAGTGTAGCTGTATAAGCTTGCCACACCCCCGGAAAATAACATGGCAGCTCCCTTTTTGAGAGACCCAGTTGACCAAGGAGCTATATTTTAGTTTGATTAGCTTTCCATACCAATAGAGTTCTTCGGGATTGCCAAGATCCTTTATTTCACACGGAAATAGTTCTTGTTTGAGCGATATCGATTCAGCCAACAAGGACTCATTTATTTGCAAGACCTTCTCGGGCCGTACATTGCAAATATCACACGCCGCAGCAAGCTTTATGCTTTATTATGAGCTTATGCTGCTGTATGTGAATATGTAACGCTATGTTTTAGGAAATGTCTTGTCTTATCTGTTGTGCCTGACCATGTCTTACTACCGTGACCCCCGCCCGGGCCGACGCCTCCCGCTCGCCCGGATACCGCAAGGACGACCGCGACTGGCCAGCCCTGGACCGCCACCAGCACCACTACACCCATGGACCGGACCGCTGCCAGGATTACGCTACACCCCCCCGGGCGGCCTGTCGATCCCCCTCACCGCGATGGGAACGCCGCAGAGATGACCGCCAACCGCTCTGGCGTAGGGAACCCAGTCCCTACAGAGACGCGCTTCCGTGGGATCCGCCTAGCGGCGGGCCATCTCCACAGGGCCGCAGAGATTCGGGTCACGGCCGTGGCCCCTACTCTAGCGAAGGGCGACCGAGGGCCCTGAACCCAGGGTCCTCTCGCCGCGCTCCTGACACCAGGAGGCGCCGGCTGGTTATCACTGCTCCTGATCCTCCCCGCCGTGGCGACGACGGGAGGTACCGCGGACCTTCCCAAACGCGTACTGCTCCACGCTCCCACGACACCCGGGGACGGGACACCCAACGGGCACAGGACCGCACGCCGCTGCCCCCCGCCAAGAAGAAGGTCCAGAGGGGCCGCAGCCGCCGGCCACGCTCGGCTCCGGCTCGGCACGCTGCCACCCAGCAGCCCGACGCGACCACCACCTCCTCCACCCCGGCTGTCCCGACCGGGACCCCGGGGGCCGACAGCCGGACTCCACCCGGGTCTACGGTGGCCCCCTCACGACGGCTGGGTGCGCAACAGACCCAGCCGTTGGACCCGGCAATGGAGCACGGCGCTCTCGTCTCCGACGACTGCTGCTCCTCCGGAATCGGCCGACGCAACAACGGTGGCGGCTCCCCCCGTCCTCCCGACAGGGGAGCATGCCCCGGTCGGCCGACAAGCACGCGGTGTCCCGCAGGAAGGCCTACCGTGCCTACGAACAGGACACGGTGACCGCCGGCAAGCTAATCGGCCGGATCGTCAAGACCCTGCACCACAGGGCTGACATTGACTCGTTCCTGCGGGACGGCGTCCAGCCGCCAGGGTACCGTAGTACCATCGACGGCTTCGCGGCCATCTACCGTCCCTCGTCGCCCACCAGGGAGAGCTGGACGGAACTCCAAGAGGAGACGGAGACGTGGTTCGCGCGCTGCTACCAGGCCCTGGACAGACACTACGCCACGGCCCTGGAAGCGTACGTCGCCACGCTGGAGGGACTGGTAGACATTCGAAACTGGACGGACGCGTGGGAACTGGGAGTGCGGTGGGCTTCGGCCGACCTGGGGACCACGGTGTCCCAGGTCACCCTGCACCGGGCCAAAGCCTATCTGCCCTGCGAGGACGTGTTCACACAGGTGCAGACGGTGCCCTTTGCCCCTCCGGTCTCGGTCACCAAGGCCGCCAGGATCCTCTGGCCTCCGTCCGGGACTGTCCCCCGACGCGCCGTGTTGGCCGATCCGGCCCCCGGCCTCCTCTGAGGCGGCGGGGTCGGCTACGGTAGGCCAACGGGACACGCTGCAAGAGGCGGAGATGGAGCTGGCACCTCCCTCCTCCTCAGCAGCAGCCCCCCCCTCCTCCTCCTCCCTCGACGACCCCAGCAGAGACCTCCTCAGAGAGGATGGACTGGGAGGTCTCGGACAGCGCAATGGCCCTGTTGTCCTCCCAGGGAGCCCCACAGCCCACACCTACACTGCAGCAACTGCTCTCTCGACCCCTTCCTGGGCCACGGTGGGGTCCCCGACCCCGAGCCGGCCCCAGCTCCGAGTCGGGACTCGTCCGATTCGGAGGAGCAGCTGACTGCGGCACAACGCACCCCTCCGCCCTCCGCACCACGGTCCCCCGCGACCCCTGCCCTCCGGTGGTCGGACTCGGAGGAGGACGACGACGACAATAACGACGATGTGGCCACCGCCCTCTCCGGGGCCGAGGTGGACGCCCTGCTCTCTGAGACGCCACCCATCACCTGAACCCACCACCACCCACCGCCGCACCGACCTCCTCGCGGGTCGTCAGACGCCGCGTCCCCCTGACCGGGGGACTGAGCCGGGCCGCGACCGCCGCGGCCCCCTCCTCGTCGCCGGCCCAATTCACCAGACACCTGGGGGATAAAGGCCAATGGACTGGTAACGCCGTCCAGGACGACGCTGGTCATGGGAGACTCTAACCTCCAGCAGCTCCCCCCGCTCCCCCATGGCCACATGCAGGTGGACTGCTATCCGGGGGCCAGGTTCTACAACGCCAACAACATCTTGGCCAAACACACCTCCCCCGTGCTGCAGGTGACGCACGTCATTCCTGGCCTTCGGTCTCAATGACCGATCGGCCCCGACGACCACCTCCACCAAGCAGGCGTTCGATTTGTTCGAACAGGGCCTGCACAGTGTTCCCGCACGCCACGGTGAGGGTGGCCCTCATCAACGTGTGCTCCGGGCTCCCGCAGGCTGAACGTGCCGCCATCCACGCCCTTAACACTTTCATGCTGGCCCAGTTGCCCACGATCCCCCTGCTGCCCGCCAACCACTTTGCCACGGGGCGGGACAACATCCATTGGACCGCCGCCACGGGGATCCGCATGGCGCGCCACTGGGCTACCCACCTGGGCTAGGGGCCTCTCTCTGTCCTCTCCCCCTCCTGCCACGTGGGTCTGCATCACCGCCACGTACTCGCACCAATGACCTCCTCCAGAGGTACACAACAGGACAGCTCTGCGGGGTGACCTGGGTTCTCCCTGGCTCTCCCTGCTCCTGTCCTGGACCCTGAGGGACAGACCACTGCCCCTTAGGGTCGCCTAAACTGATAGAGCTGGACTTGCGTGTAGCACGCGCTCTATACAGCCTGGCGAGGACCTTCCTTGACCCTACACCCAGTAGGCGAAAATCAACTGGATGTGGTACTACATCCCCCCACCACACCGGTTGACAGGGACTCTGCTGGGGTCACCTTGACAGTGACCACACGGAACCGTGGGACGCCCCTACCAACACCAATCACCCAAATGGATCAACGACCCAAATGGATCATCAAACCAAATGGATTAACAGCCTACACACTGGGCCTCAACACCTCAAACACTGGGCCTCGGCGCTGCGCGCTTTGGACTTGAGGAAAACGCCTCAACACCTCAATACTGCCTCAGCACGGCACCTCGGCGCTGCGCGCTTCGGACTTGTCCGTCTCCCCAACACAAACATGGACAGTGGCTCTCTCGCACACAAAACATTGACAATGACCACACAGGAGTGGCCGCCGTGGGGCTTGGGCTACGGTTCGGCCGGCCCTACTGCCTCGCCTCAACACTGGGCCTCAACACCTCAACACTGGGCCTCAACACCTCAATACTGCCTCAGCACGGCACCTCGGCGCTACGTGCTTCGGACTTGTCCGTCTCCCCAACACAAACATTGACCACACAGGAGTGGCCGCCGTGGGGCTTGGGCTACGGTTCGGCCGGCCCTACTGCCTCGCCTCAACACTGGGCCTCAACACCTCAATACTGCCTCAGCGCGGCACCTCGGCGCTGTGCGCCTCGGGACCCCAGGCTTGGGCTATGGTGCGGCCGGCCCTACTGCCTCACCTCTCACTGCGCATCAACACTGCGCTTGACCCCTGGCTTGGGCTACGGTCCGGCCGGCACCACTGCGGCTCAACACTGGGCCTCAACACCTCAATGCTGGCACAGCGCCTCGGATTGGGGACACAACACAGCACGCTCCTGCTTAGACCCTGGGGCCAGCACATGTCTCACTAGTGGATACGGAGGCGGGCTTCCATGGGCCCACTGGGTGACTGCCAACACAACGTCCAAATGAGTGCACAACAAAACACTCACAGTACCCTGGGGCGCGAGCACAACAAGGTCTAAGGCCTGGGACCCCCATAAATGGTTCTGGATGGGGTCTAATCCCCTACTCCCGGTGGGGAAGATCTCCATAGTGGTAGAATACGAGTGCCTTTCCCTTCATCCTCGCAGGGTCGTAAGATTTTGCCATACCGCCTGGCTGGGGGGACATCAGATCAGGCTCTTACTAGATCGTGCAGTCGGGGGGAACGACAGGTACAGGTGCGTGTCGTCAGCATAGCAATGGGAGGTGATGATTGGTCCAAGAAAAGTGCGTCAAAAAATGCGCTCTTTTAAGCGCACTTTGCATTTATTAGAATATCTTTGTCGTCTTTTGTCATAAAAAGGAACAGGAAAAAAATGTGTGAATGTGATAACCCGGTTCTTCAGCATGCACATGAGTACATCAACATTCAGTCACATGACAAATAGCCATTGCAGAAAGAACGAATGAGAGGTATCAGTGCTAGTTTTGAGTAGTTTTGGAGAGTTTTAGTATTTCAAGTATTTTATTGTCAGTAGTATAGTTGTTGTGAAGCAAAATGAGGCGGACACTTAATGTTGATCAAGCCGTCGACTTATTATTTCAAATGAGCGACGAAGAAACTTTGGAAAGTTCATCGACGGATAATGAGAGTGGCGACGATGAGATTGAGGACCCAGTTTATCTTATTATATTATTATATTCTACTTCACTGTAGTGCAAATGCCAATGAACATCTTGAACTTTGAATAATCTTGAATCTGTTGACGTGTTTTGTACAGTGACGATGAGCAGCCTGGGCCATCCCCCACCCCCACAACAAGCCGATGGAGGCCATCACAGAGGGGGCGTGGAAGGAAGCAAGATCAGGTCAAGACCAGGGGCCCGTTCTCCGTACGTCGCTTATTACATCCGAGATCAAATGACACATCCAAGATGACATAATCTTGCTAATCATGATCTGGCTAATTCGGTTCTTCGAACACCCATGTTGTTCATAATTAGTATAGCTGGATTGAGTTATGCGTTGGTCTAAAAGGGGGTATGTATCGATAGTAGAAACCTTGATCAGCAACGCTGCTATTGGCTGCTCACATAAGTCTAAGGCTGCTCACTGTGGCAAAAATGAGTGCCCTGTTTTTTCCGCAACAGAGCCAACAGAGCAACAGCTTGCTCGAAGGTTACTCCGAATTTGAAGATTTTATCAGAACGCCAGGGAACACCTCAAAGTCTGCAAAATCCAAGAAAGAGGGCTGGACAAAAAGTAGCAGACCAAATTAAATGTAGAGGAGTGACCACGTGTTTTATCGCTTATTACAGTAAGCTAGGCCTGTTTTTTGTTTTTTTCATACTTTCATTCATCATCTTTAATGTCGATGTGGTTTCAACAAATGTATTATGTAAATGACACCCTCACAAAAAACCGATAGGCTATCCTCTCAAAAAGTATAGGCTAGCATATCGCGCTGTGCTTAAGGAGCCTATCTATCACGCAATGAGCAATTCATTCGGTTTCATGTTAAATTCTGCTAATTATTCTTGCACCTTCTGCAACAGGTTCCTGTAGTAAAAACGGACAAGACATGTCTGTGACAGACTTCCTGTATCACCTCTGTTTGTAAAGCCTCAATCTAATCGTGTTTACATAAAATAAACCTGCTTCCGAGCAGGTTTAAGTTTAGGCAAGTCCAGGATGAGCTTCGAAGAACCGAACAATCCAAGATAATGACAAATCGTCAACGATCAAATCCAGCTAACTGAGTTAGCGACGTACGGAGAACGGGCCCCTGGTCAAGATCTCCAGCCCAGTCAGCAGCAGAGCTCTGAGCCATAGAAAACAGAGACTGATCCTGACACTGCCCCACAAGCCAGTAGGTTCATGCCCCGCAGAACACCAGGAGCCCAGGTGGATTTGCATTCAGGGCACACACCAAAGGACCTTTTCCTGCTCTACTTCGCCGCAGATACCATGAGGACACTCTGCAGAAATACCAACAAGCAGGCAGCAAAAAATCAGCAAAAGGGGAGCAAATACCAGTGGACTGATGTTGAGGAAATGCAGATTTCTGGGTCTCCTCATGTACACATCATTGGTGACTCTAGTCACAGTAGTCCTGGTATCCAGGACTACTGGAAACAAAACCACATCTTGTCTGTGCCATTTCCAGCTACTGTCATGCCAAGAGACAGATTCCGGTACATATCATGGAACATCCACCTCAGTGATCCAGAGGAGGATGTCAGAAATAACCAGCTCAAGGGAACACAACAGCACGACAAACTGTTCAGGGTCAAATCTCTCATGGATGACATTCGGACTGCCTGCCAGGCTTATTACCACCCAAAGAAGGAACTGTCAGTCGATGAGAGGATGGTGGCTACAAAAGCTAAAACTGGCATGACCCAATACATGAAGGACAAACCAACCAAATGGGGGATCAAGCTGTTTGTGTTGGCAGAGTCAAACAATGGCTACACCCTGAACTTCAATGTGTATGTTGGGAAAGCACACACACCCAGCGTGCATGGACTGTGTTATGATGCTGTCATGGACCTCATTCAGCCATCACATCTTGGAACAGGATACCATATCTATATGGACAACTTTTATACAAGCCCAAAACTGTTCCTGTGTTTGGCTAGTATGAAGTTTGGAGCCTGTGGGACCTACAGGAGCAACAGGAAAGGGTGTCCTAGTGGCAGAGAAAATGCCCTCACCACTAAATCCAAGAGGGGGACTGTGAGATGGATCCGAGAAGATGCCTTGGTGTTTGTGAAGTGGATGGACACGCGGGAGGTGTCGGTGTGCTCCACAATCCACCCAGTGTTTTCTGGAGAGGCTGTCAAGAGGAAGGTGAAGGAAGGATCTGGACACTGGGTAGTAAAATACATTCCCTGCCCTACCCCCATCATCGTCTACAACAAGCTCATGGGAGGGGTTGACCTGTCGGACCAGCTTCTCCAGTATTACTCCACCCACCGCAGAACTGCTCGCTGATACCATACCCTGTTTATGCACTTTGTGGACATGGGAACAACCAATGCGTACATCCTGCACTGTGAAATCAGCACAACACAACAGGTCACACCCATGACACACAAGAATTTACTGGCAGAACTTGTGTCCCAGCTGTGTGGAGTGAACCAGGCAGGGGTTCCCGTTCAAAGGAGCAACAACCATGTTCCTGTTGCCATTGCCATGGTTACAGAGGCCAAAGACAAAGCCACAGCAGGCCGCAGGTCTTGCCAACGCTGCCATCAAGTTGACAAGAGAAGGAGCCTCACTCCATGGAAGTGCAAGGCCTGTGATGTGGCCCTCTGTGTCATTTTGGACAGAAACTGCTTTGAGGAGTGGCACAAAATAGGGTTAGGGTTAGAAAAGAAGAAAACGCCAATGGCTATAGCTACTGTTTATTGTAAATAGTTGTTTATTGCTTATATATATCACAATAATACTTTTATATGTTCATATTTGCACCTTGTGGTTCAATTTGAACCTTTTTAAATGCTTGGTTGAGCATGTTTGTGTGCTTTACAGTAAAATAAACACATCATTTTTCTAAACAGACTTTGTGTTTCTGTGTGTTTGGGTCCAGTATGTTGAAACAGTATGTCAAAGTGAAAAACTTACTAACAGATCATATAGGTGAGGTTGTGCTGAAAAAAAAGATACCCAACATTGGTCTGGTAAACATTTCTTCATGTAGTATATCAAGGCAAAATTGAAGGTACCCAAAAACGGCCAAAATAGCTCCAGACTCCAAAGAGAAGGGTGGAGAAGGTAGAGAAACGTTTGTGAGGGTTTGAGGCAGAGTTAATTTTGTTCAGGAAGTAGTGGGTTTTAGCATCAGTTATGCGGGCAGAGAAGGATTTGCCCCCCTAATATATTGTTAGGGGAATCACTGGATATAATTTTAACCGTATTTTCTTTAATTATTATTTATTCTTGTCACATACAGGCTCTTTATCACAAATCACTGTATGTCTACTCTAACATGTAAACTTTTGTCAGGCTGGCAAAGATGGAGGCAAAGCTCCAAGTAGTAATTGAGGACCAGAAGTTGCTCCTTCCATCGGGGATCCCATCCACTGTGGAGGAACTGCAAACTGTTGTGAAGGAGACCTTTGGAATACCTGTCGAGTTCAGTCTCCAGAATTTGGATTCTGAGTTTGAAGATTTCTTTACCCTCCATAAAAGTGACCAAATCAAACACAAGGACACCATAAAGGTTGTTAAGGCTGCCCCGATTCTTCTTGAGCTGCTTCCTGTTGATAATTTGGACAGTTCCTTTGGTCAACAATCAACTGACTGTGAGTCTAGATCTGATGCAGTCAGTTGCATTAAGTACAGAGTCATCCTTTGGATCAGTGTCCTCACAGGCGTCTACTGTTATCCTGCCCAAGAAAAGTTCCATAGAGCGATGCCAAGCATGGCCAAAGCAGTTCCCTATTTCACAGTTTGCTTATGAAACTGAGACGTGCCTTGAAAGAGCAGCTGAAGACTATCAGAAGAATGGAACTTCTCTGAATACTTCAAAGGTTAAGGCAGACATACTTGAGAAACTGTGTGAAACGATGTATACATATACAGCGTATCCATCAGGTGCACAGATCAGTGAGGTTGCTGAGGCACTTTGCATGAAGTATCCATTTCTCAAGGAATCAGGCTCATTCTCAGGTATCTATGGCTGGCAACAAAGCTTAAAGTACAAAATGGCAAATTATCGCACTAAACTCAGAGGCTTCGGAGTTCCTGAAGTGATGTGCACTCAAACGCAAAAGCCCTGCTGACCAGAAGTCTGCAAAGAGTGTCAAAAAGCCTAGAAAGGCAGAAGTTAACTACCTCCCCCTTTACCCGGCAGGAGAGAATGAAGAAAGTCAAGAACAAGAGAGGATTCAGCTACTCACTGAAGTAAGGAAAAGGGACAACAGAAAAGTGATAAAAGACAAAATGGGGAAAACATTTGCACACAGAAGAAATGAAATTGTCAACCAATCACCCAGCATTGAGGACATCAATGCCAGATGGCCTGCTCTATTTGAGGCATCTCGAGTGAGTTACAAATGCATGCTAATTATAAATATTCCTTATCCATTGTGAAGGACTGCAGTGGTGGTTTTAGCGTATTTGATACTTTTTTCCAAATCATATTTTAAGATCAAATTCCAGAACCACTATTACTTCTTTTCCTGCTTGTAAAAACTTTGTAAGAAGTATCATCTACATTAGTTTGTTTTAATTTCCAGATCCAGGATGAGTTTTAGAGAATCACAATGGTGCATCTTGAGTCAAAGTTCATGGCCAAGCTGGATGAATACACTCCGAAGCTTTTGAATCTCTACCAAGCCAAGGGTGGAGCCATGGGGTTGAGGTTGCAGGCCATCCTACTCAAGGTATCCTTCAATTAGTTATGTTAGCTTATATTTGATTAAAGGAAGGGTTAGGAATGGGTTGGAATATAATTTCGGCCTGCGTTCCTTCGAGGTGGATGTTGAAGTCCCCAAGGAGTATCAGCGGTGTTCCATCATCCAGGAGGACGCTGAGGAGCATGTCCAACTCCTCCACAAAGTCGGCTAGCGGCCCTGGTGGGCGATAGAGGACAACTAAAAATGCTTTCATAAGATCAGTTAGCATCACATAATGGTGTTCAAATGATTTGGATATTTAAAAGACATGTTCGAGTTCAAAGGCCCCAAGAGTGACTCGTGGAGGTTTCAACGCGTTTCCTGTCTCCCTCAAAAAAAGGAGTTGCTAGCCTTCAAGAATTTCCCTTCAAATTGAACCCTCACGCTCTCCTTAGCATCTGTATAGGCAGCAAGTCGTTGTGACACTGCGGTGGGTCACAATGACTTAAAAACAGCACGAGAGTGGCGTAACAGACTAGGTGCGGCGAGTCACAACAACTTGGAAACAGCACGAGAGTCACGTTATAGACCAGGTAGACAACGCGAGGAATACAAATATTTCACTTTACTTATTTTTATGGTGAAAAGTTCACAACATGACTGACTCACAAGGACCCTGAAACGGCACGAGAGTTGTGACGGGCAAAGCAAGTCCGACGGGCGCACAAGCTCGTGCATGACGCTGGGAGTGAAACAAAACTTCAAACGGAGGTACCCGAATAAGGATCTTTTTTTCGGGGATGAAAACAATTTCCCCCGGTGCCCCCTAGTCCAACTTGAATTACAAAAGTGTCCCCAATCAAATCCCACGTTCGGGCGCACTACTGTGAATTTCAAGGGCATTTCTCTGACGCTGAAAGAGTGCTTTCAAAGAGGGGAAATAAATATGTAACTCCAGTTAGCAGCAACTAGAAACATGAGGGTAGGCTTATTGGAAAGGCATGGACCAGGGCATGACGCGCATAGCCAGGCCGACTGGTGCATTTCCGCGATGCAGCGAGCGAGACAAAACTTCACACACGGCTACCGAAATGGGGATCGTATTTTCGGGTATAAAAAAAACCCTCTTCCCGGTGCCCCCTAGTCCAACTTTAATTACATAACCATCCCCAGATAAATCCCACGTTCGGGCGCATTACACAATCTGTGGCAATTTTTGCCAATGTCTCTCTTATTGCGTTGTAGTTGTCATTGTTATGGAATACCCTGTTCCAGCGATGAGTGGACACACTGCAAAAGGTATAAAGTGATTGCAGTAGATCAAAAAAGGATGTGACCTCTTCACAGCAATCATCTATGCTGTTGACACCTACAAGGTTTAACGAATGACCAGCACAGGGTGTGTAGTGAAACAGAGGGTTTTCTTTTTTCAAGTGCGCCTGGAGTCCATTATATTTGCCGGACATGTTGCTCGCATTGTCATAGCTTTGTCCACGGCAGTTTGACAAGTCCAACCCCAGGTCTCGCACAATTTTTATTACACATTCCGCAAGGCTTATACCCGTGTGGCTATGGATGGGCTCAAATCCGAGGAATCTTTCAACTACTTTGCCCTCAGCACTGACGAATCAGAAAACAAATGTGAGCTGGTCTACGTGAGATTGGTCTGGCGTTGAATCTACGATTACAGAAAAATATTTGGCGTTTTGGATTTCAGCTGCTATGACGTTCCTTGTTTTCTCGCCCATTATCGAGATGAACTCTTCACAGATAGTAGAGGACAAGTATGAGGGCTTACCTCTACCCTTCTGGCCATGCTTTTCGATGTGTTCTTTTAAAAAGGGGTCGAACTCCGCAACCAGCTCAAGCAAGCCTAAGTAATTGCCGTTGTGCGGTGATCCCAGTATTTCGTCATCGCCTCGGAATGGAAGCCCCCTCTCTCCCAAAAACTTGATAACGGCTACTACACGACTCAAAACCTCTTTCCAATACTTTTGCTCTGCCTCGATCTGCCGGCCAAGTGAAGCGTCCACTGTAGATACGTGTTTTGATCTGTTCAATAAAGCAAGCATGTGTTGTCAGTGTTCATCACTCTTTTCGTGCTCGGATATCCTCTCAGGATGTTTCCAGTCACAGAACCCGTTTACGAATGTGTGACTTTGCGATGATGACAAGAGTTTACAGGCATAGCAATAAACTGAACCAGTTGACGGAGAGTAAAGCAGCCATTCCCTAGGCACAGTTTCGTTGTTTTGGAGACGAGTCCCGCACAGAAGCTGGATATTTGGCAGCCCGGTTTTGATAGGCTGCAGGCCCTCGCTGAATAGCCTCTTCCCGCACTTTCTCCGTGATGGGTCCCCTTCCCCATAATGCCAGGTCTCCAGGTGATGTACTGTTGCTGCCACCGATGATTTTGGTGCTGGGCCTCGGTTCCATCCTCCTCCGCCGGCGCCTGGTCCTGGGTGCCGCTCACGCCCGGGCTGGCAGTCTCCTCCGGCTCCGGTCGCTGCTGAGATTCACCGTCGGCTGTACTGTCGCTCACTGTGTTTCGTTCATTTAGTTCATGTTCTTCTGTACGAATAAAGAAACTAGCTATTTGAGGTACATTTTTTAAAGTGGCCGCATTTCTACACTCTATCTTTTTTCAACTGTCGTTTTGCATTTCCGCTAAATTGCTGTTGCTTCATCTTGATCTCTTTTGCTGAGTTTGTGCATTGTGTTTGGAACATCAAATTGTGCTGACGTGGGGTCTGAATGAACCAATGATAAAACATATTTTTTTCATACTGTACTTCATACTACTGCACAGCAACCAACCAGGAGAGTTATAGTGGGTATGGGGCAAGCATTAGGACAGGTGGGGGGAGGGGCGATACTTGGGTGCCCTGCTTGCACAGACACAACGCAGGAGGCACCACAGGCAGACTGAGACACATTGCGGGACGTTAACGTGAGTGATTTTTTTTGTCACTGTTGTCCCAAATGTATGTACTGTATTATTGCAGTTTTTTTTTATTATATAAAAAATGGTGCCCCTGGAGTCTTGGTGCTCCTGGGCAGTTGCCCATATAGTTAATCCGGCCATGGTCCGGGGGGCCTCTCTGTTTTTACGTTGCGGCGGCATCCTCTGAGTCCCATACGGAACCGAAGACCATTGGATTTTGCCGTTTTTCGACACGAAAGTATCTGGCACTTGGTCCTCATGAGGATCATTGTCGGCTTTGTCTTCATCGGGCGCCGACAGGTCGCGGCGGTCTGCGTTGCGTTCTCTCCGCCTTCTTCTTCTGACACATTCTCTGTGTTGCGCTCTTCCCGCCTTCTTCTTCTGACACGTTCTCTGCATTGCGCTCTTCCCCGTCTTCTTCTTCTGACACATCATCGGCCTCCTCTTCAGAGGCTCCCTGCTCGACATTTGCAAACATCTGCTGTAGAACTTGCAGCGCAGTGAAATCCTCAGCCATAGCTGCGTGACTCTAGACAACGGCTGCTGGCCTGACCCTAACCCACTGAATGTATGTAAGTAGTAGCACTTCCCCAGACAACCTCCTCTGAAACGTCCAAGCGCTCAGTATCCCACCTCCTCTGAAACGTTCAAGCGCTCAGTGTCCAAGCAGACAACACGGATACAGCGGCGTAATAGACAACGCAGACAAAATTCCTCTTTCCTCATTTTGTCCAACCTAGTTGCGGGAGGGGAAGGGCGCTCATTTCGTCCAACCTAGTTGCAGGGTGCTCGTTTGTCCAACCTAGTTGCAGGGAGGTGGAAGGGCGCTCATTTCCTCCAACAGAGACGATGGGCGCTCATTTGTCCGACCGAGATGAGGAAGTGCATTTCTCCAACAGAGACGATGGGGGGAAGGGCGCTCATTTCGTCCAACCTAGTTGCAGGGAGGGGGAAGGACGCTCATTTCCTCCAACAGAGACGGTGGGGGGGGAGGGAACTCATTTGTCCGACCGAGATGAGGAAGTCTATTCTTCCAACCGGGATGAGGAAGTGTATTTCTCTAACCGAGACGAGGAAGTGTAGTCCTCCTACCAAGACGTGTATGGGCTCTGGGGGTGAATGGGAGAGATATTAAACTACACTGAAGGGAGAAGTGTACTCAGCTCCGCTCAGCAGAGGAGACAGAGACCCAGGCTCCGCTCAATCATGTCCTGCTATGAGGTGTGCGGCAAGGTCTTATTCAGCTTTGTTGTTGTATTTACGTATCTATGATTTGTAGGTGTACATTGAAGGTCATTTTACAACTACTCCCCAATGGAAGGTCCCACAGTCACAATGTGGCAGGTCTGTCTAGTTCTTTGGGTCTTTGAAATCTATCTTTAGATAAAGGATATTTATAGTCTGGAAAGTTGGTCTCAGCAAATATACATGATTGTGCAACTTAAAAAATATATGTTTGGTCAAGAATCTTTTCAGTTTTGAACAGTCATCATGTCATCCTTTTTACCAAGGCAAGTTATGGTGGCTTGTGAAACTGCTTATTCTCTCTCACTTCATCTACTAGTGTCTTTCTATGTATCTCATGACTGTTGCCATCTCTCCCCCCTCCTATCTGTCTCTCTCTCTCTCTCCCTCCCTACAGCATATTGTGTTTGACTATGACATAAACTACACTGGTTCTGGCGACTTGGGGGTGGCCCTGGAGGATCCGTATGACCTGGATCAAGTTATAACCCCTGACCTCCAGAGAGTGTTCCTCCCTGTGGTCTACGGCTTCATCTTTGTCCTGGGCATCACTGGGAACGGCCTGGTGGTGATGGTGCTTGGCTGCCAGCGCAGGTGAGAATAAAGATGGATGATGAAGACAATGACAAATATGATATTAGTTTAGTTCATTAGTAAGTTTAGTTACTTTTGTACATTTTAATCTTTAAAAAAACATAAGATCCGTACATTCATTTATTGTATGCACCTTCCTGTCACAGTACATTTCCTTGTTTGTGTGAACACATTACATGGCGGATAAAACAAATTCTGATGTACAAGATGACACACAGAGGGTTTTATCTGATTGTTCCCAGGTCAAAATTGAATCTGACAGACCGCTACACCTCTCTGCTGCCAATCTTCTCTTCGTGCTGACGCTCCCATTCTGGGCAGCGGATGCCGCACTGACGTTTCGGATTAGGCACCTGTGTGGCCCGTGCACATCATCTACACGGTGAACCTGTATGGGCCTTCATCAGTCTGGACCGCTACCTAGCCGTGGTCAAAGCAACAGACGCGCACACCTCACGCATGAGACAGCTACTGGCACGGAGACTGGTGTTGGTAGGTGAGCTAGGTCTCTAGCCTCATCCCTTATCTCTCTCTCACGACGTGCCCATGCCTCAGATGTACAGAGGTACATCTTCACTTGTATTCTCCATCTCCTGATTTAACCACCAAATCTCCTCTTTGTCTCCCTCACCCCCTCTCCTTTTCCAGGAGCCTGGTTGCCTGCGGCTCTCTTGGCAGTGTCAGACATAGTGTTTGCCACGACTTGGGAAGCAGGAGATGGGGTGATTGTGTGCCAGCGCTTATACCCAGCTGACAACGCTCCTCTCTGGGTGTCAGTGTTCCACCTGCAGCTGGTGGGCTTGGTGGTACCGGGCCTAGTTTTACTGGTGTGTTACTGTGTCATCGTGTCCAGGCTGACCCGCAGCGGGCCTCTGCAGGGGCAGAGACAGAAGCGCAGAGCTGTCAGGACCACTGTGGCGTTGGTCCTCTGCTTCTTCCTGTGTTGGCTCCCGTATGGCGCTGGCATCACTGTGGATGCCCTCATGCGCCTAGAGGTCCTTCGCAGGGGCTGCAGTCTGGAGGTGTGGCTGAACCAATGGCATTTGCCCACTGCTGTCTAAACACGCTGCTGTATGCCTTCCTGGGGGCGGACTTCAAGAGGTCCGCCAGACGGGAGGACTCACTCGCGTCGCGTCGTCTCCAGTCTGAAGATTCCACCTCCTAGACGCCCAGGAACCTCTACTACCACAGAGTCTGAGTCATTTAGTCTACACTCCAGCTAACAGAATATGGGTGTGGATGTAGGTGTGGGTTGGATGAGGGTGTAAATGCTTTGTCCTATATATGAGAAGAGGGTAGTCTGCTGATCCATGACTTTGTCCTTTGTCTGAAAGATAAACTTTTTTGTAAATAGGGTTTGTGGGTCACTGATGTTGTTGTTTTTAAGTTTGTTTATATACAATAACATTTCGAATTACATGTTATTTGTGTTACTCTTCCTGTCTCTCAGAGTTGTCAGTGTGTGTGTGTGAGTTTCAATTATTTTGGAGGTGTTCACCCTTCCCTCCTCAGTTAGTGCTGTGGTAGTCTTGGATGTGTCTATATGACTGTCATCATCATCACACACCAACTATGACTCATGATGGTTTCTGAACAAATGCATGTCAAAAGCACTGAAACATTATATTGAGAATGAAACTAGGTTTCAGACTAGTGGCTTGGACCAGGTGTATGCTTCCTCCTCCTCATTTTAGAATACAAGGAGCAAAACACATTATTACAATGCCACATTAGTGGCGATGTTGTAATACACAACACGGACACGGCAGACGGGTCACAAGGACCCGGAGACAGCGCGAGCGTGATGTAATAGACAACGCTGTGGGTCACAATGAACCTGAGACAGCGAGAAGGATAAAGGAAATGTTTTACTTTATTTTTTTATGATGAAAAGTTGTCACAACATAGCTGTGGGTCAAAATGACCCTAAGGTAGCACGAGGGTTAATGTTGTGGTACGGGCCTGCAGGAGGTACCGCCCGGGGAGTGGAGTTCTGCGTTTTTGACTACACCTTTTATTTGCTCTGAGGAGCCCCTCTCTTGCTCTGTCTCTCACACACGCACGCTCTCTCTGCTGACACCCCTCTCTCCCTAACTGGTCTCTCCCTTCTCTCTCCCTCCCTCATATACACCCCCACACCCAACATCATGTTTTAATTCTGTCTCCCATGCCCTGTCTTCCACATACTCAACAAATCAAATGTATTTGTATAGCCCTTTTTACACGCAATCATGTCACAGAGGGCTTCACATACGCCCATAGAACTGCCCCTCAACCAACCTAAACCCTCAGGGAAGACAAGGAAAAACTCCCTAAAGGAGGAGCAATTCAGTAAGGGATCCCCTCCTCCAGAGACGGTTGGTGAAAGAGAGGAGCAGAACACAGGTTTAACATAGTCATACAGCAGGGAAGTGTCAATGGGTTTTGAAACACCAAAATCCATTGTTCGACTTGGTAGATGTAGGAAGGGACCGGGAAACTCGCTTTTGCCCGTCATGGAGACTGGTTTCCGGTTGGCGACCAGGTCCAGCGTTGGCCGACCAAGGCAGGTGCTGACAGCTCAAACCCCCCACACCACAGGGGATGTGTGGAGGGGGGACAGAGAGGGGAGAGCAGGGATTAGAGAATGCCAGGAGCAGCTAACAGTTACAGTCATATTTAGAATGAGAACCCCACCAGTCAAGTGTGGACTAGTGCAGCAATTTAGCAGAGCAAAAAGGGTATTTGATGCAGCCCTAGCCACTAACACAGCGCCAGCCCCCCCCTTGGTTGGAACATGAACTCTGTTCCAGGGGAGAGAACTCTAAAATTAGTTATATTTATATAATAAGGGTGAGAAACCCCCGTCCCCCGTTGTCACCAACTAGTAACGGAAACTATAACAATAGCAATATACAGTAACAGGTTTACTTTATTTGTAAAATGTAGATGTTACACGTAAAAGTTACATGTGATACACACAAACAAACAGGGTTAGGGTTCATGGCACTCATGTGTCCTGTCCATTAACCCCCCTTTCTCCCCAGCAGCACGTTAAGTGCAGAGGTCCTCTACCCATCAAACAAGGCCCTGGATAGGCTTTTAATTTTTCAGGCAGGCTCCCCCTAGATTAGGTTAGCTACCGGGCCAAGGTAGGACACGCACTCACACACTCAGGTGCATCCATTCACTCACGCCCATGCCGCTCTACCTCTCCTCTCCCCCCTCTTTCCATCCCTCCTCTTTTTTATTTGCTCGTCTCCCTAGCCCTACGCGCACACCCCGTCACCATGTCCCGCTACCGCGACCCCCGTCCGGGCTGACGCCTCCCGCTCCCCCGGATACCGCCAGGAGGACCGCGACTGGCCAGCCCTGGACCGCCACCACTATTACGCCACACCCCCCCGGACAGCCTATCGATTCCCCTCGCCACGATGGGAACGCCGCTCTCCACACCGCGGAGATGACTGCCAACTGTGCTGGCGTAGGGAACCTAGCCCCTACAGAGACACGCTCCCGTGGGATCCGCCTAGCAGCGGGCCATCTCCACAGGGCCGCAGAGGTTCGGGTTGTGACCCGTACTCTAGCGATGAGTGAACGAGGGCCCTGAACCCAGAGTCCTCTCGCCGCGCTCCTGACACGTCCAGGAGGCGCCGCTTGGTCATCTCTCCTCCTCCCTGCTGCGGCGACGACGTGGGGTACCGCATACCTCCTCACAAATGCACTGGTCCACACTCCTCCGACACCCGCGGACCGGGCACAGGACCGTACACCACTGCCCCCCTCCAAGAAGGTCCAAAGGGGCCACAGCCGCCGGCCACGCTCGACTCCGGCTCGACACACCGCCACCCAACAGCCCGGCGCAACCACGACCCAACAGCCCGACGCGACCTCCTCCACCCCGCTGACGACGGCTGTCGTCGCTGACACAGCGGCCACCACCACTCCTGGTCCCGCTGCTGCGGACGTCGACACGCAGCACCCGACCGGTGCCCCGGGGGCCGACAAGCCGGACACCACGGTGGCCCCCACGCGACGGCTGGGTGTACAACCACGCCACAGACCCAGCCGTTGGATCAGGCAACAGGGCTCGACGCTCACGTCCCAGACGACGGCTGCTACGGCTGGCCCTGGATCAGCTGACGCGGCGACCCCCGTCCTCCCGACGGGAAGCATGCCCCGGTCGGCCGACAAGCACGCGGTGTCCCGCAGGAAGGCCTACCGTGCCTACGAACAGGACACGGGTGACCGCCGGCAAGCTAATCGGCCGGATCGTCAAGACCCTGCACCACAGGGCTGACATTGACTCGTTCCTGCGGGACGGCGTCCAGCCGCCAGGGTACCGTAGTACCATCGACGGCTTCGCGGCCGTCTACCGTCCCTCGTCGCCCAACAGGGAGAGCTGGATGGAACTCCAAGAGGAGCCGGCGACGTGGTTCGCGCGCTGCTACCAGGCCCTGGACAGACACTACGCCACGGCCCTGGAAGCGTACATCGCCACGCTGGAGGGACTGGTAGACATTCGAAACTGGACGGACGCGTGGGAACTGGGAGTGCGGTGGGCTTCGGCCGACCTGGGGACCACGGTGTCCCAGGTCACCCTGCACCGGGCCAAAGCCTATCTGCCCTGCGAGGACGTGTTCACACAGGTGCAGACGGTGCCCTTTGCCCCTCCGGTCTCGGTCACCAAGGCCGCCAGGATCCTCTGGCCTCCGTCCGGGACTGTCCCCTGACGCGCCGGCCGATCCGGCCCCCGGCCTCCTCTGAGGCGGCGGGGTCGGCTACGGTAGGCCAACGGGACACGCTGCAGGAGGCGGAGATGGAGCTGGCACCTCCCTCCTCCTCCCTCGACGACCCCAGCAGAGACCTCCTCAGAGAGGATGGACTGGGAGGTCTCGGACAGCGCAATGGCCCTGTTGTCCTCCCAGGGAGCCCCACAGCCCACACCTACACTGCAGCAACTGCTCTCTCGACCCCTCCTGGGCCACGGTGGGGTCCCCGACCCCGAGCCGGCCCCCGAAGGGCAAAAGTAAAAATAGTGAAGGGCAAGAGGACGGATGGGCTCAGGGGGAGTCCGGGGGTACCCCAGGGGGGCCAAACGGAATCAAGGGGTCTCCGGAGGCTACAATTGAAAAAGGTGATGAAGGGGAGGGGGGGACAGAAGGATAGAAAATGACTGTACAGTGTCGATACCCACGGGGCAAAGGACAGTGTTGCCCACAAGGCTGAGTCAGTCTCTATCTCCCAATCAAGGGAAGTGTGAAGGATGGGGGGGGGGGGGGGGGGAGAGGATAAAATTGGTATAGGGTGAGGGATGTGATGGGTGGAGAAGGAAGAGGTAAGGGTAAGGTATCGTTCCTAAGTGGTAAGGGTTGGGGGTGGGGTAGGATTAAGTTCAAGCAGGGTTCTGGTGAGAATGAGTGACCAGGCTTGGTGTTAGGTTTATGAGAAGGTCAGCCCAATATTAGGCTGGAATTGCACTGGCACAAAGTCTTTTATGTTTTTATTAAATTATTTTTTGTCCCTAGAAAAAGGTTATTTCCCATCAAGGTAGGTATCATACGTAAGTATGAACAACTTAATATCCTGTACTTTGGATCTGTATTGATCTTTTTTTGTCCTCCACAGGAATCCTTCTGCCCCCCACTGGTCATCCCAGGCAAGTAGGTGTGTGTATTTATTGTTATCCCTGGTATTGTTATGTATAACATTTTATTATTTCTTTCTTTCCTCAGGAATCCCTCCCTACCCCCCCGGAAGTCAGCAGGGAGTATGTAACCCTTAGATGTTATAACAATACATGGCTAATCCATAATTTCTGCATATTCTCTGCGGTTTCAGGTGTCCAAAGGACCGGATCCTGTCCCGTCACTCGTAACTGGAGCTTACCCATATTAGGTAATGGATGAAAAGGAGATCTATTTTTCAATATAAATATTGATCCATGTGTTTGGGTTTGTTTTCCCCATTTCCTGTTTCCTGTGATCCCACTTCCATCATCCCTAATAAAACTGAAACCGCTAAAGTCACTCAATAAAATTGAGTGACAATAGAATCTGCGCACTGCTTTTGAACAAGACGTTCCAAACCAGGAATAAGGTAAGTGCACCCCACTCACACAGGGGATTTGGACCAACAGGGTTCTGTCCCCTGTTCACTTTAAAAGTTTTTGCCCCCCATAAAATAATAAAACCGAGAACTTCTGACGTTTCACCTTCACAAGGCTTCCACAGAAAAGATCTGAGTTGAGTGAGGTAGACAGGAAGTTAAATAGGGGAGGAGGAGGGGGTTTGGCCACTTCCTGTGGCTTCTGATTGGCCTACTCTGCCATACCACTCTCACCCTCCTGTGTTCAATTTAGACTTAATTGGGCCCAACTAAACGTTGTCCAATTACTCAACTCCCATCTAACCAAACTCAAAAAATTGAGAAAAAGGAATTAAAAATATTAAATCAGAAAATAAAACATCAGACTCTGGCTGGGTTAGGTTTATGAGAAGGTCAGCCCAATATTGGGCTGGAATTGCACTGGCACAAGTATTTTATGTTGTTAGGGTTAGGGTATAAGTCTGAAATTCCCATCACCCTGACGGGTCCGAAGGACCAGAGCACTGCCAGAGTCAAGGACCAACCACAAGGAGACAAGGGCTAGGCCCTTCCAGGAACCCCTCAGGGGAACCCAGGCCGGGTGTCCAGTGATAGCTGGACCCAACACAAAGAGCAGGAAGGCAGGCAGATAGGCAGGTCGGCCGGCAGGCAGGGAGGTCCTGAGAATATTAGGGGGAGAGAGAGAGAGAAGGGGGAAAGGAAAATGGAAAGTTAACAGAGGTCAGGCACATGGATAACCAATTCTGAATCCATCAAGGCACGCCAATGAGACAGGGCTAATGAGATGGGGTGGATGTTTGAAATTCCCATCACCCTGACAGATCCGAAGATCAGCAGAGGTCAGAGTCAAATTGCACGGGCACTTCCAGCACCAAGGATCACCCACAGTAGAGAAAAGAGGCTAGGCCTCTCCAGGAACTCCAAGGAGAACCTAGGCCGAGTGCCCCACGGTAGCACGCCGCCTGAACCAGAGAGCAGTGATTAGGCACTGCAAACAAAGGTCAGACACATGGATAAACTCCTCCTGATCTAACCAGACACGCCAATGAGACGGCTAAAACTAGGAGTGAGAACGACTACTCCACTGATAGACTACCACAACCACAATGACAATAATAACAACAACAACAATAATCACCACACTACAATGATTCAAATGACTAATAAAAAGGGCGGTGGGGCCCCTCGTGGGTGGGTCCGTTTTCTAATGGTCAGGAGGTGGTCATCCGGTCTGTTGGGGTCGGGGAAGCGTTGAAGCCATTTTTTTATGGCTGTCATGCCCTTATCGGTGTCGATATTTGTGTAAAGACTCTACATCCATAGGGAAGAGTAAGTCCCCATCTGACACTCGGGAGGTCCCTGATTTTGGCAAGGAAGTCGTACGTGTCCTTGATGTAGCTGGGGTGATGAACGGAGAGGGGATTGAGGTAGAAGTCCAAGAGGGCGGCGGTATGTGAACTCTCACTTCCACAATCGGTCTGCCTGGAGGCATGTGGTGTTAGGGTGGGCCATACTCAGTTTTTCTTTTTAATGAATTAAGAGGGGTGTTCAAATAATGTATTTAGGTGTATATAACACAAATCTGAATGTTTTTTACAATTCTGAAAACCCTAACCTACATCAATTTGCAGCGGAATATTGCATTTTTCTGCTAATATTCCAGAATGACCGATTTTTCATTTGTGTACCATCTAGCTACCAGAAATAGTAATAATATGGTAGTTTGAAGAGGTTTATTAAGTGAGAAATCTAATTTGATTTGATTTAGCCCTTTACATTTTGAAAATCTGACTTATGGTTTAGAAAAAGTTGCATTTTCTCATGTGAAATGGGGATCCAGGAAATGTGTTGATATTGTGTGGGATCCAAGCCCACATTAACTGTGTCTGCAGCAGAGAAAAAAAGATTCCTGTGAAAGATCTTGCATATATAAAAGGTCAGAAAGAGAAGGTTGGAAGTAAAGGACCCCACCAAATGGGGGCCCCTGATCTCTCAGAGCATAAGAGACAGGTGAGGACATTGGAAAGGCAGCAGATGGAAAAGAAGGCAGAGAAAAGGAGAAGGTGCAAGGAGGAAAATGCTGCAGCAGCAGAGAAGGCAGCCAGGGAAGATGTTGAGAGATATGTGGCAAATGGTGATCAGGATATGGGATTGAAGATGGCTAATGCTGAAGATGAGTTTGTCCCTGACATTGAGCTCTTCCCTGAAACTGAGCCTGTAGCAAAGGTACAAAAAAACTATGATGGGATTCCAAACACTGCCCTTGCTAGTGTAAGGTATGGCATAGGGCTGAGGCCAACTGCAGCTATAGCAACCGCTGCCCTGATTGATGCGGGAATCATCACAGAAGACAACACAAGTAAAGTGATTGATAAGAACAAGGTCAAAAGAGCACAGGAGAAGTTGATGCGAGAGCTGGGTGAAGAGTTTGAGGAGAAATGCAGGGAGGAGGGAGGGATCTCCTGCCTCCTCTTTGATGGGAGGATTGACCTAACTAATGTAATGATGGAAGCTGAGGGCAGTGACCAATCCTTTCCTGCAAAAATCAAGGAAGAACATTATAGTGTTGCTAGTGAGCCTGGCAGTACCTACCTGTTCCACTTTACACCGGAAAAAGCAACTAAACTGGAGTCACATGCTGAGCAGATTGCTAAGGTCCTGTTTGGGTGGCTAAAAGAAAGGGGGTTTGACAAGACCTTGTTGGCCATTGGAGGAGACTCAACAAATGTCAACACTGGTGTACATGCTGGAGTAATGAGGAAGCTGGAGCTGCACCTTGGAAGAAAACTGGTCTGGTTAGTGTGCAACCTCCACACTGGTGAACTACCCCTGCGCCGTCTTATTATTGACCTTGATGGCCCTACTATGTCTGACAACAAATTTTCCGGGCCCATAGGAAAGCTCCTTGATTCTGCTACAGACTTGGAAATGAATCCAAACTTCACCCACATCTCTGTTGGCCCTCCACTGATCAAGTTGCCAGACAAGGTCATTCAAGATCTCTCAACTGATCAACACTATGGCTATAAGATTGTCTGTGCAGTCAGAGATGGAGTGCTACCTGCCAAGTTGGCTCTGTTGGAGATTGGACCAGTGAACCACAGCCGCTGGCTCACCACAGCAAACAGACTTCTTAGGCTCTGGGTGTCAAAGCACAGGCTGAAAGGAAATAACTTAAATAATCTGCAATTAATTGTTGAATTCATCATTGGAGTGTACTATCCATGTTGGTTCAATGTAAAGGTCAAGAACTCCTGGATTGAAGGACCTAGGCACATCCAGTTTCAACTGGACTGCCTCAAGTCTCAGAGGAAGGAGGTGCTGGATCTCGTTATGCCAACAGTGAGAAGATCTGCTTGGTATGCCCACAGTGAAGCCATACTCCAAACAATGCTGTGCTCAGAGGATCAGAGGGAGAGGATTGAGGCGGTGGAGAGAATCCTGGCCATGAGGGGAGAGGGGGACCCAGACACTCAGCTGGGGGACTCCTCTGTCAGAACCAGAAGGACACCTGACATCCATTGTGATGCTTCAAGTATTGGTGACTTGATCAGCTGGTCAGAAGGTGTGTCAGAGCCACCTCTTACCTGCTCCCTAAGCACCTCGCTGGTGAAAAACTTCATCAACACCCCAATGGAGGTGCTCAACTGGCCTTGCCACACGCAAAGTATTGAGAGGGTTGTTAAAATGGTGACTGAGGCTTCTGCTAAGTACTTTTCACAAGAAAAGAGGGATGGAGCGATCAGGGCTCAGGAGACCAGCAGGAGGTTGATGTCCAAGAATGAATCAAAGAAGGACTTGTGTAACTTGGCAAAGTTCAGGAAGTCAGGAGATTGTTCCTTGTAATGATATCCAGTAATATTCATGCAGTTCACTAACTAATAAATATGTACATTTGATTTGGCTCTGTAAATCTGAATGGTTTCCCTTATATCTTTCAATATCTTATAAAAGTGATTCGGAAGGGTAATTTTGGCAATAAAAAAAATAAAAAATGATGTAGCTTAAAGTCATCCTATCAAAAAAATAAGCTCATATTTGAATTCCCCATCGAAAAATACATACTTTAGACACCCCTCATATTAGAATTTCCTTAAGATTCATGTTAGCACCTGAGTATGGCCCGCCCTAATGTGGTGTGAGACTGTCCAGGAAGCTTGGGGTTTGTGGATTTTCGGCAGGAGGTAGAATTGTCTTGGTCGGGGGTGGGGTGGGGGGGTAGGTAGTCTTGCTATAGTAGTCTTGGTTGGAGAGTTGCCTGTTTGCCTCTTCGATGTAGAGGTGTCGGTCCATGATGACCGTGCTGGAGCCCTTGTCGGCTGGCTTAATAACAATGGAAGTATCGTTTTTGAGGGACTGGAGGGCTTCCCATTCTTCTGTTCCCAGGTTGTCTTGGTCAGGGAGGAATGCAGGGGGTGAGGAAGAAATGGTTTCCTTATCCAATGCCATGATGTCTAGAAGGAGGGGAGGGAGGGGATGATTGGGGGGTTCCCAGAGGGATGTGGGTTTGAATGGTGGTATGGGCGTTGTATCTTCAACTTTATCTTTAAAAAAGACAGCCAGTTTCAGTCGACGATGGTAGGTTGTAAGATCCACTGATAGTTCCTCCTTTGTCAATGTTGGTTTTCCAAACCGTGGGACGAAGGACAAGCCTTTGGAGAGGAGGGAGGACTGTGCTTGGTTGAGGGTCGAAAGGTTGAGTACCCCAGTACCGGTCGACACCCTCACCGGTGCTGGCTCTACAAGTTTAAATGGTTCCTCCAGTGCTGCCACATTGCTATCCCTGTCGTTGCCGTCCAATGGATCCTGTCCTCCGTGACAGTAAAGGAGTTCCGAGGTAAACAAGGGATGTGTGTTGAATTCTCTTTGATAAGCTTGTTGATTGATGTAAGGTTTTTGCGGATGGGGCCTTCGAATTTCTCATATAAATTAAGGATTGTCACAAAAATGTGGGCATTGGGGAAGATTTGATGAGCTGATCCGAGAAGGCGAAGCAGTTGCTGTTTAAGGAGGGTCTCATTCGACTGTTGGCGGTTGTTGGTGCCGAATGACAGGATCACTTTCTGGGTCGTGGGTGACCATGGCGTCTTGTGTTTCAGGATGTGTGTGGCATGTGCCAGGACCACACCAGGATAGAAGTCTACCTGTATCCTATTGTCATGGATCAGTGGGAGCCTGGAGAGATTGGAATCCCCCATGATGATAATGGGTCGTGAAGGGGTGAGTGTCCAGTTTGTGTACTTGTCCATAAAATGTTGGTGGCGGTTGAAGGCTGGGGTGGTTTTGGGGTGGAAGGTTGTGGTGTTGTTACCCGTGGGGGAGGGCGTGAACGGGGTGCCCTTTGTGGGAGAGGGGGCTTATGGACGATTGGCCAATCCTCCTGAGTCTGACCTTGGACAGGTGGTTCCTCCCACTTGTTACTCGCCGTCTCATCTTGATATGGTGGAATTGGGGGGTCAGTATCTTTGCCTGAAAAGGACGCAGCTGTTGTCAGGGGGACTCCAAGATGGGGGTGAGGGGGGTTTTGGAGGGGGGAGGGAAGGAGAGGCGAGATTCACTCCTTGATGGAGTGAATCTCGGCCATATAGTGGACCTCGGCCATATAGTGGACCTCGAGAATATCCATACTGGTGCCAGTTTCTGGCATTCCCCGCAGCTAAGAGGGTGGTGTGTGGTTGGTTTGGGGAATGCGGGACCCAGACAGCCTTGCAGGTAGCTGGATGTTCTTGCTAAATTACGAGGTTCCACCATGTTTCCCGTGGAAGTCTGGATTTTTCCAAGGTGGTGGTGTGCCTTAAATAGTCGGCAAAATAGTTGTGGTAAAGGAACGAGGGTTGAGTTCGGAGGACAATCAATCGTGTGGGAAGAGTCTGGGGGGAAAGGAGAAGAGGAGCTTGTAAGACAGTGAATCTACAGATCTTATTCGTGTGGACATGAATCAAGATAAATCTAGAGTAAGAGACCAAGGCTCAGGCAGGTTAGGTGTGGTAGCATTAACGAGGAAACACCCTGTGGGACCCCGACGAAACCACAGTTAAGGTGAGACCCCACGAAAGCAGGGATGGTCCTCTAGGACGTTTGCTAAAAGATATCAGAAGACAATATAGAGTATGCTAAAAACAAATTGCTTGTACCTGTGTGTGGGTGAGCATGTGTGCTTGGTGTTTGTCTTTGTAGGAGATACTACTGTGGCTCAGTTCTCGCATCTGTTTCATAACTTTGACACATTTTAGGTTTAATTCAGATATCATATTTTACAGTGCTTTATTCTTGCATGCCCAGTTGTTCATTTTTGCATTACAAAAGATTGTCTTTCTTTTCTTTTACGATTTCATGAAAATCTTCCAGTACATGTGATAAAATTGTTTAGGATGTACTATGATCTAATAATTTTGTTATTTGTCAGTATTTTTACCAAAGCAAGTCATAGGAAGATACAAAAAGGTCCTGAAGTACCTGTCAAAAGGAGCAACCAAAACGAAGGCATACCAAAAGTGCGGTGTGGATAGGAAAACGATTGTCGATACGTCTGCCATTGCTGAGTTGGAAGCCTGTGACATCACAGCGTACAGTAAATTACGTGCTGAGTTTCAAAAAGGGCAGAAGCTGTCCTTGGTGTGGACTTTGCACACCGTTGCCAACAATTGTGCACACAGGAACCAGTGTGCAGTGCCATAGAGGGAAAAAAGAAAAATGGAGAGCTAATAGACATTACACCAAAAAATAAATAGTATGATGCCAGTAGCTGTATGTACATTCTTATGTACATTCTGTTTATCCTCACATTCTTATTGTGTTTAATGTTTTTTTGTTTCATTTAGCCATTATGTTTGACAGTTTGTTTAACGTGAACAATGTTTCAGTCCAAAATATAGAATTTTGGCATGCCCAGATGTGCATTTTTTCATTACATAGGATTTTATTTTACAATTTCATGAAAATCTTCCAGTAGGGCCTACATATAATAAAAATGTTAGACTCAATCACTGCAGTTGTTTGATGTTGTATATAATTATTGCGGGGTGACATGTTAGTGAGGTGTTGACATGTTTGTCACTTTAAAATGGTCCACATCACAAGTAGTTCCTGCAGGTTATACTGATTTTCACAAGTAATATAATAAGTCTAATTTTATATTTGACACATACGGTACAGGCATACATTTCTGTGAGGCACTAGTGATATTCTAACAAACATTGTTATCTGGAAGATGTGGTTTTGCGCTTATCGCAACATAAATGCAGGATGCAAATAGTTTTTGACAAGAGAACAATCAATGTTTATATTCATATCCTAAAGAGAAGTCCTCCTCCGGCGGCTACTGTAACATAAAGGTAGGTCTTTGGAGTCTGAGACGTATTGAACTGACATTCAAGAGCTCATAATAGTGAACTAATCCAATCATGAGCATGTCAGCATCACTTCTTAATTATTAAAAATGTTAAACAAATTATCATTATTTGTATTATACCATGTTTAAGTTTGAAATAAACAGAGAGGGGGGGGGGGGGTGCTGGTCGTGTATTGCATGCCGCACTATGTGATCAAAATGACAGTTCTCTCTACAGTCAGAGCTCGCGCAAGAAGGTGGAACGTAAGGGCGATACCCTTTCCAAAACTTGTAAGGGCGTGATATTTGTGAAACACCCAGAGAAACACAAATATCCGAAGAGGCAAAATCCTGGACAATTTTGGAATCCTTGCCGGACGCATTTTTAAGGTCTCGAAAAGAGGACATGTCCAGGTAAAAGAGGACGTCTAGTCACCCTTCATTTAAGGCACAAGCTTCTGAAAAGTTATGACCGTGTTAAGAGTTTTAAAAAAAACTATAACTGTTCACTTTTTAGACATGTTGCTTTTGTGATTAGTAATTAATTGGTTATTCTTTCTCAATTGGTCATAGTTCACAAGTAGTTCTCAATGAGGATATATTTATTTAGTAATAACCAAATACCTACCAAGGAACTACCTTTGTAGTGAACTAGCTATTACTTACTGCTTAGTTAATCTTGGTTCCATATTAGTTAATAGTATTAAATTTGGGGTTAATGTAGTACTACCTATTAGTTCCTGCATAGTTACTTGTTAACAACGGACCATTATTCTAAAGTGTTACCACTGAAAGGAAGGGAAATATTAGTCTGGTTGGCCAGGAGTCCAACAATTTTGATGATTGGGGGGGCTAGATGGAGAGACGATGAGGGGGGCGGGAAGCAAGAGGGGAAAGGGGAGAAGGAGCAAGGGGAGAGAAAATGACCATACAGAGCCGACACCAGCGAGGCGAGGGACACTGTTGCCCACAGGGCTTAGTAGTAGTCTCTACCTACCATCCAAGGGGAGGTCCCCAGGATGGGAGGAGAGGGTATAGAGGGGTAGGGTATAAGTACTATGAGGGTCCTGAGTGGTAGGTTTAGGCATAGATTCATTGGCAAGGGTTAGATATAGATCCCAAATGGTTGGGTTTAGGTATAGACCTAAAGAAAAAACTGAAACTTGGCAGATAGGACCAGGTATAGTATGTGGTAGTAGTGGAGGTATCAGACCTGAGCATAGGCTTGGTAAAGGTCCAGAGTAAAAACTAGGGTGAAGATCCCATATGTCCCAAAGTACTGAAGAATGATCTTTTATAAAAAGGGATGAGGGCTCAGAATCGTGCGAGTCTACCATAGACCAAGGTCAAAAGACTTCACCGTCATCATCATGTGTTGCCCCCCATATTTCACCTTTTTATTATTAATTTTTGTTTTTGTTAATTATTTTCATGTTTTTTTGAAGATTTATTTTTAATAACAAAATAGTTTTGGTAATTTTTTTGCGTTTTTGCAAAAAGGAAGTGGAACAAATCCAAAACATAAATGGTAAACAGACCATCATAACAGGATATAAGGAGAACTAGTAACAGAACTCGGAACAAGGGGTACAAAGGGAGAAAAGGAGAACCGTATAAGGGGAAGGAAACTAGGAGTCAGGGGGTTGAGGAGAAGGAGGGGAGGCAGGTGGCATAAAGGATAGGGTCGGGGGCAGGGTTAGGATTGGGGTAGATGGGGTAAGGGATATCCGGGCAGGTGGGGTAGAGGTTAGGATTGGGGATTGATGGGGTGAGGGATATCCGGGCAGGTGGGGTAGGGGTAAGGATTGGGGGTAAGTAGGGTTGCAGTGAGGAACGGGGGAAGGCAGGGTTGTGGTGAAGAACGGGGGCAGGTGGGTGAAGCGTTGGGTCGGAGAAGGTCATGGGGGTCCAGGCAGGTACTGTTCATTGAGTCCCCAGGGATGTATGGAACCTAGGCGTCTGATCCATGTCCTCTCCACTTGACGTCTAGCTTCCATAGACCAGGGTGCTGTCATGTGCCAGCACCCTGGACCACATGTTAGTGCTGCCATGTCTGCGGAAATGGCAGGCCAGGACCGCTCTCCGTACCTCTACATTAATGGCGTAACGATGGGTGGAAAGTCTAGCTCCAAGAGAGTTAGAGGTTTCTCCCACAAAGTTTTTTGCAAACATGGCAACCTATAACATAAACACAGTTTGTAATGGATCTGGGAATTGATTCTGGGAGTTTGTACTTCTGTTTGGTATTAGGATTCTGGACCCAATGTTTCCGGGGAAGGGGTTTTGTAGGACATGTCTCTGTCTGGAGCCTTGCTCTAACCAGATGGTCCTGGAGGTTCTGGTTCCTCCGGAAGGCAGAGATGATGTTGAGGCCGTCTATGGGAGGAAAATGGGGTTTGAAAGCCCTGTGTAGTTGAGTAGAATAGGTCGAGAAGGTAGAAACGATCAGAATTTTTCGTAGTGTAGAGTCCCGGTACCCAATCCTTTCCGGGGATAGTCGGTCAGAGTTGTCTCCACGAAGGAAGGTCCTGGTGTAGCCCCTTTTCCTCAGCGCCCGAAAGAGGGTGGCGGTGGCCTCCTTTTCATCTTCGGGCCTGGTGCAAAGTCTGCGGAAGTTGGGACTTGACTATCCCTCTGAACGTGTGTTGGGGATGGAAACTACTCCTATGCAGAAGGGCGTGTGTGTCCATGGGTATGAAAAACACCTTGGTGTCTAAAATGCCAGTTTGGGCAAAGTCAGGACCTTTGAAGACGGTTACATCCAAAAAGTCCACTGACTAGACTTATGGTCTCCTTTAGGCGGATGGAGGGATGGTGGTTGTTTAGCCTCCCCACCTATTCCTGGAGGTCTTCCTGAGAATGGGGCCAGATTCCCCATATATCATCCAGGTAACGGAAGTATCGGGATGGTAACTTTGGACAATTACAGAAGATTGTCTCTTCCCAGTCGGCCATATATATATTGGCATATGCTGGTGCAAACCGCTTGCCCATGGCCGTGCCCTTTACTTGCAAAAACCAGTTACCATTGAACATAAAATCATTCCTCGTGAGGCTAAGGTGTAGTAGGGCGAGGAGATGGTCATCAGGCCTGGTGGGTCCGGGAAACGTCTAAGCCATTTTTTTTACAGTGTACTGTGTCAATATTGGTATACAAGCTTTCAACATCCATTGTGAATAGTATGTCCTGGTTGGTGACTCGGAAATCCTTGATTTTAGAGAGGAAATCATAGGTATCCTTGATGTGGCTAGGATGTTTATTTGACAAGGGGTTCAGATAGAAGTCCAATAAGGCCGCTACATGAGAACTCTCACTACCACAGTCAGAGACGATTGGTCTGCCGGGTGGCATGTGGTGTGGGATTGGCCAGGAATTCTGTGGCTTGTGAATCTTCGGTAGAAGATAGAGTTGTCTGGGTCGAGGTGGGTCATTGTAGTTCAGGAATTGTCGTTCAGTTTCTTTGAAATGAACCCTTCTAGGAGCATTGTAGAGAGGATGTCCCTGATAAGGACTGCCGTTCTAGGGTATATCGGGTTCGTTAAAGGGGCATAGTATTGAGGGTCTGAAAGTTGTCTCATGGCTTTTTGCACAGAGCTGTCCATAATAACCACCGCAGATCCTTTGTCCGAGGGGGGCTGTCTTGGTGTGTGGGGCTGCATCAAATAAACCTTTTTGCTCTGTTAAATTGCTGCACTAGTCCACACTTGACCGGTGGGGATCTCATTCTATTATGACTGTAACTGTTAGCTGCTCCTGGAATTATCAAATCCCTGCTCTCCCCTCTCTGTCCCCCCCCCCCCCCCCCACACACACACACATCCCTTGTGGTGTGGGGGGTGTGAGCAGTCAAAACTCGGAGGAGAGCCATGACAAATCAATGCATTTTTAAAGATATGTGGTTAAGGTCGAGTATGATTTCATTTCATAATTTAATTCAAATAGTTTTCACACCTATCATAGTCAAATTCATAGTTAAAACATGTATTTTTTAAAGAGCGGTTCGGGAGCCAAAAGAGCCGGCTCTTTTTCATGAGCTGAGCCATACGAGCCGGCTCACGAAAAGAGCCGGAATGCCCATCACTAGTTGGTTGAGGGGCAGTTCTATGGGCGTATGTGAAGCCCTCTGTGACATACTTGCGTGTAAAAAAAGGGCTATACAAATACATTTGATTTGGTTTAATTACAATAGAGGAGTTGGTCTTAAGTTTTAGAAGGGCCTCCCATTCAGGGCCCGATACATTGTTCTCGTCGGGAAAAAGGGAAGGGCTCGAGGAGAAAAAGGTGGTTCTATCCAGGGTCAAGATATCCAAAAGAAGAGGGGGGTTCCCAGGACGAGGGAGGTAAAAAGGAATTCTGGCATCGATATCCCCGGGGCCATTGGCAAAAAAGGAAGCCAGTTTTCGCCTGGGATGGTATGACGTAAGGTCTTTTTAAGTCGTCGGGTTTTCCAAAACAAGGGGCAAAAGAAAGTCCCCTTGAGAGGATCGAGGAGTGCGGGGGGGGGGGGGGGGGGGGTGAGGTAAAAGGTTGTTGAGAGGTTGAGCACGCCAATACTAGTGGTCACCAAATCCCTTAGTATTGGCTGTCCTAATTTAAACTAGAGAGGGTACAATTTCTGGGGAAATTGTAGGGTGTGCCTTGCTTGCGTTGCAGAGGGGTCCGTTTTTTAATGACATTTTTACAACTGATATTGCTGTATATTTTATATAAAAAATGCATAGCCTACTTATTATTTATAAAGATTACATAGATTTAAAAGCATAATTTGTTCTGCTCATTCACAACTCAAAATACTAAGAGTAGAATTCAATAGTTGTCTTCTCATTTCCCCTGCAAGAGGGAATGGTGATCAGCACCCTCATAGTTGAATCAAAACGAATACATTTGGCAGACCTAATCCAGGGCTCTCAAGTGTCACGCATTGAGCGTGACAGTCACTCATTTCGGTCTTTTGTTACGCTCTCCCGCCACACATTGTATTTCTCACGCAGAAAAATAATATTTATAATATATTTAATATGCCGCAGCACCCAACCAAAATTCCTCTGGCCACGCCACTCTCACTATGGAACCGGCAGGAATCAAGCGTCTCCCCTGGAGTTCTTAGTCGAGCCTGCCACTTATCAGACAATCAAAAAAAATAAAGGGTCTACACAATAGCCAATCGGAAAATAGCACCATTGTATCCGGGTAAGATTTAATGCAACAACCAATGGAAAAAAAGCATCCTGTAATTTTTCACGTGATTCTGCTACGTCTTCTGAAAGTTTCGTTCACCTACAGAGCAAACCACTGGAGCTCGAGCAGAGTAGGCTAAGTCATGATCTCCTGTTTTAATGTTACAACAAATTCACAACTTGTTTGACACAAACAATGACAACTTGACTGCTGTTAGAAAATGTTTCCCAGATAATTAGCATCAGTTTTTCATGAGTGTCTGTAACTTAACCAACAGTTTTACAGCCTGTTCACTGACAACACCTGCTCAGAACAAGTAGTTCATAGATGTAGCTGGTGTGTATCGGTGAAACTCACTCCTCAGGTATGTAACAGGCCACCCGCGTCGACGGATTACTAGCTTTTAGTTGGCGTAGTTGGTAGTGGGGGCACTCGGGATGTCAGAGGTGGCAGGTTCGTACCCAGTGCGGGACGAACATAGGCCCCGATACCTCTGACGGAGTTTGCAATACCACGTCTGTTACATAAAATTGGCCTAGTCATATTTTCGTTATCACACGATGACTGACATATTGTCACATTATAAACATCTCTTTCCAAATAGGCGTAATAATTTTATTAGCACTAAATACATTTAAGTGTTTTGCATAGTCGATGTTATATGCTGGCCATGGATGCATTAATCATTGCTGCCTTTCAAAGATGTCAGGTATAAAGCAATTAATTAATTAATTTTGAACCCCTCACGGGGGGGGGGGGGGGGGGCATGAGAATGTCACTCTTGCCTGTCTTCAAAACTTGAGAGCCCTGCTAATCTCTGATTTAAACGTCATTTTAAGTTGTTCCCTTCTCGTGATATTTTCAGGCATTTAGCCAAAGAACGCATTAATTCATTAATAAAGAACCCCTTTGAAGCTTATTCTAACAACGACGTTACCGGCAGTAGCTATCTCAGATGGAATCGTGTTTCAAATAGTACCATCTGCTAACTGAAAATGTGCCCCCAAAAACGTAAATAAGCTTGACATTTATTAAGGGGAAAATCCCTCATTCATAAAAAGCTCAGTGGTAGCGATCATTGCCAGTAACAACGCAAAATGCGATATAGCCCTGTGTGGCGAAGCTGCCCCGGTAAATTGTACTAGTACAGTACTAGACTGTGTTCGTCTTGGTAGTGATTGCGTTGGTTGAATTCGATTTAACGTTCTGTTGTACGGTTTAGGCTGAAATTAATTATTTTCATGAACAGATGGACAAAGTTTAGGCTGTGGTAATGGAGTTCAGGTTAGTAGTCATAGGTCAGATAGTTTCACCTATTGAAAGACTTGATTTAAGTAAGGGTGTGCCAAACATGTTCTGTCGCCGTTTGACTTCCTACTGTTAACAGCTGTGGATGTTTTTGTTAGCTAGCTACTAGTGTCTCGCGTAGGCTACAACGTTGCAGTGAGCTACACTGGTTTGAAACCACAGGTAATTATAATTTCACCCACAAATTGTTTACTTGTAATCTAATGTCATAATAAATCCTACAACGAAAATGTATTTGTGAGGAATGTTTATTTTAACGATTGAAAACAGATGCATCATAGACCGCTGTAGTATGTGTTGCCCGGGCAACAGAGGCTAATGTCATGATGCTAATGCTTCAGTGAAATAGTAGACTGTTTCCGAAAGTAGATCTACTTCCTTAGTAATATCAGCTTATATTGTACGTTACACATCACCATTGTGTGTCATATCACAAAGTAAGATGAGGAAATAGTTGTCACCCAGGCCCTCTTCGCTTGTGGCAGTTTCTGCAGCTGCCTTGCAGTGAAAGCAGTTAGCCTAGCCATCTCCCAGAAGTTAACGAGCTGCTAAACTAATGTTCTGCTAGAGATAGTCACGCAAGTTTTCGTGACGTTAGTGACGTCAGTGACTGTGGCTAGCAAGTTAGCCACCGTTAGCTTCACTTTTCGCCAAAAAACTGAACTTGGGCCTAAACCGTGCAACGGAACGTAAATACAAATACAAGCAACTCAATCGCTACCAATACGAAACTTTTGACACCTAGGTTGTCTATGTAGTCCAAATATTGACTGAGGCTTAGGGGGGCAAAGATAAATAATAATAAATATATATGTGAGAGAACAAAGGTTGTGCCCTTGCCAAAGGCAAAGCACACCCAATAAGAGCTCCAGTGCATCCACATCGCGTTCGCTGTATCTGGAGTCCAATGTAGTTTGTCACCCCCGACTGCAAAGAGGTGGCGAGGTAGCCGGGGGGTGTGGGGGAATGTCCCCTTGGCAGAGCCCAGCATGTCTAATCAATTGTTGTAGAAGAAGAGTCTCGTTGCCTTGTGACCTAATGTTAAGTCCAAAAGAGAGGATCACCTTTCGGACATCGGGAGAAGTGGCCGTCCTGTGTTTGAGTATATGGTTGGCATGTGCCAAGAGAGCTCCTGGATAACAGTCAACTTGTATCCTGTCATCTGCGATTGGAGGTAGCCTGGAAAGGTTGGAATCTCCCATAATGATGATTGGACGGGAAGGATTGAGTGACCAATTTTGGTATTTGTTCCCAAAGGCTAGGTGACGCTGAAAGGCCGGAGAAGCTTGTGTCACAAGGGTACAAAGGGGGACGGGTGCCTCTAACTGATGGGATCTCCGTGTATGGGGCAGTCTTTGTGGTAGGGGGTCCCCTCTGGTAGCTGAGCAGTCCATGGGTATAGTTGTATCCCAGATAAGGGGAATGACTGAGGATGTCCCACTAACACTTTCCGCAGCATCTTTATTCCCGGCGACCGTAAGGAGTTGTCCAGGTCTGACCAATCCCAAGGGTCATGGACAGTGGACATCGAGGGGAAAGGGGGAAATCTCCTGCGTTTAGGGGGAGGTTCTAGGTCCATACTATCGCTACAATTGGGGTGGGTATGGGTGGTGTGATCCCTGTTCTTTGTTTGAGGGGGGGAATGTGAGAAAGGTGTGGTTGATTTGGCAAGGGCAGGGGGGGAGGTAGATCTGGATAGGGTGGGGATGGAGGTAGGAGGACGTGGGGCAGGGGTTGAGGTTGGTAAGGGTGGGGTCGGGCTGGAGGTAGAGAATGGATGGTTTAGGGGTGGAGGTGGACAAGGATAGGGCGGGTGGAGGCAGGTAAGGGTGGGGCAAGTAGTCTGTTTCTTGTAAGGGGAGGGGGGGGGCAATCTTAACTGGCAACAGTCTTAACGGACTGTGGTGGTGATGACAAACCAGGATTGGAACTAGGAGTAGGGTTTGGATAGGGTGTGGGGGTTCCAAGAGGCGGGGGAGGAGTAGAAAGGAGGAAATTAATTTCCATAGTGGCCCACTGAATGACTGATTCTTCAAGACCCCGTAGGTCTAGAGTCGCCCAGGTGACTGCTTGGTCACTTGGTCCAGTCCGGTAACCAGTCCACTCTACGGTTGGATTACCGCAATATAGTGCTCTTCCAGGATTTGGAGACTGGTATAGTACCAGTTTCTGCCATTCCCCGCAGCCAAAAGAGAGGTCTGCGAATTGGGGAAGGCTGGTTGAAGACATCCCTGCAGGAACTTGGAAGTACTATAGAGACACTGGGGTTGGACTTTGTTACCCGTGGACGTTTGGAACGGTGATGGTGAGCTTTAATAAATCTGTAGAAGAGTCTCGGCAATGGGGTTGCCATATTCAAATAGGTAATCTGTAGGAGTAAACAAAAGGAGAGATATAAATGGTAGAATTGCAGAATACTAAATCCATAGATAGTTGGGATGAAATATCCAATGAACAGGTATAGGGCAGAACAATGTCAAACTGATTCTTGACTAAGGAACCAAAAAACATAGGAGGAACGGCATAAAACAGGAGGTGGAAAGGGGCGATAGGAGCAAGTAAGGCCAAGGCCCCGGCATAGTTAGGTGTGGCACTTACTCCATCCCCTTGGGATAAACTAAGAGCTAAAAGAGAGCTATTATAATGTGTTCAATCTAGTAAACATCAAGGAGTGTATCCAACCCAACGTTTGGTAATAGGGGTCTAACCAAGACATAATTGTGTCCGAAGACTTCCATACGTAAAAGGGCGGACTTTATAAAAGGTGGAAAGCTGAAAGGTCTGGGATAAAGTCTGTAGTCAATTGTGCTGAAGATTGGCTGTCTATTAGTATTAATAACCCACAAGGGTGAAATAGTGCCGACCGAAGAATTCAACCCTATTCAAAAATGATCAGTCCGGAGGGCAATTGGAGATAGGGAGGGTGGGATGGAGGAGAGATGGAAAGGGGGACGGGGGCAAATAACAGGAAGTGAGAAGGGAAAGAAGGTGACCATACAAAGCCGATGCCCACAGGGCAAAGGATGATGTTGCCCACAGGGCTTTGTCAGTCTCTACCTACCATCCAAAGGGATGATCCCCCGGATGGGAGGAGAGGGTGTGTGATGTGTTGTGGTCTTTCCTGTTTATCCCGATGGCAGGTGCTGTCAGCCAGCCAGCCAGTGGGCCAGGTGGAGTAGCAGTAGTGGAGTTGGGGCAGGGTGAGATGGGGTGGGGAGAGAGTCGGATGGGGGGCCTCCGGGGTGGGTGTGGGCCTGGCCCCAACTGTCTGGTGCCTACCATAAGAGGTATGTAAGCATAACTTGGAGAGTGGGTGTTCTGATGGACCTGGTTCAAACACCCTCGTGCCAGCAGATGTAGTCAGGGAAGCACAAGGGTGTGGCGGTAAGGAGGGTGACATGTTTTACAGCAGTGACCAGTGTTGCAGAATGGCACGGGCAGTGGGGGCGGTCCAATAGATACAGTCATGCCTGGTATGGAAGAGGTGGGCGGGGAGAAGGGGGATGGTGGGTATGTGGGCATACATGAAGAGATTGAGACTTGTGATGGTGTCTCTCTCGTGTTTGGGCAGGGAGGGGTCGAAATTTATTAACGGGAATTCAATGGAGGCAGAGGGGAAGGCCCTGGTGGCGGCGGTGAATAGAGAACCGGCCTGGCGGTTGATGTGGAGAGGTGAGATCCTGTTATTTATGCCAAAGGCAAGTATTACCATGGTCACCTGGGGGAGAGGGGTTGTAATACCAGCCAGGATGTCAAGGGCGTGGTACAGTCTGGACCCTGGATAACAGTCCACCTGTACGTCATGACGGAGTACAGGGGGGAGGCGGTGGAGGTTGGAACAGCCTAGGACTAGAACGTTCCTAGTGGGGTTCAGGGACCATAAGTCTTTTCGGCCATGATGATCATGACGGGTAAACAGGGGGAGCGGGTGTGGTCCTTCGGACCGAGCCGCCATCACCGGTGTGGGGAGTAAGGGGAAGCGAAAGGGGTGGCCAGTCTGTAAGTGGGACCCCAAATGGCCGTGGGATAGGGAGGTATCTGTGGAAGAGCCTCAGGTCGGTAACGAGGAGACTGGGCGGCGTGGCGGATGGGGCGAGACATACTGTAGGAGAAAGGAGAGAAGAGCAGGGGAGAGGAAAAGGAGGGAGACGAGACAAGGGGAGTGAA
The DNA here is from genome assembly GCA_023658055.1 of Thaleichthys pacificus. Lineage (NCBI taxonomy): Eukaryota > Metazoa > Chordata > Actinopteri > Osmeriformes > Osmeridae > Thaleichthys > Thaleichthys pacificus. The sequence continues at coordinate 1,848,797 of CM042856.1, forward strand.
ACCAACACAATGGACTACCAGGCAAGAGAAAAGTAAAAATAAAAAACCGGAAGGCTAGTGTGAGTGAGTGTGTGTCCTACCTGGCCGAGTAACTAACCTGAAAAAAGAGGCCTGCCTGAAAAATAAGAAGCTATACCAGTCTCGGCGATCCGCAGAGTAGAGGTCATCGTTAGGATAGAGTGCTGTGGGAGGAAGAGGTTAATCAACAGAGACACGAGTGGGATTTCCTGCATATCCCGACCATAATAAACGTAGCACGTGCGACGGCTGACTAACCGCGACCGTTCATTATGAAGGCAGAACTCGTCAGGCGGTGCCAAACAAACGGGGGAGTAGGTAATGTGGGCCTCCTACAACTAGAGATCAACAGAGACAGCCTGGGTGACACAGAAAATGTAAAAAAAAATCAGAAAAGTACATTTCTTGTCCACCAGGTGGCCTCTGGTGATCCACCAAAAGCGGTAGCAAGATTAAACTTCATCTAGGGAAAAGATGGGAGAGAGAGAGAGGAGAACATACAGAGAACAGGGTCAGAACCTAATGAGAGAGAGAGAGGGGGAATGTATATGGTTGTATGTGAGAGAGGGAGACATGTATATAAATATACATGTATACTACACACCTATATACAAGCACACACCCAAAAATGTGTGTGCAGGAGTTACATTTAGGTAAGATCAAAAGGGTTCAACTAGGAGAGAAGCAAGATTAAGGAGGCTAGGCTAGAGGACAGAGCAGGGGTCAAAGGTTAAGGCAGGTTTGCAAGAAGTAATGAAGTTTAGGTATAACAGGGACAGTTAAGGTTAGGATAAATTTAAAGGAGTAATGGTAGGGGTCAGAGCAAGCATGCAAAAAGTGGTTAAGTTTAGGTATAGACAGCAACGGTTGAGGTTAGGATGAACAAAAGGGTTAGGTTTTTGGGGAATCTTTAAAACACCAAAGGTGCTAAGAGTTGCACGGGCACAGGAGACCTCAATAAACCTCCCTAAAATCTGAGATTACCACCACAGGGGACATACAATATAAAACAACACAATACAGTATCAAAAACAATAAAGAGGGGAGGGGGGAGGGCCTTCGGTTTAGGCCAGGGTGGGAAAGACCAGAGGGGGAATTAGGGTTAGTGCCCCTACCCCAATGGGTTATGGTCAGGGGCAGGATAGAGCTAAAACTCAGTTAAAAAACCCAGAACTGCTGGGTAAGAAAACCTGTGTGATAGTCCTGTGGAACTGTGTGATGACTGCAATTGGTGTCAATATTACAAAACCAAAAAGATACAGTATATACAATGTATATAATAACTCTGGACCAGAAATCAACAATTACGACTTGGTGTATTCCGTAAAGCTAGCTACCTGCAGAGAGTAGAAGAGACCTACACCAAAGTCAACAAGGATGTTCACCAGGTAAGTTGACAGGTAAAGTGTCTCATATTTCTTTAGTACAATGGATATTTTTACAATTGTAATTTAATGCTATGTAATGAAACCTCTCTCGTTCCATAACGCGTTACCCCCAACACTGCTTTTAATACTTAAAGTAAATGTAAAAGTAAGTACTTTTTACTTAAGTAGGATTGTTGATGTAGTACTTTTACTTATATATATATAATATATTTTCCTGGGTACTTGTACTTTTACTTAAGTATTAACCCCCTACTGCATGCCTTATGAAATAATGGATAAAAAAAAGATTTGGTCAGACTTTTGTACTTATTATGGTGCACAATAAGCCTTTGAACACTAAATTTTATTTATTTTGAGGGGGTGAGGTACATTTGAGTATGTTACTTTGGGGCAACAACATGCAATAACAGTAGTAAATGGTAAACATACATTTTATTGAAGATTCATATTTATTTCAATGTTTTTATCACATTTCATGAAAGTACTTATTAAAAAACACAATAAATGGAAACATCTGTACTGAAAAAACAAGACAGTGGCTGTCAATGATCCTTTTAGAGGTTTGTTACCTACAAGCAACAACGCGCAACAAAGGAAAAAACGTTTACAAAATTAATTTTCATTAACATTTTTAGATTAGGAATTCACACAGTGGCTCTAAAAGAGATTGGCATTTCAATTTCATTGTATTTAAAAAAACAGATAAACAGTAATGATTTTTGTATCATTAGGTCAACAGCTTCACTGTGTGTGGAAGTCAGCGAGTCAGGTGGCTGAGCGGTGAGGGAGTCGGGCTATTAATCAGAAGGTTGTTGGTTCGATTCTCGGCTGTGCCAAACGATGTTGTGTCCTTGGGCAAGGCACTTCACCCTACTTGCCTCGGGGGAAATGTCCCTGTACTTACTGTAAGTCACTCTGGATAAGAGCTGTCTGCAAAATGACTAAATGTAAGTCAAAAAAGCTGTTTTTCTCAGGAGTGAAACAGAGGAAAACGTCACACTTCATGCACTTGACCTTGATTATGCCCTTGCATCCAGGTAATTTGCACCTTCCTCTGCTGTCAGTGTTGTCCAGCCGGACAGGCGCTGGTGGTACTGGTGCAATACAGCCTCTTTTTCGCTTTACATCTAGACTTGCCTCAACACTCAGAGATGGCCTTCCCCTTTTACTGCATACCTTCCCTTGGTTGCAGAGGCAGTTTGCCACATCCGTTGTGAAGGCCAGTAAGCTGAGTTGTTCCTTCTTTGGGACACCACACCCAGTACAATCCCTTCTGTAGAGCAGCCAAGATTCCACCATTGTGACATCCATCATATGAAAGAACAGTCGGTGGTACCACTTCTTTGATCGTACTTTTCTGCGATACAGTGCTATTAGGGAGTCGAAGTGGTCTACTCCACCCATGTTTTTGTTGTAAATGGATACAACATTGGGACGCACAACTTCTACCATTTCTTTGGCCTTCTTGTCCCACCTTTGGACCATGTTGGTTGGGTTGGCAGCTGCATATGTGCTTAACAAGGTCACTGAACGATTGTCATGCCATTTCACTGCTCTCAGATACACACCATCATGTTTAGTATCTCTCTTCAAAGGTTCCTCTTCCTTTTTTCTTCATAATTTTATCCTCTGTAAAGGTACAACCTAGCAACCGATTGGATCTTACTGTTCCAACGCTATGAATTTTCATTTTCTCAAGTTGGACTTGCAGGTCGACGCTGCAGAACCAGTTATCAAAGTTTGACTGGTTACTGGGGATTATGGAAGACAGCTGCAGTACTATATTGCCACTGGCACCGTCTGGCTTCCCTTCAACTGGAGAGATGGTGCCTGTGTACACATCAAAGTTGTATATGATCCCTTTGCAGTCAGCGAGTACAAATACCTTGCATCCCCAGCGTTTTGGTTTTTGTGGGTTGTACTGTTTCAGCTTGCTTTTGCCTTTGAAAGGGACCATTTGCTCATCAATGCATAGCATCTCATCCATTGGGACAGCATTGAAGCTTTCCTGAAGATATGTCAGAAGAGCCCGGATTTTGAACAGCCTGTCATTCCCAGGTTGACCTACTGGAATCTGGTCATCATTGTTGTTCATATGCAGGTATCGCTTGATGGTCTCCAAGCAATTCACTCCCATTGTATTTGCAATACAATCCACTCTTGCAGCAGTGCTCCAGTACATACAGGTCTTTGGTAGGCCAAAAACGTACATGTATTGTGAGATGCCTATGAATTGCTCAATCTCCCTGTACGTAACATTTAGTGGCTTATTTATGTCACACTGACTTGCATACAAGTTGCTCTGTGTAACTATGTTTCGGGGTCGTCAGATGGCTGAGCGGTGAGGGAGTCGGGCTAGTAGTCTGAAGGTTGCCAGTTCGATTCCAGGCCGTGCCAAATGACGTTGTGTCCTTGGGCAAGGCACTTCACCCTACTTGCTTCGGGGGGAATGTCCCTGTACTTACTGTAAGTCGCTCTGGATAAGAGTGTCTGCTAAATGACTAAATGTAAATGTTTTCAATAGCATCTGGTTTCAAGAGGTTTCTGAAGTACTCAACAGGCTGTTTGACCTCTCTAGCTTCAGGGAGACTCATTTTCCATTGGGGTACAGGGGGTATGCTTTTTCTACCAATTTGCCATGTCAGGTTCTTCGCTTTTGCAAATGCAGGTTGGTTAATGACAGGTGGATCATCTTCATTTTCATCTTCAGTTGCAACTTGATCTGGATATATCAATATATTAATTAGGGTTCCTCCGGTAGGAGGAAACCCTATTGTATTTGTTAGTTTTATTATTATTATTATTAATCTTCTCCTTGCGCCACAATAACTCAACAAGTTATTGGTAACACATTTTCTAATTAGGCACATTGATACTACAGCCGAGTGGGTACCCCCACACCAAATATGGGACACTTTCGACTGTAGGGTGTGCCACAGGCCACGCCCTAAAGTCCGATTTTCAAAGTGATGGCATTTCCACTCCAATTCTTCTGAAACTTGGTGTACATGCCTCATTTCTCATGGGGAACAAAAAAGCCTCAAGGACCCATAAGGTCCGCCATGATGGATTTTCCTGTACAGTGATAATTTGGGAAAACCTTCAAAATTCCTCTGCTCTTGAACCAAAGGTGTAATTGACTTGAATTTTGAACAGACTGCAAGGACTGCAGAACTTCATAAAGTTCAGGACAAGATTCCACATTGAAGCCATTTTTTTCAAGATATTTTAGAAATGCATCATAGTTTGCTTTAAAGAAGTCGAACAAAAAATTTACGTCATCCAGTATTTCTTGTTGAACAGTCTGAGGAAGGTGGTTTTTTCCCCCTTGATTTCAGAATAAAGCCAAAAAGATTCTCTCTAAACTGCACTAACAGTTCATTAATATCAGGAGGTTCAGGAGGATTGACAGCATCACTGGGCCCCTGCTCATCCTCCCCCACGACTGTTTCCTGGATATCCTGAGCAGTGGCTCGTCTGGCTATAATGTATTTATGCTTCCTGTAAATATGTTGTCGGAAGGACTCATATTTGGAAAATGTCGATTGACAGTTGTTAAGGCCACACGTTATGGCAAAATGTGGCTCATGTGCGTGGACAAGTCCAATGTGCTGGATTAACTTCACCAGTATGAAGGCTCTTCGAGAGCATTTAGGACAGCTGAATGGTGTAGGCATTGCTGATTAAGCTAAAAGGTTGATTACCCTTGTCACACTAACAGGTAGAGGCTTGTCACCAACCTCAGACATTTTTAGAACATATCGCTGAATGAAAATCAGGGTGTTCTTCAGGCGAGATGGATATACCACGTTGTAGATGAAGTAAGCACAAAAAGCAGCAATAACACCTTCATCCACACCAAGCGCCCTGCAGACTGGCTGCCCATCCAGTTTGACCACTGCAGGGACCCTTCGAGTGAGCACAGTCCTCCAGTCAGTGACATTGTGCAGTTGTACAGTAGGATATGGCGACGGTGGCTGATCCTGCAAGAGAGATATCAGAAATCAAATTGCAGAAATGTACCACAAACATTCATAAAAAACAACTGTTCAAAAATACGTGTTGTTGAATATAATTCTCCCAGTCTCCGCGTGAATTAATGTAAACAAATAATAAGTATACGCAAATTACACACCTCCCCAAGTATGACGAGAATGTCATTTTTCTCTCTGAACAGGATCGGCAACAGCAGGATTGCAGCTCTGAAATCGATACCTGAAAAATAAGTTTAAAAAATCAAAGAAATTGTTAAGTATTATGTGAATGTACAGTGTATTTTGGTTGGTTAGGCCATATCTTGTCTGAAGACAAATAGAAAATAAATTAATCTTAAATGGCTCCATAACACTAGGGGTGACCATGGCTGATCAGTGAGTCACTTACCAGCGACATCTTCGGTGAGGGCAGCCTCTCTTTCCTCCAAAGCCAGATCTGCAAGGGGAGATTTCAATTTAAGCACTGTGGGTACTAGGATTTAAAATCCATCTTCGAATCTTCGGCAGATATTCATTTCATCATGAAGCCGGCCTATTTCCTGAAATAGCTGCAACACAGCACAAACAGGAAACATGTCACAACATTATCATAGGATTTTAAAATTAAATTTCAAAGACAGCTATTAGTAATTTAATAAGAACTCCAACACAAATGTAGGGAAGTAAAAAATGTAGACAAACCCCACATAGACTCTTAAGGAATGGATATTTGTTAATGGCTTCTTCAACAGTCATCCCATTGGCAATCTCTCGCCTTCTCCAAGCGAATGTCCTCATCATCCGTTCTTCCACCAATCGGGGATCTGGCAGTGTCTTCAGGTATTGGTCCTGCAGGACTTTCACATGGCTCGCTATTGAGGTATCATCCTCCACAATAATATCCACCTCCTACGACACAGAGGGATGACAAACCTTTGCTCATTTGACAGATGTTTTCCCCCTTTTTAATGTTTATGATAATTGAGCCCTTAATAATAATAATGTATTTCATTTTATATAGCGCTTTATCACAGCTACTTAAAGCACTTTACAGGGGGGACTATTCTCTACCATGCTGGGTTAAACATTGGGCCACCGTGCTGTGAGTAAATATCTTTGCACACATAGATATATAGCGAACCAAAAAAGATGCTCTGACCTTTGATGTCTTGGCTCGTTTGCTTGTGTTTTCTTCCTGTTGCGAAGGCTTTTTGTGATGACCATTCATTCTTGTACCGTTTCATTCTTCTCACCTCTTCATCATCTACCAGTGGTACCCGCTCATATTTGAATTTACGTTTGAGAGACATGTGCCAGGTATGCTATTTAAAAGAATGTAAAATAGAACAATTAAATAGGCATACAAACCACTTGCAGAAGACTGAAAGCACAAGCATGAAAATACATGGTAGGAAAACAATGTGTGCATCAAAATGCAGAAAAACATATCTTGACTGGGTTAGGTATAATAAATAAAAGTTGGCAATTAATACCCGGTCAACTCACATAACCATTGCCTTCTTTGTCCTTCAAGAAAGGGTACTTCAAAATCAGGGCCTTACACACTTTCACATAGTCATCATTGCTCGGAAACCTGTAACAGTGATGCAAAAGAAGGTGAGGAATGTAACATCAGACATAGTATTAATAACTCAAATGCCGTGATCCAGTTGGGTTTCCATACTTACATTTTGATCAGGGCCATAGTTTCATACAATGTTCTTATGATTTTGTTGTGATCAGATCTCTCAATTTTGCATGCCGGTTTTTGGTCCAACTTTGTCTGAACATCTCTGGGAAATTTAGGAATGCTGAAAACTGCTGGGAAGGCTGATGATGGGATGGCATGACTATAGTGAAATAAAACAATAGTCTTAAAATGTATGTCAAGTCATGTGGCCATTTTCATGTAACCTTAAAGATAGATTATATGCCTATATGCCTAGATTATGGTTATTTTTCCATGGTTCTGCATAGGCCTTACATTATAGCAATCACATAACATTAGCTACGGTTACGGTTACCTTGATTCCGCTGTAACCTTCTCTGACTGTAGGCCTACCGGGACAGGCTCAAGGGTTAGTGTCACGGTTTCTTTCCACTGCTGAACAAATCTATTAAATTTGGCCTGCTTCTTAAACGATCCCTCAAAGAGGGATGCAACCATCCTCTCAGTCAAGCCATAATCCACTGCTTCTCCATCAACTTCATTATCTAAGTACAATATAGAAAAGAAAAGCAGCAATGTTAACCACCACTGTGGTAACAGCATAATATTACACAATTTAAAAGGCACATTATGCTGATGCATTATTATGTCTGTATTAGCTTAAGTTAAGTGTAATGTCTTGTTTGTGTTTTAGTATGCATAGTGTATAGAGATGTGTGGTGTAGTATGTAACCTTTGTCCTGTCTTTTGTGTATTTTGATTTTTTTTGCCGCCACTTGGCCAGGACTCCCTGGCTTTGGCTTTTCTTTAGCATTAACATAGGCCTAGCTATAGTTCAGAACAAAGGACTTTTCGGCGGCAAAAACGCTTTTCAACGTTCTCCTCTGACGCAGTGCATCTAACGTTTTATAGCTAACTCGATAGTGAACTGTAAGTACCGTTAGCTAGCTAAGTAACATGTAATAACGTGTAAAATGGCAATATGGGACATAAGACTGCTAGTGTTTTAGTTACTAATTGGTTACTAGTTACTAACTGGCAATCGTCAATGTCGAGTGTAGCTAGACTGATGTTAAAGTAATGTTAGAGCTAGCTGGCTAGCTAGGTGACAGAGCATGAATTTGGCTAGCGCCAATGGTAAAGTTAACTTGAATATTAACACCACAAACACTGAAACAAAACACATAATTTACCCTTGAATTTTCTTTGCTCCTCTTCAGTGACCTCGATTCCAAAACGGATTAACTCTCTAATTAAATCTTCGGTTGATAAATGTCCAAGCGCCGCCATCCTCCCAAATTTGATCGACACTGACAGTGACTGACAGTTGGATCATTGTCGATTCACTCATGTATCCTTCCGTGCTGCAATATTTATGCTTCCGCCGAGTCGACCTCTCTTTAGCCTGTAGCTAGATCCTTTCAATAGAACTCAACTTTAAGCGTCAACAATTATTGGTCAGTTTCATTATAATATAAATAGGGTAAAGGGTTTGAAAATCTAATTCTTCAATACTGTTTGTGAATATAAATTATTACATACTCCTCATTAACATGATTAAAAATGATTCAGGGACACTTCACCAAAAGAAAACATTCTGATTTATTTTGCACATATCCCAAAACTTTACAGTTAGGGTTTGACAATTATTGAGTTATTGAGTGTGAATATAGTATAGATTAACTTGTGTTTGAGAGATTACATTAATGTTCTGCTGTGGTGAGCATCCACTAATTCCTGCCGTTTTACATTTAAACATTAAGGTACAAATATGTAAGGGACAAATATGTACCTTACACCTCGGAAAGTTCACAATGTACTATGGAAGGTGCATAATTGTACCTTAAAGATACATTTTTGAAGTTTTAAGGGAATATTTGCTAAGTTTGTACCTTAGGGAACAAAAATGGACCTGTATTGTACCTTTTTTTCTGACTGTGTACCATGATATCAACAGAGAAGGCAACATTACATTGATTAGAATAAGTTGTGTTTAATTAAATGTTGTTAACATGAGCTCAGGTTCAACTTGTGCTGTTGTTGGTTGCCATAACAATTCAAGAAAATTGAAGATTTTGTTGGAAACGTCTTGCTTCGAACATCAACAACTTCGAAGAAATTGTCGTGTCCATCGCCCTTGCTTTGCACTCCATGCCAAGGAATGAGGAACGCAAAACAGCGTGGCTGTCATGAACTGCACTGTAACTAGTGCTAGGTTGTTCTGCTGATGGTGAGGCATTATAACACTTACCGAATAGTGTTCTTCAGGACAAAAAGTGGTTGGAGGGGGGCTTTGTCCACACAAGTCTTTGTGTGACACATGATGTGGTGTATTTGGGAGTGGTTGACTGGCTACTGCCCTACAGTTAAAACTGTATTGCTGTTCTGCCTGAAGTTAATCCGACTCAGAAGTTTAGGCTCAAGGGTCTTTGATGTCCATGCATTCCACCTGTGCTGCTCATCTGTACATGCAAGCCCTGTCTTTCCTCCAATCACTGCATTTTGCACCTGCAATAATGGCATCGTTATCAATACTGTCTTGGTTATTTATTCACTTACTTACTATTACAGGATTTCTGCAGGTTTCAGTAAGTCAAATTTAAGACCTTTTTAAAGGAGTCATTGATTGCAAAACCGATTTTACCTTGTCATAGTTGAATAATGACAGTTCGATGGGTAAAATTAATATACAGTGAACCTCAAAGTCCATTGACACCTCTTTCCTATGCAAATCTCAAAATGAAAGAATTTGGCTGTAAAACGGTAGCTTTTCAACAAAGCCTTTTTTGGCTCTAGTCTGTATCTTTGTCATGTCCCAAAATGTTCATCAAGACCAGCCCACTCACTGGTGTTCTTGCCCAGTCCGAGGTAGCGTAGATCTCCGATACTAGTTTAGCTGCGCGCTGCTCTGTGTAGGCTACTTTAAGGAATTACAAAGAAGAACGTTTTGAATTATAACAAGGATATTGAAAATGGACTATGGTCGTAAATGCTGTGTTCCAGGCTGTACAGGGAAGGCTAACACACTCATAGTCTTCCCAAGGAGCCCAACATTCGAGAGGCATGGCTGCTGTTTGTCTATGAGAAGATCCCGGCGAAGTTCGACACTCAATTATTCAATTGCTCTGAACATTTCACCCAAGACAGTTTTGACAACCTTGGACAATTTCAAGCAGGATTTGCTAAGAAACTGAACCTGAAAAGACGTGCTGTTCTGACCGTACGCTCATCGCAACCGCAAGCTGTAAGTAGGCTACAGTATGATTTAGTCGCTAACAGTTATTAGCAATGCTAACGTCTCCTGTATCTAGCATAGGTAGAATGCTAAATACGTTTCTAAACACATCAACATACTTTACTTAGCAAATGACTCTAGCTAGACTAGCTGTAGTCGGCATTAGAAGGGAAGCTTCTGAAAAAATAGCCAGAAAACCAATAGCAGTCTATCCTATTGCTAATGCCTGTCTAGATTATCTATTTGAAAGAACTGGAGAAAGGCAGGTGCTAGATACAGGATACGTTAGCATTGCTAATAACTGTTAATAACCGACAAAGTCATACTACAGCTTGCGGTTGTGATGAACGTAAGGTCGGAACGCACCTCTTTTCAGCAACAGCTTCATAGCAAATCCTGCATTAGCTACATTGTCCCAGGTTTTCAAAACCGTCCTTGGTGAAATGGTTCACGCATGTGTCGAGGGTCGAACTGCACAGGGATCTTCTACGCTACGGTATAGACAAACATCAGCCATGCCCGTCTAGCAGTGACGTGCGGTGATGTCAGTAAGAGGCTAGGCACTGAGTTATGAAAGCCAGATTACCTCATTTATTGTTAGGCTAATATGTCAAAACAGTAAACGCAGTAAACAGTACAAGCACTTGAAGCAGTAGCCTACTACAGCTGCTGAATGTTAGCACAGCCACATAGCCAATCTTTTCTTCCATACCAGTCTGTTTGAAACGATCGAAAACATGTTGTCCCTTTTGCTGCAGTAGTCCATCTAAGTCTGGCGTAGAGCTCCCTCTTGCTATCAACTCCTTTTTTGAATAAAATCGAGCTTGGAGAAATTCCTCAACTCTGATATCGGGTCACCGCTGCTGTCATTTTGACTTGAATTTTGCGGGGATTACGATTACAACGTAGCCAGTGTAATGACGTTAGCTGCGCAAATGTCCATTAATATCTCGATTTTAATTGGTCCATGTTTGAAACGTAACGTAGATGATTACTGGCATAACATATTTACGTGCAAAGGCACAGAGGAGTTGTGCTTTTCGACGTACATGTTAAAGAATACAGGATCGAAGTGCGCATGCGCAACATGAGTTTCTCGCTTGTCGTCCGCAATGAATGGACAGTAAAAGCACTGCTTATTCTACCATTTTTTTGTATTTGATTATGCGTAACTGCTATATTTGTCATCGTAACGTCTAAACAATTGTAATTACATGCATATATAAATCACAAGAATAATCAGTAAAAATCCAAATACAAGTTTATTAAATAAAATGATTTAATAAACATTTTTACGTTTGAATTTTGGCAGGGTAGGCAGTGCCTACCTTGCCTACCCTAACTGCACGTCACTGCCGTCTAGTCAATGTTAGCTAGACTCGAGCTCATCTGCTTTTTATTAATGCTGATTTGCAAGGAATGCAAGAACAGCTAGATAGCGAAAACACCTAGACTGTAGGCATGTAAACTAGTTTAGCTTGCTAACGCAAGAGCATAGGTAGAATGTGTGATGATTTAGCCTAGTTTATTGGCAATGGGGCTAACGATATTTCATGTTCCTGACTGTTTCATTCATTCAAATAAATAACCCATGTTGTTATGTAAATCTACAATTCACAATGCATGTTTGTCCAGATTTTTGTCAGGTTATTTTTCAGCAAGATGTCTAGAGCTAGCTAACTGAAGCTGAGTTGAATCACGATAGTTTGGTTGCTAAGCTGTAATGTTCTACCGACCTAAGTCAATTCAGTTTTCTTCGACAACAGAAGTGGAAACAACTAACGTTATCATTTCAAATGATATCTAGTCAATCTGTTGAAAACAGTGTTGTGTAGACACAATAGATTTATTTGCACGGTTTTATTTCAAGTCTCCACCTTCGGTGTTTCAGTGAGTGCTGTTGGCCGTGTTGCGTTTTTGCTCCCCAGCTTCACTCGTTGAAAACTTTCGCTGCCCACCACAAAAACAGGAGAATTAAGCTGTTTTAACATTCTCACTTGACTGATTTGTTGACCCTAAAGGCCGATATATGCTTCTCCGTTTTACAAAAAACGGACACATGGGAACGCCCTCCTACGGGGAACACCCTGTCCGAGCTCTCCGAGAGCCCTCAGAGAGCCCCGGAGAGCTTGACATGCACCTCCTGAATTTTCTAACTATCCGTCGTAATTTCGGATAGTTACGGATACCCCCTTGGCTGTGATTGGTCAGTATTAAGAACCGCTTGCGTCAGGGGCGGGGTTGCCGTGATAAACAGGACAAACAGAATCCTTTGACCGCCATTGCTGTAAGTTTTTACAATTCATATTTCAGCTAAACAGTACATGTAAATCAGCATCTGAATTAAAATGTGATGAGAAATGGGCAGTGTAGTTGCTGGAAATGTGCGTATTTTATTGATGAAACGGCTAATTTACATTTACATTTACATTTATGCATTTAGCAGACGCTTTTATCCAAAGCGACTTCCAAGAGAGAGCATTACAAAAGAGCATAGGTCACTGATCATAACAACGAGATAGCCCCAAACATTGCAAGCAGCCAAAACATGAAGTATACATTGTGAAAAACCAAATAAGTGCCAAGGGGAAGAACCATAAGAGCATGCAGTTAAACAAGTTACAATTAAACAACATGAAACTCAAAAAAGTGCAAGAGTGTACCTGTAAAGGTGTAATTTGTAAATTTGCTCCGACTTCTTGATAACCTAGGTAAATAAACACTCAACGACGACTTACAAAAAAACGTTGCGCCACCTACTCTTCTGGCGGTGAATTTGTTTTCAGCACCCACAGCCTACGGAGAAGCCATAAACGCAGTCTATCCGTCCGTATCCGTAAGCCCGCCCATCCGTTAACGGAGTTGGAGAAGCATACTGCGGCCTTAACTGTTTCACTATGTTTGGTGAATTATATGGCTAATGTATTAGTTTTTATTTTTCTGCCAAGTTTCTTTTTGATGGGCCCTCTTATTAATGTAATCCTTATTTGTATAAACAGTGTTTTTTTGGAGCCATTGGATCATGTTTCATCATGTTTACATTTTATCTTGTATAGTTGGGTGTGCTTTGCCTTCGGCAAGGGCACAACCTTTGTTCTCTCACATATATATTATTATTACTTATTTTCCCACCCCTAAAACTCAGTCAATATTTGGCCTACATAGACAACCTAGGTGTCAAAAGTTTAGTCTTGGTAGCGATTGAGTTGCTTCTATTGGGATTTACGTTCCGTTGCATGGTTTAGTCTCAAGTTAAGTTTTTGTGGCGAAAAGTGAAGCTAACGGTGGCTAATTTGCTAGTCACAGTCACTGACGTCACGAAAACACACGTGACTACCTGTAGCAGAACATTCGTTTCGCATCTGTTAACTTGGGGGATAGCTAGGCTAACTATAGCTTTACTGCAAGGCAGCTGCAGAAATGCCACAAGCAAAGAGGCCAGGGTGATAAGTATTTACTCATTTTACTTTGTGATGTGAAACACAATTGTGAAATGTAATGTACAATATTAGCTGATATTATTAAGGAAGTAGGCCCACATTTACTTTCGGAAACGGTAGTCTAAAGTCTACTATTTCACTGAAGCATTAGCATAATGACATTAGCCTCTGTTGTCCGGGCAACACATACTACAGTGGTCTATGATGCATCTGTTTTCAATCGTTAAAATAAACATTCCTCACAAATACATTTTCGTTGTAGGATTTATTATGACATTACATTACAAGTAAACGATTTGTTGGTGAAATTATCATTACCTGTGGTTTCAAACCAGTGTTGCTCACTGCAACGCTGTAGCCTACGCGAGACACACTACCAAAACATCTTGGAAGTCAAACGGCGACAGAACATATTCGGCACTCCCCTTCCTTAAATCAAAACTCTATCTAACTACTAACCTGAACTCCATTGCCACAGCCTAAACTTTGTCAATTTGTTCATGAAAATAATAAATTTCAGCCTAAACCGTACAACGGAACGTAAAATCCAATTCAACCAACGCAATCGCTACCAAGACGAACACAGCAGTAGTCTAGTACTGTACTGTAGTAGTACAATTTACCGGGGCAGCTTCTCCACACAGGGGTATATCGCATTTTGCGTTGTTACTGACAATGATCGCTACCAGTGAGCTTTTTATGAATGAGCGATTTTCCACTAAATAAATGTCAAGCTTATTTACGTTTTTGGGGGCATATTTTCAGTTAGCAGATGGTACTGTTTGAATCGCGATTCCATCTTCTACTGCCGGTGTTACAAGCCAACTGGTTTTCAAGCCAACTGGTTCCCCTACGCGTGCGCGTGCTGTGTTCTCTTCACATCTGCGGCAGTTGTCTGTCTCGGTCACCAGATTCGTCACACATTCACAAACATATTACTGGAAGCTATATTTCATATCCATTGCGGCGATAATGACTGTAGAAGTGAGCACTACATCACAACCACGTATAAAGAAACACATTTAAGAAAATACATTTTTAGAAAGATCGCAACGACCTGGATTCGAACCCTGTCGAGCAAAATGGTAAATATGCATAGGTTGGTGGCTTGTCCTATGGAGCCAATGAATATTAGAATAAGTCAAGTCATTTAGGCTAATACCCATCACGTCACATCGCGTCTGTGTCCAATACACCTTTAGGTGAGCTGAGACAACTGGTTACCTCGGGCGAATATTACAGTAAAACACTTCCAAACATATTTAGCAGTTTCTTTCAAAAATCTTCAGATTTTGATAATATAAAAACAGTGATAAACTGTATTTAGCAGGCTGGGAGCAGGACGCAACAGGTTGGGAGGGGGCTGGAGTCAGTGACAGCATATGGTCTGTCTCCTCTGAGTCGGAGAGCAATTTAAGGGGTGCCCAGTCACACTCAACAAGTAAACGCCAACAAGCTCACCTATGAAAAAGATCAGAAAGACCATTTGTTGTAGTTATATAATAATAAAATACACATTATTGAAGGATAACTTACTTTGACAGGCTGTGTACTTTGTCGACACATCCAATGTCATGTGCACTTGTTCCGGGGGAGTACAACGGAACTTAGGAATGATTTGCTGGACCCAATGTTGTTTCCTCCAGGATCACAATGACTCTTGCTTAGAGACTTGTTGCTCTTGTTGGTTAGTGGTAACTGATTTAAATTATTGTACTCGCTGTGAAATATTTGTTGCTTGCTTTTCTACAGGTACACTCTTGCACTTTGTGTTTCTTGTTGTTTAATTGTAACTTGTTTAACTACATGCTCTTATGGTTCTTCCCTTTGGCACTTATTGTGATTGTTCACAATGTATGCTCCATGTTTTGGCTACCCGCAATGTTTTGGGGCTATCTCGTTGTTATGATCAGTGACCTATGCACTTTTGCAAAGCTCCCTCTTGGAAGTTGCTTTGGATAAAAGCGTCTGCTAAATCAAGAAATAAAAATGTAAATGTGGCAGCAATCAATAAATAAAAATATAACGTGACGGGCAAGAAAAATCAAAGAAAACATGCTGGACAGCAGAAGTCCTGCTCCACAGGCGGTTTTCCAATGCACCCCCAATGGAACCACAACTGACATGTTGTACACTGGATCTGAGGAGAAGCAAGATATGTTTATTCAGCAACATTCAGGGTGCAACAAAATGTCAGCTGCACTCTTACCTTGCAGACAAAAACCCCACAGGATGTTGAGTCCGGCTGTTTTGGATGGCTTCTTTTCAAACAAGTCCACCGAGAAATGTTCACATTTCTGTGTCTCATGAAAGCTCTTGATAGAAAAATATAGTTTTTTATTTGTAACAAATCATATTTTATGACATAGCTGATGGAAAACTTGCCTCGTCATGTCCTTGCATTTCTGTAGCAGAGCAGGGGTTTCACCTAAAGAGTCAATATAAAGCACCTCTTTCTGCTTTGGATAAATGACCTTCAAAATACAATAAAAGAGGATTCATAATCACATT
The DNA here is from genome assembly GCA_023658055.1 of Thaleichthys pacificus. NCBI lineage: Eukaryota > Metazoa > Chordata > Actinopteri > Osmeriformes > Osmeridae > Thaleichthys > Thaleichthys pacificus. The sequence continues at coordinate 1,865,032 of CM042856.1, forward strand.
CAATCATCATGCTAGATTACTACACATAGAAGTTTGGACAAACATTGTCCTCAAATTCTTTATGGCAGTCGACTAACCACAAGTCTCCAGTGCCGTTGGTCACAAACTGGTCCAATGATGATTTCAAAGGCCATTGGGTCAAGCTGAGAACATACACAATTAAAATGCGACTTGTATCTTTAATCCTATCTGAACTTATTTCAAAATGTGTTACCTTTTTTAACCCTTTGAACGACCCTTGCCACATGGCGGTCATTTGGAACGAGTCCACCTGGAACACCTTCCTCTCCAGTGCATGTCTGGTTATTGTTGCATGAATGAATGCATTCAAAACCTTAGGGGATAATTGTGTGTTATGTAAAAAAAGAATTGCCAGAAAAAAACAACAAACAAAAAGACTGCATGTTTTTAAATGCCTGTACCTCACTCTCTAGCTCCCTTCCGGGTCGCTGGCAAATATTTTAAATGAACCCACTTTGCTCCACAGCACCCCTCTGAGCTTCCCGGCCCATATGTCAGCTATTACTGAGATCAGATGACAGAGTTGTTAACCAATACCTCATTTGTGATTCGATGCAGTATCCAGTTCCAAAATATCACCAAAGCATTAAATTGTCTTTGTATTGACATTTACAGTATACTTACATTCCTCTGTGGAGGCAGGTGCGGTCAAGGTGTCGGATGGTGCACCTTTGGAAGGAGACCTCAAGGGGCTGTGCTGCTGCGTTGGAGGTATAATGGGTCTGTGCTGCTGCGTTGGAGGTGTGATGGGGCTGTGCTGCTGCGTTGGAGGTGTGATGGGGCTGTGCTGCTGCGTTGGAGGTATGATGGGGCTGTGCTGCTGCGTTGGAGGTCAACCATTTTGCGGGGATCCGCTCTTCTGGTTCCACATATTGCTTCAAATGGTCAATGTTAATTTTTGAAACAGTGTAAATACTGAAAAGGGAAACTACTATTTAACTGAACATCTAAACAAAAATCCTTGTTATTTAAAAGTATGAGTGAAAAAGTTGGAATTTTCGCAATAATCCAAGAGATGATTTGAGAGCGAGCAAGAGCAACAGACCTCAATTATTATACACACTTGGTTGGGAAAAGATAGTAGTGACTTACCTATCAGTTGGTAACTCTGTGCCCGTCTTTTCAACACATACCGTCTTTTTTGGTGAAATGTGGTGGAAAAATATTATTTTGCTTGTAGGCAAGCAATTCTTCCACCTTTTGGGGATCCATATTTCTTTCGTTCTTTCTTTGGTCTTTGGCGAAATAACCTATTTCTACTGACCAAGTGTCGCATTAGCTGCCACATATTCCTTTTATACCGAATTTACGTTACGTTTTTGCTTGATTGTTTATTGTCAAAGGCGTCGTTTCTGTAATACCTTTATTTAATCTTTATTTTTATTATCAAAATCTGAAGATATTTGAAAGAAACTGCTAAATATGTTTGGAAGTGTTTTACTGTAATATTCGCCCGAGGTAACCAGTTGTCTCAGCTCACCTAAAGGTGTCTTGGACACAGACGCGATGTGACGTGATGGGTATTAGCCTAAATGACTTGACTTATTCTAATATTCGTTGGCTCCATAGGACAAGCCACCAACCTATGCATATTTACCATTTTGCTCGACAGGGTTCGAATCCAGGTCGTTGCGATCTTTCTAAAAATGTATTTTCTTAAATGTGTTTCTTTATACGTGGTTGTGATGTAGTGCTCACTTCTACAGTCATGATCGCCGCAATGGATATGAAATATAGCTTGAAGAAATCCAGTAATATGTTTGTGAATGTGTGACGAATCTGGTGACCGAGACAGACAACCGCCGCAGATGTGAAGGGAACACAACACAGCACGCGCACGCGTAGGGGAACCAGTTGGCTTGAAAACCAGTTGGCTTGTAACACCGGTAACGTCGTAGAATAATCTTCAAAGGGGGTTCTTTATTAATGAATGAATGCAATATGAGTAGGCTAAATGCCTGAAAATATCACGAGAAGGGAAAAACTTAAAAGGACGTTTAAATCATAGAGATTAGGTCCATTTTTACACCGGTCTGCCAAATGTATTCGTTTTGATTCAGCTATGAGGCTGCCTCTTGCAGGGGAAATGAGAAGACATCTATTTCATTCTACACTTCACTCGTATTTTGAGTTGTAAATGAGCAGCAAGAAAAATCTATGTATCCGTAAAAAAATAAAGGATATCGGTTAGAACCTTTTAAATATTTACCTGCACTGAATACAATTGACTACACACTGTTTTTGGGTGTGCAACAACCATTGTTCTCTCACATATATATTCTTTATTATTATGTATTTTCCCAGCCCTAATGATCCGTCAATATTTGGACTACATATACAACGCCGGTGTCAAAAGGTTTGTCTTGGTAGCGATTGCGTTGCTTCTATTGGGATTTACGTTCCATTGCACGGTTTAGGTGCTTCCAACGTTTTTGTGGCAAAAAGTGCCTTGTGTGCACAAAGGGAACTCAGTGCTAGCCTACGTCACAACGTCAGCACACGTCACAACATCAGCACACGTTAGCAACAACGCATAGATACAACGTGCATATATGTGCTAGAAAGACTGTTGCACAGAAAGTATCGTATCTGCTGTGGTGTACTAGATGACAGGGGGAAGCAAGAACATGCTAGCACAAGGACCAGAGGAAAAGAAGAGACTTTATGCAGAACTCGTAATTGAAAACGGGGAATTCGGTCGCATTCCTCCATGCTTTAGCTGGGCAGATGCGTATGAGTTGATTGGAGTGAAGGAGTCTTGGTGGTCTTCCTCCCGAACTTAAGTACTACTGCATGTACTCTACTCTTCCTTTACATTTAGTCCTTTAGCAGACACTCTTTACAGGGTGCATGCAGGACAATGGAAGTCCTGCCCCAATGGTGGCTTCCAGACACAAAGCCAATGAAACCAGAGGCCGCATGTTGTACACTGGATCTAAAGAGAAACATGAAGTATATTGGTAATACAACACAATACGTAACATAACTTTCAGTTTGTACTTACCCAGTCATCATGCTCCTCTTTCTGAATGAATTCCCACATGCTCGGCAAAGCTCAGACAAGTTGTCTAGATATAACACACGTCTTTGTCAATTTCTCAATGATACCTTAATGCACATGTTGTTTTTTAGACAATACATTAAATTTAACCTGATTCAGTGATCAGTCTACAAGCTATTTCTCTCCTCAACCGAGTGACAGCCTCCTCATCATTTGGGAAATCCAGTCCCCCACCAGACAGAATTAGCTCTGCAAACTACACAAGAAAAGTACAATCAATAATGTTCAATAGCTGTATTCAAGAAATGGTCAGGTGTACTCATACCTTGCAGACAAATACCCCACAGGATGTGACACGGATGGCTTATTTTGTCACAAGCCCATCGTGAGACGTGGACGTTTTGGCGTCTCATGAAAGCTCTATAGAACAGCAAAATTGTTGCTACTTGTAACCTACAACTTGTTATGATATTACCACTGGTGTATGACTTGCCTTGTCATATCCCTGCATTTCATCATGTGGTCAGGGGTTTCACCAAGGGGGATCCATGTAAATGACCCTTTTCTCCTTTGGTTAGATGACCTTTGCAAGATGTTAAGTCATGTTAAGAGGATGATTATAAACTCAAAGAAAGATGATTTTAAAATCAAGCACACCTATTTGAACCACCCATGGTTCTATACTTTGCTCCTTGGTAGCGCATGTAAATTCTCACCACAAGAGTCCAGTGCTGTTTGTCACAGACTGGTCCTATAAGTACATCATAGGCCATTGGGTCAAGCTGAAAATGAACACTCATAATCAATGAATACTTGTGTATTGTAATGATGCATCAACCGATTTTGAAAATACTCACCTTGGTTAGTCCCCTGTATGCTCCTTGCCACATCGCAGTCATTTGAAATGAGTCAACAAGATAGACCTTGTTTTCTGTTGGATCTCTCTTCCCAATGATGGTATGAATGAATGCATTCAAAACCTTCAGTGGAAATTGTGTAGAGTTTAATGTTTGCCATCAAATATATCCAAGCATGTAAATGAAAAGTCTTTAGGCAGCATGCATTTACCTCACTCTCTATATCCTTTCCGGGGGCCAGATTCTGCAGGTCTGCGGAAAATATTTTATATGGCCCAATTTTGCTCCACAGCACACCTTGCCGTTGAGCTGACAAGATGTCAGCTATTACTGAAAAGTACAAGACAGAGTTCTTTACAAAAGCCTCAAATTGTAATTGCATGCAGCATCGATTTCTGAAAAATCCCAATTGCTACTGTGGCACGTGACAGTCCTGCATGTATTCAGTATGTTGTCAGTAGAAACAAATTGCATCTAAACTTACATTGCTCTGGAGAGACTGACACTGAGGTGGGGGATTGGGGAACCGTTGAAGGGCTAGGCTGTGGTGGGAGTGAAAGTGGGGGATTGGGGAATGGTAGAGGAGCTGAAGGGGCTAGGCTGTGGTTCTGCAGGTGGAGTGGCAGCAATCCATTTGGATGGGATCCGTGGCTGTGGCTCCACATACCTTTTCAGGTGGTCAATATTGATCTTTCCTTTTTCGTTTTTTAGATCAACACTTTTTTCGTCGGTTTTGGTTATTGTGAATGGACCCAGCAAGTCTGCCTCTAATTTATCCCCCACCATAAAGCTGTCATCTTCCCCCTTTGACAGCTTCCTCTTCCGCACCCTGTCTTGTCCCTCTTTAATATTTGCCTCCACCCTAGGGTATACTTCTTTGAGGTCAGAAATGCGGCTGCAAAGGTCCTCATTCTCCACAACTGCATTTATGTTGTCATCACTTATCTGTAACATTGGTGTAGAAAAATTTAAAAGCACACATTATGGCAGATAAATAGATATGGTTGCCAAATCAGCTCCTACTGCAGGGAAATGCCTTCATACCTGCCACTTGTCGGGAATTTGCGATGGATAACGGGCCTCCTTTCCATACATAAAAAAAAGGGGGGGATATTTTGTGGTCATCTGTTTTTTGGTTTGCAGTCCAAACACTTTCGGTTTTAAGTACTTGTCCCAGTCACTTGGGTGGTCCTGCACCATTTTTTTCAAAGCCCTGAAATTGTAAAACACAGTCATTCCTTACAGTAATACACACAATATGAGATGATGTATATAGGAAGAAAAGTATGATTTACCCCTGAATGGTGCCATTGAGCTTTTCAACCAAACCATTAGTTTGTGGATGATATGGTGCACAGAGACTTCTGGTTATCCCAAGATTTTCACACAAGTCCAAGTTAATCTAGAATATGCATTGGATATGAACATGAAAGACATACATTTTTCTGTAATACCATCTTGTTCTTCCCCCAGTGTTGCTGTGTACAAAAGTAAAATGTCATATCTCAGAATTCAACTTACTTTGTTGACAAATTATTTTCCCTGGTCAGTGAGGATTTGTTTTGGTGCACCATAAATCCATGATGCACTCAGTTACTTCCTCTGCCTTTTTTGTTTTAAGAGGATACACTTCGATCCATTTGGTGAAGTAGTCCACCATCACACACATGTATTGGTTTCCAGTGTTGGAGCACTTCAGTTTTCCAACCAGGTCCATCCCCACAAGCTCAAAGGGCTCCGACACCTTCAATGCAAGCAAAAGTGAAACATTTAGAGTTTTACAACCTGATCCTATAGGCCTCCCAGCCCTGCATGTTTTAGATGTTTCACTGCTCCAAGACGCAATCAAAAACTAATTTAAAGATGTTAAAATTAATGAGATAATTCACCTCTATGGGTTTGTATTGCGTTTTCTCCTTGATAGAGGTCCTCTTTTTCTGACACCCATCACATTGGGCAATCTAACAAAGTAACACATTTGAGAACACACATGAAATATGTAGGCTATATGTTTTCATGGGCTCCACAGAAATATGGATGTATGATCCACTCACCCATTTTGTGATGTCTGCCTTCATCCCAGGCCAGTAATACCGTTGATGAATGGAATGCATGGTCTTCTCTACTCCACAGTGAGCCCCAATGGCACTGGCATGAAACTCTACAAAGAGATCATTGGCTTCCTGTGGAGTGAGAACAACCTTTGCAAGGCGATGTTGCTCTTCATCTTGCCTTCTGTGGCACTGGTAATAGAGTTCACCATCTATAGGGATACATTGCCATGAACATTTAAACATATATTTCAAAATGTGATAATGCAATGGGTAAAGTGATGTTGTGTGGTTTGCCTTACCAATGAGTTGGTAACTCTCTGCCCTTCTTTTCTTTCATATCTCTCCGATTTGGTGGAGTTTGGAGGATAGCTGTTGCTCAGCTGTTGCTCAGCTTTAATGAAACAATGTCTTGGACTTTTTTAGGATCCATATTTAACTAACTAACTGACTGACTTAACTGACTAAACAAACTGACTGACGACTGACTTACTGTACGAACTGACTGAATGAACTGACCAGGGGCGAATCTAGGTTCCCACTTTTGGGGGGGCTAAACCCCTAGATAAAACCTATTATTTTTCCTGTGATCCAGCGAAACTAGGGGGGTCTGGGGGCATGTTGCCCCAGAATACTTTTTTGAAAATATCCTTTTAAATATGTGTCCTCTAGTGGGTTTTAGGAAGAGAAATGAACAAATTTCGATTTGAAATATGGCACAAAAACATATTGAAGACATCTTCTGATAGGTGCTAATTATACCGCATAATCCAGACCTGCAAACTTGTCGCTTTTCGGCGAAAATCGCTGTTTTCTTGGTAAATTGGGTCATTTACGTGAATCGTGTAGAACTGGAGAGTTTTTTGGGGGGGGGGTTGGTTACCACATTTTGTTATTTAGCAGACGCTCTTATCCAGAGCGAGCAACCACGCGAGTCTGATGGACTGGAAGGAAGCTGATGTTAAATTCCAGGTAAGTCAAGCTTTTTGGAGCAAAAACAACAGCTATTTGTTTGCTTGATTCAATTAACGTTAGCTACCGCTTTTTTATGTGATATAATTTACAATAATATTGTATTGTCGTCATACCTATGGCGTTAGCTAGGCTTATCGTTAGCCAGGTCCTCTGCCCTGAGTTCCGAGATATACGGCTACTACTCGAATTCTGAGTTACCCTGAATATTAAGGCCGAGTTATACTACTCCGACTCCGTTACGGACAGACGGACGGAGTCGGACGGATTTGTTGAATTTATAGTACTCCGAAGGCTCTGGGTGCTGAAAACAATTCACCTCCAGAAGAGTGTAGGTGGTGCTGCACTGTGATGCTAGCTAGGTTATCGAAAAGTCGGAGCAAATTTACAAATTAGCCGTTTCATCATTAAAATAAGCACATTTTCAGCAACTACACTGCCCATTTCTTGTCACATTTTAATTCAGATGCTGATTTACATGTACTGTTTAGCTGAAATATGAATTGTAAAAACTTGCAGCAATGGTGGTCATAGGATTCTGTTCGTCTTGTTGGTCACGGCAAACTCGCCCCTGATGCAAGCGGTTCTTAATACGGACCAATCACAGCCAAGGGGTATCCGTAAAATGACGGGCTAGCGCACGGATAGTCAAGAAAATCAGGAGGTGCACGTAGAGCTCTCCGAGCCCTTTGGAGAGGGCTTTCCTCATCGGAGAGGGCGTTCCCTGTGTCCGTGCCCGTGAAAATGCAGTAGTATAATTCGGCCTTTAGGTTGTCGTGCGTCCGCATGAGTGCAAAGGTGCGCGCTGCAAAAATGACGTCATTGCAACAGGCTAATACACCAACAGCAAATTTCTGTATACTAAAGGGCTACATTTTACATCCAAGTATATAATTTGGAAATCTTTACATTGTATTGTAGCTCAGAATTCGAGTAGCCGTGTATCTCGAAACACCGATCAGTCCTTGGACCGATGAGATTGGCTAACTTATCGTGATTTTCCATTTCAGAATGCGAGCTTAATGAGGAGGACTCATTATATATAGCACAGCTAGACTCAGCAGGGAGGTGCAAGTGGAGCTGGGCATGGCTCAAGGTGGAAGTGAAGCAGGAAGTGAAGGGAGTTGCGCATACACTACCACTTTCATTGTATTTAAAAAAAGTAGATAAGGCAGGACATGCCAAATGTACCATATGTACAAAAGAGATCAACTATGCCAAGAAGGGGGTGCATGCCCTAACATCCCACTGTGACACAGCCAAACACAAAGTGAAAGTGTTTAGAATTTTGACAAACAAGGCTATTCGTAGTCCCCCTGAAAATGCCGTTCATGAGACCCAGGGACCAGCAGCAATGAGGGAGAGAGGGAAAATGCCTGTGTCCATGTTTCAGCGTGCTGCGAATGCAGAGGTTTAGTACCTTACTATTAATACAGAAAATTGAATGAATTGTTGGTTGAATTTACATTATGAACACTAGCACGTTGAGATTGTTTATTCAATTTAAAGAGCACTACATATAAAATGCATTATTATTATTATAATTATTGAACCGATGTATTTTGATATTCATTGCATTGGTTCTTGGCACTTTGGCAGAGCACTCACTGCCATTTACAATGGTCATTGTCAACCTTGCACAGACGCTGGCTGAGGACAAAGTGGCACTCAGTCGTATGAAGCTGTCGCGAACATCAGCAAAGTACAAAATGGTTCACGGCCTGGGGAAGACATTCTCCGACCGCATCCTCAGCAACATTGGGAAGTTACCATTCTCCCTCAATCTTGATGAGGCCACCTCAAATAGTGACAAAAAGGTAATAATAGTATTAATAGTAATTCCTAGTATGTATACAGTGCTTTTGACACCTAAAGCAATTAAAGGAGAATGCTGGCCATTTTTAAGCCACCCGAGTGCTGTCATTAGGAAAACTAACAAGAACATTTGGCCACAATATTTACTGAGTATCAGAACGGCAGCTAAAGTAAACCTATAGGGACAGACATAACCGAAAGGGAAACTTAAGGATGTCTGTCACCATAGGTTCGCTTTAGCTGTCCTGATATTCTGTCAGTATTGTACAAAAAAATCTCTTTATTTTTCCTACTGACAGCACTTGGTAACCTCAATCAAGGGATATGAGTTAAAACGGCCAACGTTCTCCTTTTAACAATGGTCTTCTCATTTATACAGGTGCTTTCCATTTTGGTCAGCTATTATAACCCAGAGAGGAAGGCTGTTGATATGGAGCACCTTGGGTCGTTTGAAATAGTTAAGGTCACCGCAGCAATCCTGGAGAATGTCCTGGACAAGTTTTTCACAGACAACGATATCCCGTGGTCCAACTTGGTGAGCATGATGATGGATTCCTGTGCGGTGATGCGAGGCAGCAAGACGGGCCTGGAAATCAGAGTGCGACACAACCACTGCCCACAGCTTCTAGATATTGACGGGGACTCGTGCCATCATATTCATAATGCGTCAAAGAGATTTTACAGTCCTTTCAACCGGCATCTAGAACAGCTCTTCAGTGACCTTCATGTTGATCACAAGTGGGCTTCTGACCAGGTAAATTCATACAGGAGTGTAGAGCACTTGTATAGCTCTTTTCCACCTTGACAGCACTCAATGGTTGGTTGGCTGGATGACTGGCTGGATGACTTGCTGGATGACTGGATAACTGACTGGCTGGTTGACTGACTGGCTGGTTGGCTGCTTAGATGACTGACTGGCTGGTTGACTGACTAACTGACTGACTGGCCTCTTATTCACCCATTCATTCCCACTCACAAACCAATGGCAGCAGCTGTCATGCAGCTAGCCTGCTCATTAGGAGCAATTTGGGTTTCAGTCTCTTGCCCAAGGACATTTTGACATGTGGGCAGGATGAGACAGGATTTGAACCGCTGACACTTTGGTCATTAGATGGCCTTAGTATTGTCCTCTGATTCATGAATATCATATGGGACTGAATCATACCTTGAGACATGTGTTCTTTCTGTTTGTCAGCAGGCTTACCTCCTAGAGATCTGTGAATACATGAGCATTCCTGGATCAACTCCAAAGAGATTCATCGAGCATCGTTGGCTGTCATGTTGTGATGTTGGACTCAGCACTGAGACCATGCTTCCTGCTTACAAGGTCCTATACTTTGTGTTCATGGATAAAGAAGACAAGGCTCTATACACAGAACCTTTGGAACAACTCTATGCTGCTCACCATGTGAATGAAAAGGCCCAGAGGCGCATTCAGTCTTTTCACAAGGACCTCAGCGGTAAATCAATCCATTGCTATTGTAGACAAATTAATGGGAATATCTATGGTGTGTCAACATTGGCCTATAGTGAACAACAATGTTCACTATCTGACATTTGCTTTGGTAAATCAACAAACAAGAGCTTTGATATATTCTCTTCCAGGAATGACACAGCAGGGCAGAGACCGAAAGCGGCGGGTGGTCAAGAAACTGTGGCATGAAGACACCAAAACAGAGCTCCATCTCAGTGTCTACACAGGTGTCCTGGCTATTCTGAAAGAATACGTCATGGTGTTCCAGGTATATTGAAATACTGTTTCACAACTATGTTGTATCATAAAGCTTGGATAGTTTTAAATGCTACCCCAGAGGTATTTTAACATATTTTATTTTATGTTACAAGTGTAACTGGCTGTGTCTTACTCTGCTTGTATGGTGGAAATTCATATCCATCTCTCACTTGCACAATATTACTACCTCCTCAGAGTCGTGACACCCTTGTGCACAAGTTGCATGACAAGCAGCTGCAGGTTTTCACCAACTTCCTTGCATGCTTTGTGAAGCCAGAACACCTGCCACCAATTCCCAGGACCCTGGCAGGTCTCGAACTCAAGGGAGACAAACTGCTGCCTGCAAGAGACATGTATGTGGGTCGAGTGGCAGATAGATTCAGACGGGAGCATCCTCAACACCATGTGAGTGGTTTAAAATTAGTTATCTAACTTTTGGACCAAAGCCATTTTATTGCCAATGATAAAGGAGCACAACTATACTAGTGTGTTGTTGTCAATATTTATACAGCTGCTGAAGCCCTTCCTGGACCAAGTACTCCAGGGATACATCAAATGTGGGGAATACCTGCAGAGCAAGCTGCCACTGGAGAGCATGACCCTGCAGTGCCTGTCTGCTGTTGACCCTATTGCAAGGGGGCACTCCAAGACTGGACGTCTGCTGAGACAACTTGCGGAGATGTTAAATCAGTTTCTCCCTGCTGATGTGGATGTTCAGCAAGAGGTTAGCTGGATAATGCACTTCCCTAATGTTAGTATGTAATGCTTGTTTGTGAGTCTCATGTGGATGTTTTTGATATTGTTGCTGTTTGTTTTTGAACCCTATATTTTACTGCTTTGGAGGTTAAATGTCCCTGGTGGGATAATTAAATGCTTCTTATCTTATCCTAGGTTCTCCAGTATGGCGTAGACCAGAGTCTGCCAACTTTCCTAGAAGGAGACGATGCTGGCAGCTGGTGGGCAGCTGTCTTTGAAACGGGAAGGTACCCAGGTCTCAGCATGGCAGTAAAGGCAGCGTTGTCGGTGTTCCATGGGCCACTGGTGGAGTCTTCTTTCAGTCTTATGTCTGAAATCATTGACTCGAGAAGTGGCAGCATGAACATTTCCACTCTGAGTGCCATCCAAACAGTGAAACGCACCTTGCTGACCCGGAAGCAGACTGCATTGCAGATGTTTAAAAGAGAAGACCTGAAGTATGGGCCAGTGGACCAAAGGATGTGCCACAACATCATGTCGGCCGGAACCAAAGACAAAGCTCTGAGGAAGCAGGCAACCCTGAAGGAGATAGAACGAAGAAGGGAGTTTGACTGCCAGCCATCCTCAAGTGCTGCCGCAGCAAGAAGAGTCAAGGCAGAAGAGGAGGCGCTGGCCAGAAGGCGACATGCAGCCAGGTGCAAGAGAGCTTGTGAAACGCTCGTCCAACTCCAAGCTAAGAGAGAGAAAAAAAAAATGTTTTGTATGTCTGTCAGTCTCTAGATTTTTAGATTTTTTTCTTTATTGATGTGATCAACAAAAGAGTGCTTGTTCAAATGTGGTTGACAACAGTCACCCCCACAAACACACGAACACAAGCAAACACACTTAAGAAGAACAGTAGTATCTCAATGTCAAAACCCTATGGAGGATCAGTGCACTAGTTCACTACTTTGGGACAACTAAACTGTGTCGCCTGACCTTCATAGTAGCATATCTATCTATCAACTGTTCAGTATTCACCTTCTCTAGTACCTCCTTTTCAATAGACATCACTGCCAGGTGATTAAGCCTCATGTGTTCCATGGTACTTCGCAGCCACGTGTGGACACGGCGCACTGCACTAAAGGAACGCTCACAGCTACAACTGCTGACTGGGATGGTGAGCGCAGCCTGAATGGTAGCTGTGAGCGAAGGGAACATGTCTGCATCAAGCAGCTTCAATAGGCATGACATGTCCTCCACTCTTTCACTCTTGCGCTTTATGTAGTTTTTCGCCACAGTCACTTCCTCAGAGTTCAGCTCTATATGGTAGTGAAGTGCAAGTGGGGAAAGATGTGGCTCAGACAAGAATTTGTCTGATGCTGGACTGCACACTTGAACCCCATTTAGCAAATCTTCACTAACATCTGAGAATCTTTTTTCCAGTTCAGCCACCATTCTGTCGAGACAAGGATATAAAAGTTTTAGTTTGAGGTCCACTGATTCTGAACTGGCACTAACCTCACTGCGTGCCCCACAAGACGACTCAACCACAAAGTCCTCCATACGCTTTGTCTTCCGCCTCTGCGTAGATGCGTCATGGATTGGAATATCATTTGCCTCACATAGAGCCCTAGTCCTGTCATAGATATCAGCAGCATTGGCATCACTGCGCTTTTCTTTGAGAGAATCAGTGACTGCATTTTTGTATGCCACAGATCAATGCGATTCCTTAAAAAAACACAAGGGGAATCGCATTTACAGTTTTTATCGATTGCTAACACACAAAAATAGGAACATATGACACAATCACCACAACTTGTAACTCATGTGCCAACTCTCTTAACCAATTCTGCTGAACTATAAACACATTTTGCTGCTTTAGACACAAATTTCAATTGCGAGCCACACTTTCCTCAAAACACAACACACAATTATCTGCTTTAAACACAGATTTCAATTGGTAAACCACACAGTCTCCAAAACACTACACACAATCCTCTTTATTTTTAACACTTCATCCATGCCAAAAGCTCCTTGTTTTCAGACAGAACACATTGTTATTCAATTAATAAAACTTCAATTTCCAAGGCTGTTGTGCAATTTATAATCAAGGTTTTAGCAATATAAGGGACATAGGTGAGCTCCTGGTTTGGAGAGCAATGAACGACATGGAAGCACAAGCATTTCAGAGAGGCAGAGGAGTAAGGGTAAGAGGAGGAGGAGGCGGACGAGGAAGAGGTGGAGGGCGAGGAAGAGGTGGAAGGAGAGCAGTAATCACTGATGAAATTCGGGCCAGTGGTCGACCATGTCGTGAACCATGGTTTGACCATGCAGGAGGCAGGCCAGAGGGTGCAACCAAATATTAGCCGCTACTCCGTTTCATCCATCATACGGACGTTCAGGAGAGAAAATAGGTAAGAAATACTAGGCCTACTATGACAGAAAAACGGTTGTATTTTTGTATTTAGAGTATTTTCCATTGTTCTGTATTTGTACATTTTGCAGAACTGAAAGATTACCCCGGCGTGGTGGGAGGGAGCGTACCTTCTCAGATGCACAGGAAACAGCAATAGTCAACATGGTTATGGCAAATAACGCATTAACCATAAGACAAATAAGGAATACAATAATCAATGACCAAGTCACATTCCCCAACATTCTCACAGTTGGCCAGGCTACAGTGGACCGTGTTCTGAGGCGGAACGCACTAAGAATGAAGCAGATATACAGAGTGCCGTTCAACAGAAACTCTGACAGAGTCAAAGATTTGCGCCATGACTATGTGCAAGTAAGTCTTACTCTATATATTCTTACAGCTGATTGCGTCCTATTACTGTAGCACTGACACATTAGTGGACTATATTGTAATCCAATTCAATGTTACAGTATTTTCAAGTGTTTTACAACAATGTGTAGGCCTATTTCTGATAACTACTGTAATATTGTCATGTTTGTTTCAGAGAGTTCTTGAGCTAGAGGCAGCTGAGGAGTCGAATACATTTATTTATATTGATGAGGCTGGTTTCAACCTCTCCAAAACAAGGCGCAGGGGCAGAAACATAATTGGACAACGCGCCATTATCAATGTCCCTGGCCAGCGGGGAGGGAATATCACTCTGTGTGCTGCCATAAACCACAACGGCATCCTCCATCACCACTCAATCATTGGCCCCTACAACACTGCCCGTCTCCTCATATTCCTGGACACACTCCACAACACACTTATTCCACCCAACCAAATAGTCCATGCAGAGCAGCCCAGGTATGTTGTTATCTGGGACAATGTAAGTTTCCACCGGGCTGCTCTGATCCACAATTGGTTCACCAACCACCCACGGTTTTTGGTGCTTCCCCTCCCACCATACTCTCCATTTCTAAACGCAATAGAGTTTTTTTCTGCCTGGAGATGGAAGGTTTACGAACGCAATCCGCAGGCGCAGATGCCCCTGATACAGGCCATGGAGGAGGCATGTGGCAATATAGCCCCTGAGGCCTTTCAGGGCTGGATTCGCCACACCAGGCGTTACTTTCCCCGCTGTCTGGCCAGAGAGAACATAGCCTGTGATGTTGATGAGGTCCTCTGGCCAGACAGGATCCGAAGACAGGATGCAGCCTAATTATTTTGTCCTCCTTTTTTACAGTGTTTTACAGTATATATATTTTTATTTTACTTTTCTTCTTTGTTGTTGACTGTACTGGCCTATTCTTTATTTCACTTTTGAAACAAATAAATATTTTTGTTACTGTATATTTGTGTGTTGTTTCATATTGGAGTAAAAACATTTTACAGTTACATTTTACAGTATAACAATATGTACTAAGCCTAAGTAAGCCTATGGTATCACTGAACATGAAAAGGCAAAATGCTCCTGATAAGGCCTTCATACATGGTGTTTTCCCATTCATCGTAGTGTTTTCACTTGAGTACATCAGTGTTCAATCGATGCTTGAAAAGTCTACTCAAATAATAGTCTGTGTTTGTTGTTTGAAATCAAAATACCATTTTGAGGTGACATAACATTGTTTTGAAACCAAAGTAGCATTTTGCAGGAGTTATGAAGTGTTTTGAATTTTGTGTGAGTGGTTTTGGGGTTAGAGTTTTGAGAAATCGGGGTAGGCTTTCAAAAAATGTGTGTTAGCAATCGATAAAAACTGTAAGAAAACTCAGTGTTAGAAGTGTTAATGAATTTGTGAGAAATCGTTGGTGATTGCGTTCACATCAACTCTACAGACATCCTCGGATTAAAATAATTATAATAATTTACCTTGCTTAGTGTGCACATTGTTAGATCCAGTGGAGAACAATTCCACTGCTCATCTTACTGGTATGATGTTGTATGTGACAAATAAAACCTTTAACTTGCACTTGGACTTGAACATCATATAAATTCAACCAGGCCATCCAATTATCACTGATCACTCGACTTATTTAAAGGGACGAGTGTGCACCCTAGGCATACAATATGGCACAATTGCTTTTCGCTTGGACATACTTGCGTTCCTGTTGCTTTCCAGATTGAGTCGATTCTGACTGCACACGTCACTGCTGTTGCGTGCCCTTATAAGGAGCTGTCTGGGCGTGTATGTATGCAAATTCAGGAGCACGAGGACGCGCTTTCAATTTAAGAAAACTCTTCCAGGGAGGCACAGCTCAGAAAACTTCTGCTGCGTAGAAACACATTTTCAAGTGTTAATGAATTTGGCGGATGTCTTTTTCTTACGTTGTTTTTCCGAAGCCCGTAAGAAACATTTCAGAAGAAAGTTCAGAAAATTTTCGAGAATGAGGCCCAATGTTCTCTTTTTGCAGATAGCGATGTAAGCATGCTGTTACAGAGAGGAGAGACTGGAAAAGAAACAGCATATAGACTGTTGAGAATTGGCAGAGTTTTGCCTTCACCCCCACTGCGAGGGATGTGTTGATGGCAGTGAGGGATTCAATGATGGCAGGGAAGTTGTGAAGCACTGCATTCACTGACCGAAGTTGACATGCCCAACGTGTGTTTGACAACTGGACAAGTTCACTTGGCTGCAACCCTAGCTTTCTTTGAGTGTCAAGAAATGTGTTGTGGTTCACGAGAGATATTGAAAAAGGTGTAAATGTTTTCCAGTGTGTCAAAAAAATCTTTGGCCTCAGAAATCGCTCTACATGTGTGACACAAAACTACGTTTAGTTGGTGTGCATAACAATGAACATACACAGCCTCTGGGTGCTTTTTGTGAAAATTGGCCTGTACACCACCCACTGGCCCGCTCATTACAGCTGCCCCATCGTAAGTCTGAGCTACACATTTCAGGTCCTCAATACCATGAGCAACTAATTGATCCTCAATTGCAGTGCTAATTGAGACAGCATCAAAGTGATTCAGTTCTGTAAGGGATAGCAGCCTTTCCCTAACAGCACCCTGTGAAACATATCTGACACAGAGGGCCAGCAGTTCAGTCTTTCCATCTCTGGCCTCGTCAGCCATAACGGCATACATATTTGACTCCCTAATCTCTAACAACAGCTGCTGTTATTTCTTCTGAACAACACTGTATCATTTCATTCTGACTGTGACAAGACAAATAAGTGGTGTTTGCTGGAGGAGTGTAGCTTTGCAAGAAAGGGTCAAACATTTTCAGGAGCTCCATACACTCCAAGAAATTCCCTCTGTTTTGGCTTTCAAGAGATTCATCATGACCCCTAAATGGAATTCCCTGTTTCCCTAGCATACAAGTCACTTCTGCAATCCGTCTCAAGTACTCTCTTCTCTCAGTAATTTCCTTAACACTTGCAGTCTCTATTTGTTGTGCAACACTACCATTTGACTTGCTTGCCTTATAGCTGTTCAAGCAGACAACACTATCTTTATGGCATTGTGTGTTCTCATGCTTGTGAAACATGCTCAGTCCCCTTTTCCAGTTCTTGACCCCACCATTCACAAAATCATGTTGCTTTCATTTCTTGCCAAACACCCTACATGCAAAGCAGAAGGCAGCATTCTTTCTCGAGGAGTATTCCAGCCAATTAAAGCTCTGAAACCAGTTTTGCAGAAAGGCTCTCTTTTGTGTGCCAAATTGATCTCGAGGGTACTGTGGCAGCTTCAGTTGTTTAGGGCCAGAATCCTTATCACCTAAACCAAGAGCCACGTCAGCTGATGCTTCCTGTATCTGTACGTCTTCATGCACCTCTCTGACCTGCTCTATTTCATCTTCAAAGCTCTTCCCCTGCTCTTCTCTCTCTCCCAGCAAAACAAGTTTAAAATATTTAAAGGTAGATTGCAAAGTCATCCATTAAATGGCTCTAAATATAATGTGCTGTCTTTAGTGGAGGTTTGCCCTCTGTATTAAGTATTTTCCTCACCTGCTTCTTCCAGGTCTTGCACTATCTGCACATCTTCTCTTTCTTCATCCTGCTCTTGCCCTCTTTGCACTCCCTCTCTCCATTCTCCCCTCTCTCTCTCTTTACACAAATACACAATTTTTTTATGAACTACACATGGCGTTTCTGGCCAGAACTATGGTCTTCTGCTTGTTTAATTTTCTCACCAGTTCCATCTTGCTCTCGCTCCTTTTCTCCTTCTCTACTCTCGTCTCCGACTCTCCTTGCTGTCAACCAGAAGGTGACAGTACAACTCAACAACAAAGAATTTTAGAGTAGGCTACATGATTTTAATTCGTTAGCTAATCTATCTGCTATGCCACTAAATGGTGCGGTTATAGGTACATTATCTCACCTGCACCTGGCTGTTTTCTTTTTAAAAAAAGACTATGTCCATCTGTGGAAAAGCAATAATTTTGAATATAAGTGATTTGCAGCTCAAGTTTGTTAACGTTGTAGGCTAGAATTCACTAGCTAGTTATATCTGGCTGAGCTACTGAGTAGGCTAGCATACCCACAGGATCAATGAACCGTCCAGCATGATAAAAGAGAGCCACGATGACTATAATTAACTTGTGATGATTTAACCATTTTGTTTATTTTACCATTTTAAACTTCATGTGATATACCTTTATATCCAGCAGCTGATCATGGCAACTTTCACAGATTTTTCCAGTTTGTGTCGGACAGTTGCTCCCAGTTTATTAGACGTTATCACCGTCTGTGCACGCTCTCGAGGCTCACTCACCCACTCACGACCAAACAGAGCCGTGCGCTGGCCACAAGTAAGTAAGTAAGTAAGACTTTATTTATATAGCACATTTCATACAAGAATTGTAGCTCAAGGTGCTTTACATAAAATCAATAATACAAGTGATAAACAATTCAAACAAAAATAAAAATCCCAATAAGATCTCTGTTCAAGAGAGAAAACAACTTTAAACATGCATCTTAAAAGTAACATATACATTTGGTTCACCCCTGGTCTGTATATATAAAACCATACACTCTTAACAGATCCTTTCCCCAGGTCAATAGTATGGGCCGTATTCTCTGTTAACAGATCCTTTGCCTCAGATCAAGAATACAGATTGTTTTACATATTTGTTTAAATACTTAACGCGACCAGAGTTCTTGTCAGAGTTATCAGAGTTCGCCAACTGACCTAGACAAAGTAAAAAATAGCAAGTCAAATAATGACCCAAATTTACTAAACCAAGATTCTACAATAATATAACTAATAAAAGTAGGATTACAAGTAACACACATACATTTGGTTCACCCCTGGTCTGTATATATAAAACCATACACTCTGTTAACAGATCCTTTCCCCAGGTCAAGAGTATGGGCCGTATTCTCTGTTAACAGATCCTTTGCCTCAGATCAAGAATACAGATTGTTTTACGTATTTGTTTAAATACTTCACGTGACCAGAGTTCTTGTACGCTATCAGAGTTCGCCAACTCTGACCTAGACAAAGTAAAAATAGCAAGTCAAATAATGACCCAAATTTACTAAACCAAGATTCTACAATAATATAACTAATAAAAGTAGGAAAAACCTTTTGAGATAAAATTACTTAAATTCTTCGGTAACAAGGTAGGTTTTAAGCTGTCTTTTAAAAATGTCTAGAGTGTTTGCTTCCCTAATATTTATGGGTAATTTGTTCCATAGTTTTGGGGCGTAATTGACAAAGGCCGAATCACCAATCTTCTTATGACTGCTTCTGGTGACCTCTAATAACCTGATTCACCAGTTCCATCCAGTTGAAACCAATAGACCAATTAGTTGTTTGTAAACATTCGGGATGCGCGCGCAGCATGGTGGCAGAAAACCGGGAAGATAGCCTTTATAACGGCTAGAGAATTACACAAATAGTTAGATTTAAAGAGACCAAAAAGGTAGAGGAGGACAGAATTTGAGAGAAACCGATTCCCCATTGATCTGTCACATCAGAATTTTGATTTGGGTCACAAAGTCTTGAAATTTGAGTGAGAATGTCACCCGGTAGAATCAGAATTCCGTCTATTCGCCATGTATGTTATACAAACATGGGATTTACTGTGGCAGGGAGGTGCAAAACACTAAACATATACGAATCTTAAATTAAGTAAAAGTACAAAAGTTTAACTATTTCTAGGAACTAAACAATTCTAAGAATAAAACAATTTAAATATAAAATAAGAATGAGCAGCATGAGTGGTCGACAGTGCAATCAGATACTGGGATAAGGTGGCTTATGCATAGTGTACTTGACATTAGATGGACTTATAGTAGTTAAATAAATGAATGAATGTCAGTGGGAGTCCTTGGCCTTGTTGAAGAGGCCAGTAGCAGATGGAAAGAAACTGTTCTTATGGCGTGAGGTTTTGGTCCTGATGGCGGGCGCCAGACGTGTCTTCACGTCATGTCACAAAGTTCATAATTTTAGTTTTACAGTCAATTCTACATCTAAAAAGTTGAGCAGGGCATCTTTCAAGAGATATGGGAATTCTGCTTTTAGCCAGCTAGTCCGATTATTTTTGTGATTTGTGTAAAACTGGCAATCTGAGTGAGCCTGCGTCCCACGGCGTTATACTGTTTTGACGTTAGCGTCAGAGTCAGACTCGGGTCGCTCACTGGCACAATGTTGTATGTTTCACTCCATTCTACACCAACATCAGGGAGGACTGCCTTTTGTAGATACGAGCCTGCTGAAGATAGGCTCGGTTAAAGAAATCCGAGATGCTGGCTGTTTCATTCGTCATTTGCCTGAGAAAGCAACCTCCGTTGGCCAGGCTAGTTTTGCCCGATCACTTGGTCAGGCTATTTAAAGGTATCGGGGTCAAGTGACTTTTGTGCATGGACAAGTGAAACGTAAATGTACTTGTCCAAAGGACAAGTGCCTCAAAAAGTTAATGTCAAGCCCTCCAATCCAGTGGCCAGAGATATAGAGGGTTTTCACCGACGTCACGTTCTTGGCGGTAACCCGGACGCGCGGCCATTGTGGAGGCACTCGGTGTAAAAAAGTACAATGGAGTATTGTGCGCTTTGGATACTTTAAGTGAATGTAGCCATGTCTGAACAACCTAAAAGCTCATCAAAACGCGTCCAAGATGTAAAGGCATATAGGGAAGGACTTGGACCACAAGAAAAGGTGCGATGTTTTGAGAAATTATGATTTATTGGCAGTGCAGATCCCTACGAGTTACAGTACCTCCCTCTTTTGGATCCGTGACGACCCGGTGATTCTTCCTTCAGTCAACTACCTGGTTTTCTCGTCGAGCCCATACACAGCGGAAGACCTTAAATCCTAAAGGTTTGGAGGGCTATAACCAGATGGTGTGTGGATGGGTGAGGGAGACGCAGTACCAAGTTATCAACAACAGCTGTGTTGTGAAGGCCAAAGTAAGTAATGCAATAACGTCTTTAATCAACCTAACCTTAACTGTATGATATCATTGCGATACTCAAGGTGTAGCTGACACAAGAGCACCTTTATTCTCCTGTTTTCAGGGGTGCAACATAGCCAAGCGCCTCCTTTCCTCTAATAATCTCTGGCATTCCTCTCCCTGGTTTTTAATAACTTTTGGAAGTCGATAATATTCCAAATGTTTTTCTCGATCTGTCCTATTGGTACAACCTGAAACACGGCAATAATTAACCATTTTCCTTGATGACGTTCAGGATATACTTCAGTGCCTGTGCTTTGTTGTGATGCGGAGTGCCTCCAATATGGCGACTTCCGGTCTGATGACGCGTCGTGAAAACCCTCTATATGATGACTTGATCGACACTCCAAGTGTATTATAGCCGGGAGAAGTTTGTCTTTTGCGTCCGTCATGCGCAGTTGAGCCTGCTTGACAGTTGTGTTACGTAGGGTGATAATTGGTCTATAGGATGTAACTTGCCAGTTAACCAATTCAAATGAATACGATTGGTTAACTGGTCTAACAAACCAAATAAAATGTCATTGGTAGCATAACTTCTAAAATCAATACAATATTATTTGCCATGCAATTTGTAGAAAACTAGCCTTTCCGCAACCAAGCATTCTTAATTGAAGCATGCTAAAAGTCTTTATCTTGTTCTACACCAGGGTCAAAATTGTTTGAGTGTTAGAACTTTGTATTTTGTTTTAGAATATGGACCTACTATTAATATACAATTCATACCAAGAATGATAGAGGCTCCAGACAAACCCAAGAAGGATAACCAGATGCAAATTCATTAACATCTATATTGAAATTCATAACAGTATTTACTTGAATTTCAGCATGTTGAAAGTATTTTACATCCGCAGATTTCAGTTCAGTACCTCCCATGTCAGTGTAATCAAATTTTGAAGTAGCAAGTTCGATCTTAAAGGTATTTTACCATGGACACAAAAAGAAAACAATTACCGCTGGTCTTTTTTTAATAATAAAGATACTTTAATACATTTAAAGGGGTCATTGATTGCAGAAACAAATTTACCTTGTCTCAGTTGAATAACGACAGTTCAGTGGGTAAAATGGACATACAGTGAACCCCAAAGTCCATTGACACCTCTTCAGTAGCAGAGGGGGGGCGGGGGCGCCGAAAACCTGAGCATGGAAAAACATGAACTAAACACACACAGCATCCTACCATTTCTCATTGACAACAACATGGACCGTGCTTTCCCCAACCTTGCCATTCTTTATCGTATTTACTTGACAATTCCGATAAGCCGTCTGAAATTAATAGTTTCTTGCGATCAAGCATGGGAGAGCAGCGGCTGTCCAACTTAGCGCTGCTGTGCATCGAGAAGGACATCGAGATTGACATTAACAAAGTAATCGCCAGATTTGCTAACGATAAGAACAGACAGATGATTATTTAAATAGGCAAGGACATTTGTTGTGGCCTATATTTTATGTCTGCATAGCCTATATATTCTAAAACTAAAGTTAAATAATGTGTTTTGACCTGTGTGTACGCTATAAGTTTGCTGGTTTTGAATATCCCAATACATGTCAGTTCGGAAAATAAAATTATTATAGTCTAATGGAATTATAGTTCAATTGTAGCATGCCGGCTGTAGGTGGCCTACTGCAGTGTGCGTCACGTGTGTGTTGTGCACTCGTTTTTTTTCATGGGAGCTTGGTTCGTGCCAAATTGTTGCTGAAATAATTTTATATAGGCCTGTTTGTTTATTATAAGTTGTCACTGTTAGAATGATTATAGGCTAAGTAGTAGACAGTACTGTCTTTAACTTCATTTTGGGGGGCTTATGACCTCCTCGTTGAATTTGAATATAATGTATTTGGTAAATGGACAGATCATTAAACCTTTTTTATGCATAGATTTGGGTAGGCCTACAGTATACTGTGTGTGACAGATTTGAAAAAGCCACTCTTTTTGGGCTCTGGTCTATACCTTTGTCACGCCCCAAAATTTGCTGCACGCTGCTCTGTGTACTTCCACAGAATTACAAAGAAGAACTTTTTTCTAGCATATTGAAAATAGACTACGGTGGTAAATGCAGTGTTCCAGGCTGTACAGGGAATGCTGACACTTTTCAGAGTCTGCCCAAGGAACCAAACACTCCACGGGCTGTGATGTTTAACTATGCGAAGATCCCTGTGCAGTTCGACCCTCAATTTGCTCGAACCATGTAAAGCAGGACCTTATGTCCATCACAACCGCAAGCTGTAGTATGATGTTGTCGCTAACAGTTATTAGCAATGCTAATGTATCCTGCCTGTATCTAGCATCGGTAGAATGCGTGATAGACAAACATCAGCCATGCCCGTCGAGTCAATGTTACTTTATACTGAATAATTTATAATTTATACAGAATACATAGCCTACCATTTTATGAATGAGCCACATCTCAATTACTACGTCAGAACCAACACACGTGCCAGAGGGCCGTGAGTTCCATATTCAATCTCTCTGCATGAGTTTCATATTCAAAAGCGCGTCACTTCAAACTGTCGTCAAGCGCGACAGTTGCCAGCTGTGAAGAGTATCGCCGGTATCTACAGCCTCTTCACATTTACAATGTTTGCACTAGTTAAATATTTAGAAGATAGTTGTCGGCTATTGTTCCCACTTCTCATATAAAAAATGTTGACCCAGCTGACATCAATGACTTTGATAAAACCACAAAGTACTGGGTACAAAGGCCAAGTTTTGCTCCTTTCTGGTAAGTAAAATACTTAATTGTTAGCTGTCATTACATATTTAACTTGAACGACCGGTAAGACTCTGGATAAGAGCGTCTGCTAAATGAATTAATGTTACTTATCTTTAGCTTAGCTTTTAAATATTACCTTTAGCTTAGCTTTTAAATATTACAAGAACAACTAGAGAGGGTACAATTTCTGGGGAAATTGTAGGGTGTGCTTGCTTGCGGGTCCGTCCTCTAAGTTTTTCCCTTCTAGTGATATTTTCAAGCATTTAGCCTACCGGTACTCATATTGCATATTTAATTAAGAACACCCTTTGAAACAGCTGCAAACCCCCTTTGAAACAAGCTACTGTAACAACGTTGTCACTGGCAGTATGGAATTGCGATTCAAACAGTACCGTCTGCTAACTGAAAATATGCCCCCCAAAACGTAAATAAGTTTGACATTAATGTAGGGGGAAATGGCTAATTCAAAATAAGTTTGCTAGAGGCAAGCTAGCTGCTGTTGCTCCACATTTCACTGATTGTTTGAAAGCGCCAGAAATGAGAACGTTTCTTTTGACATAAAGTTTAGCTGTGGCATTGAAGACAGTACTACACACTGCCAGTGGGTGAGCCGAGTCTGACTGAGGCTAACGTCAAAACAAGCCGTGGTGTCACTCAAATTCCAAGTTTTACACAAATCACAAAATATGCTGACGCGCTGGCTGTCTTCGCAATCGCCATATCTTTATAACACTGCCCTCCTTCTGATTTTTGATGTAGAATTGACCCTGGTACAAAATTAAGAAAATACTCATCAAAGATCGACAACAGCTGACGCAATCGTCAACGGAGGCTGACGGGGCTCTCACGTAGCAAACCAATCAAAGTTTTTACAGCAACCTACATTAAAATCTCACCATTTGGCTGTCTTCACAATAGTCATATCGTTATAACATTGCCCTCCTTCTGTTTTGTGGTGTAGAATTGACCGAACTATAAAAATACGAAAATACTAAACTACTATGACGCTTGCATGGCTGCCGCCTAGGCATTCTCACGGGCGACCCGCACTCGCTCAAATTACAAAGACTTTCACAACCTAAATAAAAAATCCGAGATGGCAGTTCCACTCGAAATTGCTTTCTCAACAAAACCCAATGGTTGGTAATTTTGGGGGTTGGCATTTTTCACTCATAATCCAAGCTCCAATTTGCGTGCTAGAACGTCTCTATCACGTTGTATCCATGCGTCGTTGCTGACGTAGTGACGTAGGCTAGCACTGCTACCCTTCGTTGACAGAAGACACTTTTCGCCACAAAAACTTAAGCTCAGCCTAAACCGTGCAACGGAACGTAAATCCCAATAGAAGCAACGCAATCGAGACCAAGACGAAACTTTTGACACCTAGGTTGTCTATGTAGGCCAAATATTGACTGAGCCTTAGGGGCGCGAAAATAAACAATAAAAATAATAAATATATCTGTGCGAGAACAAAGGTTGTGCCCTTGCCGAAGGCAAAGCACACCCAATTATTTGTCTTGAGGTGCTAACGTTAGTAAAGACAGATGATAGCAAATGATGACGCACTGGAGAAGCTGATGGGCTGACAGTTGCGCTACAGTATCGGCTATCATGGATTGTATCAGGGTCGTCAATGCCCCCCCCCCCTCCAATGGAATGCTGTGCCCCCCCCAAAAAAATGTTTTGTTGAAGTATAAATAAGTGTGTCAAAATTCTGTCTGAGTTGATATGATGACGCTTTAAAAATAATAAATAAAATAATAGTCATATAATGCTTTATTACAATACCTTTTTTATTAGCCTGCTTGGTTTAAAACTTAAGTGAAGTTTTCGATCATGCGCAATGGTGTGATGTGTGAACTGGTAGTTGACACCAACTGACATAACGGGCTTGTTATACAGTACGAGTGAATTGAGACAATAAAAATGGACATCCGAAAGTGACTTTCTGCCAAAAAGCCAAACGAAAGTCTACCATCAAAAGAGGGAGAAGATGAGTTTGCAAATACCATCGACATCGCTGAATGACAAAAGCGTCAGGGGCACCTGCGAACTGTTAAGCTGTAGCTAGCTCAACGCCAGCTAGCCCTACGGTTGATCTTGGAACAGTCTTGGAACAGGCCCCTGGAGCCGAGTGCACCAGCTGGGCGTAAAAAAGTTGGTCTTAACTCTTACGTCGGTCTAAGTTACGTCCGACTTTGGGATTTGAATTTACACCAAGTGCACCAAGCTTGACAGACCACGGTCGTAGCTACGCCTGGTCTTAAGATGCACGTCCTTGTGAAAATGCGAAAGCGTCAATCGTTGCCAAGCAACACATTTAAGAGCCTAAGCGCACTCTAGCCTACTGCCTAGCATCTCCCTTAAAATTAAGCCATGCAGGATAAAGAAAACCCCAAAAAATGGAAAATAAACTTTACAGATACAGAAATTAGAAAACTTATATAGATGTATAACCAGAATAGAAGCGTACTCACAGGAATTCAACAACAGCAACACAAACAAGAAAAAACTGAGCATGGAAATCAATAACCGGTCAAATTAACAATGGATCTGACGGAGGACTGCGGACAGTTGAAGAGGTTAGGAAGAAGTGGAAAGATCTTATTTCAAAGGCAAAAAAGATGCATCTGCATTTATTAACCCGCCAACCGGGGGAGGTCCTTAACCAAAAATATCCGTTTATAGTGGTATCATTGATATTTTTGGAGAGGACTCTCCCAAAATGGTTCAAGACTCCGACGTTCAGTGCAGCACAGATCACGATATGACAGCTGTCAGTGTGAGTGGTAAGTCATTTTGCCTATTCCCACTACAGCTACTACATTTGACGTGTTTGCTAATCAATAGCCTAATAATCTGGCTGCGTAGCGAGTATCGTTAGGCTTATATATTGTTTGCATTACAATCAAGTGCTAGCCTATTTAGACAAATAGCTACAAATAGTCACTGTTGCAATTTTACAGACTCAAACGACATCCTAAGTGAAGAGGAGAGCCCAACACCACAAAGGATGACACAGGAATCCCAGAGGTCCACGCCCACAACCCCAAAACAAAAGAGAGATTTTGCTAAACTGCAGCGCATTCTTGTTGAAAAGGAAATCATTTGTGTGGTGGTCAAGACTGCCAAACTAAAAATCTAACTTCTTGAGACAAAATATAACGTCTCAAACGAAGCAACATGTCATACACCATTCTTTAGTTAAGCCATTTTGATTTAATGAAAACAATTGTCAGGCCTATATAAATATTTACAACCATATAAAAATAAATAAATAATAAAGAAAGTATTAATTGCCATTGATTGAATTGACTATTTCTAAGGCCTACTGATGTAGAGATTGTTTGTACTGTTTGTTTCTTATGAATAAGATATATATAGGAAATTGAAGAAAAAGAGAGAGAATAGGTTACATTGAAACTATTTGAAAACTAAATTATGACCACTCAGCCTATGCCTATGGGCCTAGATGTTATTTATTATATGATTGCAGACAAGTCGTCCACCGATATCTTCAGGGATGCCAGCCACGGGGTTCTCGTCAGCCTCCAGCACCACTTCTCCTTACATCAGAAGGGGGATTCTTTTTTAACGCAGATGTTGTGCAGCACTAGCCTGGTCCTAACCAGACTCTTGTACATTGCATTTGTACAGAGAGTCTGGCCTCGCTCCATTGACAAGCGTTGACTTCCTTGTAGGCGGGTACTATGTTGAAGTTTAAAACTATTGGATCTGCCCAGAGCCACTCTGATCTGCCATAACCAATCGCTAGCGTTCGCCAATTCCTTCACCACTACTGTAACAGAGCTAGCTGCCTAGCTGGAAAATCAAACTGTTCCCAAACCCCGTGGGGAGGAGGGCCACAACATCATGGCCACCAACAAAACTCAGCAAAACTTGTTCTTGCTCCGGCTTTAGTTTATAGATACTCAGCAGTGTTGCCACAACGGACCGAATAGCTTCGCTCGCATCTTTCTCCGCCGCCATTACGGAACTACAACAAACTAGCGCACAACATCAACATCATCGTTGTCAGCCACTCAATCACTAGCGTTCGCCTTAGCCAACTCCTTCACCACGGAGCTAGCTGCCGTAGCTGGAAAATCAAACTTTTCCCAAACCCCGTGGGGAGGAGGGCCACAACATTACATTTACATTTAGTCATAGTTGGTCCCATCATGACCACCAACAAAACTCAGCAAGGATTGCTTGTTCTTGCTCCGGCTATAAAGATCCTGTAAAGTGGACCTGGAAACGAGTTTTAAGTTCGCCACACCACAGAATAATGTGTTATTAACTACCCATCCAAATTAGAATGAAAAAATAACACCGACAAGTATGTTAAATTAGGCTTTGAAATCGTGAAAAAATCAGCAGTCTTCTCTGCTTGATAATGGCGTCACCGTTCGTAGAAGACCCCGTGGAGCTTGGTGCGCGGATAGTGAGAGGTGCGCTCAGAAGAGCCAGAACTTTTACACAGGGCGGGGGGAGTCAGGGGTGCGGGGGGGGGGGGGGAAAGGCTGTATTTTGTGTCTCTATCTCTTCATTTTCAGAAACAACCTTGAAACCGGGTGGAGATGGCACCTGAGCAGGTGGGACGCGTAGGCAAGAACAACTCCCTGCTGCACAGGAGAACAAGCTCAACCCTCTTCTTGTGTTTTTTGTTTTACTGCACTGTATAATATATGCTGGGGCAGGGACAGATAGTCAGTTGGACTTCGTGAACCAGCCCAAACTCTGTTGCGGGTAGGGAGACGTAGACAACCCCAGAGCTCTGGATGTGTTGATTTCCAACTGCTGCATTAAAGCTGATATTATGGGACCTCTGCGACTCCAGACCACTCTTTCTAGAACACAGACTTGTGTCATTGAATACCATCATTACATATTGGAATAGAAACAAAATATTTGAATCCTTCAAAATGTGTATAGTTTACCAGGCAGTGATGAATAAATTCACTATTAGTGCCACACACGGTACTCACTCTTCCAAAGCGGTTGTTTTTTTTTACTAGCATTGTGGTAAATGCCAGACGGGACAGTCCTGGTGCTGACATCTTTAACTCCATGTATGACTGGAAAACGTCAACATGGAACAGGCTGTTGAAGTTGACCTTCCCTGGCCAGTACCCACTCTGTACAACATCTTCCAGCCCAGGGGTCTCATTTATAAAACTGTGCGTAGGATTCTTACTAAAAGTGTACGTGCGCCCAAAAGCCTTTGATTTATAAAACCGTGCGTACGCACACCTGTAAGCAGATTTCCCTTTATAAATCACAGACTACCCACAAGTGTGCGTACGTGAATCTGCATTTTACCCCGCCCTAAACACGCCCATTTATAACCATAAAAGGTCAATGCAAAGCACCTCATGAATGCTAATCTATCTCATGACCCTGGCATGCGCATGTTCTTCAAGGTGAATCATGGCGACCAAAAAAGCGAAAGTTCTCGGACACAGAAATTGAAATTCTTGTAGGCGAGGTGGAGGCCCGAAAACCCACATTATTTGGTGGGCACAGCAGCGGGATCACAAATAAAATAAAAAACAATGCGAGTGGCAGCATATTGCGGCTGCAGTCAACTGTGCCAGTGGGACAGAGCGCACAGTGGCAGAACTTAAGAAGAAGTGGTCCGATCTGAAGGTAAAATATACAACATCTTTATACTCCTTAACTGACATTTATGTAATTTGTTGTGTGCATTTGAAGAGGTTTTAGTTTAATGTGCTCATTTGTGCGAAATAAATAATCTCATCCATTCATTCAAGGTGGAGGCAAAGAGGAAACTGTCCTCCCACCGCCAGAGTGTGGCTGCAACCGGTGGGGGCCCAAGCACACCTGAGCTATCACCAATTGATGGCAAAATCGCTGCCATAATTGGTGAGGCCAGCGTGTGTGGGATTGTGTCGGAAAAGGAGGGAGACACCGACGCGACCACCGAGGAACAAGGTAAAACAGTTTTATTGTAAAGCGTGAAAACCAGAATCAAAAACAAATGTTTTCCCCCAGCACTTCCAGAGTCTGGAGCGATGGGTGGGCAGGAGGTTTCCGTCGAG
Organism: Thaleichthys pacificus; assembly: GCA_023658055.1. NCBI lineage: Eukaryota > Metazoa > Chordata > Actinopteri > Osmeriformes > Osmeridae > Thaleichthys > Thaleichthys pacificus. The sequence goes on from CM042856.1 coordinate 1,894,724, forward strand.
GACAGTGAGGGGTCCCCGGCAGATGCACAGCGTTCCGCTCCAGTCAGCGGTGCACCTCGTGCACATGGAAGTGGTCGGGTGCTCACTGACGCCGTCCTTCAGCTACAGCAAGACACCATAAACGCCATCAACAACGTTTCAAATGAGCTACAGCAGATGAGACAAGTACTGCAAGAAATTGCTCAATTATTAAAAGATGTTGTTGCAAAATGAAACTTGATAGTCGTCTTTCTTACAAACGCTGCATGACCTCCTCACGTATCCTTGCCCCATGCTGATGTGCCTGTTGTCGGGCAGGGGGCTGTGGTTCGGGGTCACAATGCTGGGGGGGAGGGAGGTCAGGAGGGAGAGGGATACCGTTCCTCAGTGCGACATTATGTAGAACGCCACACGCCCTGATGATGGCGCACACCTTTGCCGGGTGGTACAGCAGTCTGCCACCTGAGGCATCCAGAGCACGCCATCGGCATTTAAGGAGGCCGATGGCACGCTCCACGGCCGAGCGCGCACGAGAGTGGACCTCGTTGTAGCGCAGTTCTTGTGCGCTCCGCGGGTTCAAAAATGGGGTAAGGAGCCAGCGTCTGAGGGGGTAGCCACTGTCACCTACAGGTTATAATTAATACATAATTATAGTCAACATCAAGACAAATGGTTACCATTTCTAAATGTTAACTCACAAATAAGCCAGCCATCACGTGCTGCGCCTGCCTGTAGTCTGTTCCCTACACTGCTATTTGTCAGTATAAAGGAATCATGTGTGGAGCCAGGCCAGCGTGCCACAATGTTGGTGAGGATCATTTTGGAGTCACATATGACTTGCACGTTTATTGAATGGACATGCTTTCTGTTAACATAAGCATATTCGTTAACATATGGAGCCCTTATGGCAATATGAGTGCAGTCAATTGCGCCGATTACATTCGGGAAATCGGACATTGCTGCAAATTGCATTTTAATTTCGGCCTGTTCTCGCACAGTGTAGGGAAACTTGATGTATCGACTACCAATATTAATAATGCCTTCCAAAACGGCCGGCATTATGGCACTCAAAGACGGCTGCGATATACCAGACCTATAGGATGATATTTAACAATTAGATTATATCCAGACAAACCTTAGTGATTGAGTTTAAGATGATATAAAACACTTACCTGTCTGCCAATTCCCGCTGGAAACAGCCGGTTGCCAGGAACCCCAGAGTGGTGAGGACCTGTGTTTGGACTGGGATGGCATGGTTTCGGCGTGTTGCCCTCTCTAGTACTGGACCCAATTCAGTACATAGATCCAAGAGCAAAGCTCTAGGGCACATATGTCAGAGTCAAGGCGCGCGGGCCACATCCGGCCCGCGAGAAGGTTTTTTACGGCCCCTGGGATGATCTTGATTTATTATTAGAACCGGCCCGCAGACCGCAGCAAGCCGGCAGCCCGCAGATCTTTTACACGCACCAATACTACATTTCCCACAATGCAACGGTGACGCACCGAGCAGTAGGCTGCTTCATTTCAATATTTATTGGCACAGCAGTCGTCAGCATCACAGTAAAATTAACTTTCAGATACCCATCAAAAATGGCAAAACGGAAAGTGGACACTGAGAACCGGGGGTTTCAAACAAGGTGGGAGTCGGAGTATATGTTTACGGAGGTAGCTGGAAAACCTGTGTGTCTTCTGTGTGGAGAAAGTGTGGCGGTACTGAAAGAGTATAATCTGAGACGACATTATGAAACGAAACACGCGGACAAAAACAAGAATATGGACATGGAACAAAGGCTACAAAAGGCAGAGGAATTAAAACGAGGCCTCAAATCTCGACAGGCTCTGTTCAAAAAAGCCAAATCACAAGGCCAGGCTGCTGTCAAGGCCAGTTTTATTTTGGCAGAAGAGATCGCTAAATCAGCCCGGCCATTTACGGAGGGGGATTTCATCAAAAACTGCATGATTAAAGTTTGTGACGAAGTTTGCCCAGAAAAAAGGCAACTCTTTTTAAATGTGAGTCTGAGCAGAAACACCATTGCCGATTAATTGCTATTATTGTTTTTTTCTTTGAAGTAAATTTAGCCCACTTTTGCTAAAATAGAAAATATAGGCTACTGATGGTGCCTTGAATACCGGGTTCTTTCATTTAATGTTCATGTTATGGGGATTTTTATATAAAGGAAATTTGTCTTTTGTGTCTGTTGAAAATTAAAGATTACTGACAGAGCCATAAGAAAATATTGCTTTATTTATCTGATCATATTGGAATATATTTGTTAGGTTTTCAGTAGGTTCAATTAGGTTCACTAGACTATATGCGTCATTTAAAAAAATTTCAATGAACATTCGAACAGTCCGGCCCTCGGCTTGTAGCTAAATTTTTTATTTGGCCCTTCGTCCATTTGACTTTGACACCCCTGCTCTAGGGAATCTAAATCGGCTTATTAGCCAGTCATCATCATGGGCCAGTAAATCATTACGGTCGCTGAATACTCTCTCTCTCTCCTGATTCTGCCATTGGCATAGTCCTCCAGCAGTGCCAACAGTGCCATCATGCAGCATTAGGCTATACGCACGGGGGATCCCGCAGTATTTATATGACTACAATTCTCTAGTGATTGTTGACACCTTGCAGAAGTCACAGCATCAATTAGGCCTACTGGTATCCCCCACCCGAGATGGAATTTGGGGTAAAAAGGGTAATAGTTAGGCCTAAACACACGTTTCTTCATGTCGGTTTTGTTATGAATAGTATTAAAGTTTGGACTGATAACAAGGACGTAGAGTGTAGCGATTGCATAGGAGCTTAACGACCGTATTTACAGTTTTTGACATGATATATTCAGCTGAATTTAGATTTTTTTTAATTTAGTTGGAAGGTGTTTATGGAACAATGATCACTCAGTACAAGCGCAAATAACACTGCTGGATTTAATCTTCATGATAATGATGAAATCGAGTGAAAAAAACGTGTGTGAGGAAAACAAAATATATAAATATTACGAGTAATGTTCTTCCCACATTCACTTTCTGCAGTCTGACTACAGTACGGTCATCTGCGTCGCCGTTTCCAAAATGTGCGTAGGCCTACGGGAGGGTCAGAGTTTGCGTGGAGGACCGCACATTCTCCCGTCAAGTTAGTTTTTTATAAATCACAACCTTTGCGTGGAAAGTGGCGTACGCACATTTCAGCCCCGTTTTGTGCGTACGCAAGCTTTATAAATTAGACCCCAGGTGTCCAATGAGAGGCACAACATTCACAATGTGCTTCAGGGAGGACAAGATCATAGCGACCTATAGTGGAAATAATGTCACAGGACATAATTTAATAGCAAGACATTTTTGTTTGTTGATATTGACTGCTACCTGCAAGAGTATGCGTGTTCACATGTGAGATTAATAAAATGATAGTTCTTATATGAAAATGTGTACAACTCACCATTCATGGTCACTAAAACAATGGCTCTCCCCACACTAAAAGTTGAGCTGCAAAGATATTTAAAAGACACAGCATGGGGATTGTGTATTAGTAATCTTGCGTCTAATGTCCTAATAGTCATTGCATAAGTGCCTCAAGCCATATCCAACATTTTACAGTATTGATGGAAGATTACATTAATAGACATTTAGAGGAGGTTTCATGACCAAACACCTTACCTTGGTGGGTAAGGGAATATTGCCCGTCAGCATCCTGGCTGACAAATTAGGTGGGAGGCAAAGGGTGTAGGTAGCCTGAGATCAGGGATCTCCGGTTGTGCAGAACATGTCTGGTGTGTTGCTATTTGTCACAGGCCATGCACAGATACTGCTGTGGTAAGCACTCACTACACCTCATCACAGCCACTCCTTGCCTACACCCAGTAGCGGAGGGGTGGTGGGGGCGGGGGTGCCGAAAACCCCGGGCCCCGCACCCGAGGGGGCCCCCGATCTATGTATTTTTTTTTTCATAATTTCTCTTTGGCAACAAAACGTTGATTGTATCCATGGTAGACATTTTTACTAAATATATATAGGCCTACATTTTCCGAAACATTTTTGTCACCCCGATGCTGCTCGGAAAGTTAGAGCGCTTGCGGAGTTCTATTCGGAGGATCTGTCTAAGGCCGATGATGTGGTTGACGAATTTGTTACATTTCATAGGCTACTATGTACCGTGAGCTGAGCATGGAAAAACATGAACTAAACACACACAGCATCCGACCATTTCTCATTGACAACGACATGGACCGTGCTTTCCCCAACCTTTCCATTCTCTATCGCTTTTACTTGACAATTCCGATAACCAGTTCTATGGCAGAAAGGACGTTCAGCCGTCTGAAAAGAGTTTCTTGCGATCAAGCATGGGAGAGGAGCGGCTGTCCAACTTAGCGCTGCTGTGCATCGAGAGGACGTCGAGATTGACATTAACAAAGTAATCGCCAGATTTGCTAACGATAAGAACAGACAGATGATGATTTAAATAGGCAAGGGCATTTGTTGTGGCCTATGTTTCATGTCTGCATAGCCTATATTCTGCCTTTGTAAAACTAAAGTTAAATAATGTGTTTGTGTTTTGACCTGTGTGTAGGCTGAGTTTGCTGGTTTTGAATATCCCAATACATGTCAGTTCGGAAAAGAAAATGATTATAGTCTAATGGAATTTGAGTTTAACTGTAGCATGCTGGCTGTAGGTGGCCTACTGCAGTGTGCGTCACGTGTGTGTGTTGTGCACTCGTTTTTTTCCATGGGAGCTTGGTTCGCGTGTGTAGCTCGACCCAATTATTGCTGAAAGAATTGTTATATAGGCCTATGTTTGTTTATTATAAGTTGTCACTGTTAGGATGACTATAGGCTACTGTCTTTAACTTCATTTTGGGGGGCTTATGACCTCTTCGTTGAATTTGAATATAATGTATTTGGTAAATGGACAGATCATTAAACCCATTTTATGCATGGATTTGTGTAGGCCTACAGTATACTGTGTGTGAGAGATTCTAATGAATGCTGAATGCGAGCCTACTGGCCTACATTTTGTTCGCACATTATGGGCTATGATGACTGAACACATTTATTATAGGCTAATATGTGCTGTTCACAATAGAGGTTGCTATTGGTTACTTTTTATTGTTATATTTTATTGCACGGCAAAATATTAATAACAGGGGGCCCCCCAATCAGTTTCCGCCCCCCCTGAGACACATCCCTTGCTCCGCACCTGCCTACACCACTGGCAATACTGCCTCATCTGACAGCATGCTGTTGATGAGATGCAGGCGGGACACTTTCCACCTCTCTGCAGAACAGGTATTTCGAATTCCCCAATCTTGTGCCTCTGTGTGTTTCTCACACTCAGGGGCTCCTGGCTGACCATCAAGTAACATTTCTTTGACCGCTTAAAGAAGGGAATCTGTAGATGAAAGAAATAGGTAGTACAGAACATTAACTAGAGAGGTATTTTTGAGTTTGGCATTACCTGTTCAAACTAAAATAAAAACATTTGTTACTCACAAAGAACTGATTCCTGATGATCCCTGTCCTCAACAAGGTCCTGTGTGTCACTGACAGTGTCCTTGCTTTTCTTTGTTCCAGCCCTGGGTGCTGAGAGAACAATTATTCAGAAGAGATGCATCCTATAATGCTGCATTACTCCAGAACCTTTAAATATTCAACTTACCAGTTGAAGATCGACATTTCATAGTTTGTGGGACTACAATCTACTATTGTTTCTATGTTAAACTTACTTGACAGCAGAACTTTGGTTCTTAAAAGAACCGTTGGGGCGGGCCAGAAATGGTGGGCACACAGAAGATCAAAAGGACAAGGCAGACAGACAATAAATATACAGTACAGGAAGACAGACAGATGGACAACAGGCAATGAGACGAGAGGCAGACAAGTAAACAAATAGACTATGGAGGTCAATGTTAGAGATGACAGATGAATCTGAGGAGACGTGTGTTGGGGGGGGGGGGGGGGCGGCGTACATGCATAGAAGGGGAAGGTGCACACAGGGGAAGGATAGATGTTATTAGTATTTTCATTTAAACTGAATGCCTTTATGAATGCTCTGAGCACACTAGCTTACCGTTAGTTAGCCATTTTGCTAACATTAGCATGGCTAACATGCATTTATTACCATGCACTTTCACAAAATTAAGCTAGAACTCCACTTTGGAGCATTCCCATGGTTACCTTGAGTTTACTTGCTTAACTATTACATAATTATCACACATTTCTGCCTGAAAGGCTGCATTTTCATTTATTTTTATTTTTATCAGAACATCTTTAAGTAGGTACTTACCAGCGGCAGAATTAGTGGGAATTATAGTCAAAGCCACCCTCGGCTTTGTGCTAGCAGCGAAGCGTCGTAGGAGAGGCAAACGAGCCGGTGCACTGGTGCGACTTCGTCGGCGCGGAGCACGCACAGCGTTACCGGATATTTCTCTACAACGTGCACTCGCTGAGCAACAAACTGGATGAACTTCAGCTACTGGTGGGGAAAAACAGAGACTTTCATTCTTCTCCTGTTTTGTGCTTTACGGAGACATGGCTGAGTGAACTGATCCCAGACTGAGCTACAGCTAGCAGGTTTTAAACTGCTGAGAGCGAATCGTGACTCTCCGGCAAAACGAAAGGCGGTGGAATTTGTTTTTACATTAACAGTGGCTGGTGTGAAGATGTGACAGTGATTCTGCAGCACTGTTCTCCTGATCTGGAATAATTTTTTATTAACTGTAAACCTTTTTACTTGCCACGTGAGTTTGCATCATTCATTCTGGTCGGCGTCTACATGCCTCGCGTCAACGAGGCTCAACATGTGCTCGCCAGCCAGATATTGAGTGTCGAACATGCAAATCCGGATTCCTTGGTTATTGTGCTAGGCTACTTTAACAAAGGCAATCTCACTCAAGAACTCCCCAAATACAGACAATTCATCAAATGCCCTACCAGAGAAGGAAACACTTTGGATCACTGCTACTCTACAATCAGCAAAGCATACCAAGCAGACCATGTAGGGAGTCAGGTGGCTGAGCGGTTAGGGAGTCGGGCTAGTAATCTGAAGGTTACCGGTTCGATTCCCGGCTGTGCAAAATGACGTTGTGTCCTTGGGCAAGGCACTTCACCCTACTTGCCTCGGGGGAATGTCCCTGTACTTACTGTAAGTCGCTCTGGATAATTTAGTCATTTAGCGTCTGCTAAATGACTAAAAATGTAAATGTTAAAATGTAAAAAAAGGTCCCCCATGCAGCACTGGGTCACTCAGACCACGCCATGGTCCACCTGATTCCTGCATACAGCCAGAAGCTAAAGTGCTGTAAACCTGCTGTGAGGACATCGAAACAGTGGACCAGTGAGGCTATGGAGGATCTGCGGGCGTGCTTGGACTGCACTGACTGGGATATGTTCATGACTCCAATAGTCTGGATGAGCTCACGGAGGCTGTGACATCATACATCAGCTTCTGTGAGGACTGCTGTATACCAACACGCACCAGGGTGAGCTACAACAACGACAAACCCTGGTTTACAGCTAAACTCAGAAGGTTGAGGTCAGAGAAAGAGGCCACGTTTAGGAGTGGGGACAGGGACAGATTCAAGGAGTCGAAGTACAGGTTTAGCAAGGCGGTGAGGGAGGCTAAACAACTGTACTCGGAGAGACTAAAACACCAATTCTCTGCAAACGACTCTGCTTCTGTCTGGAGAGGGCTCAGGCAGATTACCAACTTCAAGCCCAGAGCCCCCCACTCCACTAACGACTCCCACCTGGCCAACGACCTGAATGAGTTCTACTGCAGATTTGAAAGACAATTAGACAGTCCTGAACTACCCCTTCCCACCCACGAAGCCTCCCCCCTCCCCCTTCTACAGTGACGACTCTCTCCATTCAGGAGGGTGAAGTTAACAAACTTTTTAAGAGGCAGAATCCCCGCAAAGCAGCTGGGCCGGACTCTGTCTCTCCAGCTACCCTCAAGCACTGCGCTGACCAACTGTCTCTGGTGTTTACCTACATCTTTAACACCTCCCTTGAGACATACCATGTGCCAGCCTGTCTCAAGTCTTCCACCATCATCCCTGTGCCCAAAAAGCCAAGGCCAACAGGACATAATGACTACAGACCCGTCGCCCTGACCTCTGTGGTAATGAAGTCTTTCGAGCGCCTGGTGCTGGCACACCTCAAATCCATCACAGACCCTCTACTGGACCCCCTGCAGTTTGCCTACAGAGCCAACAGGTCTGTGGACGACACAGTTAACATGGCCCTTCACTTCACCCTACAGCACCTGGACTTCCCAGCATCCTACGCCAGGATCCTGTTTGTGGACTTCAGCTCTGCCTTCAACACCATCATCCCCGCCCTGCGGAGACAAGCTCTCCCAGCTGAACGTACCTGATTCCACCTGCAGGTGGATCACAGACATCCTGTCTGACAGGAAGCAGTGCGTTAAGCTGGGGAAACACGTCTCTGACTACCGGTCCATCAGCACCGGATCTCCTCAGGGATGCGTCCTTTCCCCTCTGCTCTTCTCTCTGTACACCAACAGCTGCACCTCCAGTCATCCACCCTCATTGGGCTCATCTCTGGTGGGGACAAGTCTGATTATAGGTGGGAAGCTGACAACCTGGTGACCTGGTATAGCCAGAACAACCTCGAGCTCAATGCTCTTAACAGTAGAGATAGTTGTGGACTTCAGAAAGAATACAGCCCCGGGAACACGTGGGCGTTGGTGTGATGCAGACGTGATATTCCGCAGCTCTCAGGTCTCACACGTGGACTTTATATTGATCGAAAAATACCAATAAGCAAATGTTTTACTATTGAAATAGTTGCAGGACGTTTATTTCACGTTTCAAAGCCATATTTTTAAAGTTTTCAATCTCAAATATGTCGGGTTCAGGCAAAACTAAATCGAAGATGCAGCGGGCTACATCTTCTACCTCGGCTAACCAACTGACTCATGCTGATGAGGAAGAGGGGGTAACCACAACCATGCTCCGTGATATAATAAAGTATTTGAAAGCGGACATCTGTAGCTCAATTGAGTCTGCAGTCAAGGGATTCCAAGCTGATCTTGCTGCTGTTAAGGCAGAGATAACTACAACAACAGGAGCCATACAACAGACCATCAACCTCCAAGAGGGAAGACTAGCTGCTGTGGAGGACCATGCTACAAAGGCTAGCGATGCTTTAGCCGAAATGGAAGTAACAGGGAGGGGCTCAGAGTAGAACCGCTGCTCCTCCCCGTCGAGAGGAGCCAGTTGAGGTGGCTCGGGCATCAGGATGCCTCCTGGACGCCTCCCTGGTGAGATGTTCTGGGCACGTCCCACTGGGAAGAGGCCCCGGGGAAGACCCAGGACACGCTGGAGGGACTATGTCTCTCGGCTGGCCTGGGAACGCCTCGGGGTCCCCCAGGAAGAGCTAGTGGAAGTGGCCGGGGAGAGGGAAGTCTGGGCCTCCCTGCTTACCCCCGGACAAGCGGCAGATGACGACGACGACGGAAGTAACAGTGACTGCTCTCAAAGGGGAGATTCAAGCACTTCAAAATAAATGTGAAGATCTAGAAAACAGATCGAGGAGGAACAACCTAAGGATGGCATTGCAGAAGGGGAGGAGGGCAAAGCTCCGACGGAGTTCATTTCCAACCTCTTGAAAGACCTGTTGGATCTCCGCGAACAGACACTTATCGACCAAGCTCACCGATTAGCCCAAGTCAAGCCGAAGCAGGGGCAACCACCCAGACCATTTATTCTGAGGGTCCACTTCTTCCACGTTAAGGAACAGATTCTCCGCCTGGCTCTGGAGAAACGGAGTCTCCAATACAACGGACTGGCCGTGCATATCTTTGGAGACCTAACTGCTGGCGAGGCAAAGAAAAGGGCAGCGTTCAACGACGTAAGGAAAACTACAGAACATCGCGGGTGCCCGGTTTGGCTTCAGACATCCCGCTATATTCAGAATCACAATGCCCGGCCGGGATCAGCATCGCTTCACGGATCCGCAGAAGGCTATGATCGATGTCAAATCAGCCTCGTCAGAGACTCCAGATTCAGGATAGACACTGCTGGACTACGACGGGCTTCTGATTGAAAAGGTTTAAACTTAATCTCCCCCCTTTCTTCTCAAATGGTTAACACATCTGTGAATGCTTAAAATTTGGTTCATAGTAAGCTATTCACACACGGCGTTGGTGATAGTCCTGACTCCCAAACATTTCAAGTTTATCCAGTTTTTCATAAAAGAAATGTAGGCTTTTGGTCTTGCAGTCATTATTTTCGTAACACCTGAAAGGATTTTTTGTTTTTGGTTTGAATACAGCTGAAGTTAAGCAGCCTTAAAGCTAGTGTTAAAGCTTTATGTGGGGGTATAGAGTGAGTTTGCGCCCATGTTGGGGGGGTGTGGGGAAGAGTGGGTTTAATGTAGTAATGAGACTGTTTTCTATGTGTTTTACCCTCTTAATGTGTTGTGGTGGCCACTTTATCTCTATGGTTTTACCTTCGCTGTGAACTTTATAACAAAAAGTTCCCTCTGAAAGTATGGGAGCCTGCATTAATTTTGCTAGCTGGAATGTGCTAGGTCGACCCAGTAAGCTTAATAAGGTGTTGGCCCATTTAGATAGCTTGCATATACATTACATTTACATTTATGCATTTAGCAGACGCCTTTATCCAAAGCGACTTCCAAGAGAGAGCTTTACAAAAGAGCATAGGTCACTGATCATAACAACGAGATAGCCCCAAACATTGCGAGCAGCCAAAACATGAAGCATACATTGTGAAAAACCAAATAAGTGCCAAAGGGAAGAACCATAAGAGCATGCAGTTAAACAAGTTACAATTAAACAACATGAAACTCAAAAAGTGCAAGAGTGTACCTGTAGAAAAGAAGACAAAACAACAATCAACAGTAAAAAAATATATATATATTCACAGCGAGTACAAGAATTTAAAACCATCACAACTAACCAACAAGAGCAACAAGTCTCTCAATACGAGTCATTGTGATCCTGGAGGAAACTAACATCAGGTCCAGCCAAGCATTCCTAAGTGCTGTTGTACTCCCGGAACAAGTGCGTCTTGAGCCTTTTCTTGAAGGTGGGGAGACAGTCAGTGTCCCTGATGGAGGTGGGGAGTTGATTCCACCATTGGGGGGCCAGACAGGAGAAGAGCTTGTGTTGGGACCGGGCGCTCTTGAGCGGTGGGACCACCAGACGGTTGTCAGAAGAAGACCGTAGGTGGCGGGTGGGGGTGTAAGGCTGCAGGAGAGACTTGATGTAGTCGGGTGCAGTCCCGTTCACCGCTCGGAAGGTCAGTACCAGAGTCTTGAATCTGATACGGGCCGTGATGGGTATGGAAGCAAATCGTTACCAAAATGCATTTCCAGAAATGCATTTGCATTTTAAGAATGTGGCTGCATTATTTGACTCATAAATGAAATTAGTAATCAATCATCCTATTTGCATTTCAATTTTCTTTTTCAAGAGTGCTCAATCTTTCACTTAATTAAATTAAGTGGAAAATCCATTTCCAACATCAAGCGGGATTTTCTGCCGTGACAGTAATCAAACAAAATTATGGAATAGGCCTAAACTGAATATAGGGAACACACTTCGGGTGTCACTGTCGTAGCTTATAGTCACACACAACAGTGGGACTGACACATCGAAAGCTAGCTAGTAACAATATAACGATGAAAAACCAGGCTAAGAAACTTAAAGATGGGGCGCGCTCCGCACGCTCGCATTAGGTGTGGAAGTCACTAACTAGGATCACATCAAACCCAGAATGTGCATGCATTAGCAGCGCAGCTGTCCAGGGCCTATCTGTCCAGGGCCTATCTTTCCTCCCAGTCCGTCCCTGCCGGTCCGTGAAAATATGTCTTACATGAAAGCGGTCCGTGGCGCAAAAAAGGTTGGGAACCGCTGCTTTAGAGGACGCATCACAGATCATGGCGCTCCCTCAAATTGTGCAAACACTGTTAGAATTAGCTGAGCAGGTAGAATCTAATAATATATCTGAGTCTGATGCCCGTGACCGAGTAGAACAAGTCATAGAGAGCTTGGCTGCATACTCTGCCGTCACAGATTTACACATTAATAGTAGCTCTGCCACTGTTTTAGTCATTGTTTGACATCAAGTTGCTCAGTCTGTGATGCGTCCTCTAAAGACCCGGCAATTCAATCAATTTCCCGGCACATTTGCAATGTAATGCAATGCAGATGTGCACACCGCCCCCTACCGAACAAGATGGGTAGCTCGGTCAGCAGGGAGCTGAAGAAGAGCGGCTACTGACGTCACTCTGCTGCGCCGCTCAGAATGCTTTTTCGTTCATTTCGCATTTCTGCAATTGAATTTGAATTGTGGTCACGATTTTGCAGCCACGTTCTTAAAATAAAAATGCATTTCTGGAAATGCATTTGAATTTGAATTGTGGTCACGATTTTGCAGCCACGTTCTTAAAATGAAAATGCATTTCTGCATTCAAATTTTACATTTCAAATTGAATTTTCGTATCTATTTGCTGGGGCATATTTTGAAAATTAAATCTCAAATGTCTATTTCTTTTTCATTTTAATTAAGTGAAAGATTGAGCACTCTTGAAGAAGAAAATTAAAATGCAAATAGGATTATTGATTACTAATTTCATTTATGAGTCAAATAATGCAGCCACATTCTTAAAATGCAAATGCATTTCTGGAAATGCATTTTCATTTTGGTAACGATTTGCTTCCATAGATGGGAAGCCAGTGGAGGGAGATGAGGGGTAACATGGGAGCGTCTGGGTAGACTGAAGACCAGACGGGCTGCCGCATTCTGAATCCTCTGGAGAGGGCGGGTTGCGCATGCTGGGAGACCGGCGAGCAGCGAGTTGCAGTAGTCCAGCTTTGAGAGGACAAGTGCTTGGACTAGCAGCTGGGTGGAATGCTCAGACAGGTATCTCCTGATCTTCCGGATGTTGTAGAGGGTGAATCTACACGACCGGGAGACCGCAGCAATGTGGGCTGTGAGGGATATACAGATTGCATTCCCCCAAGAAACTCATCTCTCTCTCTCGGATCATACAAAACTAAGAAGAAAGTGGGTTTCTCAGACGTTTCACTCTCTTTTCAACAACAGAGCCAGGGGGACTGCTATCATCATGCATAGAAATGTTACATTTACAGCTTCAGATGTCATTGCTGATAGAAATGGGAGATATGTTATTGTGACTGGAACTCTATTCAATACCCCTGTGGTGCTGGCCAATGTTTATGTGCTAACTATGATGATGAAGGTTTTTTTGTTAGATTTCTGTCATCCATCTCATCATCTGATAATTGGAGGCGACTTTAACACATGCTTAAACCCAATGTTAGATAGGTCATTCCAGAGACAAATGGCTACCTCCAGGTCAGTAAAGGCGATTTACACTTTTCTTAGAGATTATGCAGTTGTAGATATATGGCGTTTTCTCAACCCGACTATAAGAAAGAAAGAGCGCACACAGACATTAAACAATCGAACTAATAAAATCTCAGATTGATAATCAGGTAGCCAATGGCCCATCGCCTGATCTGCCGAATACGGCCCGCTAACGCATTTGGAACGGCCTTCTGAACAATGCCGGAGACCTTTTTTTTATATATATAAAAAAATGTTTACACTGATTAATATGCATAAGTAAGTAAATGTTTTGATTTCAATAGCAATGAATATGAAAAAAGGTAATTACAATAGTAATAATGCTCTTTTAAAAGGCTATATATCCCTTGATAAGTATGGATGTACGGTGCATAACAAAATAATAAACTAATCTAGCATAATTAATACTTTTAAAAACATAATAAAATCTCCACAACAATACTGGTAGTCACTCCGGCCCAGGGCCATAATCATATTCAAATCTGGTCAAAATGTCCCCCCCGATATATTGATATAAAAATATAAATAAAATATAAATATGCTACACTACGACAGGCAACCAAATATAAAAATAAATGAATTTTTAACAAAAGGGACCCTCAGACTCCCCAGCAGATTTTGTCCCCCCCAATGTTGACTCCATGGCTACGGCCTATATACTTTATATAATTGATGCAGCTCTGTTTTACTCTTATGTTGAGATTGGCATTTAAATTGATGCATAAAAGCAAAAAATTGTTAAAAGAAAATCACCAGAATGCAGGAAATTAGGTATTTAACACTCAAAATCTACTGGGGGACAACCCCCAGACCCCCGCTTCATTATTTCCCCCCAACATGGGGGACACTGCCAAGGTGTCCTTTATTTGACCACATTTGAGGTGGCAACCCTAACCCCGGGGCTCAGATGATCTTGGGATAAACCAACCAAAACAAATCTTGTTGAATCTGGAAATTGGTGCTATAGCACCCCCAGTTAAACAGAAGCTCTGTACAGTATACCCAATGGAATAACAACATTCCACAGAGGCTACTGTATAAGGCTGACGTTCTAAATGTGCCTACATTTGTATGCTGTGATCCTCCATACAGATGAAACGTTTGAATAAAATGTATTAAATAGAATGTACATGTAGAACCAAAAAGGCTATATTGCTTGGTAACTAGTGTCTACTTTACAGCTATTTTACATTATTTTCTTATTGTCATTTTGCACAGAAAAACAACTCTAAACTGGGGTCTTACGGTTAACATAAAATTATTTGTGTCATTGCGCCTGATTAAACTGTTTAAACCGATGTTGCGTGGTATCGTTCTTCTATGGACGTGAAGGGCACTTCTTTTGTTTCGACTTGTTTTGTTTTCAAATCAACCCAAAGAAATCTAGATACCCCAAGACTGCATCAGTCTTACAAAATAAACTATTATTTGAGGTCCATCCATACTGTCGAAATGAATCAAGTCTCCAGGTTCCCTCTAGCGGTAAAACATGAAATCGCCAGGAGCAGCATTTCATTCGCATTTGCATTGAGTGAAAGAACATTCAATGCAAAAACTGTTTACTAAATAACTTGGTGATGTAGGCCAAATAATGCTTTAGAGTATTGTATTGTAGCCGAGATTTTCACAAAGTTGTAATAGACACTATGAGAAAGGCTCTGTCACGGTGAATGAGCCACGATTAAGATGTAAACCTGAAAAACCTGTTTGGTGATACATTTACAACAATCTAATCACAGCTGATCGCTCTCGTTCGTTCTCTCTCTCTCTCTCTTTCTTTTCTCTCTCTTTCACACACACACACACCTGTACACCTGGCCAGGTGACAATCGCTGACGTAACGCCTCTACGCCTCTCTCATTGTCAGGTCGGGCATCACCTTGGGTTTGGCCATGGAAGAATGAGGAAGAGAACTTTTCTCCCGAAAACTCAAATGAACTAACCTCACTTCCATAGAATATCTGGTATAAACTTGGAGAATCGAGTTATGTTAGACTATATGTACAAAGTGTAACAGACACCGTATTTCCTCAAGTATAGTTAGCCTTATGTTTACAATGGTCCAAGGTTTTGGAGGCTGGTGGACACGGTTGTTGGAGCGGCGTCAATCGGAACTAAACTTCGCGTTGCTGCTGCTGTGCTATGTACTCTACCTGTTGTTTGGCGCCGGGGTCTTTTCAGCGGTCGAGCGTCCCTACGAATCTGAGTTACGTGAAAAGCTACAAGCTCTCCGACACAAGTTCCTCCAGGACCATGCTTGCGTGTCGGATGAGCTCCTTGAAAAAATACTGTCTCGTGCCCTTCAGGCCAATAACTATGGCGTGTCAATGCTCGGTAACGTCAGCAAATCGAACTGGGACTTTATATCATCGCTTTTCTTTACCAGCACTGTGCTAACCACAACAGGTGAGTTGGACTGTGAACTTGCCATAATCAGTGTGTGTGAGAGAGAAAAGGATAAATTCAAATAACTGCCATCTTGTAAACACATTTTTTATACATTTTCACCTTGTTTGTTTGTGTTGTCTCAGGCTATGGTCACACCGTCCCCTTGTCAGATGGTGGCAAGGCCTTTTGCATACTCTTCTCTCTTCTGGGAATCCCCATCACCCTCCTGTTCATCTCGTCTGTGGTGGAGAGGATCATGGTGGTGGTGACGCGGAGGCCCCTGGCCCACCTCCAGGTGCGGTGGGCAGTGCCCCGGGCGAGGGGCGCTGTGGGCCACGCCCTGAGCCTGACCTTGATTTCGGCTATGCTGCTCTTCTTCTTCCCTGCGCTGGTGTTCCGGGCCTGGGAGAGCAGCTGGAGCTTTCTGGACTCTCTCTACTTCTGCTTCATCTCCCTGACCACCATAGGGCTGGGAGACTATGTGCCAGGGGAGACCCACCCCACCACCACCAACCCACACCGGCTGCTCTACAGGCTGGCCATCACAGGTTGGTTCATGTGACCGTATTTGTACTGGCTGGGCATCACAGGATGGTTCTTATGACTATATTTCTACTGGCTAGCCATCACAGGTTGGTTCTTATGACTATATTTTTACTGGTTAGCCATCACAGGTTGGTTCATCTGACCGTAGTCAGTGTAATCCTCTCTCTCTCCCCCTGGTGTGTGTGTGTACCAGTGTATCTTCTGCTGGGTCTGGTGTGGCTGCTAGTGGTGGTGGAGACCTGGTGTGAGGTGCCTCAACTGAAGAGCTTCCGGAAGAAGTTCTACAGAGGGAAGCAGGACGGCCAGATCCCAGAGGACATGGCTGATATGGTGGACGACACGGATGACAATGAGCTGACTGATCACATGACTGCTCCGCCGCTGGGCCTGCCCAACTTCTCCTACGTGTCGGCGCAGGCCGCCTCCCTCCGCCTGGAAGATCCCGCCCCCTTTACTCACCCCCTGGAGACGACCACGCCTGCCCATGGCAACAACCTCAGGAGATGACAGTCTGTGTCAGGAGGGAACTGCATGAGTGTGTGTATGGGTGTATGTGTGTGTGTGTGAGAGAGTTTCCAGGTTGTGTGTGTGTGTGTGAGAGAGTTTCCAGATATAGATTGTGAGGATAGAGGTGGGTCCCTGATGACAGGTTGTTTGTAAAGAGGGATTTGCAGCGCTGTACACTTCCTGCAGTGAAGGGAACTGGCCTTAAAAAGATATGTGTGCTTGTGTGTACTGGCCACACTACTGAGTAACTTCTTATCATAACACTCTAGAGGAGCTCTTAGGTCAGCCAGTGCCAACGAATATCCAGGAAAAGGCACCACCCATATATTAAATATCACAGGACTAGTGTTTGTATTTTTCTCCTTTTCCCCTTTATTCCTTTCAGATAAGACCTGTATCTTTGACACAAAGGAAGGGCTTTGGTCTCAAATGGAGGGAAACTTAGGCTGTGGCTTCCTGTTTGAGTCAAAACCCAAGGGGCACAATCCCCCCCCTGAAAGATAATCTTAGACTTTACATGTCAAATTACATTCTTTATAAAGCTACAGAGGTATTTACATATTCCATTGGCCCTGTGCATAATGAGCTTATGCATGTAAGGGGATTTAAAGGAGGAATAGCTTGAGTCTCACCTTACTTCCAGTTTGTTGGTTAGTCTTATTAATGAGATGATGATTTAAAAACAGTGTACTGACCTACAGTATGCAGAACTGGCGTCTCGCCTCTCACCACCAGAGGTCAGTATGTTACTGACGTGTGTGTGTGTGCGTAGACTCGCCATCTCCATTGACGATCATGATGAACACTGACCATTGAATAGTCTTAAAGCATGCATTCTGTGCTCAAAATCAGCTTGTCTCCGTTGACAGATACATTACAAATATGGAGGAATCATCCAGCATTCAATACATTGTCAATAAAAAATGGCAGCTGAGGAGGAATTGGTCGGAGTGTCCTTTCTTATAAACATGATTGTATTAACATCATATTCACATTCTCATGTCCCAAGTCAAACACAAATTCTCTCTGTCTCCCTCTCTCTCCTACTCGCTCACACACATATACGGTACATACAGTATATGGCTGCTATACAGAGCATGATGGAGTGTTCATATGACCCGTGTCTGGGCGGGGCGACAGCGTGGCCAGTAGGAGCGAAGACTGAGGACCAGAAGAAAGACGAGCAGCAAGGCGATGAAGGTCACTATGGTGACGAAGCCTGCGTCGGGGAGAGGGGGCGTGTCAGGCCCCTCTGCTGGGACCATGTTGGTCAGGTTCAGCATGTAGCCCAACGTCCAGCCAGCGTCACTCCCTGATATCTACACGCACACACAGGCAGGAAGGGTGGGGTTGGGGGTACAGCAAAAACAGGAAATACATACAATGTACATCCTTGTGTGTGTTTACACGTCCTACCTTCTTGATGAATTTGATGTCGTTCCAGCTTTCCGACGTAAAGTTGTAGCCTTCCGTCAACAAGGTGACAATGTAGGTCCCAGAGAAACAGTACTCAGCCAGGTACTTCTCCTTGATATCTGGATGATCCTGCTTTACCTTCACACAGCACAGCAGGAACACACACTGAAACATGACACACACACCCAAGCTACCCCGAAAAGTAAGAAAGACAGTATTCAGTGCTCGTGTGTATTGACTGACCTGTGTCCAGGGTGTAGCACAGTAGCGCTCTAGTTTCTCCTTGACTCTCTCCAAAGGGTCAGAGGTCAGATTCAGGAAGTTCATCACAAAGTAGAAGGCTGAGAAGGCCTGAGGGGAGCCAAACACAAGCACGGCCAAAGTCAACAACCACTCCAGGAGGTCCTGCACACCCCAGGCACCGCAAGCCAAAATGGGATTTAATTTTAACATTAAAGTTTTAGGGGGAAAACGCAGAGATTGTGCAGATGATGCTTTTGCCATGACCTGTACATGTTTGGATACAAGACTCACCCCGAAGGTTCCTCTCAAGGGTGGCTGGTAGACCTTGTTGAAGGAGCAGGAGCTGAAGTTGCATCTGCCGAACTCAAAGACTCTTCTGACCACTTCCTGGCATTTTGATGCATTTCCTGTTCCGACGTGGGTGAAATTGGTTTCCTTTGGTTTCCTGGCTGTCACACAGGGGCTGTTGTACACAGCTGAGTATTCCTTAGTAACGCTGTAGCCTGGGTGGAAACATGGGTCTGATACTTGCCTTTCACCTGACTGAGAGAGGGCAGGTGTTGACCATAGTTAGTTAGTAGTTTTTCTGTCCCTGTGGTGAATTCAAAAACACACTCCCTCAGTTTCCATGTTGTCAGGTTAAAGCCTGGGCTTACCTCCGTGAGCTGGACCAGGGCTAGTTTTAGCACCTGGTCTTTACCATAACAAAGGAAGCTATGAGTGTACAGGTGGTAGTCGTTTCCATAGAGACGAAAGGCCACAGCGTTTTCCGATGACTCCACTTCCTGATTGGACACAAAACTGATCTGTGTGGAGGCTCCGCCCAGGTCAAGAGCTCCTCTAGTTCCCAAGCCCTGGGATAAACACACACACACACACACAGAGACATTAACACATACGTCAACACACACACCCATGCTAAATTGGTGGAGGTGCTTACCCTTCTACACAAACAAACACACACCTGTCGGAGGCGATCATCGAGGTAGTTGACAGTGACCCAGCCGAAGGCTCCTTCCTCCAGACCTGTGAGGATCCTAGCTCCCTGGAAGGAGAAGGGGAACATTTGCAACTCCCTCTCCACTGCCGTAAACACCTCACTCGACGCACTCGAATTCTCTTTCCTGTAAAGCACAAACACACACTATTCACTGTAGTGCACTTGTCAACTTTTTTAGGGACTGACTAACTAGAGATGGACTAACATTTATTTAATCAAATATTTACATTTAGTCATTTAGCAGACGCTCTTATCCAGAGCAACTTACAGTAAGTACAAGGACATTCCCCCCGAGGCAAGTAGGGTGAAGTGCCTTGCCCAAGGACACAACGTTGTGTGGCACAGCCGGGAGTCGAACCGGCAACCATCTGATTATTAGCCCGATTCCCTAACCGCTCAGCCATCTGACCCAAATATTGACACATTTTTGTGATGCACACATACACAGAGGTTGGGCTGGCCAACCTCTGTTATTGTGTGTGTGTGTACCTGAGCAGCCTCATGCCGGCGGTAGCCCCCAGGTACAGGGGGGTCTCCTGGTGCCTGCTGAGGGGCACGTGGCGATCAGCCTCCTGAAGACACTTCCTCAAAGAGTCCCCGGCCTTGCTCGGAGACGACGAGTAGCTGGAGATCCCAGGGCCTGCACAGCAACACAGAAGAGACGGCAGACTTACAGAGGAGTGGGAGGAGATGGAGGGAGGACAAGGTTAATGGATGTTGAAGTGAGAGAGAAAAGGTCATGATGGCTAGGCAAGAGATGGCCAGGAGAGGATGGACCTGTGTGCTGTGTTTGTTATACATCTGTTTGCTGTTAACCACAGATGGAAATGTAGCCAGCTGGGGGGTATTACAGAAAGCGGGTTCAACAAACTGTGAACCTAACCCTGAACTTTGAGTTTATTTAACCTAAAATTTGAAACTTTTTTGTTAAATCAACTCAGAGTACGTCCACTCTGAGTTAAGCGTGGTCATGAGAATTATTGAAAGCCAACATCAATGGAGCTCAGGTACTAGGATTCACTATGGTACCTGGCGACAAAAAAACGTTGTCCTACTTCACCACACTTCAGATAGAAGTGTTAATACGTGTTTATGGTGAATCTGAGCACATATTCCGGAAGAAAATCAAAGAGACAATTGGCGTGGGAGACTGGAGGCTGGCTGAGTCAATGCATACATTTGAATGCAGTAGCCAGTCCATACATTGAACATTTAACCACACTGTCCATTAATATTACAGTATTAAACTTCCACTCCAAGATGACACACACACACGCGCGCGAGAACTTTAGGATAAACACTATCAGCTAGACAGCTGCTATGCAGGGGCCATGGGAGGAGAATTCTTATCAATGTTGTATAAATGGTCTTGCATGAAGACTAGTTTCTCAGACAACTTTGTAACACCATGGACATGCACCTTGCTGCATGCACAAGTAATAAACTTTCTTGACTTCATCGACTCTGTGCACTACTTGAGAAAATATTTTTCTAACAAGTTAACCTTCATTTTGTAACCCGTTTGCCTTGTAACTGATATAATTAATTTGCAATGTTATTACGGTAAATGTTTATTTAATTTAAGCTTACTTTCACCATTCTTGCTCTGATTTAACCCATAGAGTCAAATAACTGTAATTCCATTGGTATTGGCATTATTTGGTTAATGTTAATACCATGGGCGATTTTAGGATCAGACCTTTAGGGGTGCTCAGCCCCCAATGAGAATGTGACATGGATACATGCCTTGCAAAAGTGTTAAACCCACTTGCTAATAAATCACAAATTTCTTTGGATAACAATACATTTATTATTATGCAAAATATTGAATGAATGAAAAAACTAAGAAAGTCCATTATCTTCATGAACTACCAGCATCAAATTAAACGATAATGATAATGAATGAATAAACATTATTTGAACTCGTCAGAGCACTAAACCTTATTTAAGATAATAATAATTGATTATTTATTTATTTGTATTATACATTTTTTTTGTGGTGCTGAGATGAAATGTATGTGTGCTTGAGCAGTGGCGATTTCTTTAAGACTGCAAGGGAAGCTCGGCTTCCCCTAAAATGTCAAAAAATGTATGGTCAAATATTTACTATTGTGTTAACATTTTAAATGCGGTAGAACACGTTCATCTCGAAGACGAGTTCGTTCAGAATCAGCTACATATAGCAGGTCGACTGACTCGATTTCCTTCTCATACATTCCCGTAGCGTCACAGTGCATTTCTCTGTTGAAGCTGCTTGGAACAGTTTTTTTCAGTGCTTCGAAACTATACGGTCATTGGATAATTGCTGCGATTATGTCCCGCCCATGGACTCTCAGCGTCTCTGGGGGTGAATGGAGGAGTGGGCTGGCCTGGACGCTGGGCTTCCGCGTGATGATTGGAGGGTCTGTCGAAAGATTGCATCTCCTTTTGATTGACAGCGATTTTGTACTATAAAAAGTCGCCAAAGCTATTCGAGCTCAGTCTCATCGCGGATTTTGCAACTGTAGTTGAAAGACAAACTGCAGCAACCTATTTCTTGGTATTTGCTTGGCGAAATTGCTAACCAATTTTCATCATACATTTCATACAATTATACACCACGTTCCTTGTTTCAGTTTAACCTAATTTCCACATTTCCTCCTTGATTAATATTGTTTTGTTAGATCGTCCGTTCATTCATTCAGTAGGCTAGGCTAGTGTCGTAGGGGTGAACTAGCCAGTGAACTAAATAAAAACATTTTAGGATGTAGGCCGAAAATGAGCTTCCCCTCTTTGAAAGACCAGCAGCCGCCACTGGTTTTCATGTGTTCACACAAATAAATCTGTTGTCACCCGTCAAAAGTCTGGGGCCGGGATAAAGCCTCTGATTGGTGAAAGCAGGCATAAACTTTGCCGCTATCTCTGTGCCACATTCCTGAAGAAGTAAATGAAGATTAGCTTGCTAGAAAAAAGATCTGCACATGCATTGTATGTAGGTCTAACAACTCACAGTATTATGCATAGTAACATGTAAACACATTTATTGAGCACAGAATAGACTTTTGCTGGCAAAATATGTTTTTGAGCTTCAAATCTCCCATTGCCTGTTCAGGGGATATTTGTTTACAAATGTCTTCCTTTGCTCTGTCAGGAATGTTAAATCAGACAGACAATCAAATACTGTGAATCAGAGAAATGAGACAACATTATTAAGCATTTCCAGATACTGAGTTCATGTGTCCTCTAAAGACTATTGGCAATTTAGTAAAAAAGTTTACAAACTGTATTATTACTTGTATGTAGTTACACATAGGAACTAATGAACTACAATTGAATAACCGTGGTTTATATACAGTAAATACAAGGTGGCTTGACCACATTTAAAGATTATTATCGCAAGCATTGATTGTCTAGGGTCATTGTTGTCAATGCACTCTTAATGTATGAACCAGTAGTTTGTGTGGGTGTTTGTGTGGATACATGCGTGTCTGTGTGTGCGTGTGTGTCTGTGCGTGTGTGTGTGTGCATGTGTGTACGTACGTGTGTGTGTGGGCGTGTCTGTGTGTGTGTGTGTGCACCTCACGCCTACCATTGACCTTGCAGGCGTGGGTCTGCTGGACTCTCCCTGTGTCGTTGTCCTTCTCTGCGGGCCACTGGTAGATATACATTGCTGTGTGGGACGAGCCAGCATCCAGCACAATGCCATACTAGCAGAGAGAGACAGATGGAGACAGACAGAGAGAGACAGATGGAGACAGACAAACAGAGAGAGAGAGAGAGAGAGAGTAAGAACAAGGGCTAGATTAGACAAACAAGGACTCTGTGGTCCATTAGCGTGGTGTGGTCCTTATGTTTGTCTTCATCCTCAGGTGATGTCTGCACCCTGCCCAGGTGGGAGAGCAGAGCCCCGCAGGTATTGGTGTAATGACGGTACCTTGTACTTCTGGGGGAGAGGCTGGTTCTGCATCACTGTCACCGTCACCAGGGCAACGATCGCTATGACGCCGAGGACAGCGATGAGGATGGTCACTGGTCGATGCCAGGGGTTCTTCCCTTTCATCTCTGAGAGAGGGGGTGTGAAAGAGGTGGTGCGGGGGCAGATGAAGAGGTGGAGACAGGAGGTGAAGACGAAGTGAGACGCACAGAGAGACAGACAGATAAGAGAGACATGCGAGGAGAGAGACAGGGAGAAAGAGAGGGAGAGAGAGACAAAAATGGGAGGTACAATTGACATCTTCTGTCCAGATGCTGGTATTTAGCATTAGTGTCCCAGCTGCATGTAATTAGCTGTGTGTGTGTGTATGTGTGTGTGTGGGTTCAGGGGGGCTCAGTTTCGTGTTTTGATGTGCCGTAACTACAACATGAGCCATTATCCGGTCGCACTCTAATTTTCCGTCGCACATGGCCTGTTTTCTAGTCTTACTTAAAATTCATCATTTTTCAATTCGTCATTTCCAGGCTGTTTCAAACCTTTCCAGGAGATGCCAAAAACATCAAAGGCACTTAGCTTTGTCTACTAAGAGGATTATTCCTTGACAATAAGATCCATAAATCATCAATATACTAAATTATGTAAGAGTGCTGTCTTCTACAAACTGGTACTAGAACAGCAAGCTATTATATAATACACATGATAATACATGTGGGATCCCAATAAATATGAATGATGAAACGCTCATGGCAGATTTGAGTTCAGAGGAATTGTATGTTTCAGAGTTGTGAGTGAAACCAGGACATCATCAGTTAAGCCTCTAGCTGAGCCAACTATGCACTCTCTGAGTAAACTGTGTGTTCTGCGATTGTTTGGTTTTCATTCTTCGCTGAGGCTAAATTAGTTTCCACTGTTTAAAAAAAGGGAGGTGTGATCACCTCACACCTCCCTTTTTTTTCTGTCTCTGCTCATAAACTCACTGACACACACAATAAATCACACACCATCTGGATCTTTAGCAATATGACATTTAACAAGCAAGTCATTTCATGTTCCTTTGCTGAGATGATGCTGTTAAGCTGGCTAGGTTCTACCACATCCCCCGCTTGACACACATAATTACACTCCCCCCCCCCCCCCCCCCCCCTCACACACACACACGCATGCATGCATGCACACATGACCCTAATGTAAACTAAACCTAAAACCTTTGACTCACAGGGATAGGTACATATACAACACAAAGAAAGACCTGCTGTGTGCAAACATACCATCAAATAACTATTATGTCTGAGATCCTGAACCGGACCAATACTCAGATCTAAAACTAAAACAGATCCAGGAACGTACCACTACCCGAGACCTACAACTACAAACGCTTATTTTTAGGACTGTACCACTACTGAGCTCTAGGATTGATCCATGTTTGGACTGAACAACCATGTTACTATGAAGACATAAAGAGACGCAGCGAATGAAGGAGAACACTCACCTCTGATGTCCTTTTATGGGAACACACTGCTTGCTGAACGAAGACAGGGAGACGGAGAGAGAGAGAGAGAGAGAGAGAGAGAGAGAGAGAGAGAGAGAGAGAGAGGGAAAAGAGAGAGGGAGAGAGAGAGAGGGAAAAGAGAGAGGCGGCGAGCAGGAGGAAGAGACAGAGGGGAGATTGCTCCAGGGCAGGCGGCGAAAACAGGAGAGCTGAGAGGAGACGGAGAACAGAGAGATAGCAGGACACAACGGCTGTAAAAATGTTAGGAGATAACAAAGGTTTTTTTTTGTCTGTGGAGGAGGTGGAGGGGAGCAGAGTGGAGGAGAGCTGTGCAGAGGGTGGTGTTTTTTAGAGAAGCACCGCTGAAGCTCTGAGTTTGGCATTTCCTCCCCAAGCCTAGGCAGCACAGCTTGTCACCATGGAGACACAGCTCGAATGGGCATGTGTGTGTCTGTAAGCCCCTAAAAGGGGCTCTTTCTAGGAGGGGTAATGAGAAGCGAATGCCTGACTGTTTATGCTGTTAAGACTATGTCCCTCTCTCTCTCTCTCTCTCTCTCTCTCTCTCTCTCTGTCTCTCTCTCTCTCTCTCTCTCTCTCTCTCTCTCTCTCATGTGAGACGAGCAGGAGAGAGAGATGAGGGAACTCCTCTGGCTGCTTGTACTGAGGGCATTCTGTGATGTCATCGCTGTGACGGATTGGAATTCCCTGTGTTTGTGTTGGGGCGTGTGTGTGCCTCTGTGTTTCTGCGTTACGGAAGAGGGTTTGGTGGGGGGGGGGGGGTGTAAGAGTTAAGCAGCAAGCATGCCCGGACTACAGATGAGATGGGACATTTGAACAACATTTGTGTCCAGATATGTGAATGCACACATATGTAAGCAACACACGTATACACACGCGCATGCACACACAATGCTATGTCTCTTATCATGCTCTAGCCTCTCTTCCTGAAGAGGGGCCTATCCATCTCTCTCTCTTTCTCTCTCTCTCAAATTAACCACCCACTCACTCACCCACGCACTAACACACACACACCACACACACAGTCTCCTCTGGTGACAAGTATCCTGCCTTTGTTTCAGTGTTGACTGGCATCAGTGAGTGTTCCTCCACCTCCATCCTGACTCCTAACGGCAGATTTACCCTCACAGCCCGCGCCAAAAACATACCCACCCTCCCTCACTCTCTCTCTCCCTAACTCTGTACCTCCCTCCCTCTCTTCCTCCCTGCCTATATTCCTTCCTTCCTCCTACCCTACCTCTCTCCCTCCTTGCCTCCTTTTCCCTCTCACCTCCCTACCTCCTTACCTTCCTCCCTCTCTCCCTCCTTACCTCCCTCTCTTCCTCCTGTGAAGTTCAATCCGCTATTCTTATGAAGCCTTGTAAACCCAGTCCAATTACAGGCATTCAAAGAAAACTTTCTCAGGAGTCGTTTCCTAAACAACCTATGTCATCCTAACACTTCTGGACGTGTGTCAAAGAAGCAACGTCACTTTTGTAGGGGGATGGTTAAGTAAGGGTTGGAGACATGACAACAGATAAATAAGGAAAATGATCTTGCATGAATCATTTGAAATGTATTAACGTTAAGATAATACACGCTTAGTCACAGTAACATGTACTCACCTGTCTCCACACTGTAAAACTGCCTCATACTGCAAACACACACTCAAAACGAGCTATACAGATACTGAGGCAAAGGAGAGAATAGAGGGAGAGAATAAAATAGTTGTTTTGCAGGGAGAAGACAGAGGGTGAAGATCAAGTCAGGGATTCAGCTAGTTTCTCCTCTTGACCTCTGCTACTCCCTGTTTCTCTGTTGTCTGTCACTTGTTCTTGCCTGTTTTCCAGGTCTGTTCCAGTCCGGGTTTTACCCCTAGCCCATTTCTCTAGCTTCGCTGCTCCAGCCCTCGAACCAGCTTCGCACCTGTCCTGCATCGCTCATTAGTGTTGTGCTTGTGTACATTACCTGCCTTGCACTCTGCCAGTTCGTTTTATGTAGTTTTTCTGTCCTCAGTAAAGCTTCTTGCTACCTGCACCCCCCGTGTCTGTGATCTGCTTTTGAGGCTTCTGAGCAGAAGAGAGAAGACCTGACAGAAGAGAATGGGTGAAAAAGAGGAAGATTTGAGAGAGAGAGAGACAGAAGAGAGAGAGGGAGGGAGAAAGAGGAGAGAGAGAGGGGAGGAGAGAGAGACAGGAGGGAGAGAGAGAGAGATGGAAATAGAGAGAGGAGAGAGAGACAGACAGAAAAGAGAGAAAAGCGAGAGACAGAGAGAGAGGTAGATTGCCTCACTTTGTCAGAGTCATTGTGTTTTTTGTAATGAGTCAATCATGAGCCACGTCTGAGCCTCAGTCACTGAGCGGAACAGCATGACATGTTACACAACTGCTGCTGTCAGACTGACACACTCACCACCCACTTAATGAATACACACCATAAGAGCACACACACACAGTCCAGTGTCCTTGAGAAATTCAAATAAGACTTATTTCACAACCCGCCTTAAACCGAGGCCAGATGCGACACAAAAAGTGGAAGACAGACACTTCCTGTCCTAAGGGTACTTCTGCTTGTGAAATATGAAAGACTGCAGAGTAAGGATTCTTGAACCATCTCAACAGCAACTTCATCCTATGGTGGTCATATCCGTTCTGAGCTGCAAGTTTTTAGCTTATGCAAGTAGCAAGGCTACCCCCCCACCAAAAAAAAATCCACAAATAAAATGAACGTTACAGTTACATATCATAACTGTAGAAACTGGCGACAGCTCTAACAGTACCAGAGGATAATAGTAATTTGTTACATCTACACACACACTCGACAAACTCAGATACTTCCTGAACGCGCCAAATGGTTGCTTCCACCTATATCGCTCCAGATGCCCTCATCCTCCTGTCACCGCTTCTCCATCTGACACTGACCACCCTCAGCACACACCACCTTCTTTCTGGAACACTTTCTTCATAATTGTTAAAATATAATCTATCTTAACAAGTCCATTAATATTGTTGTTGATTACTTTTGTTTAAAAGAAATTACAGGTCCAGTACAAATGCTGTCAACTCTGTTGTGAGATAATGTTTTCAGTCCAGATTCAGCATGATCTAATATCAAAGTGAAGCTCCATGAAAGAGCGTGAGGACGATTTTGGCGGCGTCTTGCTGTGAAACAGACCACCCTCTCCGCCCCTGCCAAACAGAATGGGTTTTGTGAGGAAAGAGCGTGTTTTGTTTTTAAAGCCTTTTGTTTTTTGCTTCATAAATGTCTCAATGTTATCTCCCCTAAGTAGAAGTTGTTTAAGATAAGATTTAAGACCACACTCAGTTAACCCCAGGGGGGGAGTTGAATGTTACATCAGCAGATAGACAGGTAGAGAAAAGAAAATAATGAATATTCTTTCTAATATAATAGACAGTATACATATAATATAAACATATTAAGCTTGAGTGTTAAGAGTAAGATGCTCATTTAGTTGGAATTGGACAGTCATAATCATTTATATTTCAGCCAATTTAAAACCAACCACAAGCTACTGGATTAGAATAAACCAGAGCATAGCAGACCATAATATAGTAGTATACAATACAGCAAATAGAGGAGAGTAGATTAGAATAAAGTAAAGTAGCACTTTAGTATTGTGTGATAAACACAAATAGAATTAGGCCAGCACAGATATTCTTCTGCAAAAAGATCTCTCAGTGCCACCTATTTTCTGCAAGCATTTTCAGCACTTTCTTGTGATTGATGCTCTGCACTCAACAGTTTAATTAGTTCATCTGAAACTAGCTGAAACACAATATATGTTTCACATGAGAAGCATACATCTTGTGGAACGCATGAGGTTAAAATTGCAGTTTAATATAATAATATAATGAAGGGGTTAGTGCAGTAATACATTAGCCATTCTGAAATAAATAATTGACCTGCGTATGAACTGCTCTGTCCAAATGGGGAGTAGCTGGTAAAGGTTTTAACTTGAAAATGTGTGATCGACAATTTAACCTTAAGCTTTCCAGAGTAGTCTGACATTTCACCATAATATTGTCCTCTACATAGATTACAAATAACAGACCTACTTGTAAAGAGTACCAATTTCCAGGAAAATCCTGGAAACATCATGAATCTTCATGCATGTGTTTGTTCCAACTCCATATACAGTTTACTGTACAACACACTGTTTATACTATACATTTTGTAGCTGTCGTAACATCTACCGGTGACCCCACTTTTGTATACAACCATCAGTGTGTGGAAGTACCATTTCTACAAGTGTATGCTCCAGCATGTGTCTGTGTTGGTCAACATCTACTCTGGAGCCGTCAGACTTCCAGAAGAGAACACCCAGAAACACGAGCACACATTCCTGCCTACACTCATGAGTCTAATATGGAACCACTCAAAGAATGCCTCTCATGTGTCTGTCTGTGTGTGTGTGTGTGTGTGTCAGTCACCTACCTCTTTGTGCAGCCATGAGAACGTTGTCTCCCGGCAGCTCAGATAATATCCCTCGATCTTCTCTCTTCCTATCTCTCCCTCTCCCTCTCCCTCTCTCTCTCTCTCTCTCTCTCTCTCTCTCTCTCTCTCTCTCTCTCTCTCTCTCTCTCTCTCACTCACTCACTCACTCACTCACTCACTCACACTTGTTCTAGAAAAGCACTCTGCACCGTCTAATGTTTCTCCGCACCTCGGTTCATGTTCCCTCCCTTTATTATTTCAGAGAGCAAAGCCTCTGACTTCCCGCCCCTTCCCCTTAGACACATTTCTGTTCTTTTTCTCGCTCTCGCTCTCTCTCTCTCTCTCTCTCTGTCGCTTTTCAGTGCCCTTGCGCTTCTGGCCCTCTCTCTCTGTCAGTCCCTGCTTCTGCAAACTGGGTCAAACATGAAAGCATCTTCAGATCAGTGCTGGAGGTGGAGTGGTGGTGGTGGTGGTTGGGAGGGGGAGAGCGGGCTTGACATACTGTCTTGCAAGTCCAAGACCCTCTTAACTATCTTGCCTTTCATCAAAGGCAGGGAACCCACCCCAACACACGCACACACCAAAAGTAACACAGAAACCTCAGAAGGGTCCATGTTCCAGACTGTCTGGTTCAGGAACGTCCTCATCCTGTGGATGCAGGAAGTGTCCACAGGCCTAAGGGAGGTGAGGGTGAAGGCTGGAGTCACATTGAATTCTGTCTGTCAGGGTAGAAGTATTTCAGTGTGTCCCAAGGACGCCAACAACTGGCAGACAAAGACCGCTTTGTTTACGACTTCACAAAGGCCCTAACTCAAGCGTTCACTGACCAGCACAATCAGACAGAGACGACCACTCCTGTCTCCGACCGCTCTGGTCACACTGATGCTGGCTGCAGTTCAACTGTAGATACTGCAGAGTGGTAAACTTGCTGACTGAGTCTTATGCAAAAACACTTATCACACAAAACCGTATCACATTTACACACACACACGCACACCAGATAGACACTAGATAGACATGTAGCTGCTACATTTGGAATGGGGTGACAGGAGTCACGTCAATTACATGTCAGTGATAGGCTATAGGCTACCAGTCAATTTGAGACAGAACACGTGTGTATGTGTATGTATGTATGTATGTATGTATGTATGTATGTATGTATGTATGTATGTATGTATGTATGTAGGTATGTGCTTGTGTGTGTTCCTTTATCCTTTTTTGTTGTTTTGATTCCTCATTCCAATTCCTTTTTTGGATCTAAAAATACAGACAGTCCTAGAGAGTGAAGAAACAAACCGAGAGAAAGAGGGAAGCGATGTAAAAATGAAGCTTTCTCTCTGAAAACACTGGCAGGTCCAGCTGAAACGGTTTAATCTCAAACAGGCTGACTTCCTACTGAATGTGCTCCTCTGCTTGTGAAGGCCAAGGGTCATGTGTCTAGGAGTGCTCCTCACCCAGTGTCCAGCAGAGAGACATTGCTGCTGTGGTTGTACCTTAAAGCAGTCACTGGACTCTCCTACTGGATTCCACTGTCAAGGAAGCTTCAGATCAAGCCAAAGTGATGGAGGCAAGATCATCCACTTCCCTGGTCGTGGCGAGGGTTTTAATGCGAGTGTTTTCAGCACTTACTCTCCTGCTCAACCTCAGCGAGGAGATGAGTGATCCAGTTATGGTCCAGGACTGGTGGGTCCAGATAACGCAAAGTGGATTCTCTCATGTATGCATTTCCTCCAGATTAAGAGCTGATGGAAAACATCCGCTGAGAGAGAAAGAGAGAACAAGAGAGAACAAGAGGGAGAGTCGTATATACAGAGACAGAGAGAGACAGCAAAAAGACTTAAGAAGGAACTGAGAGTGCGAGACAGGGAGATTGAATTCCAAGTGGAATGTGCTAAATATAACAGAGGATGAGTGTTGATGTGAAGTCTGTCAATGGCTTTTGCCTCATGTGCCTTGTTAGATGTTTGCACACAGACAATTACATCTACACATTCAAATCTATACATCTATTTATCTTCCGTCCTGTGCATCTATTTATGGGCTGAGACTAAAAGGTCACTCTGTCCATGGGGTGACAGATGTGTGGAAGGAGGGAACGGGGTGAATGGGTGTCCAAGGAAGAAGGAGCAGACTTGGGGTCAAGAAGGAAAGGGAGTGATTTAGGGTGAAAATAAAGGCGAAGGTTAGCCTCTATGTATAATTCATGGGGATGTGTCATGTTGACCTCTGTCAGGGCCAAATCAGGCCCCCTGAGCACCGTTACCATGGTGACCCGCCTAAGAGGAAGTGGAAATTATTAACAAAGGGCCTTTCATGTCAGTATGGTTCGTCTGACTGAGGAGAAACGTGACAGACTGAAAAGTTTGAATGTTTCTGCTTTGATTTTTTTTTGGTCCGTTTTTTTGTGGTACGTCTCATTTGTCTGCTATTTCTTTAGGTACACTGCCATCTAGTGGTTGAAAAGTGCAAAACTTTCTGCTTCGTGTGTCACTGAGCTGTAATCCCTTTGCGGTCTTCTGGGGAAGGAATTTGAGCTCAGACTTGACCTCCACGGAAGAACATCCAGTATAACAGCACTGAGAAAACACTGTTCTAAATAGCAGCATTAGACAAAGCAATGATGAGAAAAACATACTCTTCAATTAATTTAATATTGCAACCAGCATTTAAAAGACACTAAAGATCCAAAAAAGACAGACAACCAACAGATGCAGAAGGCAGGGAGCTAAGACGTAGACATTCCTCCATCTTAGATCCAGAGAGGACCGTGAGGGATAATATGCAAGGTGAGGGCACACTCATATGTAGGTGCTCTGGAATGTAGAACGATTTGAAATGAAAGAAGGACGTTCTTGAAAAGAAAA
This sequence comes from Thaleichthys pacificus, assembly GCA_023658055.1. Taxonomy (NCBI): domain Eukaryota; kingdom Metazoa; phylum Chordata; class Actinopteri; order Osmeriformes; family Osmeridae; genus Thaleichthys; species Thaleichthys pacificus. Next base: position 1,926,894 of record CM042856.1, read on the forward strand.
CGGTTCTACATAGAACATTAAGATTTCAGACATGATCTTTTCCATAACCATAGGAACCGTACATGCTTCTACTGTATATGGAATTTTTTTCTGAGGTTTCCTCAATTTTTTCGTATCTTTCTACGAGAGGCCTTTCTTTATAGGGTGCGAGTGTCGGCTGACTGGTCATCAGTCCTCCATCTTGCATCTTACACCTCATATGCAGGTTAGATAGAAACAGCCCCGCAATCAGACAGTCCAATCCTCCACAGTGAATTTCTCCTGGTTAGTTCATAGTTCTTGTATTTACATACACATTTACATGTAACAACCAAGACACACTCAGACAGAAATTATTTTTTTCAAGAGAAGATGCCCTAGGGTTAAGCTGGCAGAAGCACCGCTGGCATTGAGAGGTAATACAATGTTACATATTTCAAAGCTGCTTAAGGATTTTTTTAAGGAGTTATGGAACTACTAGCAAACACTGCCTGGTAGTAATCTAACTGTGGCACTGAGGGAGAAATATGCATTTCCCTTCATGATAAGAGACGAGGAGCAGTATTTGAAACGTTGGTTTCAAATTGTAATTTGTCCACACCTGTATTTACTATCTTACTTTTACATACAACATAACATACCTGGACAGTGACACAATCATTTTGATATTTTGTACTATCTCCTACCAGGAGGTGCAGATGGATCCAAACAAATGAGAAAATCCAGTCAACTTTAGTTTATATTTTTACATAACCAAGTGGTGTCTGTTTTCTATTAGTTTTTGGAGGCTGTTGGATGTGACAGCATGAAAAACAGCTCTGATGATGCAAAATCGAGTAACAAGCTCATAAAAAGATGCATCACGGACTCTAAAAAATACAGGAAAGGTCAAAATCATCAGTTAGGCTCATCATTAAGATAAAAGCAATGGTGAGCTCAACTATGGAAAACAACCAAGTAGACCAATTTGACTCTAGTGGATTCTCTCCAGGATTTAGATATACAGAGCTGTGTAGAAGTTTACCATACACAGACGACTATGCCATTCCACACTGTCTGATGTAAACCTCTAGTAATCCTGAACAACATAAAGGCCAGGCTACAGTTTGAATGAAGTAGCTTGAGAGCCTGGAGGGTTCAGGAACAAAGAGTACTGGACAGAAGACACAAAGATGGATGAATGAAGGACAGTGAGGAAGGAAAACAGGAAATGCCCAAAGTATACCACCCCCTCTGAGGAACATGGTGGAGATGGCGTTGGGACTTTACTTAACCCTGAACACTGCCAGTGCAACTACGTTTTCATGGCCCAATGTCCTTAGCTGGACAGGGAATTTACCTGACCAGATCCCATCAAGCATTTTACATACTCAACAGGGAAAATTCAAAAGAGGCTCAATCAGCCCTGTAGACCTCAGATAATTACTGCAGACCACAGTCCCTGCAGACCTCAGACAGTTACTGCAGACCTCAGATAGTTACTGTAGACCTCAATCACTGCAGACCTCAGACAGTTACTGTAGACCTCAGTCACTGCAGACCTCAGACAGTTACTGTAGACCTCAGGCAGCCCAGCAGACCTCAGATAGTTACTGTAGACCTCAGGCAGCCCAGCAGACCTCAGATAGTTACTGCAGAACTCAGTCACTGCAAACCTCAGACAGTTACTGTAGACCTCAGGCAGCCCAGCAGACCTCAGATAGTTACTGTAGACCTCAGGCAGCCCAGCAGACCTCAGATAGTTACTGCAGAACTCAGTCACTGCAAACCTCAGACAGTTACTGCAGACCTCAGTCACCGCAGACCTCAGATAGTTACTCCAGATCTCAGATAGTTACTGTAGACCCCAGACCTCAGTCACTGCAGACCTCAGTTACTGTAGAATCCAGACCTCAGTCACTGCAGACCTCAGTTACTGCAGACTTAAGACAGTCACTGCATGCAACACATATTCTTAAACTGTCCAAGAACCTTTGGTGCCTTAAAATGGGGAGACTATTACAAGGAGAGACTTACAAGGAGAGACTTACAAGGAGAGACTTACAAGTGCTATCATTTCTAAACAATTATTTTAATACGTATGAAAATACCATAGAAATTAAAGCAGACAGTCTGCACTTTGACCCTCAACTCCTCATCAGCATTCCTACTATATCTTGTCAAATTAAACGTGTGAGAGAACCAAAATAACAGAAAATGTGTCACTGTCCAAGGACTTTTGGTGCTAACTGTATTTAAATGCACCGACTTTGGCAAATACCTCATTTTAACCTTTAAATATGACCCAAAAGGTCAAGTTAATGTTTTCCAGTTACTGTATAAACACTACTGTGCAGCAATACTACTTCCTGCCAATAGACACCTTCTAAGGATTTTACGCTTGTATTTTAGGACTACTGTTAAATATAAAATACTGTACTTACAAATACTTTCCAGCAAAATTCCGTGGCAATATGCTTGGCAAATATGTGCTTCGGAGTATGTGCAGTCGTATTAGCAAAATATTTGCCATTGTCGACAGACAAAAGGCAAACTGAAGTGTTTTTTTGTAGTATTACTTGAATAATACTTTTTTATTTTATTATACATGTGCATTTGCATATCACCTTGCAAGACTGAAAAATATGATTTATGTTTCAGTCTTCTGAAACAGTGGTCAGAATTCTGTGATATGCCTTGAAGCGTCCTATTGAATGTGGACAAGGGGTTTGAATTGATATCCTTGCTTTGCATATCAGCATGTTCTTCGTGATGTGTTGGAAATGCTTACTTACATAAGAGCTTCATGTTTGAAATGAGTATCTACGTTATAGACATAAAAGATGAAAGACTAGATAGACCCTCTGATCACAGATAGAAGTTATCAATCATTGTAAGAACACACTGACATAAATAAAATATCTTAACATTCGCATCTTGTTCTCCAATTGCAGGACTAGAAATCCAGCAAAAATACATAAATACCTTTACAAAAAAAAAAAAAAAGATATTAGGGTGAATTAAAAAAAAACACTTTGAATAAACAAGTATGGTATTATACAACAAAATAAGACCAAGGTTGAAATTCCAGTTGAAATTCTATGACAAAATAAGAAATATAAATGCAGTGAAATATATATTATTCATCTGAGTTTTTAATTTAAAATATTTTTCCACGGACAGACACTATATTACAGCGAGGGATGGATGAAGCATTAGTTACAGACAGAAAAAGTGCATAGCAAAATAGAAGATAATTTCACCCCGTTAAGTAAAACACAAATTCTAACCAACTGGTATTATAAAAAACAACATTAAACAAACATATTTAAGGCAAAAAGGTCATTTAAAATTGGCATAGTCTGAGAAAATGTCAACAAAGTCTTGTACCACCCGGTAGCAGAAGTCATACTGTTCCTGTGAAAAGAAAAGTCAAACAAAACACACAAACAAAAATATACAATCATTGGACTGAGAGAACTTGTTTGTGGTATCTGTGCATATGACATATATGAGCTAGGATGCTGTGGTTCCAATATCTTGTATGACTGTTGGCATTAACCAACATAATCCTGTTAGAACTGTGCAGTTATAATCCTTGATAATCTGCTGCATTTACTCATAGATATATAAATGTACACGTGGGGCCATTGAAATGTACAGCATGCAGTGCATCTACTTGCGTTGCTATGCTTTTTAGTTCATCCAAATAATTAGCCAAGAGACCCATACGTACCACTGTTTGGACCATATGGGGCCTCTGCATTCGTAAACTCTTCACAGTCTGGAACACATCCAGCAGCCCCTCAGCCTTGACCCGCTCCAGGATGTTGCTAAGAGCAATGAACGTACCTGTTCTCCCAGCACCAGCACTGCAGACACAGACACAGGCAAAGTGACTGCTGCTTTAAGATGACTGCAGTAAGAGCGGTATATGTGTTTGAACTTTGTGGTTATCGAATTTTCATACCACATCAACTGAAACCATATCACTGTAGGCCTTTGTTTTGTACAGAGGTACATACTATATACCATAAGTATAGCAGACCGACCATTCCAAGTGCCACCAATGACAGTTTGTGCAGCTTGAGCCACAGGTGTATCCAGTGTGTTAGGAGTTTCCGGAATCTACCGCTACTTGCTGCCGTGTTTACCTGCAGTGAACCACAATAGGATGGTTTCCTGACTGCTGCTGCTGCCTCTGCACTGAGGCGATGATGTCGATCATGCCCTTGCCCTCTGCGGGGATGCCAATCTCAGGCCAGCCATGGAAGTGGAAGTGCCTGACCAGCCTTGTTTGCTTCTCCTGGGAAATCACGTCAGCAATTCACAGTTACAAAATTAATTTGTATTTATTAAGTATGTTTAATTCAGTATTTTTTTATACTTTGTTAAAACCTAGGCTACCGTAAATGAAATTTCCCCCCACCCCCCTCCCCTGGGATTACTAAAGTCTCTCTACTCTACTCTCTCTCCAAAGATTATTACTCATATACTCACTGTATGAGTCACAACATTCTACCATTCTACCAGTCACATCTAACATTCTTTATCTACCGATAGTAGTATCTTATTTGCTTACCGGGCCAAAAGTGAGGACCAAGTCTCGTAGACTAAAGGTGTCACACAAAGTGTCCCCCTTCATCTCTATGCTGTAGTCCCCATAGGTAACAGAATCCTCTGTGGGCCAGTACTGCAAACACTTTTCCTGCCAAGACAAGACATTGAACAATGCAGTGTTCTGTGATGGTAACTGTATTGGACACACCACAAACTTACAGTAGAGCACCATGCACTTGCAGGAAGAATGTATGTTAGGCCTGGTGGAAGTGTAGTCTGGCCTGGGGACTGGAGGAGCTGCCCACCTGCTCTCTCTCCTGGAGCTCTGTCAGCATGACGATGGAGTGACACTTCCACTCCCACACCATCCTCCAGAAGTCCTCCACCGTGTGGGACAGAGGGCCCTGGGTGGCTATGAAGTAGTCCTTCTGCCTGTAGCCCTGACCCAGCCCAAACACACAGCGCCACCCATTAGCTCTGGTCACAATGAAATAATGCTACACTAATCTGACAACACAGATACACGTAGAGTATGTAATCAAATTGAGAGATCGGAGATGCTTACGTCGATGAAAGATGCATTGACGTAATCTGTGAACTCCTGCCCTCTTCTCATGGAGAGAATCACTCTGTTAAAGTCATCTGAGGAGAAAGGTTTTAAAAAGAAGTGTGGTGTATCTATCGCATTTTCAGTGGAAAGGATTTGAAGAAAGTTCTGCTGATTTCTTGGGGGGGGAAAAATCTGATAAGCTATTCTGCTGTTGCTGGTATCTTGTTATCCCATTTAGACATTATGGGGTGAATCCACATCTATTTCCTGACAATTGCCTGACAGGCAAGAGTTATGATGACTAAGGTTGTCCTCACACACAAATGGCTTTCCATGCCTACATCAGCACTCACGCTATTGCACGTTTCCTTCCAAAGGTCGATCAAAGTGAAGGGATTTGATAAAAATCTCTTTTATTTTTTATTGTGAACACAATCTAATCAGGCACTCCTTATCCTCCACGAGTCAAAAACATAAAAAGAGGAAACACTGTGACTACACAGGTTCAGCTGGAGAACGTCCAGGTTCCTTACATGGAATGATCTGGAGGACTCGGTTCTTCTTCATGTTAGCAGGCAGGTTCCCCGTCCTCATGTTCTCCTTCATGATTCGCATGTTGGTAAGTTTCTGGGGAACACAGAAGAGGTCAGTGGTATGAAGTAGTGGGCAAGCTGTCAATGTACCAACCGCCCCCTTCTCCTCCCCATGCCGCCCCCCCACCCCCTCTCCCCGTATCACTGCTCATTTTATGGTGGGCGTACAAACAATCCTTGTGGATACAATGTGGCACGATACTGATTCTTGTGGTCTCCTGTCTCGTGTCAGAATGTGTGAGGTAGGCTCACCTTGAACTCCTCCTCCAGGCCCACTCTGTCGAGGGGAGCCGAGGTGTTGTGGAGTTTGTGCAGGTGTCCTTCCAGAGAAGACACGTCCAGCTCAGTGTCCCCGTAGAGGTAGTATTCCAGCAGGGCCTGGTAGATGAAGGAGTGCTGCATCTGGGGACAACCACAAGGGGACGTGAGACATCTCTTTCAGGACACTGATGTCCCCACGGAAACACAGTTTAAGCAGGAAGGATGGCGTGGTCTGAAAGCAGTGACATCTCACGGGAGGAAGCCACGTCTCACGACAGGTTCTTCCTTCCTACTCACGTCTGTCTGGACCAGCTGAGAACGCTGGTCTCGTATCTTGGAGACAAAACCAAAGACGTCGACCTTCTGCTCCAGGTGCATCATGTCAATCATGCCGTCGATGACGATGAAGGTGCCTGTTCGGCCAACGCCAGCGCTGTAGAGGAATGTGTTTCAAAGGTATTGTAATGTTCTAGGTTACTATGATTCTTCCCCTATCCCACCCTCCCACTACCAGTTCATACCAGCCCCTCACACTGTACCTGCAGTGGACCACAATGGGTCCAGCGAAGGACGGGTTGACCAGCTTGACCTTCTTGAGGAACTTGAGCATGCCGATGGGAGAGAAGGGAACCCCGAAGTCTGGCCAGCTGGTGAAGTGCAGCTGGGTGACCAGGCGTGGGGTCTTGGACGTGTCGCTGGCCTGCTGCTTGTGGGAGGGGGATAAGTCAGAGAGAGAGGGGAGAGAGAGAGGGTGGAGAGACAAAGTGGGGAGAGAAAGAGATCAATAGCACCAGCATCTTTAATGCTACTCTGAAAATAAACCCTGGTTAGGCCTTCTCTGGTTAGGCCCTCCCATTAAAGACCATGGCAGCCATTCACCACCTCACAATGATGGTTTACAAAACAGCTGACAAAATAAGGAGGTTATAGCTCTGTAAATCCTGGTTCTCAGAGTACTTTACTAATGCCCTCATTTGAAAACAGAAAACCTTGACTAACACCCTCCCCCCCGGCATCCAAATTATATCCTTTCCATCGCAAAGCACAGTACTTCTGTCCTTATTTCCGCCCCCCGCCCCCCCCCCCCCCCCCCCCCCCTGTTCAGAATCAGAATCAGAAAAATCGCCATGAAAGTTTGGTAACAAGGAAATTACTTATTACTGGCAGGAAGGTGTATACAATCAACATATAGGAATCTTAACTTAAATATATGGTCTACCTATACTAAAGGTACAAAGTCTCACTAATCCTAAGAATAAAATAAAGAATATGAAATATAAAATGGCCATAATATACAATATAAAAATACAAATAGTATAAAAAATACAAATAGTGCACTATCCCCCGAGGGGAGCACCATTCGATGCTCCCCTCGGGGGGTTGTACCCCACAGTTTGAGAATCCCTGCCTGAGGTCATGTGCCCCAGCAGAGCCGCTCCTAAATCACCTTCCCTCCTCATCACTTGAGACATCTGATGAAGACACTTACGTATTGAACACAGAACTTGCGTATGGTGTAGTCCACCAGGACTGTGAAATCTTCCACAGCCACGCGGATGTTGCCATAGGTCCAGCAGCCCTGGTCGGGCCAGTACTGGTAACACTTGTCCTGCAGGGAGAGAGGAACATGGTTAGCACACACACACACACAAGTGCAACCTGCTCACACAACACACACAGGCTCAACCATCCCTAGCACACACCGACACACAATAACTGAATGCAAGCGTGACAACGCACACGTACACATGCACACACATAACCATTACATGAACTGAACTATGTCCTGTGCATTTACAGTAATGATGGCACTGATGTATCTCCACAGAGGACAGCACACCTTCCCAGTAGCATTCAAGTACACACATAGAGATCCACACTTCCTGTTCTAACCACACACATGCATAATTGTGTATTAGGGTAAGAAAAATAACACCAAAACACTTCTGTAAGCTGTCTGGTAGTATTGCTGCACCTTAGCAGCTCCTGACAGTGGGGAAATAGTATGTGCACTAACAGAGTACGCTCACTATAGTGGTTTGTGCTCTAAAAGGTAGAGTGCACTAACCACAACATGGCTGCTATGACACTGCATAAACACTGTTAGATTTCACAGCTAGGCAGGAATTTGTCAAGGGAAGTAAGTCACTGTAAAATAGCTGTCCTGTCTCTTCTCTCTCTGTTTCTTTCTGCACAGGAAAGCTTAGCTGTGAATATACAATACATCTTCATCTTGCTGCTGACAGACCAGAGCATCAGACTCTTTTCATGCCGGCCACTAGAGGGCAGTACAACACCAGAGCAACACAAACCTCTTTCCTCTCTTTGAGGTTTGTCAGCATCACTATGGTGGCCACCTTCTGCTCCCATATCATCCGCCAGAAATCTACAACTGTGTCCTGCTTCGGTCCTGAAACATAAGAGGTTATTTAGAAATGGAGGTAAGTGGCGATGACATACATTTACATTTAGTCATTTAGCAGACGCTCTTATCCAGAGCGACAGGGACATTCCCCCCGAAGCAAGTAGGGTGAAGTGCCTTGCCCAAGGACACAACATCATTTGGCACGGCTGGGAATCAAACTGGCAACCTTCAGATTACTAGCCCGACTCCCTCACCGCTCAGCCATCTGACTCCCCTCACATACATTTTGTGTTTGCAAAGTTTGCTGTTTCAGTTGGTGTGGTGTTGATTCTCATTGTTTCTCGATTATTGAGCAGAGTGATCAGATGCATTTTAAATAAAAGCTTAATTGGCCCAATATTTTCTTCACTTTATCACAAAAACCCACATTTCATTGTTTTTGGGCCCTGGCATAAAATGACAAGCTAACAATTTCACTAAATCATATCATCAGCACATGGGAAAGTGTGAACGAGATCTAGTCAGGTGAAATCACTCTATAATTCTGATTGGATTATAAGAGCAGAGTAACTGCTATAAAAGGGGGGACTTGTTGTATTATATTGAATATTATTATTTTCCAGTTATTTATTATCCAGTATACCATAGAAACATCTGCAAAGATCTACAAATACTGAAGCGGCTAACTTTGCAAAACACGCAATTTGTCACTGCCAATACTTTTGGCCACGACTGTAGATTGCCGTCAAAACAGCATTACAGTAGCCTCACCTTGTGCTGCGATGAATTTGTTCTTTTCCGTGTAGCCCTGAAAACATGACAAAAAGAAGTGGAATTGTTAACCATCTATTTAGTGATCAATCAATCAATCTCTCTCTGTCTCTCTCTCTCTCGCTGTCTCTCTCTCTGTCTCTCTCTGTCTCTCTCTGTCTCTCTCTGTCTCTCGCTGTCTCTCGCTGTCTCTCGCTGTCTCTCGCTCTCTCTCTCTCTCTCTCTCTCTGTCTCTCTCTGTCTCTCTCTCGCTGTCTCTCTCTCTGTCTCTCTCTCTGTCTCTCTCTCTGTCTCTCTCTGTCTCTCGCTGTCTCTCTCGCTGTCTCTCTCGCTGTCTCTCTCGCTGTCTCTCTCTCTCTCTCTCTCTCTCTCTCTCTCTGTCTCTCTCTCTCTCTCTGTCTCTCTCTCTGTCTCTCTCTCTCTCTCTCTGTCTCTCTCTCGCTGTCTCTCTCTCTGTCTCTGTCTCTCTGTCCGTCTGTCTACTCACGTCAATAAAAGAAGCGTTCACATAGTCTGAACAGGGGTTTCCCTCCAGCTGAGTCAGCACCACTCTGGACTGGTCATCTGCTCATGAGACAGACACACTTTAGACAACAACATACATTAACAACACGGGCAAACAGAACTGCTCAAGTCTTCAATGGCCGCCATGCATTTCGGTTTACAAAAACACATTAGAGTGGAACCTGAAGTGGTTACGGGTGAGTAAATTAAACTAGGAACTAGGAAGGAGAGAGAGAGAAACAGAGAGAGTAAGACAACTCCAAGTGATACATTACGCACAGGAAGCCGGTGAGAGCTCAAATCTATCACTCTGGGGTGTGACTGGGGTCTTTCTCAATTGTTCTCTCCTCTGTACTGCTGCGGTCTCCCGGTCGTGTAGATTCACCCTCTACAACATCCGGAAGATCAGGAGATACCTGTCTGAGCATTCCACCCAGCTGCTAGTCCAAGCACTTGTCCTCTCAAAGCTGGACTACTGCAACTCGCTGCTCGCCGGTCTCCCAGCATGCGCAACCCGCCCTCTCCAGAGGATTCAGAATGCGGCAGCCCGTCTGGTCTTCAATCTACCCAGACGCTCCCATGTTACCCCGCTCCTCATCTCCCTCCACTGGCTTCCCATCACGGCCCGTATCAGATTCAAGACTCTGGTACTGACCTTCCGAGCGGTGAACGGGACTGCACCCGACTACATCAAGTCTCTCCTGCAGCCTTACACCCCCACCCGCCACCTACGGTCTTCTTCTGACAACCGTCTGGTGGTCCCACCGCTCAAGAGCGCCCGGTCCCAACACAAGCTCTTCTCCTGTCTGGCCCCCCAATGGTGGAATCAACTCCCCACCTCCATCAGGGACACTGACTGTCTCCCCACCTTCAAGAAAAGGCTCAAGACGCACTTGTTCCGGGAGTACAACGGCACTTAGGAATGCTTGGCTGGACCTGATGTTAGTTTCCTCCAGGATCACAATGACTCATATTGAGAGACTTGTTGCTCTTGTTGGTTAGTTGTGACGGTTTTAAATTCTTGTACTCGCTGTGAAATATTTTACTGTTGATTGTTGTTTTTGTCTTCTTCTTTACAGGTACACTCTTGCACTTTTTGAATTTCATGTTGTTTAATTGTAACTTGTTTAACTGCATGCTCTTATGGTTCTTCCCCTTGGCACTTATTTGGTTTTTCACAATGTATACTTCATGTTTTGGCTGCTTGCAATGTTTGGGGCTATCTCGTTGTTATGATCAGTGACCTATGCTCTTTTGTAATGCTCTCTCTTGGAAGTCGCTTTGGATAAAAGCGTCTGCTAAATGCATAAATGTAAATGTAGAAGCGCTCAGAGCAGAGCGCTACTCACATGGTAGAATGTTGGGGTATCTGTTCTTGTCTTTGTTCTCCTCCTTGTTGGCCTCGTCGCACGTTCCCTGGGTATAGCCGCTGGGAAGGCACTGAAACACAGCAACGCAACACAGTCACTTCTGTCACAGGTGTCACGACAGGTTTACATTTGCACACTTCCATAAAAACTGTTCAGACTGACTTACAGCCGCTGAGAGTGCATTCTATGGTTCTTTGTCCAGCTTGAGAACTTCCTCTACAGCCAACAATAAATAGTCCATTTAAAGGCAGCACTTCCTCAATGTGAGGAAATACTTAGAATTCATACTGGTATGCAATATAAAGTCTGTGAATCATTGGTTCTGATTAATGGCTAGGTTGACCCATAGCCCTGAATAGAATCGTTTTCTTGATTTATCATACATGCATGATGCGTTTGTCAAACACACATTTTCCTGACCATTTCCAAACACATTCATGCAAGTGACACACACACACACACCCACACAGCCCTAAACAATCACCTAGCAGCTAATAACTTTAAACAATCACATCACCACAGCTCTACAGCATTTTCTTTACAGTCACAAAAATACTAAATCCAAGAGTGCTGGAAGCTCTACAGAAGGTGGGGTTGTGGTGGTGGTCGGGGGGCCACCTACGTTGAACTCCTCCCTGAAGAGCTTGCCATCGTCAGCAGAGCGGAGCCGGAACTCTTCCTCCAGGCAGTCCACGGGGATGGGGAGGTAGGTCCTGGAGGCCGAAGGGGATCTGGGGAGCAGCACCACAGTCTGCTGTTCTGTAAGGGGGGGAGAGGAGAGAAGAGGAGGGGGGTTGAACAGCTGTCTATATCCACGGGCATTCTCACACAGGAGGATGCACTGATTGGGTTAAATGTACTTGACGATCGACCCATCGGAAACAACAAAATCGACTCAGATTGAGTACAAATTTACTTGCATGAATTATCCACCAGTATCCCATTGCAGTGCTCTGTACTACAAACGCTTAAGATGCTTGACACTGAACCATGACACTTGGAGAACTTCTTCCAGAGATGGTGATTTAAAAGGCTGTTAGAAGGCTAGTCAGCAACAAGCCACAAGCCACATTCTACACCACAGGAAACATCACAGTACCCTAATAGCCCCACTGGTTAATGATTAAGGACTTTAAAGAGGTCAAAATAACATAGATTTCCATAAAGAGTTGTGTTAGTGACAGGAGGGAACATTATCGTCCAACCAGTACTGTAGTACAGTAGCTGACCTGGTGGAAAGGCTGTGTGCAACACCGTAGCAACACACACACACACACAGTCAGCATGTCTTCAGCCTTTCAAAATAAGCATCAAGAGGTTAAAGTTACACACCATAAAGGTTTGTGCTATCAGATAGAAATATCTTCCACCTTCTCAAATTACCTCTCACGTTTAAACAACGCCTACTTCAATACAAGCTGAAGCAGGGCTGGAATTCACACAGGCACTCCTTTATAATGTTACACATCCAACATTGTGAGGGACGCCAAAATGTTTTCTCTCAAGACAAATCAGCAGTGGGATCCCCGTTGCTGTGGATTCATGCTCCTTTGCTGTAGCTGTTCACATGAAACTTGACCAAGCCAAGCTGTTCAAACCTGACCCTATTTAACTGGTTATCCGGTAGAGTAAAGGTTAACATGTAAAACCTTCTAAGCTGAACTAGGTTATGTCAATGTAGGTAATGTAAATGTTATGTACTCATACTGTTAGCACTTCTGATTTGAAAGACTGATGTGCCATTTATTCGTGCTCTTCTTCACGGTGTCTAACCAGGAAGTTGAACCCAACCACAACCGTGAGATGGAACCCCTGCACACACACACTGACAGAATGTGGGTATATGTGTGTGTGTGTGTGTGTGTGAGTGTGTATGTATGTGTGTGAAACTAACCTTGCTCTTCCAAAATGCCATTCGGTATCTTCTTGTCGACTGTGGTGACAACAGCCTTTCTCTGGTTTCTTAACCTGTCAAAGAAAATAAAGAATGATGAGACATAAAGAGAGAAGAAGTGAGAGAAACAGACAGACACAAAGTGACGTTTGAACTTCATAAAAACACCCACAGATGCAAAAGGAAAACAAACATCTCTCCTACCATTTGAAGCTTGAAAAGTTGTTCTTTCTCATTAGAGGCCAGACTTGGAATCTACAGACTCTAGAACTGAAGGTAGAAGCTGCCGTGTGGAACTAACTGTGTCTGTCTGTCTGCCTGCCTGCTTTCAGTTTAAACAGCGTGAGCAAGGCTAGCTTCCTGAACGGGCTCCACCTCTATGACTAAGGAGGAAAGGTGACATCACACATATGCCCTGCCCCTTCCCTCTATGTATGTCTGTATGTGTGTGTGAGTGTGTGTGTATTCCTATTCACACAATGTATGACCTTGTGGTCATTATCTATGAGTGTGATTAAGTGTAATTCTACAGCATTTGTGAGCATTCTTATTTCCATGCCTACATGGAGGCAGTGAATGTATGATTGTGTGGCCTTACCTGAGAAAGTACCAGGCCAGGAGCACAATGATGACCAGCAGCAGGGAGAGAACCAGCAGAGTGGGGAGGATGTGCTGGCTCTTGGGCTGGTCCTCTGGAGAGACAGGGAGGAAGCAGAGAGTCAACACCCAGCCAGGAAGAGGCCCGGGGGGGGGGGGGGGGGGGGGGGGGGGGTCGGGGAATGGGTCTGAATTATGGTTGTCATGCCCAACTAGGCCCCCCATTATTATGGTCTGGACACAAGCCTGATTTAAGAATTCACCTCAGAAGTATTTTGTCTACCCAGATAAGTATCAGGGGCCAAACAAGCTAATTTCAAGCTGGCAGTAACTCAGCAGCAGAGGTGTGGCCTTAGAGGCCAGACTAGGAGGAGGTTTCCACAGCTAGCATTTGTCTCAGCTTAAGAAGGAGCACAACAAGCTCCAAATTACTGTCCTCAATCTGTTGTTGCTTTGCTATGATCCGGTAATGACAAGACTGCAAAAAGAGACCCTTGTCAAGCATCAGCAGACATGCCGGTCATAGACTGTATAGGCAAGCACAACAGCATCAACTGACAAGGGAACCTGTGTGATTGTGTTGTATAAGCATGGTGTTCAGAATCACGTTGGGATGAGGTATGTTTGTGTACTTACCGCTGGTTTGGTTTCCACTGGAAGAGTAATTGGGTGTTATTGTGGTTGCCACCAAAAACAGAACTGGGATCATTGTGACTGCAGAAAAACAGAGTGAGAAAAAGTATTTGTTAGCCACCGGACATGTTTATGCAGCTGTTTTCACAAGGAAAAACATTGTGTTGTGATTGAGGAGACATGGTAACCATAGGCATGGTTTATTCATGAGTATCTTGAGTGCTGAGTCAGTGCATGTGTGTCTGTGTGAGGCCGAACCACATCAACAATGAATCTTGTCATGTCCCAAACACTGGAACAAGCTCCCCACAGAGTGTAATAACGTACATGTCCACCAGGAGGCACCACAGTTCTACGGACCAAGAAGCAGTCCTCACCCATGCATAAAAATGTATCAATTCATTCAAGAAAATACCAGATTTATCAAAACCAGACCAGCGGGAAAATAAAACTTTTCAATTCCCAAGAGAAAATCTGAGAATAAAAAGCTATAAAAAAACCTTTGTGACTTACTGATGTATTTTCAGATGAGATTAGTGTTAGTTTTTGCTTCACAGCTCTCACAATAACAGTATTCATCAAACGGGCATGAGTCGATTACTAATAAGAACAGGAGTAGCGTCCCAATCAATTTACAGCCGTTCTTCACTGATGGAATGACAAATTCAGCCACGCTAGCGCTAAAGCTACACTGCCGCAGTTCTCACACGTTTGAGCTTGAGCGCACAGGCGTTAGCACCGGGTCAGACATGGAGCAGAGCAGAAGCATCACCTGGCACTAAGCAACGAGCGAAAGCTGAGACTGGTCCATGGGGGGGGGCAGCACGCCCCGATCCACGCAGCAATCCTGGCCTTCTCCTTCCTTCCGTCTACTCCCACCACCTTCTAGCATCCTCACTAAGCTAGGCCTCAAGGATCGGGCACTGACAAGCACTTTAGCCGGCTCATTCCAGTCATTTCCGAGAGCGAGCGAGATAACACCACAGATAGCCAGCTGCCGAGGAGGGTGTGACAGACCTGCAGCCGCAAAAACACAGGGAGAGGAGATGACTTGGCGCTCCACTGTCCCCCTGCTGCACAGTCTTCTGTCACCTCCCCAGCCTGACAGGACACCAGAGGAGGAGGAGGCGCGCCCCACCCTGGCCCAGGGCAGACCAATGCAGCAGACGGGTCAATAATGAATATCTCCTTGAGGGGAGTGGGGGGGGGGGCAGAGGGATTAATAAACCCAGACACGCCCCAGACACTGTGAAGACATGAAGAGAGAGGTCTCTCCCCCTACCCCCCCCCCCCTTTCTTTCCCTCTCTGCCCATCATCTCTCCCCGCAGACTTCGGGCTGGGATCAACGGCTGGGGGTAGGGGTGGGGGCCTGGACATGTCCACACTGATGGAGAGTCCCACAGCTAGAGGTCAATGTGCAATGTTCCTAGAGTACTTGTCTCTCCTGTATGAATCCCCTGGGAGCGTGTGTGTGTGTTGGACATGATTTCTTCCCCTGCTGGATCTCCCTATTATCTTGTGTTTGTCAAAACATTTGCAAACGTAGCGTTATTAGCGCCATGACCAACCCGCCGATTGCGCACGCTGTGATACTTCAGTTTACGTCGTATTTACCAAACCTGCAGTTCATCGGGTAATCAGCGCCTTTCTCCTCCCACTATACCGTAAATTGCGAGCATTTAAACGCGCAATTGAATGGGCCTCCTTCTCTCTTTCTATCATGGATCAGCCACCAAAGTCAAAACAGCGAAAACAAAGATTTAGTGATAACGAAATTGATGTGCTTGTTCATGAGGTAACAGTGAATTTGAATATTATACAAGGCTGGAATTCCACACTGACAGAAAAAATGCAATCTGGACCAAAATTACAAATTCCAGTAACTGTAATATTGCATGGCTGCTTAATCTGTAACGCGTATGATTTCGTGTTCACTCAACTCAAAAAGTGTGATCCTTGTGGCAAAAATCCTTTCAGATCGTCTCCATGTCTTCGTCTTGCTCGGATTACTGCTGTCATTTCACCAGGAGGCATATGCGAGGGAACCCGCGTGCATCCAGGTTTACACCTGCTTTTAAGAGGCGCAGAATTTTCAACGCAAAATAGAGGCGCGCTTTCACGGGCGGTTTTTGTACATACCGCGGAATACATAATGAGGTGCACTTTACGCATCCCCTCCCATCTCTTTATGGGAAACTCCCACTTTCCCCTTGACCCTCCAGTGAATGCATATGCATGACACGGAAAAGCGCAATTTGCCATTTTCAGTTCCCGTGACAGGCAGTTTGCGCTTTTCCCATAGTGCGGCATGTTTGTATAGCCTGGTCCTAACCAGACCCTAGTACATTTCATTTGTACAGTGGGTCTGGGATCGCTCCATTGACAAGCGTTAACTTCCTTGAAGGCGGGTACTGTGATGAAGTTTAAAGCCCAAACCAGCCACCCACATCCCCTCTCTAATTAGACTGATGCTATTTGTCGCTCCAGCATGTTTCTGTGGGCAAATCAATCAATCAGTTTCACAATGTGTTTACCGTCATCAGTTTATGGTCCCATCTGGATGAAGTACCCAGCAGTCTGTCACCGACTACCATCAGCGGAAATGGGTCACAGGATATTTAGGCTACTTCAAGGTGTCCTTATTCTCCACTGAAAGGCACCGCACATGACCCTGGGTAAGGACATTGTCCAGGCTGGTGGGCTGGTATGTGCTGGGTTAGTCAGGCAGACACAGAGGCCTGTGTGCTGTCCTGCTGCTCCCTGGATAAGGCTGGCCACCCAGTCACAGCCAGCATGGCAACATCCTCTGTACTGACAGGAGTTAGGTTTCCTGAGAGACAAAACTGTTGTTTTGTTGAGGAGATAAGGAATTCTCCCTGATGCCAAGTTTCAGTCCACTGTAAACAGACCAGTCTAGAATATCAACTAAATAATTGGGGAGCTAAATAAAAGGGGAACCATGACTGAGACTGTGGCATTAACATGCTCATTTAATAAATAAATGTACTACTATATATTTTATAATATATTAATGGCCATTTGTTTACATATACGCTAATATCATAATACGCTCATCATAATCTTAATTGTATATGAATAGTAAATTAATTAATGATGTACAGTAACTGAGTGTTAATGAATACATTACATAATAAGATGTATTGTTAATACAATAATACTTATTGTTCATTATTTCAATCGGCTTTCTGGCATCGAATCCACTGTGACAATGTGACGAACCCGATCCAAACTTTTTTTTGACGGACGAAAGTTTCGGAGGCAGTGTGTAAGCGCGATTGACATAACGCGAGGTAGTATTTATTTTTTTACGTGCGAACATTTCGGACACGAATTTCGGACTCAGTGTGCAAAGGCCTTTACTGTAACTCCACTAGACTACTTTTGGCTGTAACTAGTAATGTAACAAATTACTTTTTTCAATTAAATAAGGCAGTTACATTACTGAAATTTAAATGGGCTCGTTACTCGTTACTTTTTTCTTGCATGAATTCCCCAATTTCTTTTTTTTTATCTAACTCAAACGAGTTTACGGCGACGCAATGTATGAATGAATCAATCCGCATTTTAAGATAGCCCACGCAATGGCCGACAGTTTGGACCGTGCAAGCTTTTTGTCATGGAAATATGGACATTATTTTTCCCTTGTCCAGATCAAGGATATAAATATATTGGTTAGTTGTAGTTTGTGTGCAGGTGCGAGAACTTTATCCACTGCGAAGAATAGTAATTATAATCTTCACAAGCACCTAGTAAAACAACACGCTTCTACAAAGCTAATCGCGAAAGAACCCAGTGCTAGTCAACTAATTAGCAACATACAATGATAAATAACATTTTACAGTTGTCTTGTCCCACACTGTGCCACTGCAACACTAAAATATTATAACTATCTGTGTGGGTTAATTTGATATTAGAAGCAGGAAATTAAAAGTAACTCAAAGGTTACTTTCCCTTGTAACTAATTACTTTTCTATGCAGTAAATAATAAAGTAATGCAGTTACTTCTGAAATAAGTAACTAGTAACTAATTACTCATTTTCGGTAACGTTCCCAACACTGATGTACACACACACAAACACACACACCTGTTAGGTGTGGTGTGAGTTACAGTTCAGGCCCTGTTGATTACACATCTACCTCCTCTAAATACCTGCTTCCGTCTGAGAACAGCCCACCTCAACCTCTCATCCTGATCTCATCCTCTCCTCTTTCACAAAGACAACAGTGGACACCATACAAAGACATTTCAGACTGGCTCAGACACAGAATTTTATATGTCAACATGGCAGACGCAGTGTTGACGTTTTGACCTGGTCTTTACTGAAACCAGCAGTTCACTGTACAGAAGAAACAACGTGGTGAAAAGATCCTTTTGTCTAACAGTCTTTGCTTCTGCACTGATCTTGTAGAGTCTCGCTTGTAGTGTGCAGCTTTCTTTCTTCCTGACAGGGATGTTAGACCCCACAGTGACATAATCAGAGTCCTGTCTCTGCAGTTGTTTTATGTGCGACTGCCTAATTAGCCAGCACAGCCCTGCTTTCAGAAAAGAACAAGCTAGCTACAATTAAAAGATAAAATAGACAGCCAGGCAGTTAGGTAAGAGAACACAATGCTCCCTGCTAGTTTATCTCCCCTCTAAGACAGAGCACTATTGGTCCTGTAGAATTTGGGAACATTCTTTTCTCGGGGCTATGTCAATGTTTCTGTCTCTCTGGAAACATCAGCTGGACAGGGTTGTTGGGAGAAGGGCAAGGCAGGCATGTCCTCTGGGCTGAAGGGAATGCGAAGGCACACAGAGTCCTTGTTAAAAGGGAAGATCTAGCATCCTTCATTCTCTCGCTAGCCACCAGGGACCCTCACCAGCCCCACAGACCTGTGTGTGAGACAGGCCTCATGATAGATGTTGGCCGGTGGTCAGGAGTGTGTCTTTTGTAGAGTTAATTTTTTTTCGGCGTATCATCTGGTCTCTTTGCCTGCCTGTAGGGAGCAGAGAAGTGGACCAGGGCAGGCAGACTTTCTATTTAAAGGACGGTGGACTACATTCCCAGAGTTCAGTGCAGAGTGAAGATGATGGGTCCATCTGCCAGCGACTTCCCTCTTCTCTAACCTAGTTGAAAGGATTTGATCGCGTTTGACATTCCAAAGTTTGCCGTCTGTTGCTGCCAAAACAAAACTGATTGCATCATCACTTTACAAGGATTGATTCAATCTAGTAGAATCATTTGGTAGGCTATTATTTCGAGACAATGAATCAAGTTGGTGTAACCTAAAATACATGTTTTAATTAAGAAAACTGCAACGTTTACGATGACCATTTGTAGCCTGTTTCCAGATTTAGCTTTTAGAGACCAGAGTGTGAAACTGGTGAAGTTAATGGATTTTTTGTAAACGAGGACTATAATTCTTCACGATTTGTTCCCATGGTAACCTGGAGACTAGCGCCAACATGGTTGTTGTGGAGCACATCCAGCACAGGTTCTCAGTGAGGAATACAGGCACCCTGAGAAGGTCCATCACACCAAGCCACTGAGCTCCGGAATGTAGGACAATCAGCATGGTACGCCCTCAGGAAGACAGCCTACCTTTATCTACCTTTAGCATTGTTGTATGGGGAGAAGTACCGTGTGAATCTACACTGTGTCCCATATGATCACTCTGAGGGCCTCATGTACTAACGCTTTTGTGCCCACTTCAGGCGTATTTGTTTCGCAACATGCTCGTAAAAGCATGGCGAGGTATGTACAAACATGCCGGACTGAGGTAAAAGCGCAGACTGCCTGTCGCGGGAACTGAAAATGGCAAATTGCGCTTTTCCGTGTCATGCATATGCATTCACGAGAGGGTCAAGGGGAAAGTGGGAGTTTCCCATAAAGAGATGGGAGGGGATGCGTAAAGTGCGCCTAATTATGTATTCCGTGGTATGTACAAAAACCACCCGTGAAAGCGCGCCTCTATTTTGCGGTGAAAATTCTGCGCCTCTTAAAAGCAGCTGTAAAACCGGATGCGGGTTTCCCCGCATTTGCCTCCTGGTGAAATGGCAGCAGTAATCCGAGCAAGACGAAGACATAGGGCCAAGCAGTGGTGTAGTGGTAAAAATAGAGGTGGGTAAACTATGAATTTTATTATTTATTTATTTACAGGGTCGTCAAGCAAGCACCCCCAGACGAGCTTTCACGTCTGTTTCAATCCCCACCCCCCACGCATTGACCGTGAGACACACGCATTTCAGACCCTTCACAGAGGCTTGAGAACCCTGTTTATTCATTTTTACGTTTCATTACGCCTATTTGGATGGAACCGGTAAGGTTGTCTTGTATCTGCATCATCGTATTTAAAAGAACGTTAATAATAGTAGGCTAGCCGTTTGTCCCTGTCTTAATGCGATGTTGTGCAAACCAAAACAACGTTTACAAACATGAATTGATCTTACTCTGTACTTGAGGCCTTTTGCGGGCATCTGTGGGAGTGGGAGCACTCGATGGTCTCTTCAAAAATCGCCTGATATCCATGGCTAATTAATACATTCCGAACAGGTAGACTAATGCACAACGTGTATGTGTGTACATAGGCCTACTTCGTGGATCCTGATTGGTGTCGCCGCCGCAACGCATTGATTGGAGGGTCACAGACCATACAGCGCAGATGAAATGATTCAGACTACAGCGTTTATATGTTAAACAATATGAAATTTAGTCTTTGGTGTTTTAAAATTACACCAAATGTATTTCTGATTATTCCAACGGCAGAATACGAGGCACAGGGAACTTAGATGTGCGTAAACGCTATTTAGAGGTGGATAAACGCAATTTCTGCAATTTAGAGGTGGATAAACGCTATTTCCGAATTTCGGGAGGTGAGTAAACGGCGTTTACGTGCGTTTAGTCCCCACTACATCCCTGGGGCCAAGGAAACGAGCTGAAAAGATTGTTGCCACAAGAATCAGGCGCTGATTACCCGATGAACGGCAGGTTCGGTAAATACGACGTAAACTGAAGTATCACAGCGTGCGCTTTCTGCGGGTTGGCCATGGCGCTGATAACGCTACGTTTGCAAATGTACGTACATGAGTGTCTACGTTCAGTGTTGGGAAGGATACTTTGAAAACGTATTTCGTTACAGAATACAGAATACATGCCCAAAAATGTATTTTGTAACGTATTCCGTTACGTTACTCAAACTGAGTAACGTATTCTGAATACTTGGATTACTTCCACATTGAATTGCATTTTATAAGTGTAGGAATGCGGAATGTAAATCCTGCTTACTAAACTGCGTTTCCCGATAACGATGGATCTTAGTTGTTACTCGGGTTCTCTACGAGCAAAATAACGAACCATCGTTATTTCTTACGTAGGTTTCCCGAACATGCTCGTAAGGAGAACCCTCGTACGTGTCTCTTAAAGATCCTGTAAAGCAAATTCCATGATTTGCTTCTCAGTACATATACGTGTGAAATGAGTTCCTGAAAGCATGTGCAAAGCGCGAAAACTTTGACGCACTGAAATGTGGAGTTAGACCGTTGAACAGTTTCTCTTCTGTTTTCAGCTCGGTCAGGTTTTCAGCCAAAACCTGACCGATCTACGTCACAGCGACCGATCTACGCCAGATCACAGACGGTTGCATTCTGTTACTCAGCTGGTACGATGCAAAGACAAAGTAATTAACACATGAAACACTCAGAGACTGCAGGTATGGCTGTTCTGATATCTGCAATTGATTTAGCTAGTGTTGCTGTTGTTGCTAAATTCAATAAATTCGAGGGGGCCGAGCTTCAGCTCCTTCAGGCGACACGCTCCCCCAGTCTCAAGCAGAGAAGACTCACATTTTCTCACAATTTCAAAGCCTGATTTGGATATCAACAATGAGAATTTGGATATCAACAATTGCATTTTGGATATCAACAATTCGAATTCTGGATATCAACAATTCAATTCTGGATATCAACAATGTAGGCTAATGACTATCATGTGGGCGGGAGTAGGCAGGCTACGTAAATTCTGTTTGCAAAGGCGTAACATTTTATACGCTAAGAGCGTTGCCCACTGCGACGGCCATTGTAGACTTTGCAATCCGTTGGCATTTGGTTTAGTAGAAAATTGATTTAAGTTGGATATTTTGTGACCCCAAAAAACGTAATCATTGTCTTAATGTTTATTAATGTATTGCACGCACGAAAATGTATGAGACTACACTCCCAATACTTTGAAGCACTACTGGCATACATTAAGCTTTCAATTATTTGTAATAAAACTACGAAACTTTCCTCTTGGAGCTATTAATAGATGCTAAACCGTCCAACACAATCCAAAACCAACTCATTTTACATAAGTAGTCCTATGTTTTTCATGTGGGAGGGAAAAGGCAGAAATTGTGTTTTATTATTTCACAAATATGTTTGCAAAATGATGCGGTTCATAACAAAAGATTCAGTCATTAATTCCTAGGACTTTGGCATTTCCAATGGGTGTTATTAAGCATTCCAATTACAGTCCTAACTTGGACACACATTGCATCACTGTGTCTGTCTCACTGTACATGCATGCATGGGATTTCTCATGTACTTAATTTATTCACTAATCAATAGAACTAGTCATTGGATACTTATTATGTTCTCATGTGAGTTTGTTATTGATAAGAGTAGATTGTGTGTAGTCAGGTTGAATAGATGTTCAGGGTCACGAGAAAGTGGTCTGGGAGCTGTGAATCTTTCTCTGTGACTGTTGTAACACCATTAATGCCTAACTATCAATATCTATGTTGACTTTATTTGGCAATATTAAAACATGATCCTCCGACCTTTGAAGCAGGGAGACACGATTGAGACCTAAGCCTGGTCATGTGCCGTCATTTATTGTCAGAGGTCTGTTTTCTCTCCCAATCTGCAGATCAATAATACTTATACATTTAGTCACTTATAAAAATACAGAACTGAACTTAGTCTCCGTTGATGAAGACGAACAAGATACTTTCTTCATCAAAGGTGAGTTCTCTGCTGGGGATCATGCTGGACAGCTTGGAGAAGGAGGCTGAGAGTAGCTGATGACCATCATGGACAACCCATCTCATCCCCACAGTGATGATGCAATGGAGAACCCGCAGCAACCAAAATAATTAGAGGGCACAGTACAATCCATTAGCTAGTAAGATAAATGAAGATATGATCAATTTTATGAATACAATGAAATAAAGACGATGGAGATGGTGTATTGCAAACAAACTTTATTAAAAGAAAGCAATTATAATTTGTATAATATAAATGTGACTTTGGATTCATTTAATAGCTTCACATAAAACATTACATTGATACCTGCCCCCTCTAATAACTCTACTTATCCGTAGCAGATGAGATGTAAAGGTAAAACATACTTTAAAACTTGTACACAATGTGGGCACATTCCTCTGATCTCACGTTGCTGACATATCAAATAGTAGTCGGACTACGAGGGGTTGTCTTCTGCTTCTGCTGGTGAGATCAGATTGGATTACCTTTAAAGTCACATTAATATTTTTGCATGTTCAGAAGACCAGCAGCTCAATAAACATAGGTGAACTGTGTCCTTTCTTCAGGCTGAATCCAGACGAGCTGTCCAACCAGGTAGACAAGGTCCACCATGTGGGCTGTGGACAGCGGCTTTGGACAAGGTCAGCTTGGTGTTGTCAGGCCAGGTAGTCATGATCCAAGGACTCTGGTCCACCTATGATTCAATAGGAAACCTGAGAAATAAGAGGGACATTTTTTTAGATCAGGGGTATTCAACTTCTATGCGGTCCAGAGTCCTGTTCTACCTAATCACCATCACTCACCCACTTGTCCCAGGTCAAATGTATGTCCCGATTAGAGCCTTCAAATGTATAAAAGGACGAATGAAAATAGGACGTTGTGTTACCATACACAGTAGGCTACATTAGCATGACTTTTCACTAGCTATCAGTCTGGACTGCGTTTCCTGATAACGATGCATCGTAGCAACGATCGAGCAAAATAACGAAACCATATATATTTCTTTCCCAAACATGCTCGTAAGGAGTAGGCTAATCTATGCGCTTTCAAGAGCTACGAATTTTCAAGAGACACTTTAGCTACGGTGTCTTTGGGAACAGGCCCGTAAAACTAAGATTAGTTGTACGATGGATTCTACGATCAACTTAAGGCCAATTTATACTACTCCGACTCCGTTACGGACAGACAGACGGACGGAGTTGGACGGATTCGTTGAATTTATAGTACTCCGAAGGCTGTGGGTGCTGAAAACAATTCACCTCCAGAAGAGTAGGTGGCGCTGCACTGCGATACTAGCTAGGTTATCGAAAAGTCGGTGCAAAATTACTAATTAGCCATCGTCGTCATCTGCCGCTTATCCGGGGGTTGGGTCGCGGGGGCAGCAACCTAAGCAGGGAGGCCCAGACTTCCCTCTCCCCGGCCACTTTCACCAGCTCTTCCTGGGGGACCCCGAGGCGTTCCCAGGCCAGCCGAGAGACATAGTCCCTCCAGCGTGTCCTGGGTCTTCCCCGGGGCTTCTTCCCAGTTGCCCCTCCCTGAGTCACCACCTTCCCGCGGTGGAAGGGGTTTGTGTGTCCTAATGATCCTGGAAGCTATGTTGTCGGGGGCTTTATGCCCCTGGTAGGGTCACCCAGGGCAAACAGGTTCCAGGTAAAGGACCAGACAAAGCGTGGCTCAAAAACCTACCATGAAGAAAAACAACAATGGTTCCCAGTTGCCCTTGCCCGGACGCGGGTCACCGGGGCACCCTCCCTGGAGCCAGGCCCAGGGGTGGGGCTCGATTGCGAGCGCCTGATGGCCGGGCCTTTTCCCATGGGGCCCGGCCGGGCACAGCCCAAAGAGGCAACGTTGGACCCCCTTCCAGTGGGCTCACCATCTACAGGAGGGGTCATGGGGATCGGGTGCAGTGTGAGACGGGCGGCGGCCGAAGGCGGGAGCCTTGGCGGTCCGATCCTCGGCTGCAGAAGCTAGCTCTAGGGACGTGGAACGTCATCACGCTGGCGGGAAAGGAGCCTGAGCTGGTGCGCAAGGTAGAGGTTCCGGCTAGATATAGTCGGCCTCGCCTCGACGCATAGCATCGGCTCCGGAACCAGTCTCTTTGAGAGGGTTTGGACTCTCTTCCACTCTGGAGTTGCCCTTGGTGAGAGGCGTCGAGCTGGGGTGGGAATACTTGTTTCTGCTCGGTTTGGCGCCTGTACGTTGGGGTTCACCCCGGTGGACGAGAGGGTAGCCTCCCTCCGCCTTTGGGTGGGGGGACGTGTCCTCACTGTTGTTTGTGCCTACGCACCAAACGGCAGCTCAGAGTACCCACCCTTTTTGGAGTCTCTGGGGAAAGCGCTCCTCCCGGAGATGCCCTCGTCCTCCTGGGGGACTTCAATGCTCATGTGGGCAATGACAGTGAGACCTGAAGGGGCGTGATTGGGAAGAACGGCCCACCCGATCTCAACCCAAGCGGTGTTTTGTTGTTGGACTTCTGTGCTAGACATGGCTTGTCCATAACGAACACCATGTTCAAGCATAAGGGTGTCCATATGTGCACTTGGCACCAGTACACCCGAGGTCTCAGTTTGATGATCGACTTTGTAGTCGTGTCGTCGGACCTGAGGCTGAATGTCTTGGACACTCGGGTGAGGAGAGGGGCGGAGCTGTCAACTGACCACCACCTGGTGGTGAGCTGGCTACGATGGTGGGGGAGGACGCCGGTCAGGCCTGGCAGGCCCAAACGTAATGTGAGGGTCTGCTGGGAACGGCTGGCAGAATCCCGTCAGAAGGAGCTTCAACTCCCACCTCCGGGAGAGCTTCGATCATGTCTCGGGTGGGGCCAGGGACATTGAGTCCAAATGGGCCATGTTCCGGACCTCCATTGTTGAGGCGGCTGACCAGAGCTGCGGCCGCAAGGCGGTCGGTGCATGTCGCGGTGGGAACCCTCGAACCCGGTGGTGGACGCCGGAGGTGAGGGATGCTGTCAAGCTGAAGAAGGAGGCCTATCAGACTTTATTGGCTGGTAGGACTCCAGAGGCAGCTGATGTGTACCGGCAGGCCAAACGGAATGCGGCTTTGGTGGTCGCAGAGGCAAAAACCCGGGCGTGGGAGGAGTTAGGCGAGGCCATGGAGAATGACTTCCGAATGGCTTCGAAAAGGTTCTGGACCACCATCCGGCGACTCAGGAGGGGGAAGCAGTGCACTGTCAACGCTGTATATGGTGGGGATGGTGCGCTGCTGACCTGGGGGGACGTCCTGGATCGGTGGAAGGAATACTTTGAAGACCTCCTTAATTCCACCAATACGCTTTCCGACATGGAGGCAGAGTCTGGGGACATCGGAGGGGGGGGGGGGGCCTTCTATCTCTGGGGCTGAGGTCGCAGAGGTGGTTAAAAAGCTCAGCGGTGGCAGGGCCCCTGGGGGTGGATGAGGTCCACCCGGAGTTCCTTAAGGCTCTGGATGTTGTAGGGCTGTCATGGGTGACATGACTCTGCAACATCGCGTGGACATCGGGGATAGTGCCTCTGGACTGGCAGACTGGGGTGGTGGTTCCCCTCTTTAAAAAGGGGGGCCGGAGGGTGTGCTACAACTTTAGGGGGATCACACTCCTCAGCCTCCTTGGGAAAGTCTATTCAGGGGTCCTGGAGAGGAGGGTCCGTTGGATTGTCGAACCTCGGATTCAGGAAGAACAATGTGGTTTTCGTCCTGGCCGTGGAACTCTGGACCAGCTCTACACCCTCGGCAGGGTCCTGGAGGGTGCATAGGAGTTCGCCCAACCAGTCTACACATGTTTTGTGGATTTGGAAAAGGCGTTCGACCGTGTCCTTCGGGGGCTCATGTGGGGGGTGCTCCGGGAGTACGGGGTACCGGATTCCCTGATCGGGCCTGTCCGGTCCCTGTACAACCGGTGTCAGAGTTTGGTCCGCATTGCCGGTAGTAAGTCGAACTTGTTCCCGGTGAGGGTTGGACTCCGCCAGGGCTGCCCTTTGTCACCGATTCTGTTCATAACTTATATTGACAGGATTTCTAGGCGCAGCCAAGGCATTGAGGGGGTCTGGTTTGGTGACCTCAGGATCGGGTCGTTGCTTTTTGCAGATGATGTGGTCCTGTTGGCTTCATCGGGCCGTGACCTTCAGCTCTCACTGGAGCGGTTCGCAACCGAATGCGAAGCGGCTGGGATGGGAATCAGCACCTCCAAAGCATTGTACAATGAATACAGCAATCTCAAAGGATTCTGTTGTCTTGTTGGTCACGGCAACCCCACCCCCGCCCCTGAAGCAATCGGTTCTTAATACGGACCAATCACAGCCAAGGGGTATCCGTAAAATGACGGACGGACTTATATTCAGGAAAATCAGGAGGTGCACGTAGAGCTCTCCGAGGGGCTCGGAGAGGGCTCGGAGAGGGTGTTCCACATCGGAGAGGGCGTTCCCTGTGTCCATCTCCGTGAAAACGGAGTAGTATAATTCGGCCTTTAAGGCCGATTTATACTAATTCATATTTCAGCTAAATGGTACATGTAAATCAGCATCTGAATTAAAATGTGATGAGAAATGGGCAGTGTAGTTGCTGAAAATGTGCTTATTTTATTGATGAAACGGCTAATTTGTAAATTTGCTCAGTCTTTTCGATAACCTAGCTAGCATCGCAGTGCAGCGCCACCTACTCTTCTGGCGGTGAATTGTTTTCAGCACCCACAGCCTTCAGAGTACTATAGATTCAACGAATCCGTCCGACTCCGTCTGTCTGTCCGTAATGGAGTCGGAGTAGTATAATTCGGCCTATAGGCTTACGACGCTTTCGGGAAACGCAGCCCTCAATAGTTCAGAGGTCTCCAAATCTGTTTCTGAAGAGCTACCTGCCTGTAGGTTTTAGCTCCAACACTAATCTAGCACGCCTGATTCTAATTAGTATCTGGTTAATCAGGTAACTAGTGTAGAACCAGGTCAAATTAGTGTGGTTGGAGCAAAAACCAACAGGCAGGTAGTTCTCCAGGAACAGGTCCTCTATAGTCTATTCATGTCTTGTCACGTCTCATGACTAGCTAGCCTAGCTAGCTACAGTACAGTAGCATT
Source organism: Thaleichthys pacificus (assembly GCA_023658055.1). Taxonomy (NCBI): domain Eukaryota; kingdom Metazoa; phylum Chordata; class Actinopteri; order Osmeriformes; family Osmeridae; genus Thaleichthys; species Thaleichthys pacificus. The sequence goes on from CM042856.1 coordinate 1,955,030, forward strand.
AACGTGTGCTTGCTAGCTCGACTGTAATGCTAGTTATCGAACAAATAAAAAAAATATAGAAGCCAAAACTAGTACAGTACCTCTTTCGTTGGGCGGTCCACGTAGGTTTCTTATAAGATTTGCTAGACTTTTTCATTACAAACACATCTACCAACCCGTCTGCTACGAGCAGAATAAACCCAACAGAATCCCAACTCTTGCGTAGTGGACGCAACCCTACCCCTACCCATTGGTTTACAGCTTTAATTATGTTAAATGTATGCAAATGTGTGCTTTTTGGGATTTTCAATTTTGGATATCAACAATTCGAATTCTTGATATCCAAAATGCAATTGTTGATATCCACAATTCGAATTGTGGATATCAACAATTCATTGGTTAAATGATAAAACGGCTTGCCATATGCTTTGACCAACCATGGTACGTGAGTTTGCATCCGCCGTGCATGTGATGGCCATGCATTGGCTTAGCCAATAGCATTGCAGAAGGAAAGAACGAGAGGCAATGACATGGAAGCGATAGATAGTTGTGTTCGTACAGTGTAGAAACCTTTCTGGGAAATGCATGGAGTTGCCTTAATTTATTTAGAGAGTGAATAAACTTGTGAAAGTATCGTAATGTAATCCATTGATTTCAACAATGTAACTGTATTCTAAATACCAACTATTCAAATTGTAACTAACGGAATACAGTTACTCATAATTTGTATTCTGAATACGTAACGCCGGTAGCTACATGTATTCCATTACTCCCCAACACTGTCTACGGTACAGTTAACAGACGTAACGGTTTGGTCAGAAGCCCAGAAATACAAACGATAATCTCTGCTGTATCACAATCGATCACAAAACTAGGAAAATATATACATCTTTTGGGTAGTTTTAAAGTTATACACAGGTCCAACCTGGCAATAATGAAAATAGGCGCTGTGCTACTTAGATTTTCACCCATGACTACAGCCAAGTCAGTAACTTATTGGGTGTGCTCAAGCCTTCGGCGAGAGCACAACCTTTGTTCTCTCACATATATATTATTATTATTTCTTTTTGCCCCCCTAAATCTTCGTCAATATTTGGCCTACATAGACAACCTAGGTGTCAAAAGTTTCGTCTTGGTAGCGATTGAGTTGCTTGTATTTTTATTTACATTCCGTTGCATGGTTTAGGCCCCAGTTAAGTTTTTGTGGCGAAAAGTGAAGCTAACGGTGGCTAATTTGCTAGCCACAGTCACTGACGTTACTAACGTCACGAAAACACGCGTGACTACCTGTAGCAGAACATTCGTTTCGCATCTGGGGGATAGCTAGGCTAACTATAGCTTCACTGCAAGGCAGCTGCAGAAACGCCACAAGCAAAGAGGCCAGGGTGATAACTATTTACTCATTTTACTTTGTGATGTGAAACACTATTGTGAAATGTAATGTACAATATTAGCTGATATTATTAAGGAAGTAGGCCCACATCTACTATTTCACTGAAGCATTAGCATGACATTAGCCTCTGTTGCCCGGGCAACACATACTACATTGGTCTATGATGCATCTGTTTTCAATCGTTAAAATAAACATTCCTCACAAATACATTTTCGTTGTAGGATTTATTATGACATTACATTACAAGTAAACGATTTGTTGGTGAAATTATCATTACATGTGGTTTCAAACCAGTGTTGCTCACTGCAACGCTGTAGCTTACGCGAGACACACTACAAAAACATCTACAGTACACAGCTGTTTAGAAAGTCAAACGGCGACAGAACATGTTCGGCACTCCCCTTACTTAAATCAAAAGTCTTTCAATAGGTGAAACTATCTGACTACTAACCTGAACTTCATTGCCACAGCCTAAACTTTGTCAATCTGTTCATGAAAATAATTAATTTCAGCCTAAACCGTACAACGGAACGTTAAATCGAATTATTCAACCAACGCAATCGCTACCAAGACGAACACAGCAGTAGTCTACTGACCCCGATAAATTCTACTACTACTGTACTGTAGTAGTAGAATTTATCGGGGCAGCTTCTCCACACAGGGCTATATCGCATTTTGCGTTGTTACTGACAATGATCGCTACCAGTGAGCTTTTTATGAATGAGTGATTTTCCACTAAATAAATGTCAAGCTTATTTACGTTTTTGGGGGCATATTTTCAGTTAGCAGATGGTACTGTTTGAATCGCCATTCCATCTTCTACTGCCGGTAACGTCGTAGAATAATCTTCAAAGGGGGTTCTTTATTAATGAATGAATGCAATATGAGTAGGCTAAATGCCTGAAAATATCACGAGAAGGGAAAACTTAGAGATTAGGTACATTTTTACACCGGTCTGCCAAATGTATTCGTTTTGATTCAGCTATGAGGCTGCCTCTTGCAGGGGAAATGAGAAGACATCATATTTCATTCTACACTTCACTCGTATTTTGAGTTGTAAATGAGCAGCCAAAAAAATATGCTTTTAAATCTATGTAATCTTTATAAATAATAAGTATGCATTTTTATATAAAATATACAGAAATATCAGTTGTAAAAATGTCATAAAAAAAACTGATCCTGTGCAACGCTGTGCGACGCAAGCAAGCACACCCTACAATTTCCCCAGAAATTGTACCCTCTCTAGTTTAACACATGTATTAAGTATTGTGTTTTTAGTTAGGTGGAACTCAGCTTTTTTCCTCACCATGGAGATTAAGGGAATATTTTAATTAAATTAGTTATATATCTCAAGGCTCAAGAGAAGTCCACACCCCAACTTCAGTCACCTAATTACTACACGCCTGACGCTAATCACATCAATCACACAACCAATCCCCATCTGCTAATGAAAGCACACACCTAGGACCAGTCAGAGGTCAAATACAACATGCTGTACTTGTTACTCATGTTTCTACATTTACACTCCAACCCCGTCTCCTCCTCACCTGTCCAGGTGCTCTTTCTGCTGTCCAGGCACTTTTTTTACCAGTCTTCTGCCCAGGTCATTCAATCATTGAACTGAATTTAATCATACATTGTTATTCCATCAAATGAAACTACAAAACATATTCTGTTGTTGCTGTCATCTTTGAATTTGTGAACTTTTGGTTTGTTAGTGATCCATCTCACACCTGCTCAACATAAATACAGACACACTAGACCTCATACAACTGCAACCTTTTTATTGCTGCCAGCTATAATGTATAAGTACATTTCTGCTTCTCACCTCTGACAGAGAGGAGTCTTCCAATTTGAATATCTGTCCAGAGAAAACCTCAAAGCCAACTCTAATTCTATTTGTATTTTGCTTGATCCATAACTTGATTTTCTCTAATGTGGTTTGTTAAAGAAGATGAGAAATACTTTTGTGTCTGCCGCAGTTACTGTTGTAATGCTTTGGGAGAAAGAACATTTGTGGGATTTTTTTAAAGATTTTGCTGTCCTACAAGCACTATTGGCAGTTTTTCTTTACACTTTCCGGATGTCAAATGGAAGACGAAGGAGCTTGACTGCATGTTTCTGACCGTTCTTCTAGTCGCCCTATTCATAAAGCTCCCTTCCACGTAGAGCTACCACAAGGAGCGCCTCGACCTCTCTCTTTCCCTCCTTCTCCTGCATGACTTCCATCAACTTCACCTCTACAACCCAGGGCTGTCGCCAATCTAGGTTCCTTCCGCGCTCCGCACAGAGCCATTAATCAACCTGCCTTGCTTCCCAGGGAGGGGGGATTCTGGGGCGCTGGTAATGACCTTGGGGCCTGGTTGTGCCCAGCTCTGCTGCGTCAGCCAGCGTCAGGCTGAATTGGAACAAATGTAAGATCTCCCAGATGAGGGACATCATGCACGGCCCATCAGTGGGAAGGTAGAGGGAGGCTGCTAGCTCAATGCTAACCACTAACACTAAACCAGTGTGTAACCCTGAACTACCGGTATGAATACAAATGCTTCAGCACATATTCTATGAAAAGGATTTGTTGTTTTTTTTAACACAGAACTTCACGGGGCGACCACAGAGTATGGACCGGAAGTGAGAGGGGTTTAAAGGTTTACAGGACACGCAGGCATCCTGCGCCAGCAGCCCGACTTGTCAAAAGATATATAGAGAGAGAGACTTACAGAGAGGGAAGGCCCTGTTCGCACACAATTCAGCATCAATCTAACTTTTGCTTTGAGTGAGACTAATAGCGAAGTATCATTTGAAATGTGTCTCCATAGTAACTGTAAATATCAAAACTTTCTGCCGAACAAGACATGCCACGGTCCCAAACCTTTGCTCAACAGTCATGGCTCGGTGTTGAGGTTTTAGCTTCTCTAAGAGTTCAAAATTACATAAATAGTAGGTGATTATGCCAGCGTTAATCCTCTTAAAAAGATACGCTAGCCACAACAATATTATCACATTTGGGAATAGACATCATGTTAGTGAGCATGAACAGGCGGGCGTGTGAAATGCCACATCTCACATGTTCCAAGCATTTGGAAAAGCCTTTCACATTCTTGTGATGTATGGAGGCCAAGTCCATAATTAAATAGAAAATATTTACTTCAATCTGTGGTTTCAAAGCAGTAAAATGCACGTCTGTGCTTTCCCAAAGTCTGCCAGTTTGTTCATCTGTGGTTAAGAGGTTGTGTGTGTGGGGGTGTTTGTGTGCTTGAGTGTCTGTGTGTCTGTTCAGGAAAAAGAGAGGGAGAGATTTAGAGTAAGAAAGGGGAGAGAGTGGGAGAGCCAGTGAGAGAGGGGGAGAGCGGGAGACACAGGGAGAGAGGGATAGACAGTGAGAGGGAGAGAGTGTGGGAGTTCTATAGAGAGAGAGGGAGAGTGGTAGAGAAGTGGCAGAGGGAGAGAAGTGTGCATGTTTGTGTGTGTTCATGTGTATATGTATACAGTGCGTGCCACTCTGGTTGTCACAGAGCCACTGTAATATCTCAACCAAGCTCTAAATCTGTCCTGATACCATCAGATTTACACAGCCTCTCTCTTTCTCACACACGGACACACTTTAGTTAGCGCCCCTGCTGAAACTTGACATGCAGACCGTCATGTTTACCCCCCCCCCCCACACTGGGATTCAACCCTCCGTTATTCGGAGTCCGGCGAGCAGAGACCATCGATGGTTGAGTGTAATGTGCACCACCTGCGTTGGAACGGTGAGCTGACACTTCTCATTAACAGCTAGAGATCACTGGTACCACAGACATACAGAGAAGGATACAGAGCGATAGAGAGACAGAGAGAGAAAAGAGACAGAGAAAGAAAGACAAGGACGCAGAGAGAGACACCGACAGAGAGAGAGAGAGCGAGGGAGGGAGAAAAAATTGATGGAGATTGAATGACAGAGAGAGAGAAAGACAAACAAAAGGATAAAGAGATCGAGACACTGAGGGCCTCATGTACTAATGCTTTTGCGCCCACTTCAGGCGTATTTGTTTCGCAACGCGCGCGTAAAAGCATGGCGAGGTATGTACAAACATGCCGCACTGAGGTAAAAGCGCAGACTGCCTGTCGCGGGAACTGAAAATGGCAAATTGCGCTTTTCGGTGTCATGCATATGCATTCACGGGTGGGTCAAGGGGAAAGTGGGAGTTTCCCATAAAGAGATGGGAGGGGATGCGTAAAGTGCGCATAATTATGTATTCTGCGGTATGTACAAAAAACGCCCGTGAAAGCGTGCCTCTATTTTGCGGTGAAAATCTCTATGTCTGTTAAAAGCAGGTGTAAACCAGGGTGCACATATGTCTCCTGGTGAAATGGCAGCAGTAACCTGTTAGAAAAGTTAAAGATGTAACTGTTATCCTGTATAAGAATGATTCTGTGTTCAGTATTCCTTGGGTGCAAAGAGAGGCCTACCCCAAATCTAAACTCTGGGTAAACATACAAGACCCTTATCTTGGGGCTGAGGACTAAGAAGAAGGGGGTTTTGGTTGTTTTAAGGAGATACTGTGTGACAAGGACTAGGTGGAGACGCAAAGTCTGGTGACCATTTGCTTGGCACCTATGTGAAGGAGCTTTTACGACATCAGGACGGGAGATTCTGTTGTTGTGTTTCAATCAGGGTTGATGTTGTAAACACACACACATGTAAACACGCATGCACACACACGCGCCAGGTCTATGCAGGGGAGCCAATGAAAGAAGAGCCATGGGACATTTGCATGCCTTTGTATTAGCCAATCATTGTCAAGAGCGGGTCTGTTTAAATAGGTTGCTAGCACAACATGCTAGCGGACAAACTTTGTAGCGCAATGGTGTGTGATGTTTTGTCTCCTTGTGGGACGCAAGCAATAAAGCTTTCTTAAACTTGTTCACCGACTGACTGCAATGCTTGATAGATAAATATTTCTGACATAACACGAGCAAGACGAAGATATAGGCCAAAGGATTTTTGCCACAAGGATCACACTTTTTGAGTTGAGTGAACACTAAAGTGTTCGGTGTGGAATTCCGACCTTGTATAATATTTAAATTAGCTGTTACCTCATGAACAAGCACATCAATTTCGTTATCAGTAAATCTTTGTTTTCGCTGTTTTGACTTTGGTGGCTGATCCATGATAGAAAGAGAGAAGGGGGCCCATTCAATTGCGCGTTTAAATGCTCGCAATTTACGGTATAGTGGGCGGAGAAAGGCGCTGATTACCCGATGAACTGCAGGTTTCGTAAATACGATGTAAACTGAAGTATCACAGCATGCACAATCTGCGGGTTGGCCATGGCGCTAATAACGCTACGTTTGCAAATGTATGTACATGAGGCCCAGAGAGACAGAGGGAGAGAAAGAAAGAAGATAGAAAGAGATAGAGACAGATAAAGAGAAGGATAGAGAGACAGAGAAAAAGAAAGATAGAGAAAGAGATAGATGAAAGAGAGTAAGAATGAAAAAGAAAGAAAGAAAGACACACCAGTGAAGAAAGAAGGGCAGGCAGTATGGGTGGTGGAATATCTAGCCTATCTATGTATACTTATAAATACTTTTACATACCTATAGATATAGATACTACATAGATGTTTCTGATATCATCAGAACTCGGTTGGTTTTCTTCCTCCAGGGTAGACTTTCTATTTAAGAAGGCCTCAGAGGGGGTGAGACAGGTTACTCTATACTAGGTAGAGAAGGTGAGACAGGTTACTGTACACCAGGGAGAGGGTGTTTGTGGAACAGCGCCAGTACAGCTGTTGCTATAGTGACTAATGCTTTTTTTTTACCTGGGTCGTAAATGATAACGGAGGTCAGAATGGACATTTCTCTTTTTCTCTCTCTCTCTCTCTTTCTTCTTCTCTCTTTTCTTCTCCTCTCCCTCTGACAGAACAGTGCCTTAGGCTCCCAGGGAGAATACAAACAGATTGTCTCTCTTCCACGCAGGATGCAAGCAATCCATCAACCTAAATCCTCTCATTTCGTAGGAGGAAAGGATAGAAGAAGAGGAGGGCAAGGACAAGGAGGTGTGCGCCATGGAAACAAATTATAAGCTCAGTTGTCGGAGAACACAGCCACTTGATTCTGGGCGAGAGTTTTGAGGAGTTACCAGGAGAAGGAGAGATGAGGAGGGTTAGGGTCTTAAAGGAGATACCAGGAGAAGGAGAGATGAGGAGGGTTAGGGTCTTAAAGGAGATACCAGGAGAAGGAGAGATGAGAAGGGTTAGGGTCTTAAAGGAGATACCAGGAGAAGGAGAGATGAGGAGGGTTAGGGTCTTAAAGGAGATACCAGGAGAAGGAGAGATGAGGAGGGTTAGGGTCTTAAAGGAGTTACCAGGAGAAGGAGAGATGAGGAGGGTTAGGGTCTTAAAGGAGATACCAGGAGAAGGAGAGATGAGGAGGGTTAGGGTCTTAAAGGAGATACCAGGAGAAGGAGAGATGAGGAGGGTTAGGGTCTTAAAGGAGATACCAGGAGAAGGAGAGATGAGGAGGGTTAGGGTCTTAAAGGAGATACCAGGAGAAGGAGAGATGAGGAGGGTTAGGGTCTTAAAGGAGATACCAGGAGAAGGAGAGATGAGGAGGGTTAGGGTCTTAAAGGAGTTACCAGGAGAAGGAGAGATGAGGAGGGTTAGGGTCTTAAAGGAGATACCAGGAGAAGGAGAGATGAGGTGGCGAGGAGATCACAACATTCCTCCCAGAGGCCAGACATGTGGAGGGTCACCTCTTCTCTGGTCAGTCACACCAACCAACCAGACTTCCACTCTCCTCTGACTATCCCCAGGCTCTGACATCACCCAGGAACAGAGACTTAAAGTCAGTTGCCATGGAGCAAGAGGCAAAGCTGATCATGCAACAGCTAAACAGCAGCTGACCCCAAACCAGAAAGAAGCAAAAAGTAAAGAAACTTATATGAAACAGGGTATAAAGAAAGGAATGCCTACACAGGCAATACAAGCCACAGTGCACATACAGAGCTGGAGAACAGTGATTACGTTAATATCACACATTTTTCCAATCCTCTTTCACAGGGGGAAAAACCCCAGTGGATCATGTCATAAGCGGCACATTGCTGATTAGGATTTTGTAAGCCTGTTGTCTACAGGAATATGGGTCATTCAGCAAGCTCTGCCTTGAGCCATATTGTCTTCCTCTCAGCAGGGCGTTCACACACACACACACCCAGACACACACACATGATGAAGAGAGTGACCGTTAAGGAGTCTTAACCATTGTGCTGACGGGCTACTTTGTGAACTCAGTGGCCCCTTGGAAACAGGAAGTAGCACATCCACTCCTCAGGCTACAACAAAACAAGCTAAAGACAGGGAGTGCAGGGAAGCCAGGCCTCTAACTCTGACAGAGGCTGGGAGACGGGGGCAGGACAGAGTGGCGCTGACATCCCCACCCCCACACACACTGAACAAACACACAAGCGACTTGCATGCGCAATACGTATGTCTGCATGCAGAGACATGCATGCATGCCTGCACCAACACACACACACTCACACAGAGGAACTAGTCTAGAATGAGATAGATACATGCTTGACCTGACACATCTCTGCTCCTTCTTAGACTGACTCATACAAATCTGTCTACCTGTGTGATTTTCTGTGGGGAATCTTGCCTGTGGGATATAAAGTCTAAAAAGAAGACATTTAAGGGTAAACAGAGGTAGTTTTAGTGAAATGAAGATGCAGTATGACGTACAAGTAACCCACAAGAAAGTCAAAAGGGGAAGATATGACCCAATCAGCTGATGTGAAGCGAAACAGGCCTCAGGTAAAGACAGCGTCCTTGGTATGAAAACTGTAATGTTCCTGTAGAAGGAAAGCGTGTTCTCTACCCATCCCTCACAGTGTTGGAAGTTACTGTGTGCCTGATGTCCTTTGCATTCTATCCCTCAGACATTTAGAAAACCTGACCTCAGTAGTAGACAGTACAAACATTAGCTGTGTTGTTGATTCCATCAGTGTGTGTGTGTGTGTGTCTGTGTATGGGTGTATATGTGTGCATGTGAGTGTGCGTGAGAAAGACAGAGAGATAAAGAAAGACATAAAAGTGTTGTGGGCTGGTGTGGTATGTCAGTGTGTGCTTGCATGTGGTCACAATCATGCACATGTGTGTTGGTGTGTGTGTGTGCAGTGTGAACTCATGCTGTCCTCCATCTGCTTGTGATGAAGACTGTTTCCTCTGTAGCGTAGCCAGTCGGCCAGTCTTCCTGTGCAAGGGGAAGTGTGGTCAGCACCTGTCTCTCCACAAAGACAACCCTAGATAAGATATCCTCACACACATCCTTGCAAACTGCAATTTCCCCACTGTGGGACAAATAAAGGATTATCTTATCTTCTTCTTTTAACTTCTTTTATCTTTTAACTTCTTCTTCCTCCCTCCCTCTCCAGTCCTGTTTAGTCTCTCTCACTTAATTTCTCTCTCCCTCTCCCCCTCCCTCTCTCTTCCCCTCACTCCTCTGTCTCTCCTTTCTCGCTCTACATTTATCTCTCTCAACCTCTCCCTCTTAGCCTCCAAACTAACAAAACAACTGTTGACTTGTTGAGGAATCTATCAAATGAAGGGAAAAGTCACTAGTGTGGCGGTTGTGAACTAATGTGAGTTTCGATCATGAGATCAGTTGTGTAAAACTTATACTAAGCACTGAGCATGAGGGCTAGCTAATCAACAGAAGAATTAATCTGCAGCTAAATATAGGCCTGGTAGTCTGCAGCCCACGTTTAGGGTCTGTAGAGACCGAGGCAGAGGCACACACAGAGGCAGAGAAAAAGAGGCAGAGAGAGAGAGGCAGAGCAGTGAACAGGTTCAGCCTTACCGACCTCCACAAAAGTAAGAGTCCTTTTCTGCTCTAGGGAGAGAGAGGCAGACTGGAAAACACAATTCTGATCCAATCCATGCACAGTACAATAGTGAGTGTGCTGTACAGTGTGTGTGTGTGTGTTAGGGCTAGTAAACCCTTCCTCTGCAGAGTGATTCCATTCCTACTTCAGTCCCTCCATTCTACTTCACTCCATTTGTGAGGCGGTCTGTTCAGGCAGATGCATGTAGGAATACGCCAGCACATTTCAACTGCACAGGTCAATGCACACACTGACTTTAGGCAAGACACTCTCTTGCTCTCTCTCTCTCTGTCTCCATCGGTGTCTCTCTCTCTCTATTCAAAATAGATTATATTAGAAATGCTGAGCAGAAAAGCAGAAGTGCGGTGCTGTACAGGAGGCAACGTGTGATAATGAATGTGACACTACCACACAGTAGGGTGTCAAGGACACAGACCAAGAAGAGTGTCTCCGTTTCTCACACATACACAAACATTACTTTTTTCGTTTACCACAAGTATATAATACTCCAGTAGGAAGTACAGGTGACATAAGCAAACGTTGCTTGGCCGTAGAATGAGTTGAGGGCTCAGTTTGATACCTGGACACGTGTGAGTTCACTGTGTGCTGGTGCTCAGATCCATAACAGCCTGTCAGGTGCTGGATGAGTCCGGCCGTCACATTGCTCTTGGGAGTGTCCTTGTCCTGGTCCGTCCTCAGCTCGGCTGGAGGTGTGTTCCCCTAGTCCAGAGAGGGGCCCGCTTCTGGGGGTTCTCCTTTAGGAGTCCAGCCAGCAGGAAGGTGTGAAGTCGTAGTGCTTCTGCTTCACACACAGATCAGCACACATACACTCTGGCGGTGTGTTGCTCTTAAAAGGATGCTCACCACCTAAAGGAGTGAAGAGAGAGACATTAGACATTTAATTACCCAGGCATTAGCAGGAAGACTGAGAGCTAGAGAGGGGAGGAGAGGGAGGAGAGAGGGGGTTAGACTTGTCCTCACTAATAGTGATGGCTGTGGGTGTAACAAGACCAGGCCCAGGGGTACAGGGCTACCCCCCTCCTCCCCCAACAGAGAGAGCAGCAGTCTCCAGGAGGACAGTGGGTCTCTCCACATGGGCATTGATATCACGTTATTAGAAATTTACATCAAACATTTGATTAGACTATAAACACAGAAACATGGGGATATGAAAAGCAATTAAAAGCAGATTATGGAGACACCCTACAGTGACACAAGTACAGAGAGGTCATAAGAAATCTCCCTGGGAAGAACAAGAAGCAGCACGCAGCGTTCCTTCACGCTACAGTACAACCTCCTGCTCTATACCCGTAAGTCACAGCTCTGACAAACAGCAGTGTTAGCCATTTTATATGGGTACATATTGTTTTGTTGATATTGAAGAGGGGTGGGAGGAGGAGGGGTGGGAGGAGGAGGTAGAGAAGGAGGGGAAGGAGCATGGGTGTGGGGTAAAGTAGGAGGAGGGGATATGAGAGAAGAGTTGGAAGGAGGGGGGTAGAGGAGGATGGAGGAGGAGTGGAGGGAGGAAGGGATGGTATAGTAGGAGGAGAGATGGGAGGGAGGAGGGGGTGGTAGAGGAGGAGTGGTGGGAGGAGGGTGGGGTGGGAGGAGAGGGTGGTAGAGGAGGAGAGGGTGGTAGAGGAGGAGTGGTGGGAGGAGGGTGGGGTGGGAGGAGAGGGTGGTAGAGGAGGAGAGGGTGGTAGAGGAGGAGAGGGTAGTAGAGAAGGGGGAGAAAGGCGAGGGGGTAGAGGAGGAGGAAGTGGAGGATGGCAGGGTAAAGAATGTGGGGTTGGGGGGGAGAGAAGGGGTGGCAGAAAGGGGAGGGAGCATAGTGCAATTTATCTACCTGGGAACACTGCAACCACAGAACCTGAGAGACAGAGAGAGAGAGAGAGAGAGAGAGAGAGAGAGAGAGAGAGAGAGAGAGAGAGAGAGAGAGAGAGAGAGAGAGAGAGAGAGAGAGAGAGAGGTCACGTGTGCGTTGCTGAGCGGTTGCCATGGCAACGTTCTCATCTAGTCTAGCGGGAGGGGGAGGGGGCTGCCGAAGGGATGGTGGGGGGGGGGGGGGGGTTCCTCCTCAGCGCTGTTCCGTGTAATAATTGGACTCGTGCATCTGAGCCGTATGAACACCAGCCGTGAACACCTGCATCATGACACACCGGAACACAAGGTGGCATCCTTCAAGAGCTCTATGGTAACAGCAGCTATCTGTCCAACGCAAGAGCTGAAACCAGTATTTAACCAGACAGTATTTACATGACCCCATGACAGTCTACATAGGCTTTACAGTGTGATATAATATCATACTATAGGGGGACCACTAACAGGCCTGAGCACAGCCACAAGGGATTTAACAAGCTAGGAGTTTTAGTCCCACCAAAAAAATTTAAACAGTCATTCTGCCTCTCATTGACATCAATCCGCGAGCTCTTCTCCAACACAGCCAGCCTCCATGCTGCCTGAGCGAGCAGTCTGACCTTTCAAACTGGCAGATGAAAGCAAGCGTCCAAACTCTCACAGCCAGAGCCCCCAGTAAAATCAGGTTATGCTGCTGTTATGTGTGTGGAACAAGCTTACATCCAATTATAAGGGTCGCCAGACACGACTTTCAGCACTGTGAGTCTGAGCAGACTCACAGACTGAGTCAGACTGTGAGTCTGCTCTATAGACCGAGGTTGCAGTCCAACCAGAGGACACTATCTTCTCTCTTACAGTGTGTGTGTGTGTAAGCATGTGTGTGTGTGTGTAAGAGGCCTGACCCAGAGGCCTGGTTGATGCAGAAGTTCAGACTGAACCTGAGAGATCTCCGTACAGCTGAACCAATTCTGATAGATGACGTCCCAACACAGAGAAGGGTAGAGGGAGAGAATACGATCGAAGCTTTGCAAACATACCAGTTTTACAAGTCGCATACTCAGTATCAAGTACATGCTGAGACTCCAGCCTGGGCAACATGTTTTTTAACCGACAGACAAATTGTTTGGGCTGTGCGGTGAAAATGGACGGGGCCCAGAGGTGCTGACAGAATGTGCTTGCCTGGTCTATGAAGTGGTGCATGTATTAAAAGCCTCTCTCCGGAAATGCTCCAATTGGCAGGCTTAAAGTAGCTCCACCAGACCCAGACTCCCTCAAAAGAGAGGGGTGGGCTCAAACATGCAGTCACGCATTAATCAGATGAAAAGTACAAAATACCTCAGTGTACAACCTCTCATAAGATTGTATCGAAGATTAAAGATCCTGTAAAGTGGAATTAAAAACTAGTTTCAAGTTCACCACACCACAGAATAATGTGTTATTAACTACCCATCCAAATTCGAATGAAAAAAAAAACACAGACAAGTATGTTAAATTAGGCTTTGAAATCGTAAGAGAAAATCAGCAGTCTTCTCTGTTCGAAACTGAGGGGGCGTGTCGCCTGAAGGAGCTGAAGCTCGGCCCCCCCCCCGCTGGAAGGCCCCACCTCTCTCAAGTAAGCTACCTACGACCCAGATAATGGACGCTACGTCAAGCCGAACAAAACAGTATAGAATTAGAATTTATTTGTTCAATGAGTGAAACATACAGATGCATATAAATGAAATGTTCCCCTGAGCTGTAACACAGGAGTAAAAATTGACACCATAGACAGCAGACAGTGAGCTCTCCAACTACTTCTAGCACATTAGCTACCATTTCACCAAAATACCATCATTCTACACCGAGTAGCCTAATATCAAGTTAGCGGTTTGCACTAACTCATAGCAGAGATACCTCTGGAAATGTTATCTAGTATAATTATAACAAGCACACAGAACTGAGTGATGAACTGCTGGCGGCGGTGGATGGTCCAGGTGCGACCGGAGGATGAATATGGAAGCAAATCGTTACCAAAATTCAAATGCAAATGCATTTCCAGAAATGCATTTGCATTTTAAGAATGTGGCTGCATTATTTGAATCATAAATGAAATTAGTATTCAATCATCCTATTTGCATTTTAATTTTCTTCTTCAAGAGTGCTCAATCTTTCACTTAATTAAAATGAAAAAGAAATAGACATTTGAGATTTAATTTTCAAAATATGCCCCAGCAAATAGATACCAAAATTCAATTTGAAATGTAACATTTGAAAATGAAAATGCATTTCTGGAAATGCATTTTCATTTTAAGAACGTGGCTGCAAAATCGTGACCACAATTCAAATTCAAATGCATTTCCAGAAATGCATTTTCATTTTAAGAACGTGGCTGCCAAATCGTGACCACAATTCAAATGAAAATGCATTTCCAGAAATGCATTTTCATTTTAAGAACATGGCTGCAAAATCGTCACCACAATTCAAATGAAAATGCATTTCCAGAAATGCAAAATGAAGGGAAAAACATTCTGAGCGGCGCAGCATATATATATAAACACTAGATGTCTCGTCCGCGTTGCCGGACAACGGAGTCGAACGTCCGCATATGGCGGCCATCTTGCTACAGGCAACTCGCTCACCCATAACATTGTGTTGATGCTACATATACTTTTTAAATGACCATAACTTGCTCAATTTTCAACCGATTTTGAAACGGTTTGGTTTGTTATCAACGTCAGAGATGTCGGTATGCCACTGCATACTTCTATTCTGTTTTTTCAATTGACAAAACCATGTCTAGTGAATGTGATGTATTTTTGTCTCTTAATTTTTCAGCCCCATCTTTAAGTTTCTTAGCCTGGTTTTCCATCGTTATATTGTTACTATAGCTAGCTTTCGATGTGTCATTAAAACCTGATCTGAAAACGGAAGAGAAACTGTTCTTGGGTCTAACTCCACATTTCAGTGCGACAAAGTTTTAGCGCTTTGCACATGTTTTCAGGAACTCATTTCACACGTATATAATGTACTTAGAAGCAAAACATGGAATTTACTTTACAGAATCTTTAAGTGAAAATATATAAAAGTAGTTATTTGTGATGTATTCAGTATTACATTTACACTTACATCAGTGAAGCTGAATGAGGATAACCACTGTACTACTTCAATTAAATGTTAAAAAAGAGGCATAAATAAGCCCTCGGGTCTACACAGCTGAACACCAACATTGAAAGTGTTCACACACACGCACAACACATAGATAGGATGGCCATCTAAACTTTGTGTGCGAATATACGTGCGTGAGAGTGTGTGTGTATGTGGGACTGTTTGTTTGTGAGTTTCCGTATGTGTGTATGCATCACAATGCATGTGAGAGTACAGTCTATGTGTGTGTGTGTGTATGTGTGTCGGTTTGCAGGGATCCAATGACGGATTCATCCTTCTGAGCCAATCAGGAGTGAGGGGATGAAGGAGAGCAGTGTGACAAATATCCAACTGCAGATGGAAAAACCCATCTCTGACAGCACTTTAAATCAAACGTATTCCTTCACAGACATGACCTCGCTAAGCTCAGCCCTGGTCCAGAACACCTTGATGAACACAGATCACACCACACACACAGCCCAGCCCTCGGAGCAGTGGTCAATCAGATTACAGCAACCCACACAGATATCCCCTCCTGCAACACAAATCCATTTCAAGAGATCAGCTGTGGGCGTTTCTCTGTCAATGGAGGTCATCTGGACCCAGCATCAGCTGGTGTGTGTCCAGACCTCAGTCCAAGCAGCCACGCGGCTCGCCTGTCAGCTCTGACACATCAGAGACACACACCACATACATGCACAAACACACAAACCACACACACACACACACAGAAACCACACACACAAACACACACCCTTCTCCTGAGATTCAGTACCATCCTGTATTTACTCACTCTTTATTATTGCCGTTATCTTAATGGAGCATCATGAGATATTGAAAGAGCAGATTTGGATGTGATGAGAGGTACAGCAGTGATACAGCAGAGCGTTTTAGCCCCTGCCTTGTTGTAGGAGATAACGGTCTGATTTTGATGAACAGTGTTTACAGCTACAGGAGCAGCCTAGGGTAGGAAGCACTGGGAACACAATGATAATAAATAGCAGAGAAAAAACCCTTCACGCGTCAGCATTTTATGCATAATGAGGGGTAATTTGTCATAAACTGTGCGACGAAAAAGGAAGGTCTTAAAGGAAGGAAATAAGGAGCGACAGCTTCCTGGATGCAGCTCCCTCCTCCCAGCCCTCCCTGTCAGTCGGCACCCAGGTCGAGCAGACCTGGCTGGCCCTCGACCAAACAAGCATCTCATGATGTTTCACAGCACTCCCAAAAACAAGCATCTCATGATGTTTCACAGCACTCCCAAAAACAAATTCGCCGCTGTAATAAGAAAACTGAAATGTTCCAAGATGGCTGAACAGAGTTAGATCATTGAGATTTCTTGAGGTTGCTGATGAAGTTTGTTGCCATCAGACGGATGGGATACAGGTTACAGTATCTGTGACATTATTATCCTCAAAGGGGCTAAATGAATACGCTGGTTAGATGTGAAGAAAGGGGTCGTCCCTACCGATCGATAGGCAATAAACAGAGGCAATGATCATCTGTCTGTTGAGTGGGGAACAGGAAAAAGGCCATCAGCTTTATTTCACCAGACTGGAGAGAAAATAACTCTCCTCTAGATGATCATAAAATGCCTCAGGACCCCCTCTTTATTAAAACAGCAGACTCCAGCTAGCGCATACAAACACATCTCCACCTCATTCTCCTTCTTATTCCACTCTTCCCTTCGGTGGGATAGCAGAGTGGAGGGGGGAATCTGAGAGAATCTGCGGATGATCCCACGATACACTATCTACTCATAAATATTCATGGGATTCTATGTAGAGGTGTTGTTCACACACACACACACACATGCCCACACTCACGCATGCACACTACAAACAAAGCTGCTAGTGAGAGGTGTTGGGTATGCCCTGTGGATGGCTCCCTGCAGTGTACGAGCATGTCTGGCTGGAGCCCAAGGCTACATGTCTTGCCTGTCTGCACATCCTCGTCTCGTCTGGGAACTGAAACTCTGTGTGTGTGTGTTTGTGTGTGCATGAGTAAGAGAGGGAACCACAGACACCCCTGCTTTCACACACCCACGTGGGGGCCAGCGGCCTGTGTGGATGATACAACTGTAATAAGAATAATTAAGGTCAACTGTATGTGATATCTAGTTGTTATTTAGACGTGTGGGAGGATGTTCATTCCTCAAAATACACAGCACAAACCTATGAATATGTAGCGCTGACCAAAGCCTGGCTACATGTGAAAATGACCCTTCTATTTACAATATGGTCCAAGTATAATATTTTTGTAATAACTACTAATATTTTACATGTCCCCTCCTACCTGAGTTCCAGTAAGTTTGTGCCTCTGGCAGTTGGTCAGGAGAATGGTATGCTACTGATTCATTGTGTCAAGTTGACTCAACTTGGTGTCCAAAAGCAGGAAGAGAAACAACTTAGTTCATATCCTGTGTGGTTGCTCGCAGCCAAGTTAAGGGGGAGGAAAATGAGTTGGACTGTGAGAACCACAGGTCAACAAGACTAGAGCGACAGAGAGAGAGATTCAGACCAAGAGGGAATAGTGGGAGTGTGAAAGAGAACTGGAGACAGAAAGATAGAAGGAAGGAGGGAGGGTACTTTTTAACCTCTCGGCCCATTTACTTCCTGTTGACATAACAAAGATGACATCACACTGTACAGTTTGCTCCTCTTGACATTAGTATCTGTAGACATCGCCGGACTGCACGACTGCTCAGCAATTCCCATGAACTACTCAGGGGCCCCACGCTCATCCCTAGCATTTTTTTTTTAACTTCCACACCATTTCAACATGCAGCTATATCGCGTGAGACCCACTCACACACACAGTCATAGCAGAATCCTTAATAAGTATACTGTATGGGGCGAATTACAGGAAGTGATACATGGAACTGTTAAACAAAAGTGGACCATGATCTGTGAGACCGTCTTTCTACTGTCGCTAGCGTCAGTGGGCGGCCCAGTCAACCATGGTACCTCAAAGCTCATAAGAACAGTGTCCTGTCCATGTATGACAACAGGAACTGCATGGCTTCGTCATGTTAGGCCCCCCTCCCTTTTTGCCTTGTACCATTCCAGTCCTCCACACCAGGAAAAACCCCAGAATGGAGTTTCTAAAACCTTGTCCCATTTCCCCTTTACATCAAAGGTATCACCCCTACTGATCTCAAGACTGTTGCCTCACACGCATGCCCCAATCTACAGATCATAGGACCGCCCCCTCCAGGAAGCTCTCCTGTAAACACACGGTAAGGATAGCATCTGAACAACGGTTCAACCTGAACTATTAATACTCTGTATCAGCTGTATCACATGACCATAATGACCCGTAGACCGACCACAGCGATGAAGGCTTGATCTCAACAAAAACATCCATTACCCAGCCGTGGACGACCCAACCCATGTTATCCACCCTGTTTGAATCCTGAGCTGCAGAGCTGAGGGAACAGTATATTTAACACAGAGCTGCTCCCATGACTCTTTAGTGAGCAGAGCAGATCCTACTTCTTCTTAAACAGGAAGCTGTAAACCGACCATTCAGCACATCCTCATCCTCCTCACCATCTCCTTCCCTCTTCCTCCCTCCTCCATCTCCATCTCTCTCTGCTGGTCCCCGGTCTGTCCCTGAACTGACAACACTCACACCTACCAAGCATCCATTTGATTTTGAGACACCGAGTGCCTCAGGTACGCATTTGCGCCCACTTCAGGCGTATTTGTTTCGCAATTTGCGCGTAAAAGCATGGCGAGGTATGTACAAACATGCCGCACTGAGGTAAAAGCGCAGACTGCCTGTCGCGGCAACTGAAAATGGAAAATTGCGCTTTTCCGTGTCATGCATATGCATTCAAGGGAGGGTCAAGGGGAAAGTGGGAGTTTCCCATAAAGAGATGGGAGGGGATGCGTAAAGTGCGCCTAATTATGTATTCCGCGGTATGTACAAAAAACGTCTGTGAAAGCGCACCTCTATTTTGCAGTGAAAATTCTCCGCCTGTTAAAAGCAGGCGTAAACCAGGATGCGCATATGCCTCCTGGTGAAATGGCAGCCGTAACCCGAGCAAGACAAAGACATAGGCCACTGTTCTATGTCAGACACTATTCTTCTTGGATTTCATATAATATTAAACACAGTATGAGTTATACCTCAGTTCAATATACTTCAACTGTATACAGGTGTACAGTAAGTAGAAAATGTATACTAAAGCCTAGAAAAGTCGTCTCCTGTACTTTTCAGTTGATCTCCCAGATGATTCTTCATAGTGAGTATTCCATGAGGACTGAAGGCTCGGTCCCATAGGGGATATCTACACAGTGTGTCAGCTTGTCAACCTGCCTGGCAGTCTGCCTCTTGGTATGCCTGTTTACTGTACCCGCATGTCCGATGACCTTTTAGTAAAGTGTCTGTCTGTCTCTCTGCCTGCCTGCTTGTCTGTTTGTCTGCCACTCTGTCTGTCTGCCTGTGAGCCTCCCTATCTGTCTGCTTGTCAGTCCATCAGAGCTGAGCTGCCAGCGGGGGTTAGCGCTGCTTGTGTGGATCATCAGCACAAGCTGGTAAACAAAAGGCCACGCGCTCTGCTCTGAAGCAAGGAGATAAGGAGGAGGAGGAGGGTGGTGGATCCACAGCCGTGCCATGGATTCACCCTCCACACTCTCCCCCCTCCCCCCATCGCTCCCTTATCTTTGTGTGGAGAAGGAGCAGAGAGCCACGGAGGTGTCCGCCTCGTGTCGCTCGCGCATGGATCGTCACGCTCGGGCGAGCAAACACACTATACCCTCCCCGGGCATGTCAGTCTGAGCAGGGAGCAGCAAGCGTGCACTAAGCGTGTTCACAAGCAGCCAGAGTCATATTTAGGTGTGAGGGAAAGAGGAAGATCAGAGAAGTAATGGTGTGTGTGTGTCTGTGTGTATGAGAGCTATGTGTGTATGAGAGAGATGTGTGTATAAGAGAGATGTGTGTGTATGAGAGAGATGTGTGTATGAGAGAGATGTGTGTATGAGAGATGTGTGTGTATGAGAGAGATGTGTGTATGAGAGAGATGTGTGTATGAGAGAGATGTGTGTATGAGAGAGATGTGTGTGTATGAGAGATGTGTGTATGAGAAAGATGTGTTTATGAGCATTAGGTGTGTATGACAGAGAGATGTGTGTATGAGAGAGATGCAAGTATGAGAGAATGTTTTTAACAAAAGAGGACTAAAAGCAGAATGCCCCACCACATCCCTCCACCTAACCCCTCTCCCTCACCTCACTAGCACTGTGACTGCTGATGTCCCATGTTCTTCTAGAAGGTTCTGCTGACAATGACTGGGATTCCCTGTCAGTTCACTTATTCTGGACAAACACACTTAAATTAGATGGGAACCCTCTGAATTCTGTTGATATTCTGACATGGGTGTTGAAAGTCCAAATAATTCAAAGAGGATCCACATTTATGTTCCATTAGGACACAAATTCAGGAACAATGTCACAATACAGAAGCAGGTCAGACTAGTGGTATTTGCTCACAGAAGACTGTTCTATGTAGCATACCTCTTCTGTTCATGTTTCACTGCCTGCAAAGCACATAAGGCCCTTGTACATGAAGAATGACAACACAAGCAGCAGTGCAGGGCTTGTCCCACTCCCTGAGGGTCAGAAATGGAAGGATTAGACCGTCATTAATTCAGAATGTGGATTATGGAAATCCTGAAGCAGCTCTGTAGCACAGATTAGGGCTGTAGCAGGCGCGGGAAAGTGGGAAGACAATGAAGATTTTGTGTTTGCGCAGCGCGGACGGCACCGGCTGTAACAATAGAGCTCTCATCTGTAAAAGGGGTCAGGAGTGATTTGGAGAGACGGCTGGCGAAGCTACCCAGAGAGACGCTCCAGAATCCCTCAGAATCAGACGGGATTTGGGAGATTATGACATCACAAACACCAATTAGCCTATTATCCAGGTTCTGGTGCAGGATAGGGTGAAACTGTTACAAGGGTGTCACGGCCAATGCCAGTGAGTTTATTCACAGTAGATGTTGCATTATACTGTTGAAAATGTGTCCTAAATATGAGTTATGTTTGTCCGTCACATGACTCCTTCATCTTAATAACAGCATACAAGCCTTATTTTTCGTGGTCAGTTTCGTTCATATCTACTACAAAACCAGGCAGGAGCCATATGCACGGGGATACTCCAATCTTAGAGCTTGCACAATGATTCTTTCCTACACAGTATATATAGTTCTTACTGTATTTTTGGTGCTTGCAGATGGAGCCTTTATGAAAGTACATGTGGTATGATTAATTGTATTCTAACTCAGTCATGGAGGCCTGCTGTGTTCCTCCCAGCAATGCTTTCAAAACTAAGTAAACATGTCATTACAGAGGACTCTACAGCCGCATCACTGTCTTGCTCTGAGTTCTGCTTTCTGATGAAAGGAATACAAACTAAGTAGTCATGTTTGTTTGATGTCACAATCTTTGTTTGCATTTGTTTATACACTCACTGGCCACTTTATTAAGTTACGCTCACTAGTACCGGGTTGGACCCCCTTTTGCCTTCAGAACTGCCTTAATTCTTCGTAGCATACTTTCAACAAGGTGTTGAAAGTTCCACAAGAGATTTTGGTCCATATTGACATGATAGTTGCACGCAGTTGCTGCAGATTTGTCGGCTGCACATCCATGATGCGAATCTCCCGTTCCCCCACATCCCAAAGGTGCTCGATTGGATTCAGATCTGGTGACTGTGGAGGCCATTGGAGTACAGTGAGCTCATTGTCATGTTCAAGAAACCAGTTTGAGATGATTTGAGCTTTGTGACATGGTGCATTATCCTGCTGGAAGTAGCCATCAGAATATGGGTACACTGTGGTCATAAAGGGATGGACATGGTCAGCAACAATACTCAGGTAGGCTGTTGCGTTTAAACAATGCTCAATTGGTACTAAGGGGCCCATAGTGTGCCAAGAAAATATCCCCCACACCATTACACCACCACCACCAGCCTGAACCACTGATACAAGGCAGGATGGATCCATGCTTTCATGTTGTTTACGCCAAATTCTGACCCTATTGTAGCCTCAGTTTCCTGTTCTTAGCTGACAGGAGTGGCACCCGGTGTGGTCTTCTGCTGCTGTAGCCCATCTGCTTCGAGGTTCAACGTGTTGTGCGTTCAGAGATGGTATTCAGCATACCTCGGTTGTAACGAGTGGTTATTTGAGTTACTGTTGCCTTCCTATCATCTCGAACCAGTCTGCCCATTCTCCTCTGACCTCCGACATCAACAATGCATTTTCGTCCACACAACTGCCTCTCACTGGATCTTTTCTCTTTTTCGGACCATTATCTGTCAAACCTAGCAGTTTCTGAAAAACCCTATTCTTATTCTGTTTATATATCCTGTAAAGAAAATAACTAAACCCTACTCTTATTCTGTTTGTATCTATTGTAAAGAAGATAACAAAATCCAATTCTTATACTGTTTGTGTCTCTTGTAAAGAAGATAACTAATAATATTTTGCCTGGGATGAAGTGTCACTTGAGGGGGGGGGGAAAGACAGAGAAGAGTCAGAGAAAAGGGAAGAGAAAGAAAAGAGAAAGAAAAGAGAGAGAGAGAGACAGCGAGAGACAGCGAGAGACAGCGAGAGACAGAGAGAGAGAGAGAGAGAGAGAGAGAGAGAGAGAGAGATGCTGCAGGGTTGCTTTTGTGACCCGTCCTTGCAGTACAAAAACAAATGACATCAGAAAATCTGCCAATCTGCTGACATGACTCAGACACAGCCAGTGAGAATCCTTTTCCCTGCTGGTGTAAGGATCCGCAGCCAGCTTCCTGTCAAGTGACAAAATGTGATTAAAATAACACCCACTATGCCGATATGTCTTAATCCAAAGATTATAATATGGTATGCATTGCCCCCACATAAATATACCTTCACCAAATCCATCAGATGCTTTGCATGTGCACTGAGACAAACAAAACAAACAAGCACTCTGCACTACACCACATAAAACCTTTCTGCAATCAAGCGGCTGGACCCAATGACGGCTCAGTGGTTCAATGTCAGCCCTGTTAAAGGCAGCCCATTTAGCACAGAAAAGAGGGCAATGTAACTGGCTGCTAGGGATGTAATTGCTACATGTAATGAGATATCTCTTCAGTGATAGAGCCAAAGCATAAACCGTGCCATTTTCACCTAATATGGCTGAGGGAACTCCAGTATGCAACCCGCTTCCAAACAGTTCACACCATTATTAACTGACAAAGCTACACTGCTGAATCTCATGTCTTGTGTGTGACTCCCTGAAATGCCCTTAAGGCTTACACATCAACCAGTCAGACATGGAAGTCGCCATAGCCTAATTCTGGTCCCTTCCAGACAAACAGACAAACCCACAAAAAAAGAAGGCAAGAATGGAGTTTCTGAGGAAGAGAAGAGGGATGCAGCCAGCCCCTCCCCTCAGGGCAGCATGATCTACTGGGCTAACGGAGGGATGACAGAAAATCGTTGTAGACCCAGCGAGCTTCCAAAGGTCAAACGTTGAGCCTGTGTCAACTCAGACCCTAATCAACCCAGCTACTGTTCCAGAGGCGTGATTAGAACGCTCTTTCCGATCAGTCCCCTGGGTCACAAGGCCACACACAGACTATCATTAAGGCTCTGTCGGAGGATGACATGCCAGAACCAAGTATACTCTCTCTGGGCAACATACTGTGGCCTTCAGGCCTGCTGTGGTTTCTAACCAGCTAGCTATACTGATGCAGAGTATGTTGTTCACACTTTAACCACAGAACCATGTTTTGCTTCCTCTTTAAACTAAGAATTCTTTAGAGGGAGTATCCAAAGCAACAAGCAGGCATGCTAATTAACAAACTAATAAGGTCTTGAGGTCCACGGCTGGTCTTTCTCCTAAGCAAATATTGACTGCGTACATCTTCCATTCTTGCCTTTACCCCTATCCCCAAGTCCCCCTGACTACACCAACCCCATCTGACCCATCCTTCATGATCAACACACCCAGGACTGCTACTGTACAGTATTTATACTGTCCAGCAGAACAGTATAAATGTAAAAAAATATATACAAAAACAGAACAAACCTTTTTCGATGCTGGGCTTCTATTCTGTTCAGTTGAAGCCAATGTGTTTCGATAAACTATTAATGAGAACCATTTCACACATTATATCCAAATTCCAAATAAGTTTATTTATAAGAGGTTGTGTGGAAGCCAGCTGTGTAGTGAGGATCCATTGTTGTGGATGGAGTCATCAGAACAAGGCCTTCTCTAATGACTTTCTGTGTGGGCCATGGCACTGAAGACCAAAGGGACACACCCTTACAAAGACAGTTGCATACACTGCATCTCTAGCAGGCCTCACACAATGTTCACAACATCCACAGTTACTTCTGATTCAGCAGGATGAGCTCCTCAAGCTGCAGCTCAGACTCAGACTAACACAAAAGATTGGCTGGACTGTAGTCTGTTACAAACATGGGAGAGGGTGTAGAGCGTTCAGTTTTAACTTTGGAAGCTTCTAGTCTTTTCAAAAAAAGATGCGTTCCTTTAGCAGCATAACCTTCGTCTTACTGAGAAGACAAAGATAGGACACCAAGAAACTGAGGGAATACTACACATCAAGACATGCATGCGGTCCACATTGCAGCCCAAACAAACCAAACAAACAGACGAGATAAAGAGACAGTTGAGTCCAAGGTAGGCCTACCACCCATGTCCTGTTTAGCAAACACCAAGGGAGCTCACAGCAGGGATCTCATGGGCCTCACACACACCAAGGCCTCCGACACATCTGAGAACTGCCTAATTGGACACATGCAAACGAAAAGAATACGCACTGCAAAATTCCCCTTCATCGTGTGGGGAATGTGTTTTTGGCACCGCCACCCATGGTTTCCCCTGTGTTTCATCTCCAGTAGTGGTGCAGAGCCAAGCGTGATGCCACATTAAATCCAAATGAGAAAGAAAAAAGCCCTCTTTTCCCACCCCTTCCATCTCCAGTCCGCATCTCAGCCACCAAAACCCAATTCTGGACTAAACCAGTTACAGACAGAGGTATGCAGTGTGTGAGTGTCCAGGATCACGGTGGGTTTATAACCTTTTCCACAGACCTGATAGTCTGAAACAACAGGGTGTGGATACAGTCAAAACAAACCCTTTACCTCCACTGTGCTTTCTCAGCTCATGGCAAAATGACAGGCGTTATAGCAGCATTAGACTACTGTACCACCATCTCCAGTCCAACAAAAACAATAATAAGAAGCTACAGGGGGGGGCTAGCTTTCCCACAGCAATGAACATACACAGAACCCCAGACCCAACTGCTCACTTGAGGGCTAACAACAAGTGTGGACCACCTCATGACGCTGACTGAGCGTAATAAACTCAAACGAGTGCAAGCTAATGAGTTTCTCATGGGTGAGGTTGAAGACATCCTCTGGCTAACTAAGGAGTCAGCTCACCCCCTGCTTAGACACAGCTGCTGAACGTGATAGCACAGCCGTGGCCTGTGTTGGCTCATAGCTCTGTGCATTTCCTGTGTTGGGACCGGCCAAGTCCAACAGACCTTCCTGAGGAGGCGCTGCGTCTCTGCAGCCCAGAGCACGATTGGATTTGTTTTTGCTTCTGAATGGGACACATGAGTAGCCCATAGTCCCAGTCTCAGCACTGCAGAATATCCTATATCAAACGGAGCTAAATCCCTAGCAAAGAAAAAAAAGACATTCGCTCCAGTTCCCCTTGACACACTGATATACAGTAAACTGTAACTGAAACTGAGAATGGCTGAGTCTACAGACAGATCAAGGCCTGTTCTCTCCCTGGGGACTGAGGAAGGGAGATCTGATGATCCCGGCTCTTTTCCTGTCGCCTCCCTGAGCCCCCGTACTGGGCAGGGCAGAGGGGGGTTGGGGACTCTCACAAGGCAGCTATGTGTCACACTCCGCCACTCTCCAGAACTGTAGAGATGCCCAAGATATGAAACGACAACTCTCTGAGGTCAGCTTCAGAAGAGATAAACATAGAGAGGAAGGGGATAGGTATCAGGAAGATGTACATTTGTTATCAGAGGATGGGTGGGGTTTCTTTATAACCAACTGCAGCCCCAATGCAATGAATCTATGAACCAACTAAACATCAAATCTTTGTAAGCTACATTTCAGCTCAGCTCAGCATTCAGACAGAGAGCTAAGAAATCTGACACACACACACAGGACCAATTTATGATTGAACCACACATCCTGAATGTATATTTGTATTCTAATTGAGGTCCAGATGTTCAACAAGAGCATGGGAAGACAAGTAGTTTCACCGTGGTAAAAAAAAGGTCCTCTCTCAAAGAGGACTATCCCTCAGCCCACACAGTAAAAACACTGGCCGATCGAGCCCAGAGACAGATCGTTATTGTGATTATGATTCTCTTTTTTCCCCTTTGGCTACCCTCCCCCTGTAGCTCCTTCAAGTCACCATTGCTTAAAGAGCTAGGAGCTTAGATCATTGTTTGTGATCCCTGCCCCTTATAAGCTTACACACACACACACACACTCACACACCCACACATACACTGTACATACACACACAAAGAAGTGGAGCATTTCAGAAGGAGGAGTGGAAGGTCAGACTCTTTGCTCTCTACTGTAAAACATAGTTAAGGCCCAGATTATCAAGATGACTAATGACTGTGCCAGAGGAGTCTACAATTAGTTCCCTTACAACCATGTTTTCAGTCTGTTTGTTTCCTCATAAAACCCTGTCATTCTTCTGGGTAACTGAATCTCTGAAATTCTAAAGCTTTTTTTTTTACACGTAGTAAGCATATCCTCTGAGGCACAAGCAACTTGAATATAATGTATTATAACTTATCAGCAAGTATGTCATTGTTGTCCATTTAAGCGGTGGATGGTGTGGGATAATGCGCTGCTGGTCAAGTGCATGTGGGGGTCACGGTGTTTATGTGAATAACAATCTGTTCCCCACTCCACCCGCCCCCCCCACCCTCACCCCTACAACCCTGGGAACTCAAGCCCCCCTGCTGGGTTGGTTAGCACTATCAACACAAAACCTGGAAACGCTTCTTTTCCATATAGGGTTATGTAAGACTAACTAGTTGTGGCACAAAACTGTGTTCTGAACCCCTGTGAGTGTGTACAGTTTTGGTCTTTAGTGTGTTAACAAATATTTTCCGTGGTTGCATAAAATTCCCTGAAATAAGATGTCTTCAAGGCTCCAATTACAAATCTCTTCTAGGGTTTCTTAATGCTTACAAGGCAAAACAAACCAATTATAGTTTGAATTTAACCTTGGACAACCATGTTCCCCAGGACAGGCGTGATCATCACCAACCATACATTAGCATTAGCCCACACCATTGGTGCTGCTAGTTGCTGCTGCCGGGGTTATCAGGATGCAGGACATGTCGGCTGGTTCCTGGCTGCAGCTCCTCTCTCACTGCAGCATCTGACTGCATTCATTTAGACACAGCCATCACATTCAGCACTGCCCGCTACAAAGGAGCCAAAGACGGGGAAGTTAAAAGGCACCTTTATTGAAAGAGCTGACCCACGCTCACTCTTGTTCCTTACCTCCTTCTGACACCACAGAAAAAGCAACAGCGTGTTTGGTGAATTACTACAGCAATGAGCCCTTGATCTGGTGCATATGAATGGGGGAATCTCAGTTGATGATTTGAAAAAGCAGTCAGTGGTCTTAGCATGGCTGACTCTTTATGAGGATGGTAAAAAAAGAAAAAAAAGAATTTCCATGCTGTAGATTCTGTAATTATCTCATTATTTCCCTTAAAATGTTTAAATATATGGATTTCACAACCAATGTACAATATCCCATACATAATAAAGTATTTGTCTTTGTATCACAAAGGAAAATTTTCAAAGTTAACTACCGAAAAATAATTAAGCTGTTCAAATTCCTTTACATTCAGTGCTAAGGTGAGTCTGTTTATACAGCATATTCTAACCACATTATGGCACCTGGAAATACAATAGGGATATCAGCAAACAAGCTGAAATGATCATGCAGCTTGGTGCATTACACACCCGTGAATAGGAAATGGTTCTGCTTTAGTAAGCCATCCATTATTCATCAAGCACTGTACTCCTGCATGTCATTAGGCTCTGTAGTGACACAAGCAAGCCATTATTTGCTCTGAGTCGACCTCCAGGATCAAGACTTCCTCTCCTCTATCTAGCTCTCCAGCTGTCTTCAAGACCAAAGGCATCAATGGCATCAGTGCGTGCTCTGGGGACTATTGTACAACAAGCTGTCAAGAACATCAGGAACCAGATTTCAAAACTGTCTGAAGAATGTCTTTATTCGTATTCAATTAGCAGTAGAGACCTTAGCCCACAGCTAGTTTCAGCGGTAGGTTATTCATCGTAGGTTATTGTGCATCACATCAGCTGCAAACTTTGCTCTGTAGCTATGTTAAATTGCATTGTCCCTGTCAAATAAACTAATAAAAAAATAAAAATAAAAATTGAAAAGCAACTGTTGTGAGGGTTTCATACTTTGCAGGGATATAAACCTTATTAGCATGTGGGTGTATGAGGGCAGTACTGACCCATAAAGTAAGCCATCAGACAGACACTAACCTTGATGTGACTCCTGCTAGGCACTGTGCTTTATGATCCTGCAGAGGTTAGGGAACATAATCATTCTCTCAGTACGGTATATCACAACTGGAGACTCACTATCAAAGCCACACCTTCCTGTGGAAATCAATGGCAAGCCAACACCAGACACAGGGTTGGAAAAAGACCCCAGCTCTATATTCCCGGAAGCCAGAACCAGCCAAATATTAAACACAGCGATTACATGTGGGGAAAAAGCTCCCTTGTTAGATCAGATGTTCAAGTTAGAACTCAAAGTCAACTTTTGCCTTGCATTGGATGAAATGACTGTAAATACATACAGTCGTTTCCATAGTTTCACACAGTTTGCATCATCTGCCAATTCTGGCAACAACATTATCATACAGAACCTGAGATACAGGAATGTGTGTGATGTCTTAGCAACAGTATGTTAGAGGAGCTAAAACTGTCAGTCTTTCCACCAAGACTGTAAAACTACAGGCTTCTGTTAACCTCTCAGGGACCCCAACCCAGCAGGTACAGGACATCAGTGTGATGTCATAGTAGAGTTCTGTTCTGCTCTCAATGTCATATGACCAAAGAACAACCTGCTCAAAACGTTGAAAGGTCTTTCTGACCGACCTAACATTCTAATAACACATCTTTTATATTCATCAACTTCTCATAACCTTAATATGCAATGATTGTACCTCAGTTTCATTTGTGTGTTGATTCAAACTACCTTATAGGAGTAGCGGACTAGATAACCTTTCTCTGTTTCAGAATATGATGTTGTAAAAAGATCTAGGGAAGTTTAATATACAACCACAATCAAACAGCCACAGACCCGTGGGGGAATAAAACGTATAAAGACATTTACATTTTTTATATAACTAACTTGTGCCTGCTGGGTCCAGCTGATACAGTACTGCTCCACACCCCTATCAGATGGTATGTTACCTTCAAAGGAGGAGGGATGGCTTCCACTATCACCGCCAAATCCTCAGAATAATTTATGATGTAGATAGAAGGATATTAGATAGAAGATGTAGGACTTTCCAGCAGAATGGTTAAGTAGTTTTGTAACTTTTCAAGCCGAATAATTTAAAATATTAACTTTGAATTCTGGTATATTCTAAAAAAGTTGACTCCTTTAACCTCAAGCCCTTTCGCTTGTGTTTTATAGGACACATTTGCAATATGAAGCCAAGCGTTAGATATTGTTTTCCAAAAGAGGCTAATGTTGACTTTCATATGTGGATTCAAGGTGAAACCCAGAGCTAGACTGTCAAGTGTTTACTTTTACTTCAACTACATCAGGCCCTGGAGCAGCATAACCAGAATGTTAATCTGTTCTGGGTCACACCCTGCTTTCAGTCCCTTAGCAGGTCACCACATTGACATATTTTTCTGGCCTTAAAACTCAGCTCTGTTTATGTATGCATGCCAAATAACGTTGCCTTCCGAGGGCCAGTGGATCATGTATGTGAGTTTAGGATTATTGCATCATGATCATCGTAAACAACGCTTACATGTATGTATGTTGTTATTTCTTGCAAGCTGGAATGTTGGGCTAAAAAGCCACAAACACTGCATTTTTACTAAATATCCAAAACTAAAAGATACTTACAAGTTCATTTCAATACCACTTGGAAAACATTCCGTAGATGCGCTTTGTAGTGTAAGAAGTGACACAAATACTACAGAGAAACTATGTGTTGCCTTAAGGGATATACACCATTATATTTCTGGGCAGCCAATTGCAGTGACATCATTTGCTCCTTCCCCTGCGCTCTTTCCCTTATTCAAACCAGAAGTCTTTCCCCTTGCTAGACGGGGGCTTACTTCTCCCTTCTCCTCTCCTCTGTCCACAAAAAGAATGGTTTTGTCTGTCTCCCCTCCCTGCCCCATCCCATGTGTGTGCCATGTGCTCGTCACATCCTTAGTCATGAGGATAAAACAGTCAGACAGACACTACATCTAACAGATGGCTATTAAGTCTGTTACAACTGAAAGGGCACATCCTTGATCTCTGACCAGCTGTTTTTCCGCAGACAACAGCTCTGACCTTGCCGAGTCTTAAAATGTGCCTGACCATAAACACAAACAAACAACCGTCAGGCGACCAAACATCGGGCACACATGCTAACGTGATGTTTGCTGATACAAGACTGGTCACAGGATGTGAGGACCAAACCAGAGTGTGCTGTGTTGTGCTGTGTGGTTCTGAACAGGGCTGGGCCTGCAGGTAGCAGAGTTTGTACAGCTGTGGCTTACCCCTGCAGCCGTGTGTTTTAATAGGTCTCCGCCAAGGGCCTCCTCCCTCAGGAGACACACCCCCACTCTGGAACTGAGGTCCCACTTCTCTGGGAAGGGAGAACAAGGGGGTTTCCGGGTCTTTCCAACAGGAAGCACAGTTACAGTTAGCTCTCCAGACTGCTATCCCGTGTGTTTGAAGAAAGGCACAAAGCAAACTGTAAAGCACACAGTAATGTTTGTATGGCATCAGCCCTGGGCACAAACTAGCCACAAGCATTGTGGGAGTATGGGCTGAGGTGGTCTTGCACTAGAGCAAACGGGAAAACATCAAGTTGTATGCCCATGACTTGTTTCTTTCTTGTCAATCAAAACCACAGTCTTTTACTGGACAATTCTGCTGGCTTTGACTGCAGTATCCATGAGGACATCGTCTCACATCTCAAATAGTTTCTCCAGGTAAAATCTGACAGCTTTTAGGGTTAGGAATGCCTTCACTCCATAATTACTCCGCCATTAAACCTATTAGCAAGTTCTCATTCCACTAAAGAGAGAACCTTCAAATGGAATGTTAAATATAGTAGCAAACACAGAGGAGGCAGAACACAGTATGGGGTCTCAGCACCGACTGAGATGTGAATCTGTGTTCAAAACGGTAATAAAAATCCCTGCCTCTAAGATCCAAGGATAGGCTCCATGCTGGCAGACACACTGCCCAATGAGCAGAACTCACTTCCTGTGAACATCTTTGGGGATTTAATCTGTGTATGTGTCTGGACACCTAAAACAGACAAGCCCAAGCATATTAAATACATTTCACAACCTTGTTACTATTTAGATAAATCAATCCTGGCGGTGTAAACACATTGGTGAATAGACCAGACTTAGGGGACTAGGAAATGGCATAGCAGAATCACATGGTGCATATCATTTTAGGAACCGGTCTTCAGTTTGACACATTACAAACCGAGCAGTGTGAAATTACCAAGCAACAGTATTAAGCCCAAAATGCATTGGAGACAACGTGTTAATGAACCGATAAACTACCTGTCTACCACAGTCTATAATTAACACAAGCTACAGAACGATTTGGTATTAGGTGAGATATAGTAGCCTATATCATCATCAAGATTGAAGTTCACTTTACTCTGCATCTTGAAATGTCAGGTAGATCCACGTTGCCTACATGTCTGAGCTGGCGCTCGCGCTGTTGCTCAACCGGCGGGGCGAAAATCTTCTTTCGACAAAAGCTTATATTTATTATGACCACAAATAAAAGGGAGAATTATAAAGAAATCGTTGGACAGAAATCACGGCTTGACAAAAAACAAGTCTAAAACGATTGCTCCAGTAACCCACATTCACTATGGGTTGACAGGAGTCCTCCCAGGTTGTCAGAGGGTAACACGCCTAACGCGCACGTTTGTCAAATAAAACTACTGTTGCTGCAAATGTATAGTCAGTCATGCCACGGCAAAATAATGACACAAATAGGCTACATTTGATATCTGAACCATGTAGCATACTTCCCAGTAATGCTGACGTTTGATCAATCATCTTTCAATAGCCTACCGGTGCGTAATAGGGCAATGTATCGCCGCTCATGTACACACCAAATGTATTGTACACTGTCAAACTATTGTGGTTGGTGTTGATTAAATCGTAATCCATGAACTGACCTATAATTCAAATCCTACCGTGTCATTAAATCCAGTGTTCGCATCGGCCGAAGATCTTAGAATTCCTCAGGATGGGTATGAACAGAGCGAAGATTCTTTAGTCTCAACTGCCTGTCACAGGAAAGAAACCAATTGTGTTTATTCGTACGTAACTGTCAGCGTCTAACCTCGATCCGCTCTCCTCTCCAGCCGCTGAAGAAAGGGAGCCGCCTGGCGCATCTATTTGTTAGTACACGTGCACGGAAACTGCACCCAGCGTAGACATACAAGCTAAACTTTGACGGAAAAAGGTCTAAAGAGCCTGAAAATACGTGTTTAAGATTATTAGTTTGTATGAAGGTGCACATAAATGACACAGAACATGGAATGGGAAATGAATGGGAAATACAGTGTAATATATTTCAGGGACAAATTTAGACATTTTGCTTGATAGACGTGTGAATGTGTGTGTGTGTGTGGGTGTGTGTGTGTGTGTGGGGGGGGTAGTCTATGTGTGTGTGTAGCTGTGTGTGTATGAGCAAGATGATAATTTGCATGAGCAGTGTTCCTGATGGGAAATGTAAATGATTGATCTCTTTGGTGTTTTATGGCATCATTCACATTAGGCGGTGCAGAGGGACTTTGGATCCACGCTGAGAATCCTTCATCGAACCTGTTCATGGGGGAGAAATGAGGCGGACATATAGCAGCCATTACTTACTTTCATTTGATATCTCAGTCAGAAATGTATTTATCTGTGGTAATATAATGTAGGCCTAGGCCTACTAGGGGAAACCAAGAGAAAGAGATTGTGCTACACATTTCTTCATCTAGTCAGGAGTTGTTAATAGTTTTATTATGAAACCAAATATTCCATGACACATGATGTCATGTTACATTTCCACTTGGTATCAATTGGTAGCCTATCCCCTTTATGGTGTTTGGGAATATGGTAGCTATCAACACTATGACAACCGTATTTCTTAGACCAAAGTTCACGCTCATAATCCAGTAGGTTTACGATCTGCAGTCCCCACCAGTCCACCCAGGAAGCTACGTCCTCTGTCCTAGGGGGTACATTGTTGCATTCTACATCTGAAGATAGCTCTGTGTTTTACCGAAATCTGAGGTTTTAGTGACGATGCCTTCCAGTAAGAAGACCCTTTACTTCTTGTTGAGTGCAAAGGCCTCGGCTGTTGCCTTGGGGATACTGGCATTTGGGATGTCGACAGAATGGGCCTCGTCCACCATGCAGTGCTCTAACAAAGGTGACGATTTGTTCAACGGCACCGCCAAACTGAAGCTCGGACTTTTCAATGGAAATTTTTTTAGAATCACATGTCCAAAATTTGGAGGAGAAGACACTGTTAAAGGTTGGTTATCATCTCTTTAAATTGGGTGCTAATACAGTGTGTAAGTAAATGATGGAACATGAAGAACACTTGCAATTTTAATCCTTCAACCCATTCACTCTTAAGAAGTGCTAGTTTTTTTTACAGGTGCAGTGCACATTACAGTCATGAACATGACTGTAAATGTGCCAGAATAAGACAAATGGCTATTTTTTATCTGTAAATCCTTGACAGAATGTTTAAATGGTCACCCTTTTTTATCTAAACTCAGTTTCCCTGACAATGATTAAGCCTAGTCCTAAAGTTAAAAAAATATTCTGTGAAGATCATTGAAAAAGAATCCATGTCTGGGAAACTCGGCCTTACAGTTTAGATTACCAGGAAAACTGGACAGTCACTAACAGCTTGCTGGATTCGATTTCCAAACCCAGAGTGGATAGTGTCTCCAATGACCACTTCATCTGGAATCACACTGATTCCAGATTTGTGTGACACTACCCCCTCTGATAAAGTCTCCAGATTTTGTATTGATTCCTGAACACAGCTGCTGTTCTCCTGCAGTGTTGACCATGCTGGGGCAGGTGGGTGGAGCTCCAGTGGTCCTCCAAGCCCTGGTCATCTGCCTTCTGGCCCTCTGTCTGCTTGGCTCAGCTAGCAGCATCCTCATCACCCTCTACAACAGTGTCAGTAACCCCTATGAGACCTACATGGGCCCCTTGGGCCTGTACGTCTGCAGTTCAGCCAGTGGTAAGACTCCAGCCCAGTACCACCACACCCTCCGGGGTTCTGGAAATGCCTGACGGTGTATGAGAAAACTGACTTATCATTCTTAATATAGACTTATTGATTGGTCAGTCAGTTGTTGATTATGTCTCTTATCGGAAGCAGCAGATGAAATTTAATGTTTTTTGCAATTAACTCAACAATTACATTCTCCACTTCAGCCTGCATGTCCTTCCTGGC
Source organism: Thaleichthys pacificus (assembly GCA_023658055.1). Lineage (NCBI taxonomy): Eukaryota > Metazoa > Chordata > Actinopteri > Osmeriformes > Osmeridae > Thaleichthys > Thaleichthys pacificus. Next base: position 1,990,044 of record CM042856.1, read on the forward strand.
CATCATCCTGTACGTTGTGAACTTGGTAGCGACCAGGATGAGCGAGGGTCTGGTGGAGTACTTTTTGGGGCCGAACTCAGTGGACCTGATTAACAAGAGCGCTGAGATGGGGCTGGGCTTCTTCATGTTGATCCCTTACCTGGTCCTCAACCTACTGGCCATTCTCCTGGTGTACCTGTACGAGCATGCAGCCTACACCCAGAGGCAAGAACAGCAGAGGCCCACAGAGGACGCGCCCAAGGAGATCATGATGTACTAGTGCCTGCCTCCGGATTAGTCAGGGTCATTCACCTAGTTTAAAGACTGACAACTTCCTTCAGACATAACCTTCGTATTTATTGTATAATAGATGTGTTATATGATACGATACGTGATATGATAATGAAGGGGAAAGCAAGATTAATGTACTGTATGCTTTCAGTAGTCAAAAGGGAATCTTCTGTAATCGGCTTGCATGATCCAAAACTGCAGTGTTGAATACTTATAATAGGAACATTCTAAACAATGCAATAGCAAATGTTATTGTTGTTTATCTACAACATTTTTGTCTTGTCTACTATATAAACTGCTTAAAAAGAGGCAAACCCTAAACAGGCCAGTCTATTTCAGAACGTTCACTGCCAGCATAAAACTACCATGTTCTAAGTTGATCAAATGTTTCCATTTTGGCATATGATTACAAATCAAATAAAATGTATTTGTATAGCCCTTTTTACACGCAAGCATGTCACAGAGGGCTTCACATACGCCCCTAGAACTGCCCCTCAACCAACCTAAACCCTCAAGGAAGACAAGGAAAAACTCCCAGAAAAACTCTCAGCAGGAGAAATAATGGAAGAAACCTTGGGAGGAGCAATTCAGAGAGGGATCCCCTCCTCCAGAGACGGTTGGTGAGAGAGAGGAGCAGAACACAGGCTTAACATAGTCATACAGTGTCAATGGGTTTTGAAACACAAAAATCCATTGTTCAACTTTATAGATGTAGGACAGGACCGGGATTACAAATGTTTAGAAAATAATAATTCAGTATTTCTATTGTTTGAAAATGTATGTTTTGTAATTTATGGTTTCATTTTATGGTTTCAACCCAGCGTTGATCTAATGATATATTAGTAGTTGTTTTTATTATGGTCATTTAGAGACTGTCAGATAGCAGGGGACAGAGGTTCTTTTACAAACACAAGAAAAATTGTTTAGTCGTTTAGCTTTTTTTTTTTTTTTTACAAATCCTAATCTCAATATCTCCACATAGACCAAGAAACAAAGAAAACATTTTTAAGGATGCAAATATTTGTCAGAGAAAAGAAGATCCTAAAAGATTCCTTTGTCTCGTTGCCTGGGTCGCGCAGCAGCTGAAACATTGTTTGTTAAAGAGAATGTTAACCTCTACTGCCCTCTATCTGCGGGATGGAGATCCTACAAAGATATTATTAATAATAAATAAATCACTAGATTTCAGGTCAGCATTCATGCAACCACCAAAATACACTCAACATACCCCATCATAACAATCACTGTCAAATCTAAATTTCTACTACATCTAGTAGTTACATTATATTTGATCTCCTTGTGTTTCATCTGAGGACAAGAAAGGGACATAAGCTGTCAGCCAACCGGGAAACTCCTGAGGTAATGGTACACAGTGCGAAACGAGTGGTGACAGTCACATCACACTGGCATTTTCCCATGACTGGAAATCTAGATCTGAGGACCAAATAAGTTGGTGCCCAGTGTCATGATAGGAGCTGTCAGTACAGATCTCTTTAAAGACTCTTTTCAAGTCAAGTGAGTCATTGCATCTGAACCACATCCACTTCCATCTTGGATCAGCTCTTGGAACGGCCGTGTTGAACATCACAAAGACATTCCACAACACCACAAGCCACTGTTCAAATGAGGAGGGAGGGGGGGACATAAAAAATTAAATAAACAACTAACAACAAAATATATTATTGAAGGGCCCCCCGCAATGAGTCCCTTGAGTTGACATATTTTCTGTAGATCTTAAGCCGTCTCTCCCAGCTGTGATCCGCATGACTGTGTGGACCCAGGAGAAGTGGGGGGAGAGGTGTCCTGTTGCTGCTCCCGTGTCTCATCACTCAGGGCCCACTGCTGTCCGGACATGCCCTCCCTTGCTCCTCCCCACTCCACCGCTACGCATGCTACCTGCCTTCAAAGGAACCACTCTTCCTCTAAGACTCATACACTTAGCAGAGACAGGGAGCAGAATGAGGCAATCTGCCCTTTAGGATTGTGTGACAGTAAAAAAAAGAAGAAATAAATTATTTGTTTTAATATTTAGAATTTAAATTAAATGTTCTTTTATGACAAAGAAAGGAGTGTAAGTACAACAACTGAGACAGTTCTAAATTGAAAGACAAAGGAAATCTCACAATGTTTAATAAACTATTTATCTACAGTCTTGTATGTGCGCCCAGTGTTTGTGTTGGAGGTCTTCCAGGAAGCCTGTGAAAGTTTGTGTCCTGCTGGGACAAGACTCATTCTAGACAGCAATGTCTTGTCTCTGTGTTTTGGACTGAGCTTATACATCATTTGTTTTCTTCCGTGGTTGTTTGACTTTCTCGTCACTGACCCCGGCCTTGGCTCTAGCATGCTGTCTCTGTCTCTATCTGAGTGTGGCAGAATACAGCTCACACACCAACACCAGAGACATTTATGTTATTAACTTGCCCCGTGGAGCACTTCCATAAATGTTTGTTACTTAAGATGGTCTTTGAGGGCACAGATCCTTGTCGTTTACAATCTTAGTCATCTCTACTATCGTCAAAATGATCCTCCAACCAAAAAGGAAACATCATCATGTTAAGATGAGAGATGGAGTTTGTTTACCGATAAGATTCCTCTGTCTGAATAACCAGCCATTATTCATTCCAGACTGCCTTCCAGCTGATAGACAGATGTATTTACTCATTCATTTGTTGTGTTCTACTTCCTGTGGGCACTCATGGAGAGTTAAAAAAGCTGCTTCTGACACTTTTCCTTTGGCGTTTGGTGTGCAAACATTTATTCAATACATTCAGAGAGAGTTGGTCTGTAATCTCTTCCTCTTCCTCTTGCTCCTCCGATGCAGATAAAGCTGGGATTATGCAGGACCTCTACCCTTGGCCGCTCTCTCTGTGTGATAGGATTAGAGGTGAGCCTGTACCTGTGAAACTCTATCTGGCCTGGCCTGGATTACAGCGACCTGAGAAACACATACCTCCAGCTGTAGGGCAGGGGAGACACTGGTCAGCAACTGGGCTACAACACACCTAGCACCATGACTAAACCTGGGCTAGGACCGGGGCTCGGAATAGGACCAGGAATGGAAGGGTTATAACTAAAACAAGAACCAGCAACAGGTGTATCACCTGGCCTAAAACTTGAACTAGGACCAGCATTCTATCGAAAACATGGACCAAGATTGGCATTATGGGTAAAAGAGTTGTCCCTGGAGGCAGACTTGGTAAACCTACAGGTGTGGAGGCAGACAAACTTTTACCCTCCTCACTAACTCTCTCACAAAAAACACAAAGTACCATAATTCCTATTGGACATAAATGTCACATTCAAATTTAGTGAAGTCATAGTGTGACTTCATTGGTATGACACTGGCAATTTGAACCTGGGGTGTGTCTTTAGATTGTACATCTTTATTGCCATACAGACTGTTCTTTCCACCCTTCGAATCGATTGGATAAGGTATGTATGCGGGCATGTGAGAGGAAGACAGAGAGAGAATTTCTCAAGTGTTATGTTGAGCGGTGTCGCCGAGCACATACCAATAGCGATGGGCTCATAAGACAATGTGGTTGCATCCCAATTTGATGGAGCCAGATCCCGATGCACGACAAGGTGATATCAGGGAATCTGTCGACTCCGGGACACTCCTCTTCTCTCATCCTCTGTCTGACCATGCAACGTATAGAAAATGTGGGCCAGGGGCCCTTACTTATCTCTGTCATTAATCTTAATTTGTCAGAAAGGGGGCGGAGGGAGGGTGTGAGTGAAGGGAGGTGGAGGAGGGGAGGAGGAGGAGGTAACAGCACCCCTGCCGCCCCATTATGGTGTCATTCCTCTGTTAGCGACGGATAAGATCTCCCCCAGAACCACCTGCAGCTATTTCCCCACTTTAGCCTGCTCCCGTCACCCCACCACCACCACCCCCTTCCCCATCACCACCACCCAACCCCTCCCCCACATCACCACCCTCCAACCTCCCCATCCCCCTCAGAGCTGCAGCCCAGGACAAAAAGTGGGCAGGGGGAGGGTGTCTAGCCCCACACCCTGGGACTCTGACCCATGGCCTGACACCTCTGGTGGACTGAAGAGCCAGGGCCTGGTCAGGGACATTAGCCTCTGTCTCAGTTCAGGTGAGACATCTCCGCTGATAAAAGCTGTGGTTGAGGATCTCTCCGCTGGGCCCCCAGAAGGAGAAGTGTCTCGGGGCTTGTTCTGACAGACTCACCCTGGTCCTGCACAACAGGAGAACCGAACTTCTAAACACACACCCCTTTTAAAGACACATTTTAAAGATTTTCTTTGAAAGATGTCTTAATATTGAAATGTACACCTCTTTATAGCCTTTTAACAATGTGTTGTATTTTACAAGTTTGTTATGCACTGTGACTGAATGTAGTGCTTTTAAAGAATATACCCCAATGTTTTTATCCATTTATCACCACATTACTGTGTCATAATACAATGCACCTTTTAAACAAAGTAATTCTAAAAGACAAGTACCAATAATTTTTTTAACTAACTTCAACACTGAAGTATCGATAAAAACTTTCGAAAGTTAAAATCTCTAAGAAATCATCCCTTGTGGTGCTGGAGGTGGAGGTGGAGCGATGAAGATGCTGAGTGTGTCAGGCGGATAGGGAGAGGGGAGCGAGGGAGGGCTGGAGGGAAGGGGGGAGGGACAGCAGCACTTTCTCTGCTGCATGCTTCTCGACAGGCAGCTTGATTAATGAGGGCTTGATTGACAGTTGTGATAGATACTGCTGGATGAGCTGAGCAGGAAAAGATAGTTAACCTGCCGACACGTCACTTGGTTGGGTTACACTGGACCTCTTTCAGCCTGCCTAAAGAGTGGGATGTTTACCTATCGTTAGAAGAAGGTAAATAAACAATACAACAGTCGGTTACAAATGGTTTTTATGTTACTGTACTTGTCTATTGCCTGCGACACAACAAATAAATTACATTCTCAATTACAATTCACAATCGCTTTGGCTCAATTATCAAATTGGCTTAGAAAAAAAATATTCTAAGCCATCATCAAATATCTGAACAATGAGTTTCTTGCTCTCCCCGGATTTTTATTTCTTATTGATTTAAGCGAGTCATTAAGGGAGTCAGGTGGCTGAGCGGTTAGGGAATCGGCCTAGTAATCAGAAGGTTGCCGGATCGATTCCAGGCCGATTCCCGGCCGTGCCAAATGACGTTGTGTCCTTGGGCAAGACACTTCACCCTACTTGCTTCGGGGGGAATGTCCCTGTACTTACTGTAAGTCGCTCTGGATAAGAGCGTCTGCTAAATGACTAAATGTAACGTAATGTAATTTAAGCAAATGGCACGTGTTTTGGCGTGCACAAAAGAGTAAGTACAATTGTCTACAATTGACACAATAATTACATGCATATAACTTTGTTGATCAAAACTGATGAGTTGATTCTCAGTGAAATTGTCACACTCTTTTCAACTTCAAAGCATTCTTTCATCATGTGAACCATCACATGCAAATTAATCCATTCAAGAATCAAAATCTGTCAGACATACATGTAATTTACATAAATATCTATGACACGGTATGTCATGGAGTCGGGTTTTGTAATGTGAGGAGGTACAATTTATTGTTTTTTACAGAACTATGGCAGTTTTTTTTTTTGCATGGATATCCTTTTGTCGGCAAATTTTCTGTTCGCTATATGTGACTTTATATGTAAGAAATATGTAAAAGTGCAGACTAAAACTAAATTGTCTGTTTACGTGTAACGCATTGTTACAAAAATATATTTAATGTAATATTTTTCTGTGTACTTTTTACCTTTCCTGGTAAATGTTCTGTTGAAAATGACATCCAAAAAGCTCAATGTCATTAACAACAGCATTCAGATAAAACAGACAGTCTTGTATAGGACAGTTTGTCTATGTCATCAAAACAATTGAACAAAACTGACGTTTGTATATGAGAAAAATGTCCAGGGTTGATTGCCATGGTGAAGTATTTGCACACAATGACAAAAAATAAACTTTTAACTACAGTGGAATTGGCCAATTTACTGACAGAGTACCGGTAACTAGGGTCTGAGGAATTAATTAAATTGCATTTAATCAATTGTATTGCATGTTGCAGACATGCAATAGAGATGTGATTTCCCCTAAAATAGTTTTATACATTTGCACTTTTAGTTTAGAATCTGAATCAGAAAGGGTTTTAATCGACATGAAAGTTTGCACAGACAGGAAGGTGCATACATTCAACATATAGGAGTAAATCTTAAATAAATAAACAAGTCTAATATACTATACTATACAAGGTGCAGAGTCTAATGAACTAATACTAACTAATACTAAGGGGACAGGTATGCAAAATAAACTAAATATAAAGTATAAAATAGCTATAATGTACACTATAAATACAAAAATACAAATACAAATAGGGTACTAATAGGGTACTTAGTGCAAAAATAGGGTACTTAGTGCAACAATAGGGTAGTAAAAAAGGGTTAGGGTTAGAGAAGGTTAAGACTGTTTCACAAAATTTAGATAAACTTTAAAGGATTTCCAGAACATCACAACACTGATTGGTTATGATCATGCATATTCATTTATCTCAAATCTAAATTCAGTTACCGTAATAGTTTTGCTGAATACTTTCAGAGATAAAAGCATACATGTGACATAATGTACACAAGGTGGCAGTATTACAATAGTGTTGTTACTGAGGCATTAACATATGACATATTTCGGTTGAGATATTGTTAATTAATTGATTATAAAGTGTGACTCAATCATGTAGTAAAACAAATACAGAATTGTATTTAGTTTACTAAATTGAATCTTTAGCAATGGTAGGCTACTTTGCTCCTTTTTTCAACTGTATCTCCTACTTTTTACTTTGTTAGCTTTATATTTGAGGGGATTTTCCTCTCCTTGAAAGTCCTGCTCTCCAAGATGAAAGCTGAGGGAGGGAGGGAGTGGTCTGGGGCTGTCACTGGAGCAGGACACGGCTCTGAAGATCACAGACACCCCGGTGTAACCGAGACGGTGATTCACACACACCGGGCCCTTCCCCATCCATATGGCCGTAAAACGACAGATCCCGCTGGTCTGCTTCAACAGACAGCTCGTATAAATTCAAGTCCACGGAACCCCTCACCTTTTCTCAATCTTAGAGTCTGTATTGAAATAAACATCCACAAATCATGCAAAAAAAATGACAAAACACCTATAATCTGATGTCGGTAGGAAATGGTCTAGTCTCCAACGCAGCAGCACAGGACAGTAAGTGGATTCAGGTGGTAAAACCTCTCGTCCCATAAAAGCTCTCAGCGCCGCATGTCATCGGCTCCTGTCAGAGCTCTGGCAGGTCCTGACGGCATCGAGTGTCTTTTACAGGAGCCAGATGAGAGAAGGTGCCGGAATAAAGTGCATCGAGGGCCCTCCTATCGAGCTTTATGAAAGGATTAAAGGATTTGCCGTTGACTGTCACAAAGCCGTCAATCAGCGTCCTGTCTGTCAAGGGGGGCGGGGGGCAATTTACAACCTCAAACTAGAGGACCTGGGGGCTGATGTCACAGGAGAGGATATATAACTTCATCTGGCGGGTCCCCTCAGCTTCCCAAACACCAACACCTTGAGCTTTCACAATGAAGACCAGTCTGGGACCATGACACGAGACACTACAAATTACTATCGCTTCTCAATACCTCTAGAGATGTTCTCTCAGGAATGCTAGTGCAATCCTATACGTCCACACATCACCTCTACATCGCTTACCCCTTTCTAATCCACAGGCTGTGATGGCAGAGTGGAGTTTTACTACATAAAGGGCTGTTGTCTAAGCTTCCATTTGCCTCAGCCTAACTAAAAGTTTATATCAGCTTTCTTACGTCAGTATTAAGTACGGCGAACAATGCTGCCTTTCCAGGGCTTTGTGTCTTTGACAAGAGACTTGGCGTCTCTCTAGGAGCTTCAAGGCGTGTGGGTGTTAGGTGGCTGACTGCACTGATGAGGGACAATTTGTCAGATAGCTTAGCAGTTGACCTCCTAGCCACTGGCTTCGTTCACAGCAGACAGAGACAAATCTTCCTGCCACGATGGAGGTAAAGAGAGGGAAGTCCCCAGTGTCTCAACATGTGTGTGTAGGGGACCGAGGAGACATGCCAGCACAATAAAGGAGGCTCTGAAGAAGGAATGAACGGATGAGAGAGAAAGACAGACAGAGAGAGAGAGACCTCCCAAACCTGTCTTCACCTCTCAGTGTCAATTCATCACCTTCTGATTGGGTGGTTGTCAACACGGGGAGGAAGGCTGCTGGAGAGGCCGGGTATGGGGGAGGGAGGGGGGAGGGAGAGGGGGACAGATCACCTCTCCAGATCCGCTGGAGAGGCCTCTGCTCGGTGCACTTAAAACCATGCTCCAGAGTCAACGTGCGGGGCAGGGGTGGGAGCCGGGTGATCCCTGGGGCGGCACTCAACCCCCCTCCCCTTCCCCCCACATCTATTGTCATCTGCCTGTCTCTCAGTCTTTCTCTCTCCAGCAGCCATCCGCCTGGAGGAAACCCACTTCCTCCGCATTCTTCCTCCCTCCATTACCCCCAGGGACAGCCGGTGGGGAGGGGGGGTGTGTGTGAGTGGGGGGGGGGGGGCGCCGCAGGGGGCTCCCAGGCAGGCTGGGGCACAGAGGCCTGTATCAATGTCACGGGTAGAGGGGTGGTGGTGGTGGGGGGGGGGGGGGGGGGGGGGGGGGTTCTGGACCTACTTTAAGACACTGCAGCACAGCAGGTGAAAGAATCACAAATGCAAATCAACCAAGGAAGGTGCAGGTTGGGAGGGGGGGATAGACAGGGGTGCCGTCCAGCTACCCCTGAAAGGACTCATGGCTATGATAAGACAGCGATGGGGTACCTGCACACCTCACTGAGCAAATATGTCATGGCCGTGAGACAGGGGCTGTGGCAGGGTGTCTGATAGAGTGCACCCATGTCAGAGTGATATATGGGTGCAGTAACACAACCTCTGGGGGAGACATGGCGGGGGGGTGCTGCCCGGTCACACAGCCTCAACACATCTCAAGGCCCAGGTATAGGGGCCGTCCATAAACATTTGAAACTTGTCACTCATTTCTCCCTCTGTGATTAATCATATTCATGGCTTCACTAACTACAGAACTTCTATTTTCTCAGGCAATTTAACTACTTGATGGCAAAAACAAACCTGCTGTTGTTGAATGAATGTGTCTAAGTCTTTCTGCAGCATTTTCTAAGCTGATATGAATACTAGATATATTGTACCTCATTGATAATCAGAGTATGCATTGAGAAAGTACGCAACTTTAAAAGGAACAAAAGAACATATTAATATTTGTTTGTCTTTGCGTAAAAGAGACGTTGGACCTGACTCCTGACTAATATCGTACCTGTTTCCAGGCATTATGGAAAGTCTGCATTAGCTCCAGTCACAGCCATGTAGAGAAAGAGTCATATCATCTCTGTTCGCTCCCATGGACCAGTCACAGCAATGGCGGATCGTGGAGAGATTGAATAGTTCCTGAAACATAGCAGGAAATAGCTGAGGAAAGTTGCAGAAGAATAGCCCATGGGTTAGCAACAAGGCCCATGACCCCCAATTGACACTAACTCATGTATAAAAGCTTGGCCGAGGAGCATTACATACACGCTCCTCTGGCACACAGCCTCACTGCACTCTTTTACTTTATACTTTTGTTTAGTTATTTTTATCTTTTTTTTGTTAGTATTTTGTTGTAAACGTTTTAAAATGTCTTACTTTTATGTTTGACGACTGCACACACTTCGGAAAATATTCTTATTTGTTTATTGTATGCAACTGCCCACCAAAGTAAATTCCTTGTTGTGTAAACTACTTGGCTATTAAATGTTAATATCAGATTGTATAATATCAGCACATCTAAATCAAATTAACATGTGCATTAAACCATATCAGTTGATTATCCCCCACTAATTTAGTATAATTATTTCTCAACTGTACATGGCTCTGGCTCCAGTTAGCTGGCCAAGTGTTCATGTAGCATTTTTTCAGATTTTTTAACAAAACCATAATTAGGTTTAGCCCTATAGCCCACCACAGGGATTTAATTTATTTGAAAGACATCATCAAATGAGAACTTACTTGCTGGACAAAATTTCAGTTGGCAATTCAAAAATACATCAATCTTATTTTTGCATTGCTATTACAATGCAGATTTGGCCAGATGAGCAGCTGACTGGTAAAAGCTAGATGAGCAGCTGGCACAATAGTTTGAATCAAGGGGTTTCTTTAAAGGGGTTCTTTCAAGTGTGTTTTCTTTATGGATTAAATGCTGACTAGCTAACCAATAACAAGGCAATATTAAGTGGATACTTTATTTTAAGTATAAATAAGTGAATTTTGTTAACTCACGGAATTAACACGTTTACTGATGCAAAACCTCTACCGGCATTATGCACACACAAACTCCAATTACGTTGACACCGGATCAACTAACCAACATCTTAATCACCAGCTGCATCACAGGCACGGGCAGTCTTACTACAGTAGGATTCCAGGAATCTGTGTGTGTGTATGTCTGTTGCTCGATTATCTCTCGAAGTACATATTGCACAAAGTTGAAATGTGACAGATGCACTGCTCAGGACCAAAGGATGTGCAGTGAAGCGGGTGAAGTTGTTTAGACGTGACAAAGAAACAAAAGTATATTTGAGGCATGAAAGTCACAGCTTTTGAACAGTTAAGGCAGCCCATCGCCCATCAGGGGGTCCCTGAGGGTTGTAGTGGTGGGAACTTACTGACTAGGATCTTCGAATCTCGTTCAGTGAAATGAACTAATCATTTTCAGGTCATTCATTTCATTCATTTGAAAATGAATGAAACCCTAACCCATTGTGTTGATGCAAAAACATCAACACATGCATGTTGTTTGGAGAAATAATTTTCCAATAATTATTTTTATGTATTGTTTTGCTGGTTTTAAATTTAGTTTACATAATGCAAGACTCTAGAGTCAGAGAGAAAATGTTGGCGTTGTCCTTTAAGGTCAGTCAATCTGCTGGAACACTATGGATTAAAGTTTTCTGAGGTTTGTCTGACAAATCCATGCTCTGGGCAGGATGTGTCTTTGGGAAAGCTCACAGAGGAAGAGAAGTTCTTCAGGGAAATAGTTTGTGAACTTACCTGAGAAGACCAATGAAAAACACTAAGTCTTGAAAGAATTTCTACCCTAAGGATCTGTCCTTCCTCTGTCTTTAACCCCCCGTCAATCAGGTATTCCCGGGTGACTGACAGTATACAAATCCTTTCTAACTGGTTTATTTCTAATTATTTCTTGTCAACGGTAATATGCTCTATGGTTTTATGAACACAAATATCACAAAATAATTGAAATCTAGAAATGTTTTAGGAAAATACCATCTCACCTATTCCTGAGTTGTGTGATTTCTCCATCTGTGACCACCAGAGGTCCTCCTTCTCCTCTCCGCTCACAAGAAACTAAAAACCCGACTCACCATTCCAAAACCGTATCAGGAGAAGGGATTCCGAAACACTATAAAATCTGAGATGTATGGGAACCCTCTTGGTGGAAATATTGTCTGTGATTTTCCCCAACACGGTCTTCACAGTGTCCGATTGACACGCCTCGATGCTGAGATCTAACTGTGAGATTCAGGTGAGGGGGATTTATAATGAGACTAACAGAAACTATAAAATATAGGGATGTACAGACATGTCAAATAGGTAAAATATGTCCTGGGCCATGCCTACTGTGGCGCTTGGTGAACTGTTCTCCCATGACCCCCTCCCCCACCCCTTGGCACTTTGCCCAAACCTGTTTGCGTGGCTGGCTGGCTGGCACTGCCTTTGGGCATAGCAAAATTGCTAATTTCATCCCATAAATCACTTTCCGGTTCATCGAGAGGTTAGTTATGGGAGTAAAGTGTTTCAGCAGGTGACTCCAAACATTATTCCTTGCACTTTTCAAATGCTTTTTAATCCTTTAGGTGTGACACAAACACTTAACAAAGGAATTCTTTGCCGCTGTGTCTTAAGCGCTGCCCACTGAGAGGAGAGTTCTCCCTGCCATGACATGTCAAAATAATGAGCTCAGTAGACGAGGGGCTGCAGAGCTTCAGAGAGGTCAGCCATCATACACTGCTCAGAGACCATGCCTGCACACAGCTTGATTTCAGACGTACACCCCAAAGACGTCATTCATTCGTTTTATTTATTACAAAAATCAACGACACAATTGTTGTATCCACTCCTGGGATACTTTCTCTTTTTCCAATGGGTCGTTGATTCAAAACTGTTGAAGCTCCATTCAGAGTGGAGCTTCGAGAAGAGAACCAGTTAGCCAGCCAGCCAGCCAGCTCAAGAAGGTGGCTGCTGCACCTGATCCGTCCCACATGTTGATCTCAGAGCCTGTTGACATGTCAACAACGCAAACCCAAACTGACCTGCAGGTGTCTCACCCCATCATTCACTGGGGAAACTCAGGACAACTGCGGGAACATGAATAGGCCCTTCTCTTTAAAGCCACTGTGGAATGTGGTCTTTGGAAAATATGGACATGTACGTTCACCCAGAGAAAATGCATGCTACCTTATTATCTCACTTTTATTTGTCCTATTCTGAGAGGTGTAAGGCCTTGCCAAGTGTCTCCCATGTTAACCTTCAATTAGTTTGATTTTTTTCAGAGAACCTCTTATTCCTGTTTCCTGAGCATGGATGTGTGCTTCGGGCAGATAAGTGGCCACACAGTTTCGCCTCCATTGCTTTGTTCGAAAATATCTGGTCATTCGATATCATCTTCTAGCCAGGCGTGTTAATAAAGGAGGGCATTGTTTATGAGGCCAGGTAGTTCTGTCTTACACAATTCTCTAGATGCCCGGACAGCTTCAAGACTCTGCCGTGAGCTTGGCTGCCAGTCAGAATCAACACGGTACACCTGATCACTCACCAGCTACACGGAGAACTCTGCACACCTCTCACCAGCCACACCGCACCCATGGAACCTGCACACAGTATTACTATCAACAATGTTCTCAATCCAGGACATAGGTTTAACACGTCAGCTGAGGTTCAAATCTTGTAGCCTGTCCTGTGTTCTCAGCAACTTATTTCAAGCTGTGGTTAATTAGAAAGGCAGCCTGACTCAGACGAAGGCCCCCATTTCTAAAATGATAGCTTTATCTACAAGGGCGGCCCACGCTCCAGTAACAGGTGGCCGTTTCATTAAATTTAAACGCCTGACGATTGCTCTCTTCATGAAAGGCCGGCCAGTAATATGGAACCAGGATGATTGCAGGGGGGGGGGGGGCATAGCTAACTACAGTGGCTGGATGAGACCTCAGCCCAACGTAATAAGAAAATCCTGAGAGCCTGGGCCATTAACCTGTCAGGCTTCTTACCATTACAGACTATTAAAACAACACAACTCTCTGATTCATCCTCATTATATTTATTGGATGAAAGGACCTGACCTAATGGAAGTTGCCCTGGCTGGACACCCACTCCCTCTACAACCATCCCCCCTCCCTGGTTAAACTGAAGTTACCCCCCTCCCCCCAAATCGTCCATGGTGTTTGTATTACAAACAGATAATGTATCTGTCCCAAATCAATGCTGGTCTAGTGACAGTGGTGGCCGTGGTTTTGAATGATTTCCTGGTGGATTGGCTGATTGACAGATTGAGGATGTCAAACCTGTTTCGAGTCTACAGCATGTGTGTGAGTGTGAGTGAGATGTGAAGCGTTCCAGACAAGCCTCTGGTCTCTCGTGGGATGTTTGCCTCTAGCTGTATACAATGCATCAGACTGTAGCGCTGCCTGCATTTCCTGATATGTTTACATGTACACACTGGGCAGTGTGCCTGCCTGTCTCTCTAAACACCACAGAAAACAAGCACTTGTCCCCCTGTTCTCATGCTCTGCGGTAACTATTGTCACAGAGGGCCTTGGTGAATTCCTGATGAACCTTAAATATCATGTGTGCCATGCTATCACATGCTGTGTGTTTAAGGGCACTCTCAAGGCCCACACACATTCTCTAGGTGGTTGTGTGTGCTGAGGTGAGCCCACTCATTAGTGGTGGTCATTACTGGCCACTCATATTCTAATAGGCCTTAAGGAGGCGTCTGGAAGCCCACCCATTATGGAGATGAGGGCCAAAGGGGCTTGCCCGGCCAGACTTGCCCCATGACCCAGGCCTACCGCCCCCTTCAAGGTGCCTGTCTTGGGGCTGCAGGGGTGGGCTATGGACATGTTCTGGCCCCATCAGCCTGCAGACAGACAGGTCCCTGGCTGGGATCCCCCCAGTAGACAGACAGACTGTCCTGATGGCTTCTGTTCCAGCCAGCCTATTGTTGTGACTTAACTGCCGGCCACTGTTGACATTAGCATAAAGATAAGATAGTGACACCTCCCTTTGAATTGTATTTGGAGTGCAGAGAGGGAAGGCTAATGAAAGAGATAATTACAGTTCACGGAGGGAGTGGCACTGACAGTTGCAGACAGCTATCTTGAGAGGAGTCGGAATCTTTCCAGCATCACGATTTAGATTTTTTTTCCTATGGATTTAAATTTGATCAGCAATGTTTTCTAAATGAATAGTAACAATACATTTTCTGTAAACAAGTAGAATACCCCAAATATTAACGGATAAGACAACTAGTCAAGCCGTCTATAGAGTCATCTGGAGTGAGGCCACATCCTCGTGTTCCTGAGCTGCTCTGACGAGGGCCTGCAGAGCCAGTGCATGCTGGGAGAACCACAGGAGTTAGATCAACCACAGGGTTGTTCAGAGGAACTCCCCCGCCACAGGAGAGGCTGGTGGTTGAGAGGAGCTCATGATTCCACACTCTGCTTTAACCGTTTCCAATGTTCTCCTCTCTGCTCCATTGGCAAAACAACACTGGGATCATCCTAACATAGTTCTGGGCATATATATATATGCACATGCACGTCTTATCTATATATATATATATATATATATATATATAACGATATTATCTCAAGAGACAGTCTGAATGATAATGAAGAGGTTAAGATGTGTAATATATGTAAGGGGGGTCAGATGGCTGAGCGGTTAGGGAATCGGGCTATTACTCAAAGGGTTGCCGGTTTGATTCCCGGCCATGCTTAATGATGTTGTGTCCTTAGGCAAGGCACTTCACCCTACTTGCCTTGGGGGAATGTCCCTGTACTTACTGTAAGTCGCTCTGGATAAGAGCATCTGCTAAATGACTAAATGTAAATGTAATGTATCAAAAAATGTCTCCCTTGTATTCGAAATGTATTTTTTATGTTTTTTTATTGGTGCTGAGGTCATGTCTCTCAGGTCTCTCTCTCCCCATGTTAATCAACACCATCATTTTACAGGGATTCACTCAGTACTCATCGCACCATGTCCATTCCAGAGCCCGTGGTACCGTGTACAAAACTGACATTTTCCCTCAAAGTACATAAAAATACCCCTTGTCCTTTGTCAAGTGGGGGCACGCTAACACACTTAAGATTTAATGCAGGCTTCTTTGTTCTACTGTCATCATCAGCCTCCACACACACGCTCACATCGCCTGCCCATGTCACTGTAAAGGAATGCAGTCATATAATGCTATAGAGTACATCCCACTAGATGGAGGTGAAGCGACACAAAAGGATGAATGTAGTTTCTTGTGTAATTATCTGCAATTAATCCTATTTTAAATCCTAATAAATCCTATTTCATCAAGGCAAAATTATAAATGAAATAGTACATTGTTACAAGATAAGGCTTTGTAAAATGGACCTGGATGGATGTTGCAGGGCATAGGTGTGTATCTACACAAGGGAGGGAGATCACCTGTGAACCAGAACGGTTGAGGCGTTGGAAGGCACCGAGTCTTGTGTTTACAGTTGACACAGTGAACTGTGTGTGCTGCACAGACTCCCACACTGCAGGCACTCAACAGACACTGGTTCGTTTGTGTTATCAGCAGTCTGGCAATATGCTAACCCACAAACAATAACATTATGGAATATAATATGTGTCTCTGGCCTGGGAGCATTCCATATTAAAGACAAAACACGATTACATTTGGTTTGATACATGAAACACGATTGGGATTCTGTAAGTGAGCATTCCTTCATCTAATTAATCATGAGGAGTTTTAATGAAGATGACCAGATAATGGTGCAATTACTGTCATGAAGGGGGCCTATCACATTATCAAAGCCTTACATCTGCAAGAACAACCCTAAGACTGGAGCTCTTCTCTTCCCCCCTCCCATTTCAAATTGGGAGCAGCTGCCTTAGAAGTGAGCCTGGGCCTTGAAGTGCAGACCTGGATTAGCCGAGAGCACAAAAGGATCGTTTGGAGGGGGGCATGTCTGTCCCCTTTTGAAAGGATATCATTTAGAGCCTTCAGCAGTAGATCATCTGCAGCTTACACAAGCCCAACTTGTGGTGGGTGAAGAGGGGGGCTTGATCAAGCCAGGCTAGCTCCCTGTGAAGGGTATGTTTGATGGCTCAGTCTGTCTCTCCTGACTCGCTATTGGTATGCATGCAACACAATAGGTGTGTGTAGGGGGGGGGGGGGGGGCATTAGAGCCCCTAGAGGGGAGAGGATTGGAATTCTCTGGGGCAGATCCACCGCACCAGCATCTTGCACACTTTCTGGTTGAGGTCCTTCTTAGCAATTCACAGGTGATCTCCCTCCCTTTGTAGATACACACCTATGCCCTGCAACATCCATCCAGGTCCATTTTACAAAGCCTTATCTTGTAACAATGTACTATTTCATTTATAATTTTGCCTTGATTAAATAGGATTTATTAGGATTTAAAATAGGATTAATTGCAGACAATTACACAAGAACCTACACAGCTAGGCATTTTTACTATATGTTATCTTCAACCTTTGACTACCTCAGCATGAATGAGAATAACTAATTGTCTTCCATAGGTTGCTATTTAAAGTTCCAAACGTTCCTCAACCTCTGTGACACTGAAAAACAGCCTGCCGCTTCCCCAGGGCAGTCACTTCCTCTGTTATCTGTCACCACTTCCTGTCTGTGAGCGAGGAGGTAACGACAGCACACAGGTGTTCCATCTGGTCACACACAGGGTGGTATCCCTCCAGGAACTATCAGTGTTACAACCTACAACTATACTGTTGTTGGCTGGATCCTCTATGGTTCAAACCCCACAGTCTGTTTCCCCACCGTGAGCATGTGATCAGGATGGTACACACCCAGCGCAGTGCTGACAGCTCAGAGTGAACCATTATCTGGTCTGGAAGCTGAAAAGGAGTCATCGAAAATGTTGAGACATTGCCCATTACTTAGGTAATAGTTGAGAGTCTGCTAAATGAATACATGTAGTGTAAATGTAAATGTAATTCTGTTGCACTGCACAAAGGAACTGAGTGCTTCCTGAACACTGTTGTTCTGCCTAAGGTCATGGAGTTGGAACCTTACAGGAATGATTCACTGCCAATTACTTATTTGGGGAACTACAAGAAAAAACATTGGAATGACTAAGAAATAATATATTGTCTCATACAGTTTACTCACACCTTTCAAAGTAGGCCTGTATTATGCAGGTCTCTCCAGATACCTGTTTATGACATTGTGTCAAATAGTGATGTTTGTCAACACCCAGTCAAGACAAGGGTGCTCCATTGACACTGGTAGTGGCCATGGTTATATACCTGTCAGACAGCCAAACAGGCATGGCCCTCCTTGTTGACGTCTCCCGCTGTGTTTCAAACTGCCACTACGTGTCATGACGAAATGAATGGCTAAAGAATAGTCTACCCCCAGTGCTGTTTTACAAGGAATTGTCCAAATGTATTCCAGCAACAGACTGTATGGGGATGAGTTACATTGTTGTGGGGATAGGTTTTCCAGACGGGTCGATGTGAGGACAAGCCGTGATGGTGGATTTACTGGGTGCCGTTCTAGTCCGTTAATTCCACTATTTCTCTGACTCTTTCAGAAGGTAGCTCGACTGGCAGGGCCAGCGTCATCTCAAAATACTCTCCTTCCTGTGCCTCTCCAACAGCCATCAGTCCTCGCTGGCACCCAGCCTACACGTTGCCTAAAGCCTGAGCCCTGAAATGTGAAGGGTGCATTCCATCACACACACATACAGTAGGCATGAAAAAACTGACAGACAACATTGATCAAATCAAATCAAATCAAATCAAATTTATTTGTATAGCCCTTTTTACACGCAAGCATGTCACAGAGGGCTTCACATACGCCCCTAGAACTGCCCCTCAACCAACCTAAACCCTCAAGGAAGACAAGGAAAAACTCCCAGAAAAACTCTCAGCAGGAGAAAAAATGGAAGAAACCTTGGGAGGAGCAATTCAGAGAGGGATCCCCTCCTCCAGAGACGGTTGGTGAGAGAGAGGAGCAGAACACAGGCTTAACATAGTCATACAGTGTCAATGGGTTTTTAAACACAAAAATCGATTGTTCAATCTTTATAGATGTAGGACAGGATTGCAACATTGCTATGTATTCTACACATTTTTAAAACAAAAACAATGCGTTTAGATCCTGCTATTTTCTCAGTTTCCTAAAGAGGAGCCAGAAAGTCAAAATGTGTGGTATTCAGCACACAGTATGGACAACATTAGGGCAACCCTACAGGGAGATATTACACGCTGTACAGTAGCACAGCTTTTTCATGTACTCCAGTGGTGATAGCCTGTCATCTGCTGAGATGGGACCTGTTCTGTATAAAATCATCCATATGGCCATTTGCCCATGTGGTGATCCCATGCCGTTATCGCCCCATAGATTATGCTTTTTATGGGCCCAGCATAGAGGATGATGAAACCAAACCAGGTCATGCCGATTGATAGACATTATCCTCAGCTATCATATGTACGCTTCATCTTTTTTTACAGTACTGTGAATGGCGCTGTCTCCGCCTTGGTCTAGCCTGCCAGTGGCTACCCTCGAGCTGTCATCGTATTGTAATCTTAAATATTTAACTTCCTCAAGAGATTGAGCTGTAATATAAGATTTGCCCCCGTAATTCCTGCTGACTGCTACAAACAGATGTGAAATTTCAGGGGAGATCTAGACTGTAATCACCTCTGTATGGTCCTGCTATCATCTTCTGTCTGGTCAGACACGCAATGCCGTTCCGACAAGATCAATTTTCATTCCACCCTTCAGATTTGTCTATGGAGAGATAGTATATGGGGTTCAGAAAAACTTACTGTGATTTACTAAACACATTTTAAATGGCATTTTGCAGTCATATGGGCACACACTGACTTATTCGACTACCCTCCCAAATATAGAAACATACTATATAATGTTTAATTATGAATGTAACTAGAAGGCGGTGACCTTAAATCAATATAGCACAACTTCAAAGGACCCACATCTATTTTATATAGAGTCAGGTCTGGCCTGTTGTGGCCATTTTGATCATTATCAGTCGAAGGGATCTTCTAATGGCAGTTGAAGTTTCACACTTTGCTGAGTGCAACGTTATACACCAGTGATTCATCACTCAAGCTCATGTTAGTCACTGCATCCCCCCCCCACCACCACCAATCTCCCCAGCCCCCAAGTTCCCATGCCGTAGGCCCAACATCCAGTAGACTAGCCCTACCTCCCAGTTCAGGAGGCTATATGATCCGTAAGAACATTGTAAAAGAGCTAAGGCACTATTGACATGGACTGAACCATCCATCACATCGCATGGTTAGATAGATAGATAGATAGATAGATAGATAGATGGATAGATGTATGGATAGATGGACGGATGGATGGAGAGAGAGAGACAACTTGATTGGGCCCAAATGAGAAATTAAATACCTCAAATTAAATACAGCCTCACTGTATAAAGCACTGTTTGCATTATTTTAGTTTTGTATTACGCACATTGTGTAAATGTACCACAGAAATATGCTAAGATTGTAATTTTTTTTCTGTTTGCCACCTACTCTGTGGTTTGAATGTGATTCGTTCCTTTCTTAAATCTGTTTGTTGTGACAGTCTGGAAGTGTGTTTGAGGAAGCAACACTTCCCCAACACCAATATTCCCCACTCCCCAGGGACAGATCAGGTGACCTGGGGGAGACTTGTTACTTCGTCTTCCATTTGCGGGGAAATGGGATTGGAATAATTGAGTTCCATATTCGGACAATGTGAGCCTCCGTGCCATTTTAGGGTGACCAGGTGAGCTTGAAACCTTTCATTATCCTTTGGCCTCTGTGAGGACTGGGCCCACCCTTTTGGAGGGGTTCTGTAGGTGAGCCCTGTAGCCCGGGGCCAGGTCCCCAGGAGCAGACAGCAGGCATGGGAGTGCAAGGCTCGCCTGACTGATGTTCATCCAGGGGCGAGGTTGATGTGCCCCACAGGCAGAAGACCTTGGAGCTGGGACACTGGGACATGAGACGGCACTGTTTGGGAACATATAGGAAAATCACAAGGCATTATGGTAAAATGGTAATAAAGAGAATTATTTAGCAATTCTTACATCAAATTACAATAATGTGTTTTATATGTCAAATAATATATAATAACGCTGATTACTCACAATTAAAGCGTAGTTTTAAAATATGGATCAGCATATTAATTTACTTCCATTATATAAATAAGCCTAAATACATATTTATATATAACATTTTTTATACAGAGTGCTGGGACTAAATATAAGAACATTATTTTTAGTGATAATAATAATTCTGATACTTGAATGTGTCATTTTTCAATAACTGCCTCTAATAAACTTGTAAGTGGTGAGAGAATTTCAATAGAAAACTTGTTGCTGTGAGAACCTTATTCTGGAAGACAAAAATTCTCTTTGTTAGATCAATGCCCGTTCTTCACAGATAATCAGAACAAAATGCGGTCTGAATGAGATAATTTGTTCCCATATCTGAGGTCACAATATTTTCATTCGAGCGCAGGAGGGGATCCCTGCTATTGCCAGGGCCTATTGTGTCGCAGCCACGGGCACGAAAGTCTTGTCAATGTTGCTTTATTCCAGACAACAAAGTTCCAGAGTGCATTCAATTATGAACCAATTAAGAGGTGTTTCCTTTTATTTACTGGCTTTGATTCCATGTGTACAGCATATTGTTTCAAAATACGACATTAGGATGTTGTTAAATCGCTTGAGAATCTCTTTTGGGAGAGCTCTATTATCATTTTCATTAGCATCAGAGCAGGAAACACATTTTCTCTTGTCTTGTCCCTAGGACAACCGTACACACAACAAAGGCACGTTACATGCTAGTTTGCACTCACATGAATCGTCCGCCGGATGCTCTTCAAGAATGAAGCGAAACGAAATCGAATTAGGCTATCGGACACACACGATATGAGAAAAAAAAATTCCCACAGTTATTGGCCGGTGATAAAACTTCAGATTCACAGAAGAAAATTGTAACAGGTGTGAGCTATTCAAATGAGCTATGTAACTTCGACAGTAAAGCAGACCGTTTTAATTACCATTAAAAGGTTTAAAGTGTAGGGATGTGTAAAATATATATATGTATATTTTCAAATATAAAAATCACGTCTGTACTAGGGTGAAATAAAGCTGTGATGGCTTGTTGAATTCGGGTCCACAAACGGAAAATGTCAAATCTCACACTGTTTATAACCTGTGCAGGTGTGCAAATTCAGTTTAATCACTGGCCTGGTTTAAAAAAAACAACGCAAAAGCTAATGATAGGCCTATGTTTATTCGGGTCAATTACAATTAGAAAATGGTTTTCTAGTTGTTAAATAGGACTAACTCAAAATCTGAGAGAAAACGTCTGAAAAAGCTGGTGGGGGGAGAGGGGTAGTGAACGCGCGGTCTGGGATAATTTTTTAACGCTTCATTTAACTTTAAGATTTTATTGTTGTCAATGGCACAAATGCATTATCCTATATATAGTGTTTTATGGATCAAGGAAGTGCATTAAAGTATTTTAAACACTAACAATTAAATCAAATTAACCCAAGCAATAAGGTTGGCGAGGTGCGTTTTTGTGGAAAACCTTTAGCCTATAGGCCTACTAAACTAAAAACAATAGGCCTACATTGACATGTTTTGTCATCATTAAACAGTAGACCTTAATTAGTTTGATAATAAAGATCGAACAGAACATGTTTTTTGTTATAAAAGCAGAAATGCCTAATTAACACAATCGTAACCACATCATACCTTATCGCATATAAAATTTTATAAAATGTGCCTACAAAATTCATGCTAATGATGATTTTGAAAGTAACCTAATTGGACGCTTGTTAAAATAAAGTAAGTCCATACACAACATGTGGAAGTGAATCACAGAGAATGTTTGCTGTTTATCTAAACATGACACAAATATAAATGACTTCAGATACATTTATTCAAATAATGACAATGGGTTTAAATAAAATACACACATAATAGGTCTACATGCAGTGACCTAAAACGTTTTACACGTTAAAATACATTCCTGTACAAAATGTTGTCTCCTGTTAAATGTCAGTCTCGTCAGAGGCAAAGTTTATCCATGCAGCTACATAGACCTAATGGCCAAAAATACATTTGTGCACAAATGAGCTTTTCAGTAGCCTACCTTTGCCGTAATTTATTATGTTCATTAGTGCATACATTTAGCTGAACGTTATTCTATTAGGCCTAGGCTATATTAAACGGTAAAGATATTAACTTTGGCAAGTGAAGTAGGCCTATACAGCTTGCATTGTTGTTCCATGAGTTTACACAATATGCTATATGTTAACAGATTAAACCAACATCAGAAAAGCACGGCTACACTTCTGTTCCTTCTCGGCTGTATATCAAATTATTAACACTGAAATGATTTGAAATAGGGTTGCCCAAGCCTGCACTGTTGTGTACAGGTGCGTAGTAGTTCATTCTGTTCGAGGTGAGGTGCGTGCTATCAGAGTTCAATGAAGTGTTTTGAGTGGGTGAGTACGAGCCAAGTCCAGACATGTTCTCTCTTTGTGACAACTCTCCAAGATGTACAGAACCGAAATCTCTCCCTCTGATGCCGTTGTTGCTCCCAACCAGCATAGAGTTCATGTTAGATACGAAGTTGTTGTAACAGGGACTGTGTTCAAGCGATGGAGATGGAGAAGATTTGGAATCGGTGGAAGCGGGAGAATTCTGTAAACTTGTCGGGGATGAGCTAAGGATGCTGGCGGTGTCGGAGAGTTTCAGCGCGGTGTCTTCACTCTTCACTGCTCCTGGCAGCGTCCCTGTGTCTCCGTTCATGTCAGCTCGCCTCTTTCTTTTCCTTCTGAAGTTACCGTTGTCAAACATTTTCTCACAGTTTGGGTCCAATGTCCAGTAGTTCCCCTTACCTATAAACAATTAGCACATACATATTCGTAAATAAAACGATTTTGTCAGCTATGGTCTACAGTTATGATTAATACATCCAAAACCAGTGCTTAAACTTCTTTAATAATCTAGAACGTCAAAATATAGTTACAATAATTTGAAGAGAATTTACCAGGATCATCCTCGTCCCTCGCCACTTTCTTGAAGCAGTCATTCAGTGACAAATTGTGGCGGATCGAGTTTTGCCACCCAGCTTTGCTTTTCTTGTAAAAAGGAAAGTTTTCAGCCACATACTGATAGATTTGGCTCAGTGTCAGTTTCTTATCTTGGGCATTCTGAATTGCCATCGCTATTAGAGCAGAGTAGGAGTATGGAGGTCTGACCATCTTGAACAGTTCTTGCTGGCTGGAAATAGAAAGCCACCCGAGGTCAGCACTACCAAAACCCGTGGGCGGAGGAAGGAATTGCCTTTGGTTCGCTCCGTATCCAGACTGTATGTAGGACGTCCCATTCGTTCCCGTGAGGTAAGGAGACGAGTTGATACCGGGGCCGTTCAGCCACAGGTATGGGTTTGTGGTCGGGGAGGTGTACTCCCCGAGACCGTAGCTGGGAGCATGCGCCGGAGGCCTTTGCGGGTGGTGATGTAAATTCTGCTGGTACATACCAAAGTTGTCACAGTACACTGCCATGTCCAGAAGCTCTTGAGCGCTATGGTGCTGTATAGGGCTGGCTTGAGGGTTGGATGGCTGATGTCCAAAAGCGTTCATAATCCGTTCTAATCAGTGACCAATAAACCGCGCTCTGACTTTCTTCAAACATGAAGAACTACGATTCCCAGTGTCTGTCTCCGTCAGTGTCTCCCTGAGGACTGAGCTCACACCCGGGGGAGGAGTATTTATGTGGTTCGCCCATAGCCAAACAGGTATAGCCTAGCCCATTGAGGGAACTTTTGGGTGACACCCCCTTCACTGTCACGCTTCTCTCGAATCGTCTTGACCAAATCTCCGGGGCAATGTGCACCGATATTGCCTAGATAGGCTACTGAAGGCAGAGGTTTAATTATTTAACATTAGATTATGTATGTTCGTCTAAACCACGTACAATTAGGCATTATCCACTGTTGTGCACTGATTTTACATCTTTAAGCAAACGTTAACATTTACTTTTTGAATTTGCATCCAAAAGTAGGCTACATTAGGCTATCTTTATATAGATTATGGAGTTATTTTATTTATATTATGACAATATTTATACATTCATAGACATTTGGAAGTTCTTTAATTTAGATTCACGGAAAGAAACCTGATGTAGGTTACGGCATAGGCTCCCCGACTGATGGCCCACTTTTTACTTGCAGGACAATGTTCAATGTAAACAGAGCTGACCTGAGTGTGTTTATTAAATCCAACGAGTTTGTAATAGTTATAGCTCAACTGTTTCATACAATATAGAAGTGAGATAGCAACAGTGAGAAGCTGCAAAAATAGTACGGAGCCGCGGAGGATTTCGTTATAAGTTGTTGACATATCGTAGGCTAATATTTGCAGTTTGGCACGGGAAATTATTGACGTTTAAAAAATATATATATCTTAAATGTCTCAAACCTACCTTATTTGAAATGTACATATTTATGTTGTCCAAAAATGTTGTGTAGCCTACCAGCCAGCTGCCTTCTCAAGTCTTCAGGATTTACTCATGGAAAGGGTTATTCGTTAGAAATAGAAGCCTACTTTATTAATCCATGTTTCTTAATCATTTATATATACTATCCACAAATAATTTAACATTGAAATGATCGACTGAAGACCAATTCAATTCAATTCAATATGCAATTAAATATTAATGCAATCATTCTTAGCCTACACAAAGTGTTGACAAGTCTCCAAGAAACACTGGCGCCTATAATACTCCTTCATGCCTGTTGAGAACAAGTATAAATGTTTTCGCTTAAAACGGTTGTTTTGAGTGAATGAACTACATGGCATTTGAAATACTTACTGTAATACATACAGGTTCTTGTTTTAAATCCCAATCTTGCCTTTCCAGTGCTGCCCCCTTCTGGACAAGCGATGACCATCGAAATTGACCGAAACTCCCATAAGAGCATCGATACTGTTTAACCATGCTTTAAATGGAGTCTCAATTTAGGGCTCATTCTTATGTAACACATAATGCGCACTTGCACTTTAAGGTGAGAAGAAACTGCATAGACACCCATACAAGTATAAAATGTAACTTTCAATAGATAAGTAGTAGTAGTAGATTTTTAAGATTAATTTGACCAAACATTGGGAAGATATGTAAGTCTATGTTCCAGACTGGGCCATGTGGAGGGTGAAAGTGTATTACTTGCGGTCCGTTTCCAGACATGGACCAGAGGTGGACTCTGCAGGTTGCTGGATGAGGGGGAAGTAACACAATCACCATGCATTTGTCTCCTTGGAATTAATCAGCAGAACATTCCTCGTCTCCATGACCTGGGTGTAATTGTTTGGCTTTGAGGTGTTGTCCGGACCACAGACTGAAGCTGGAGCTGTGCAGTAGTGGCTGTCTGCAGGGCCATGCTGAGGGGAAGTGGCATTTAACCCCCCTTCAAACAACCACCCCCCACCCACCCCCAATAAGCACAAGCTGTTTGGTGTTGGACACAGAAAGCTAATTACTGCTGAGTACAGAATTTACTACAATACTGGGTCAACCCCTGACCAATGGGCTATAACAGTTTTATCGCTGTGCTATCATGATGGGTTAAATTCCATAGCTTTTATTTGTGCTGCCAAGCTCGCTCTGGTGAAAATGACCATTGTACCAATCCTAGACTTCAGTGATGTCATATACAGAACTGCTTCAATCTCCCTACTGAAGAAACTGGACGTGGTCTCCACAGCGCCATCCGTTTTGTTACCAGAGCCCCATATAATACCCACCACTGCAACCTCTATACATTAATTGGCTGGCCCTCATTACACATCCGGCTCCTATCTCACTGGCACCAACTAATTTAGAAGTGTATGTTACGCAAAGCACCTCTGTATTCTATGCTCCCTGGTTACTTCTGCTTTACCAACACGTATCCTGCGCTCAAGCAGGTACATCTCTCTGGTCACCCCAAAAGCCCTCACCTCCTTCGGCCGCCACTCCTTTCAGTTCTCAGCTGCCAATGACTGGAACGAATTACAAAAAAACTGAAATTGGAGAGCCTTATTCCTCTTCATTCTTTAAAAAAACGTCTGGCAGAGTAACTGACCGTTCATTGTACGTGTTAGCTCTCCTCCATCATGCGCACATTTGACCCTGCACATAGCAGGGTTACATTCTGTAATGCCATGGCAGACATGCATTTTTGATCTGCACTGCTTCTTTTATTATACTGTATAATGCCCTGTACTGCATTTAAATGCTAAAAATGTTTAGCTTGTCTTTCTCGCACATCTGTAATTTGTAAATCCATACCTCATTTTGTATTTTGTGCCTTGTATTTTTGTGTAACTATATTTTGTCTTGCACATTTGCGCTTTGTCTTGGCCAGGTCGCCGTTGCAAATGAGAATATGATTTCAATCGGCTCACCTTGTTAAATATAGGTTTTATTATTATTATTATTGACCACTGTAAAATCCTTAGGTTGAAGCATTGGAGCTGCTATAAATAAAAGTGTGTTTTTCCACGGGAGCTTCTACATTTGAAAACAACAGTAACACAGGGATATCTACCTTCTCTCATAGGTGGAGCCTGAACTGTCAATCAGAACCCAAAATTACATACCTTTTTTAGATATGTAAGAACAGGGGGCTGCACGGTGGTTGAAGTGGGAATCATGTTGTCAGTCGTCTCTTCATCCCGTTTCCACCCGAGCTCCCAGGTCACAAGAGCTTTATTTGGGGAAGGGGGGGGGGGGGGGGCAGTCAGTCCTCCTGGGGTCAGGTCGACAGGCAGGCTGGTGGGGGGGAAAGAGGTTCATTCATTTCCTTTCAGTTCGTCATTTAGCAGACGCTCTTATCCAGAGCGACTTACAGTAAGTACAGGGACATTCCCCCCGAGGCAAGTAGGGTGAAGTGCCTTGCCCAAGGACACAACGTCATTTTGCACGGATGGGAATCGAACCAACAACCTTCTGATTAATAGCCCGACTCCCTAACCGCTCAGCCATCTGACCCCCAGATTGCGGCAACAAGCACAGATGACTGGCTTTGTCCCAATGAAAAGTTTCACAAAGCATCTATGAATAAAATTTCTCACTTCACAGTGATCCCCAGACAATTGAAAGTTCTTAAAGACAACAGTCTTTGTAAACCAAAAGTAAAGTTACTTATTAATTCATTATGTGCTGAAGCTTGTCCTGGACACTTGAGTTGAGCTAAGTCTCCCTCTAGTGGATGTGGGATGCCGTGAAGACCTTTTCAGATAATGAATATTGAAGCCATTTCTGTCCTGTAGACACATTATTCTTTCATAGCTATATTTGCATATTTATTTTGAAGGATTCTAAAAGTGTTTTTTAAATTTGGTGTTATTATTTGCAGCAATAGCAGGACCTTCCGAAAAGGTTATCATTTTGTACCCTTGGGGCTTAGCTGTTTTAGCTCTGTAATGTGCTGGTTTGAAACTGGAAAGTGGGTCTATATGAAGCAACAGGCTTAAGTTTTGATTGTGAAAAGCCTCAAAAGGAAAAATAATTCATAGGACCACCAAAACACTAACTCTACAATGCACAAACAAGATGTTTTGTGATGTATGATGTTTCAAATTAGCCTGGTCCTAACCAGACTCTCGTACATTGCATTTGTACAGAGAGTCTGGCCTCGCTCCATTGACAAGCGTTGACTTCCTTGTAGGCGGGTACTATGTTGAAGTTTAAAACTATTGGATCTGCCCAGAGCCACTCTGGATCTGCCATAACCAATCGCTAGCGTTCGCCTTAGCCAACTCCTTCACCACGGAGCTAGCTGCCGTAGCTGGAGAATCAAACTTTTCCCGAACCCCGTGGGGAGGAGGGCCACAACATCATGACCAGGGATGTAGTGGGGGCTAAACGCACGTAAACGCAGTTTACGCACCTCCCGAAATTCGGAAGTAGCGTTTATCCACCTCTAAATTGCAGAAATTGCGTTTATCCACCTCTAAATAGCGTTTATGCGCGTTTACGCACATCTAAATTCCCTGCGCCTCGTATTCTGCCGTTGGAATAATCCGAAATAAATTTGGTGTAATTTTAAAACAGACTAAATTTCATATTGTTTAACATATAAACGCTGTAGTCTGAATCATTTCATCTGCGCTGTATGGTCTGTGACCCTCCAATCAATGCGTTGCGGCTGCGGCGACACCAATCAGGATCCACGAAGTATGTACACACATACACGTTGTGGATTATTCTACCTGTTCGGAATGGATTAATTAGCCATGCATATCAGGCGATTTTTGAAGAGACCATCGAGTGCTCCCATCCAAATAGGTGTAATGAAATGTAAAAATGAATAAATAAACAGGGTTCTCAAGCCTCTGTGAAGGGGCTGAAATGCGTGTGTCTCACAG
Organism: Thaleichthys pacificus; assembly: GCA_023658055.1. Classification (NCBI taxonomy): domain Eukaryota; kingdom Metazoa; phylum Chordata; class Actinopteri; order Osmeriformes; family Osmeridae; genus Thaleichthys; species Thaleichthys pacificus. Next base: position 2,019,117 of record CM042856.1, read on the forward strand.
TCAATGCGTAGGGGGGGGGGGGGGTGCTTGCTTGACGACCCTGTAAATAAATAAATAATAAAATTCATAGTTTACCCACCTCTATTTTTACCACTACACCACTGATCATGACCACCAACAAAACTCAGCAAGGATTGTTCTTGCTCCGGCTTTAACTTATGGATATTCGGCAGCGTTGCCACAACCGCAGAATAGCTTCGCTCGCATCTTTCTCCGCCGCCATTACTGAACTACAACTCAAACTAGTGCACGACATCAACGTCATCGTTCTCAGCCACTCCCTCTGTTCGCTGATTCGCCGGTAGAAAATCAACCTGAAAAATCTGACTTACGTAGGCCTACCTCATGGCCAGACCTATGTACAGAAGCGAAAATAAATTTGAGCGGAAGTACGTAGGAGGGCGGAGCCAGGCTAGTTTCAAATAGCCTACTCACAACATTGCTGTTTCAAGATTGATAGAATAGCATGTACTGGAATAAACCTTTTGGAACATCGGTAGAGTTAGGGTTGTGGTGGTCATCTGAATATCCTTTCTTTTGAGGCTTTTTACAAATCATAACTCACAACTCAACTTTCACATTTTGATCATTTTTTTCACGGGAGGCTTCTTCCATAATATCTACAAACTGATAACCAAAAGTAGAGTAGAGTAGCAAGGAGTAGAGTAGAGCAGCAAGGAGTAGAGTAGAGCTGCAAGGAGCAGAGTAGAGCAGCTTGGAGCAGAGTAGAGCAGCTTGGAGCAGAGTAGAGCAGCAAGGAGTAGAGGAGAGCAGCTTGGAGCAGAGTAGAGCAGCAAGGAGCAGAGTAGAACAGCTTGGAGCAGAGTAGAGCAGCAACGAGTAGAGGAGAGCAGCAAGGAGTAGAGTAGAGCAGCTTGGAGCAGAGTAGAGCAGCACGAGTAGCAGAGTAGAGTAGAGCTGCTTGGAGCAGAGTAGAGCAGCAAGGAGCAGAGTAGAACAGCTTGGAGCAGAGTAGAGCAGCAACGAGTAGAGTAGAGCAGCAAGGAGCAGAGTAGAGCAGCTTGGAGCAGAGTAGAGCAGCAAGGAGCAGAGTAGAGCAGCTTGGAGCAGAGTAGAGCAGCAAGGTGTAGAGTAGAGCAACAAGGAGCAGAGTAGAGCAGCAAGGCGCAAGGTAGAACAGGAAGAAGTAGAGTAGCAAAGGAGTGGAGTAGAGCAGCAAGGAGTAGAGTAGAGCAGCTTGGAGCAGAGTAGAGCAGCAAGGAATAGAGCAGTGGGGAGAAGAGTAGAGTAGTGGGGAGCCAAGTAGAACAGAGCAGAGCAGTGTGGAGCAGGGGAGAGCAGTGGGGAGCAGTGTGGAGCAGGGGAGAGCAGTGGGGAGCAGTGTGGAGCAGGGGAGAGCAGTGGGGAGCAGTGTGGAGCAGGGGAGAGCAGTGGGGAGCAGTGTGGAGCAGGGGAGAGCAGTGGGGAGCAGTGTGGAGCAGGGGAGAGCAGTGGGGAGCAGTGTGGAGCAGGGGAGAGCAGTGGGGAGCAGTGTGGAGCAGGGGAGAGCAGTGGGGAGCAGTGTGGAGCAGGGGAGAGCAGTGGGGAGCAGTGTGGAGCAGGGGAGAGCAGTGGGGAGCAGTGTGGAGCAGGGGAGAGCAGTGGGGAGCAGTGTGGAGCAGGGGAGAGCAGTGGGGAGCAGTGTGGAGCAGGGGAGAGCAGTGGGGAGCAGTGTGGAGCAGGGGAGAGCAGTGGGGAGCAGTGTGGAGCAGGGGAGAGCAGTGGGGAGCAGTGTGGAGCAGGGGAGAGCAGTGGGGAGCAGTGTGGAGCAGGGGAGAGCAGTGGGGAGCAGTGTGGAGCAGGGGAGAGCAGTGGGGAGCAGTGTGGAGCAGGGGAGAGGGGAGTAGTGAAGCCCAAATAAGAGACCCCCCAAATAAGAAACTTGTGTAGGAGCTGATTTGTCAGTCTGCTTTTTATTTTATTCATAAATGCCCTTACCCTTCCAGACACATTCAGTCCTCTGCTTCTATTAATATCCTGGAGGAGAACTGACAGATGGGCAGAAAGGTTCTACTTTGTCTCCCAGAACCAAAGTCAGGCTGAAGGGAACTCTCATGGCCAGTTCTGGGGTTAACTCAACTTACTTTTAAAATTAAAATTAATAATATTCTCACTAATTGCAATTGCTGGGGGGACTTTTACTATACTTGCATCCTTCATTATAAATCTGAATGACTGTTTCACTTTTCTAAGCATCTGGAATCAGCAGGCCCTTTACAAGGACTGCTTTCAGTGCCAGTGGAGTACAAGCAGTAACACTGTTGACCAGACGAGGGCAGCATTGCTTTAGTGTTGGTCTTATCAGAAATGCAATCAGTATCAAACAGTATAAAGTTTATTTCCAGGATCATTTTAAATACAGCACATTACCCTTCACTAACATGAGAGCGTGTCTACAGACTAGTCTTCAAGCAATATTTGGTTTTATTGTGCTTGGGAACATATCCAAGGTTTATTTACTGATTTGATATATTAAACCCATTCCTATTTCTGTGATATCTACTGAATATTTTCAACGCTGAAAAAGGTCAATGAGATACTTGTGAATTATAATGTCAGATGTCAACCCTGTTGTGTCCAATAATTAATCAAATCTTGCCATTTCATGTTCTGAATTGTATGTAAAACAGGAGTTGGTCCCTGGTGTCTCTGAAGGATGTTTCAATTATTTGAATGAGAATTAAATTAAATCCATCTGCACTCTGGGTACGCCAGTTCTTCTAGTTACCCAACAGCTTAAATTCCAGAGTAACAAGCTTTTTATTTATTATTTGTTCCATAGTGTGTTCTAGTGATGGGCGTTCCGACTCTTTTTCGTGAGCAGGCTCGTTTGACTCAGCTCACTGAAAAGAGCAGGCTCTTTTGGCTCCCAAACGGCTCTTTAAAAAATACATGTTTTAACTATGACTTTGACTATGATAGGTGTGAAAACAATTCTAATTAAATTATTAAATGAAATCATACTCTACCTACTCTACCACAATGTCTTTAAAATGCATTGATTTGTTATGGCTCTCCGAGTTTCGATTACTGGTCTGACTGTGTGTGTGAGTTGGCTCGGCCCTCCCTCATGCTGTATAATTGGTTGACACCGCGTGTATGATTGACAGTAACAGAATGTGAGGCTGATCAGACAGTTGAAACAAATGTGTGTTTAGGCCTATATAATTAATATCCTTCATTATTACATAATAATTTAATTTCTATAGGCTATATTAGTAATCCATTAAAAATAGAGTTGGCTCTTCAGATATGCGAGCCAGCTCCCGACGTTCACCTACAATTCTCATTTGCGAACGACCCATCACTAGTGTGTTCTGTATCCTTACCATCTCAGTGTAATGCCCTCTGATCAGAATGTCTCCTAGCAACACACCTCTGATTGCGTGGGAAGCACCAGCGGTTGATAATAGCCTTTTTCAATGTAGGTCACTGCTGTGCTGCATCAATGCGACTAAATATGAGATGACAAAAAGATGACGCTCCACTAAAGATTTAATGTACCAACGTTCTTTGGAGGTGCGTGATTACAGGTCTAACCCATGGCATGGCATTCACTAATTTACATATTATTACGTGGCTCAAATCTCAATGCATGTCAGCTTGAGTGTGTGTGTGTATGTTTGTCTTCTATTCCGTTTCAAGATTAAAACTATTGTGAAAGTGTCTTTCTTGTGTCCCTCAACACAACCTCCATGGCTTTGTGAGCACCTCCTGATAAGAATAACATGATTCCCACTTCAACCACCGTGCAGCCCCCAGCCCTCTCTTCTTACACGTCTAAAAAAGGACGTCTGTGGTTGTAATTTGGGGTTCTGATTGACAGTTCAGGCTCCACCTATGAAAGAAAATAGATATCCCTGTGTTACTGTTGTTTTCAAATGTAGAATGTAGAAGGAAAGACACACTTTTATTTATAGAGGCTCCTAATGCTTCAAACTAATGATTTTTCAAATCAAAGCGTTCGAAAGAATCTATAATGTTAACGTCTACGTGGCTGGTTAAACTTGTGGAATCTAATCCATCATGATAACACAAAGATAGAACTGTGATAGTCCAGTGGGCAGTATTTGTAGTCAATTCTGTACTCAACAGTAATTAGCTTTCTGTGTCCGACACCAGAGAAGATCAGAAGCTATCAAAGCTGGCAGGGTAGCCCACGCGTGGTTGTCAACAAGGTGTCACCTTATTTTTCTTATCGGAGGTCAAGCTTGGAAAGAGAAGAAAAAAGATGTGTAACAAGCCTACTTGTGAAGAAACTATAATTCACTTGATTGCCTACAATACATATCACTGCATGACCCCGCCAATATAAGTGATAAATATAAATTACACTCAATAACCTTCATCCTACAGTGAACGACTCAAATACAGCAAGTCAGTTGCATGACTCAGTGATGTAATTAAGGGGCCGATGGCGAATGTTTGCAGTTCACTTGATAAATGACAATCACTGAACTAATTTGTTTGCTGAAAGCAATTTTGGCCTTTTGGACTTCACCCGCATTATGAGCGGATAACAGGGTACTCCACACAGCAGGTGTGCTCTTGCATGGAACAGCAGCCTTCACACTGTGGCTCAATCTGTCCTTTCCCGGTCAGCTACACCACTGACTGGGCAAGCAAAACATCTATGGCAGGCTACCACAATACCAACGACTGCCAAAACAGTAACCACATCTGTTTGATCTCCGTCTCATACGAGAGAATCTCTGTTCTGGCTTGTATGTTAAGCAAAGGGTACACAAATTCTGTTGCCAACTTTTAGTTGCCAATGCGGTGTAACGATGTAACAATGTTTTTTACTTTAGGCCTAGTTCCAGTGTTGACGGCTTTGATCCTTTTTCCCTGATCAGTGAATCTGCTTTACATAATATACACTTTCAGCATGACGGGGTCAGTTGCAGGCTGTCAGTAAAAATATTTATAATTTAAATTGGTAATGAAACGGCTGTTGCCTTATATGCTACAATGCATATCCTGTTTTGTGTTTTATTATGTGCAAAAACTCCATTGGTTATAGATTATGGCAGCAATATTTTAATTGAGGTAAGAGAAACGATGAAACTTCTATTTTAGTTTTAGCATAATACTGCAGTGTAAAATGGAGTCAGAGACCTGTGACTGACATAGGATAAGTGGTCTGGAAACGTTAGCAGTAAATCAGACAGCACTTATTTAAGCTTCACACACCTGTCACTTGAATTCAGAAGTTAAGAGATACAGTTTTTCTGACTGTATGTCCTACGACAGTCTAAGGATACAATGACATGTAATGTCTTCTCTGCCTTGCAACTGCAGTGAACTAAGATTGTAATTGTTCATTAGTGCTTACAGGCACAGCATGGGTGAATGTGTACCTCTCGTCATGCTACTACTGTACTCCTGTCCACTCCTTACCTCTCCAGAATATCTCTCCTGTAGCCTACCCCCAACTGAGACCCCACATGCAAGTAAGGACTTCTGGAATATAGGAGGAAATGGGCCAGCTAAAATGAAAGCATCATTCTCAAATCATGAACCGGTTTATATTCACGAGGATACCATGATGGCACAGCAAGAAATAAGGGTACACTGAGGGTTTGAGAGAATGGGCAGAATAGTTAGTTCAGTGACAACATCTGCAGCTACAGTGTTTTTATCTTTGATGTCCAAGAAACTTGACAAGAAACCATTTGACAATGTCTAATTTTGCTTCCTGGAGTAGGCCTAATCCTTAAAATGGAATTGACCTAAAAATATGTGAACGAGTCAAAAGCTTATTTTCCATATACGGCATCAGCTGAACTTGACTCAACTCTACGTGCTGTGTTTAGTTTTCCACTACACTGGTCGTCATTAACCTGATTCGCCAGATGGTTTGTTACACATAACCTCTGGGAAATCGTCCTGGTAAACTGTTTGGAAAAGGGCAGGCAATTAAAATAAATACTTGGCAGGTGATTGGATGAACCATCTGTATGGAAGCAAATAAGTGACATGATGTTTTGAATTTTAAAAGGCATTAAATACTTAATATTGAAATTTAAACATCACCGAATTCATAGTATCAAAATATTTTACTTAAAAGAAAACCATACCTGAATACCTTTAAATCCAGGTATGAATTCACCTCTTTAAAATTGAAATATGAATTTATTTAAATGTAAAAAAAAATATCTGATCCCAAAAATTAAATTCAATCATTTTTGGGATCTGAAATTTACTGTTCGAATTTGAGCAACCTGAACTTCCGAACCTTTAATTTCTCCGCACAAATTCGCCTGTTGCATTGACTTTATATTCTTGCGGCGCAATTTTTTTTTATTCGCTTTCGGTGTGAACAATGCAGTAGGCAACAAAGAACATCTGAACCTCCTCAATTGACCAAGGCTTGGTTTTATGAGGTGCCATTTAATTGTGTCGTCTAGTGAATGGAAACATTGCCGAACATTGAAAACATTATAGACCGTTATAAAGTAGCTTGGCTACTTAAAAATGCGGGTTTGTGCAGGATGTCCGGTGTTGCGATTCTCTCTGACCTATCAGCAGTCTGCAGTGTTTTCACGTCATTTTTTTCTTTGAATTAAGATGAAACCCTCAGGGTACCAGGTAGGCACCAGATCGAAAACATAAAAAACGGGTCTATAAGGTGTCGTGGAAAAGGGCCAAAAAAGGCTCTTACAGTATCCAGTGTGATATATGTAGGCTTATCAAGATATCTCTATCCATTTGTGATATACTGGTTGTGACTGATCATATTCACATTCTCAACCATGGACTTATGGACACCGTCATGTTTCATTGAGCACAGAAACATTAAAAGACAGCAGAGCACTTTTGAGGCATCCAAGCACACGGAAGTGTGTCAAGTACAATAGAATATATGCACAACATTATTTTGGACAGATGTGACAAACGACATTGAGGCTGTGCGTGTTGTAAATACCTTTCCTCCAGAAGAGAGGAGCATCTCGCAGCTATTGCATGTAAAGCCTGTGGAAATCCTCTCAATTCAGTTATGCATTTCCCTGTGCCACGAGAGTAGAGCAGGAAGGATGTTACCTCACAAATCACAGAAAGCCTATTGAAACAGATTCCTGTTGTGTAATACTGCTGTCGGTGAATCGCTCCTTCTTCGAGCCTTTTCAATTGCGAGGCTGGATATTGAGTGCGTGGCTGGGTGTCCTTGATAACCGAATTACTCAACTGATCAAACCTTGATGCCAACATGAAAAAATAAATAAGATATCATAGCTGTATAATGGACAGGCCTGTGCCAATGCTTCTGGCTGCATCCACAGTGCATCCTTTAGGCCTACTATTCTTTTAGTCCAACACAGTACCTAAGGTGAATACAGGTAAAGTGGGACACTTTCACAAAAATGGCTTTGTACGTCACTTTTTGCAATGAATGCATGGCCATATAAATACATTGATACCTTTATGAAAAGCTTAAAGTCTCCCTTAAACTATTTATAAGGAAAAAACATGATGTGATATTGGTAAAGTGGGACACCTATACTGTCAAAGTGGGACATCTTTACTGTCTATTTAAGTATTCAATTTAAGTATTTAAAAAATATATATATTATAGTGGGATACTATTAAAGGTCCCATGACATGAAAATGTCACTTTAGGAGGTTATTTAACATTAATATGAGTTCCCCTAGCCTGCCTATGGTGCCCCAGTGGCTAGAAATTTTGATAGGTGTAAACCAGGGGTGTCAAACTCATTTTAGGTAAGGGGCCACATACTGCCGACTTTGATCTCAAGTGGGCCAGACCAGTAAAATTATAGCATAATAACGCATACATAACGACAATATTTCTTGATGTTTAAATCATTGGTGAAGGTTGTTGATGATAAACCCTATTTTAAGGTCTTTCTACAATAAACTAGAAACATAAAGACCAAAAACTCAGACATCAGCCCACTGTTTATCTGCCTGGGCTCTCCTCTGCTGATTCCCTTGCTTTGTGACGAGTTTGACGTCAAATGCGTCGCAAAGCAAGCAGCGAGCGCTGCTGCCTGTGGCAATAAGCGCTTCTGCCTCCGGATCAGACATCGCATTTACACTGTTTTTGATCGATTAAAAAAATTACTAAACGTTTCTACTCATAAACTTGGATATTCTTAATAGACGTTCGGATTTGGAATAGCAGTTACTTTTATAGAAATGCGATTTATGTCTTTCTGTAATTTTCAAACTTAGCAAAGACATCCACAGTGCATTTCCCTGTTGAAGCTCAGCTTCCATGGACTTCAATGGGGCTGCTTTTAACAATTTTTTTCAGTGTTTCGAAACTATACGGTCATTGGATGAGTGCTGAGATTATGTCCCGCCTCGGACGCTCAGCGTCTCTGGGGGTGAATGGAGGAGTGTGCTGGCCTGGACGCTAGGCTTCCGCGTGATGATTGGAGGGTCTGTCGAAAGACTGCATCTCCTTTTGATTGACAGTAATTTTGTACTACAAAAAGTCACCGAAGCTATTCAAACTCAGTCCTATCGCGGATTTTGCAACTGTAGTTGAAAGACAAACTGCAGCAACCTATTTCTTGGTATTTGCTTGGCGAAATTGCTAACCAATTTTCATCATACATTTCATACAATTATACACCACGTTCCTTGTTTCAGTTTAACCACATTTCCTCCTTGATTAATATTGTTTTGTTAGATCGTTCGTTCATTCATTCAGTAGGCTAGGCTAGTGTCGTGGGTGAACTAGCCAGTGAACTAGCCAAGTAAAAAATAAAAAATTAGGATGTAGGCCGAAAATGAGCTTCCCCTCTTTGAAAGACCAGCAGCCGCCACTGATTACAATGTATCACATACTGATATTTTTGTCTGTCATAATTTAATTACCAATCCCTCTCTCTCTCTCTCTCTAATATATATTGATAAAAATCATAGTAATAATAATATATATTTAAAAATATTTTGCGTGGGGGGGGGGGCTCGGGGAGGCTTCTGCCCTGGGCCCCAGATGACCTTAACCCTTGTGTTCTCTTCGGGTCATTCTGACCCATCAGTCATTGTAACCCACCGTCGTATTGCGACAAATTTACCTCATACAAAAACAAAGTGAAGCATTTTCTTTTAACCGTTGGGCTGTCTCAGACCCCCCACATTGCAAAGGTTAAAAGAAAATTATTTGTTTTTGTATTGGGTAAAATTGGGTAAACACAACGATGGTTCGTTATGAACCTTTGGGTCATGTAACCCGAAGGCAGCACAAGGGTTAACCTGGCCCTGACTGCATCTTCCCTGATGCAAGACCTCCAGCTGCGCTGCAATGCCATTTAAGTTCCCTATTGATAACGAAAGGAAAAATAGGTGGATAGATTTTGTTAAGAGCCACGCTCATGGAAAGCTTTGGATAAACTCCAACAGACAGTTTATATAACCTACATTCAGTTACTCAGCTGGTACGATGCAAAGACAAAGTAATTAACACATAAAACACTCAGAGACTGCAGGTAGGTCTGTTCTGATATCTGCAATTGATTTAGCTAGTTGTTGCTGTGGTTGCTAAATTCAATAAATTAGAGGGGACGGAGCTTCAGCTCCTTCAGGCGACACGCCCCCCCAGTCTTAAGCAGAGAAGAATGCTGATTTTCTCACGATTTCGAAGCCTAATTTAACATACTTGTCTGTGTTTTTTTTCTTTCGAATTTGGATGGGTAGTTAACAACACATTCTTCTGTGGTGTGATTAACTTAAAACTCATTTTAAGTTCTGCTTTACGTACTGAGGATGCATCAGAGGCTTTCTCGATTTCTCTACCATTTTGCCAAATCCCAGCAGAAAGACCATGTACCCCAGTCTTTAAACACAATTGACCCTGTTTGACTCATTTCTCAGGTTCATTCACACTTCTTTGCCAAAGTCTAAACACACTTCTCACTTTAAGACACAATCACCATTATGTCATTCAGATAACAGCACAAGCGCAATTCAAACACCCTTAACAACCAATTATCCATGTGTAAGCACTTACAAGCAATGTAATATACTCAACAAGCAATCAGGGGTTTGTAATGAATACAAAGGTAAGCTCATCTGTACTTTGAAATCTTGGATGCAAATATCAGAGGAAGAGGCAGAATTGTCAGAATGAGAGGAGGTGGACAAGGGAGAGGAAGAGGCAGAGGAAGAAGAACAACAATCTCAAATGAGATCCATGCCACACTATGACAGAAATCCCTATGACAGAACAACCTTCTCCAGGCCATGGAAGAAGCTTGTGGGGACATTGCTCTGGAGTCTTGTCAGGGATGGCTCAGGCATTCAAGGGCATTTTCCATGCTGTTTGCCGGAGAAAACATTTGCCTTGATCAGTGGCGATTTTAGACCCTTTTTAAGGGTGCTCAAGCACCCCTAAATTTCATCTCAGCACCCCTAAAAAAAAAATTATAACAAAATTATTATTTTTTATTATTATTGTTTATTATCATTTGATGCTGGTAGTTCATGAATAAAGGGACATCCTTGTTTTTTTTATTCATTAAATATTTTGCATAATAATACATAAATGTATTCATTGTTATCCAGCGAAATTAGGGATTTATTTAGCAAGGGGGTTTAGCACTTTTGCAAGGCACTGTATTCATGGCACATTCTCATGGGGGCTGAGCACCCCTAAAGGTCTGATCCTAGAATTGCCCCTGGCCTTGATGTTGAGGAAAATCGCTGGCCTGACCCTGGTCAGAGACAGGATGCTGACCCAGAAGCTAAACAGTACTGTAGCGTACTCAAGCCCTGTTACCCAGATACAAATTATTTGTTTATTTCCTTGTTTTCAATGTATTTGTGTTGTTGACTAACAGTACTACTATTTGTATACTGTGACCACTACAGTAACAAGAGCTCAAAATGCAATTGCTGTAAAATGTAAATAGAAAATAAACAATTGCATCCAGTTAGCAAAATAAACAAGGACAATTGCAGTATTTGTGAGTTTTATGATTTACATCATGTCAAACTCATAAGGTGGAGCATATCTAAAATTCAGGGACACGTTATAGTCAATGGTTCTTGAAAACCTTTTTATAATAGTGTTTTCAATTCCTCCGAGCAGTGTGTAAAGGGTATTCAGAACGTTGAATTTATTTGAGGGCTTTATGTGTATTTTGAACGCAAAGTTAGGTTTATACAACCGATAATATGGTTTTGACAACAGTGTTTGATTTTGGGTCAAAAGTCAATGGTTTGGCCAACAAAAAAAAAAGTATGGTATTAAGTATTAGAGTTTGGAGAAAACACAGTACCCATTCAAGAAATGTGTCTTAGCAATTGAGAAAAACTGTAAGTTGTTGTGCTCGCTTGCAGTGCATCTGTCTGTCTTAATCAGTTTTCGTTAATTTTCGTTCTTTCGTTAGTCATTTGAGAAACCAGAATCGGAAAATAATAATAATCTATCTATAATTCCAGGAATCTGTGTGTGTGTGCCACCAATTTATCACAGGCACTGTGCACTATCTATAGTTCAAGTAATCTGTATTTTTGTGTTTCACTGGCATCATTAGGGGGGCAGGGGGAGCCAAGGCCACCCTGATACGATCGCTAGCCCCCCACTGGCCACCCCTCCGAGTTGCACATAGTCTGGATACAAATAAAACATTTTTTTTCTCAAAATGTCAACTGTACCAGTATCAGTAAATGCATGTTAGATCATAAGTAACATTAATTGTAAAATAAGAAATCAATGTGTATCAGTATGCGATTCCTTAACTCTTATATTGATTGTTTTCAACTATCTACTTTCTACTATATACTAAAACAGCATAACAGAATTGCTTAAATTCACTTATGGCAGTGCCTCTAGACTCTGTAGATCAGGTTAGTGGATCGAAAGACTAAGTTTTGAACCCTGGTAGTTTTGTTGTGGTAAGCAAAGCAGGCCACACCCGCTATAGGCTAATAAGTCATTTGAGGATGAATTAGCCTGGCTACTAGGCTTGCAAAAGATAGAAGATTACACTGGTATGATAGCAAACCTTGCATTTTTATAATTTATAAAAAAATTCTGTGTTGGAAAAGCAATTCATCATGTAGCCAGATAACAGGCTCGGCTTCAACTTAAATAAATAGGCTAATAAATAAAATCAATTATATTTACATTTAGCAGACGCTCTTATCCAGAGCGACTTACAGTAAAGTAAAGGGACATTCCCCCCGAGGCAAGTAGGGTGAAGTGCCTTGCCCAAGGACACAATGTAATTTTTCATGGCCAGAATCAAACCGGCAACCTTCTGATTGGTAGCCCGATTCCCTAACCGCTCAGCCATCTGAGCGGTTGTATAACGATAAATGATAATATAGACTTACACAGCCTGTATTTAATTACATGGTTATTATTGGGTGTGCTCAAGCCTTCGGCGAGAGCACAACCTTTGTTCTCTCACATATATATTATTATTGGGTGTGCTCAAGCCTTCGGCAAGAGCACAACCTTTGTTCTCTCACATATATATTATTATTGTGAGAATGCTGTTAAGCATTCTCACTATTGTTTTCCTGTTTCTCTTTATTGTGAGAATGCTGTTCAGCATTCTCACTCTTGTTTTTCAACTCCTTAGTTCTTCCGCCGTTTCTTTGGCCTTTAACTCGTCCTGCATACTTTCACCGATTCCTACAATTTTTGTATCAAAACGTTCAGCTCCTTCAGGAGATGATGGCTATGACTTTTGGTATTTCTCACTTTTATACTTTTTAAGACATTAAGGTTTTTGTGCAAATTATTCTCCCATTGAAAGTAATGGTAAATCCTTTCAAATCATTAAAAAGCTTCCTCCTCTTTCAAACGTAACTACTTCAGCATACTTTCAGCTAGAGACACCATTCAACCTTTAAAATGTTCACAAGACATTCAGCTATTCCCAAATGATTCAGCTTTTTCAAATATTCAGCCAATTTTGAATTATGACAGTTTGAAATACATTAAAATGTTTGCTCCTTCTTGACTTTTATGAATGAGCAGCAAGCAGAGTGGCACACTCTGCTTGCTGTTCTTTTTCTGATATTCAACTAAATTGTCAAACAAATTCCTCTAACGTTCATATAGTTTAACTTACAGAAACAAGTTATACCTTAAAATGTAGGAAATATTGTCCTCTTTCAGCCAATGTAACTACTAAAGAGCTCACATTTACAGATTTTCAGCTATGAGCCTTGAAGCGAGAGCAGCCTTTCAAATTCTCTCACCAACTTCAATGGAGAGGTGGGTAAAATCCGTCAGAGAAAGCAAGAAGGAAGACGATTTCGAAACTGCCGGTAGAGACATATTTCTGACCGCACAGACATATAAATGACATATCTAGTTTCGGCAGAGTCTTGGGTCTCGGAAAATATCCTTATTTTTTGGATTGGACCTGTAGTTTTGCGTCTAGGTCAACTTGTTTGAGGTGTGGATTCTAGGTAAATGTTCGTTTTTCTCTCTGCCTAGCTCGTTAGCTATCACAGCTGCGCCATCACCGTGGCAACCAAACAAACAAGCACCATGAAAGCAGAATTGGGTACACGTTTTCGAAACTGCCAAGAGTTGTATTTCTGACCGCACAGACATATAAATGATATCTATGGTTTCGGCAGAGTCTCGGGTCTCGGAAAATATCCTTATTTTTTGGATTGGACGTATAGTTTTGCGTCTAGGTTAACTTGTTTGAGGTGTGGATTCTAGCTGTCTGTTATTCTCTCCTATAGTCGAGCTAGCGCGATGGCTCTCCATAACTAAAAACGGTTCGACTTCTTTTCCACAATCGACCAAATTGTCCAAACAAGATATGTACATTGAGCTTAAAGTGTACATAATCTAGCCAGATCGTTTTTTATTTTAGCAAGTTTCAAGTGTTTGCTGCAGCTGGCGTTAATCCTACGAACAAACGCTTCGTAACTGGAAAGTTTTACTTTTAATTGACGATATTGAACACATGTTAAGTAACTTGTCGTTACTCAAATATCTTCACCGTTTTCAGTATCTAGCTTACTGTAGGAAATCTCCCAATGCATCCTCTCTAGCTTCGCTTAGGCTAAAGTCAGATGGATGACGATGCATGCATTGTTCACGCCTACGGTGTTAATACAGTCTGTACAAATACCACTTTGACACTTGCAAGAAATGATCCGCTGGTTAGATGTAGCATGATCTTATTTAATACCCACAATACTGTAGTTCATCTTTTTTTGCAGCAGCATTTTAATCTGAGTTCAAGTAGCTTTTGCAGTTGCACAACCAACAAAGTCACGTAATGTGACGTGATTGAATTTAAAAGTTTTTATTTTTATGTCATCTTTGAATTCAGTGTCTGAACAGGACTGGGTGTGCAGGCACACATGATTAGTTTCTCCTCCACCTTCAACCTGAAACCTAGATTCTAGGTTAGAAATGTTGCCAGTCTGTTGCCAATGACCAACGGTTGCTACGTTTTTCCAGCAAGTTCAAGTCATTCCAGTGTTGTCCTTTTACCTTCAAATTCGTTCAACCCAGACTTCAGCAACTGGTTTTCTGCTAAATTTTCACATTATCCTGCAGCTCATCTTTCTGAATTTTTGCCCTTATTGTTTTGCATTTTCTTCTTCTTTTCTTCTGTTTTCTGCCTTCATCTTGCTCCAGGTCCTTTCAAAAATACATTTCACAGCAGTACCTTCCAACTGCCAGTACTTTTAAATTTTTCTTATATTTTCTGTACTTTTCTGCCTTCATCTTGCTGCAGGTCCTTTCTAACATACATTTCAGGCCTTTTGAAACTCCAGCAAATAATTTTCAGCTACATTTTCAAATTCTTCAGAATTATTTCTCTTTTTGCATTTTTCTTCTCTTTTCTGTAGTTTTATACCTTCGTCCAACTCCAGCCCCTTTCAAAAATACCTTTCAGGCACTTCAGTTTATAACTTTCTACTAAACTTTCACTATTTTCAGCTTTTTTAGCATGGTCAGCTATCCCCATTCAAGGTTTTCAGCATTCTCATTGCTGTTTCGCAGGAACAGCCGTTTCTAGTTAATGTTTATTTTCGCCCCCCTAAAACTCAGTCAATATTTGGCCTACATAGACAACCTAGGTGTCAAAAGTTTCGTCTTGGTAGCGATTGAGTTGCTTGTATTGGGATTTACGTTCCATTGCATGGTTTTAGGCTCAAGTAAAGTTTTGTGGCGAAAAGTGAAGCTAACGGTGGCTAATTTGCTAGCCACTGTCACTGACGTTACTAACGTCACTACGTCACTAACGTCACGAAAACACGCGTGACTACCTTTAGCAGAACATTCGTTTCGCATCTGTTAACTTGGGGGATAGCTAGGCTAACTATAGCTTTACTGCAAGGCAGCTGCAGAAACGCCACAAGCAAAGAGGCCAGGGTGATAACTATTTACTCATTTTACTTTGTGATATGACACACAATTGTGATGTGTAATGTACAATATAAGCTAATATTATTAAGGAAGTAGGCCCACGTCTACTTTCGGAAACGGTAGTCTACAATTTCACTGAAGCATTAGCATAATGACATTAGCCTCTGTTGCCCGGGCAACACATACTACAGTGGTCTATGATGCATCTGTTTTCAATCGTTAAAATAAACATTCCTCACAAATACATTTTCGTTGTAGGATTTATTATGACATTACATTACAAGTAAACGATTTGTTGGTGAAATTATCATTACCTGTGGTTACAAACCAGTGTTGCTCACTGCAACGCTGTAGCCTACGCGAGACACACTGCAAAAACATCTAGCACTACACAGCTGTTTAGGAAGTCAAACGTCTAACTACTAACCTGAACTTCATTGCCACAGCCTAAACTTTGTTCTGTTCATCTGTTCATGAAAATAATTTATTTCAGCCTAAACCGTACAACGGAACGTTACATCCAATTCAACCAACGCAATCGCTACCAAGACGAGCACTGCCAGTCTAGTACTGTACTGTAGTAGTACAATTTACCGGGGCAGCTTCTCCACACAGGGCTATATCGCATTTTGCGTTGTTACTGACAATGATCGCTACCTGTGAGCTTTTTAACGAGCGATTTTCCACTAAATAAATGTCAAGCTTATTTAGGTTTTTGGGGGCATATTTTCAGTTAGCAGATGGTACTGTTTGAATCGCGATTCCATATTCTACTGCCGGTAACGTCGTAGAATAATCTTCAAAGGGGGTACTTTATTAATGACAGAATGCAATATGAGTAGGCTAAATGCCGGAAAATATCACGAGAAGGGAAAAACTTAAAAGGACGTTTAAGTAATAGAGATTAGGTCAATTTTTTCACCAGTCTGCCAAATGTATTCGTTTTGATTCAGCTATGAGGCTGCCTCTTGCAGGGGAAATGAGAAGACATCTATTTCATTCTACACTTCACTCGTATTTTGATTTGTAAATGAGCAGCAAAAAAAAGATGCTTTTAAATCTATGTAATCTTTATAAATAATAAGTATGCGTTTTTATGTAAAATATACAGAAATATCAGTTGTAAAAATTTCATTAAAAAACGGACCCTGTGCAACCGACGCAAGCAAGCACACCCTACAATTTCCCCAGAAATTGTACCCTCTCTAGTTTACATTACATTTACATTTAGTCATTTAGCAGACGCTCTTATCCAGAGCGACTTACAGTAAGTACAGGGACATTCCCCCCTAGGCAAGTAGGGTGAAGTGCCTTGCCCAAGGACACAACGTCATTTTGCACGGCCGGGAATCGAACCAACAACCTTCTGATTACTAGCCCGACTCCCTAACCGCTCAGCCATCTGACCCTATTATAGGCCACTATGTGAAACATTTAAGCTTATGCAGCACAACATGTCTCAATCTAAATTATCCCAAGAGAATGATAATAGCAACATAAAAGTTACTGTGCATTTGCTAAAAGTTTATTGACCAGTCTCCAAATCCACATGCCTCTATCCTCCATATTGGAAACAATGTTTTAAAATGTATTGGCTAATGTGTTAGTTAGTAGCCTAGGGAGTCAGGTGGCTGAGCGGTTAGGGAAGCAGGCTAGTAATCTGAAGGTTGCCAGTTCGATTCCCGGCCGTGCCAAATGACGTTGTGTCCTTGGGCAAGGCACTTTACCCTACTTGCCTCGGGGGGAATGTCCCTGTACTTACTGTAAGTCGCTCTGGATAAGAGCGTCTGCTTAATGACTAAATGTAATGTAAGCCTATATTTAAAACACTGTCAGGTAAGCGTAGATGTGTTTTGAGGGTGTATGGTTTTTAAAAATCAATTAAAGGTCTATCTATAAGGTTCTCAACCAAGGTGTTTTACTTTGGTCAGTCAGGCATGGCCTTTCATTGATGTGGTGGACGAGCTGTCATTGTCCGCCGAGTATGTTACTGTAAAAGAGAACGTAGTTTCAGTGATAGATCACGTGGCCATGAACAACGGCACTCTATTCTTACCATAGTTGTTTGCCGTGGTGTAGGCCTACCTGGAACCATTTGATCCATGCAACTTCCCAGGTTGCTTAAGAAAAGCGTGCACACGCAACTAAGACCACTTGATGCTGTTTAGAATGAGTGATTGCGTGAACTTAAATGTACCTTTATGGCACAGTTTTAGCCAAGACTGATTTGGTTTATTTATAAGTCAGGTATTTTGACTTAAATCCCTACATATCTTTGCACGTTCATGGAACGCAGTGCAGTTGGAAGCACGGTGGAAAATGAAAGCGTCCCAAAGATGTTGACATTTTTTTAAATTTAAAATTCTCTGTAATGGTGTTTGTTTAAGATGTTGCCTTTGTTGTCACTGACAATAAACCTTAACAATTATTATAAAGATAGTGTAACGCAGTGTGAAAACCGTGAAACTCACTCCTCAGGTATGTAGCAGGCCACTCGCGTAACGAAGAGCTAGCTTTTCTTTGGCGTAGTGTCCCTGTACAGGGACATTCCCCCGAGGCAAGTAGGGTGAAGTGCCTTGCCCAAGGACACAACGTCATTTTGCACAGCCGGAATCAAACCGGCAACCTTCTGATTAGTAGCCCGATTCCCTAACCGCTCAGCCATCTGACTCCCTGAGTGTTTCTCAGATACACTTAAGGAAAATGACGTAGAGAGGCTAATTAAAGTGTGAGCTTTGGGGAAAAAGGTAAATCTATAACAAAGATGTCAAATGATAGATGCAACACAGTTTTTCTCCTCAGGCAAACACCCACACTAAGTGTAGACAGTAGAATGAAAGAGGGCTGAGACTGCGTCATTCCCGCCACCTGGGGCTTGCACAACAAACAACCCTCGCAAACCCAGCTTAATAGCAGAGGCCATGAGAGCTGTAAAAATGCTAACAAAACATACAGTTTGGAATAGAAAAAGACCTATGGGACGCTGAAGGTTAAATAGGACATTTTTACTGCAGCTCCGAGACTAGGAGTTACGGTGCCATGAAAAAGGGTTTTCTTTGGAGCAAATTGTATCAGTAGGCTACACACGGACCTCAAGTTCCAGTTACAAGTTCAGAAATATAATAATACAGAAGTCCATTTGCTTCCACAGCTAGATTTCTCACTGTTGGATTAGACAAAGAAAGCTGCACCCAGAACCGAGTTCTCCAAAACTATACCTGAATTGTGTGCTTTTCCAGATGCAGTAGAGGCATTTTATCTTCAAAATAGCGTTGAAGTGCACACTGTCTACAGTAGCCATAGCAACCCTGGGGAGAAGCATATCAAAGGCCACATTCTCCAAAAAGGCAGGAGTGTTATGTGCTTTAAGCCACTCTGTTTTCAAGGCTCCTGGCAGGAAGATCTCTTTCTGGGAGCTAATAGGATTAGCTAGCATTTATCAATCAAGATTTCCAACAGCATGTGCATAAGCTCCACTGATAGGTTTCATTTGAGACGTATAGCTATTGTGTATTCCACCGAGACTCAAAGTAACCTAATTTATTTTGCAGCTCGGTAAAACGCATAAATCAATTTGATGCTGACAAGCTACAGATAAAGCATTGACTTAACATTGTAAATACCAATCAATTTCTATTAAAACCAAACATGGGGTGTTCAAATGTGACAAACACGTCATCGTCTACCAAGTGCTGGAATGCACTTCTAGTCACGCTGATTAGACTGTTGTTCAAAGGGATGCTGTGGTAATCAGAGCAACACAACTGAAGTAGGCAGCCTCACCACTTCCTGAACGGCCATTTGCTGACTGTGATTTGGAATGTGTCCCATTGTGTCCTATGGTGTGCATACCTGATGTGAGGTGCATTCCAGAGAGAGCTCAGGCTTCAGCCCCACAGAATTATGACAATGCAGGGGACACAACATTATGAGATCACAACTAAACCTTTTGATGGAACTTAGTGTTGTATTACTGAGAGAAGTATATTACTGTGTGTAGGCTACACACGGCAATAATGTTTATCACGCAAAATCCCTTCCGATAAAAAAGATGTCTATGATAGTTTAGTGGTAGTTTGTTTACTAGACTATGCAATTCCATACAGGGTTCAGAGCTAGTTCAACGCTTCCCTTCGATTGAGACCTACTCTTTCTGATAATCCAGTACTGCTGCTGTCAGTTAAGTAGACAGACAGTTGCTTCTCACACTTAAATCAAGGTAGGAAACACAGTGGTGTCTCCATGGAACGATGCAAACATTTGCATACTGCTGAAAGTCAAATCAAATGAGACCACAACATGTTTAAAAAAACATCCATTTGCAAAGTTTATTCAGAAGTCAGTAGTGAATTGTGAAGAGGGGCGGTCATTGTTACTTAAATCCAAGGTTACAGCACATACTATACAATGATTAAGTGGGAAGTAAGTGGTGTACACTCCAAAAACACAATCTGACCAGTAAAATCAATGACAGGCATGCTTTCCTTACTGTCCCTGTCATTTCAAAAACTAAGAAGCCCTTTTTTGGGATATAAATGCCAAGCAACCTTTTGTCATGTTAATACAGAAAACATCATGAGAAAAGCCACAGAGAAAAAAAATACAATAAAATCATATATACAAACCTCTGTACATAGTGGGAATATGGATTAAAAAGAAATGAAGGAAAAAAAGATATAACCACTGAAATAAAATAAGACTATCAGTGTGCTCTCATGTCTTTTAGAGAGGGTGTGACCACAACGTCAGGCCTGTTGCAGGTTGTGGGAGGAAGGTGTGTCGATGACACGTTCAGCGATGTTTGCAACACATTCCCTGTGGGAGACGTCACCCCACTGGAGGCAATGGTAGAATCAGAGGACAGGGGCTGCAGTGAGGTATTCATCTTGTCAGACCGCTTGTGTGTGCGCGTGTGTGTGTGTGTTTGTGTGAAGAAGAGAGGTCGGTCTCTGAAAGGACAGTGTCTTTGCTCATTGCACAATTCCTGAATCAATGGACGCCTGTTTCCTGGTGGTCTTGGGTGGGGGTGGAGGGGGGGTCTTGCTGGGCAGCGGTGGAGGCAGATGCTGTGAGTAGGGGTGGAGAGAAAATGGACAAAATCAACGCTATTCCACTGGTAAGAAAGCACAGAAGCCTGACTCACTGTTCTGGAAGGCAAAAGTTCTGAAGTTCTGACTTCCTGATGGGTGAGGACGAGAAACGTCTCCCAGCGTCTCATGCAGTTTCCCTCCAAACACGACAACGTCTTTGTTCCTGAGTCAAGGACTAAGATCCTGCCTGCTGTCAGTCTAGCACAGGAACATCTGCTTGTACTAAATCACTGTCTGGTCTCCGCATGCCTGTTACTCACACCAGCCCACTCTAGTACCTGTCTGGTGGCTGTGACAGAGGATAAATAAGATTAGTTAACAGAGAGGCACGGGGGGGGGGAGCCTCGGCTGCCGTGGCGAGGAGCTTCCGATGAATGAGCGGAGGTGGGGAGTGCACCTGATGGATGTGAAAGGTAAAGTAATCATCGAATCAATCACGTCCCTGAAGGAGAGAGGGTGAGAGAGTAAATAATGGCTGAGGGGCGTCGCCATGGCTGACCGTCTCCTCCACTGGTGGGGCCAGAGACGGCCGCAGCACACACACGTATCTGACACTCGCTCGCTCACTCAGTCAGTCTCACAGCGTCCCTGCCCGGAGGAGGGTGTCAGGTTTGGCGTGGGCCTAACGGGGCATCGTTAAGGAGCTGCGGCTTCCGTTCTGGTGGTCACACCTACCCTGTGATGTGGCGGGGGTGGGGGCGGCGTAGAGGGGCTGGCTGAGTCCTGATTATCTTGCAGGTTCCCGTAGTCGGCCGTGCTGCCCTTCACTGGTAGGGGGGGTGGGGTCTCGCCTTTACAGCCCGTCCCGTTGAGCTCCACAGCTGGGGAAGGTTGGGGGGGAGGGGGGGCATTGATCAGAAGAAGTGCTGAACAACTCTACTGTAACATTTTACACCAGAGGCCTTTTGATAGCCAGCCTGTTTACAGAGTGTGTTGCTGTCCTGTGAGACACTGTGCTTGAAGCTGAACAGGCCTACACAGACAGCTAGCTAGATAGACAGGTGGTGAGGTCCAGGCAAGTGTGTGTTTGTGCAGAGGCTACTTACTGGAGCCTGTGTGCAGGCTGAAGGAGATCTTGTTCCTGGGGGTGATGGGCGGGGGGCCGGCAGCGGAGGAGGAGGAGGGGGGTCCGGGAGACACAGAGAGGCGGCGCTCCACCCCTTGCAGGTTGAGCACCTGGCTCTTTGGTCTTTGGGGCCTCAGGGGGCTGATCTGTGGAGAAACACACACCCACACAAACACCCCCCCACACACACAACCACACACACAACCAACCACACACACACACAACCACACACACAGTGAGCAGCAGGACTATATTAGTCATTTTGGAGTAGTGACAGAAGACAAATAAATGACACATTGAGTCAATAGAACATCTCCTTCAGGGATGTATCATACAAAAAACTAATTGTGTGTAAGCTGAAATATAACAAGGGAGAGATCAATAAAAAAACTAAGGGAAAATTGCTTTCTTGCTCATTGACTTTGCCCGTCTCATTTCTCCCTGAGCATGCAAATATGAAGCCAGCTATTTGTGTTAGAAGAAGCGGGTCCCGTTTCACATAGAACCATGATGGCTCGCAATAACCATATTTGTTGTCACCGATCATTGATGGTGTACTTTATTTATCCATGCCTCTGTAGTGTGACTCACTCCTAACAAAACATTCTCTGGAGATGTTTTCATCCAATGCAGATGTTAAGATTGATATAGCCTAACTCCCCATCCCCCCATTCAGATCAGTCATAGCTGTATAAACACTTAACTGCCCCCCCCCCCCCCCCCCAGTCACCAGGAAGCCAGAGGGCCAATCAGAGGGCAGCCGGGTGGATCCACCTGCAGGGATAACCCCACCCAGGGCCCCGTTCTGATCCCTATCTTAATTCCATTAACCATGCCTTAATCCCTCTGGGAGGGAGAGCTTTGATGCTCCACACCTTGGAAGGAGAGGGCAGGAGAGGAGGGAGGTGGAGGAGACTTGGAGACAGGCAGAGAGGAGAGGGCAGGAGAGGAGGGAGGAGGAGGGGGAGGAGACAGGCAGAGAGGAGAGGGCAGGAGAGGAGGGAGGAGGAGGGGGAGGAGACATGGAGACAGGCAGAGAGGAGAGGGCAGGAGAGGAGGGAGGAGGAGGAGACAGGCAGAGAGGAGAGGGCAGGAGAGGAGGGAGGAGGAGGGGGAGGAGACATGGGGACAGGCAGAGAGGAGAGGGCAGGAGGAGGGGGAGGAGACATGGAGACAGGCAGAGAGGAGAGGGGAGGAGAGGAGGGAGGAGGAGGAGACAGGCAGAGAGGAGAGGGCAGGAGAGGAGGGAGGAGGAGGGGGAGGAGACATGGAGACAGGCAGAGAGGAGACATGGAGACAGGCAGAGAGGAGAGGGGAGGAGACATGGAGACAGGCAGAGAGGAGAGGGGAGGAGAGGAGGGAGGAGGAGGGGACATGGAGACAGGCAGAGAGGAGAGGGGAGGAAGGGGACGGAGGGAGGGAGCGGAGGACGGGATGAAGCTAAATGAAAGGAGGAGGGTGGAAGGAGAAGCGAGGAGGAGAGAGGAGGTGGAGGGGCAGGGAGGAGGTCAGGATGGGAGGGTTTCTCACCGTCTCTGACAGTATGACGGCCTCGGCCGGCTGCAAGGAGATGTCGGTGGTCTTCAGATCCTTGTCAAAGATCTCCTGGTGCTTGCTGTTCCTCTTCTCCTTCTTCCTGTCCTTACGGTCTCTCTCGGGCTCGTCGCGGTCCAGCTTGTCCTGGGATTTGGTGTGCAGCTTCTTTGGCAGGAGGGGCTCTAGGGTAAAACTGGGGTGGGGGGGACATGTGAGTGTGTGTGGGGTGGGTGGGTGGGTGTAAGAAGTACACATTATGTCATGGAAGAATTCTTCCGCTGGTAACCGGACGTTGGGGGTGGAGTCAATTATGTTTCAATGGAACCATTTGGATAAAAAGAAAAGATTCCAATATTGAAGCAGCAGTTTGGATCCTTAAAAGCAGGGTTGGGCATGTTGTGGAGATGCACTTTTTGTCATATTTGCTGACATAAACTTCAGATCCTGATTGCAACCAATAAATCTTAAGGTTTGACAGTCCAACTAAATCAATCTGATATCTGTGGACTTCGCAGAACTGTAATAAACATGACAGAGATTCATTAAGTTCAGACAACCTTAATGATTGGACGGCATTTGGACCAAATGCAATGATTGGATGGGCTACTTGTCGACATACCTACCTCCTGGCAGTAGTCAGGCAGCTCAGCGCGTTCATGACTTTGGGGGGGTGGGATAGTTTGGTCAGAATCCTTTCGAACTCGAGCCAAAATTGCTTGCTTGGTAAAACTTAGCGACCCTGCCTTTAAGGTTGTGCAGAATGGTGGGCCTGAACGTCTGTGGCTGCAGGTGTGGTGTCTCAGGGGGGTGTCAGGTGGGGGGCTTACCCATCAGAACCAGGTCTGGAGGGGGAGTTGTCAGAGGAGATGGAGGTGACGGACGCCACAGACAGGGGTCTCTGGGAGGAGGGCATGGTGAAGGAGCGCACCATGGAGCGAGGACGACTCCCCCGGCGCTCGTCCGCCGACGGCTGCCAACACACACACACAAAGTGAGAAATCATGTTAAACCCTTAACAGTTTCTCACAGAAACCTGTCATTCCATCCACCACATAAACCTACAGCTCATTTAATCCTCAACTAAAAAAAACCTGACACATCCTATATCCAGTCTATTTAGTGCCTCAGACCCACACCTAACATCCTCTGGGTCCTATGTCCCTGGCCAGTTTGTCCTGCCTAACCCTGGGCCTAACCCTGGTTCCCTACCCATGTCCCAGAACAGTCCTTCCAGGCCATATTCATCCCAGCCAGCCATGGACTATGGATTTATAACATGTCAATTCTGATTTTTGGTCCCAAAAAAAACAGCCGAAAACATTTGCAGACCGAAATTTCGGTGCATCCCTAGAAATATTTACAGTTTTGACGACACTAAAACTGTTGTTTCAGTCAATGAAGACAGCATTTTCAACTCTTTTCAAAATGTTCCTGGCTCACAGCCGGGAAATCATTTGATTAATCTTGTTACTGGTATACATTTGAAGGGCACTGCCGCATGGAGAAGGCCTGGGCAGTGGGCTTGGTCAGGACGTCTGAGTAATGAAAGCCATCTTCAGTTAGCCTTTGTGTCCAAATGTGTCCTTTGAAATGCTCACTCTTTCTAAACATCTATGGGTGGGTGGCCCTCATTACGATGCCCAGATAAGACCTGGTTTCTTCTCTCTGAAAGGTCACACCGTGGCCTCAAAGTCTAAGACCTCTGGCATGTTCCTGTGTGGAGACAGCTAGCTAAAAGCTAGGCTAATCATTATAAGCAAAGGCGGTAGAGAAGCTATGGGATTTTCGACACCGGGATTCCCCTCTCACACAGAGATGACTCGGGGAGCCCCACTCCCTATTTAGAGGATTAAAGCACAGGGGAAGTATTAGGAGGAGAGCTGGGAGCGATGGGGAGAACATGACTAGCCTAGCCCTTCATCAGTAACCATCTCTTCTAATTGTAAATCACTGTGAATATTCTTATACACAAAACAAGAGGATGGGGCTGTTCTATTGGATGCAATTTTTTTTGTTGATATTGGTGGTGGAGTAAGCTGTATGGAACTGGAGGGATGAGCTGTGTGTGTGTGTGGGGGGTGGTCTTACCAAGGTCTTGACCCCATACTGTTTCTCCACCTTCTCGCGGAGCTGCTTGAAGCATGCCTCCAGGCGGTCGTGGAACGGCCTCAGGGCCTCCGTGACCTTCTCCCCATGGATACGCACCCCTTCCGCCAGGTTGGGGATCTGAAACACACACACAGGCTCATCACATCCAACGTACCACAGAAGAAAAGCTGAATTCCATGTTGACATACTTGAGATGGCACAACATCACTACAGATCCCACAACCACGGAGTCTTACCACTGGACACAAAACAGAGCCCAAGAGTGTGTGTGTGCGTGTGTGTGAGCGTACGTATTTCTGCCAACCCCTAGCCGGTCGGAAAATAAACTGTCTTCATTATAAAAAAGGCATTTGCAAATGCCTGGTTGCCATGGTCACTTCATCCCCCGACAACTGCCCCCTCTCAGGAGTCAGTGAGATGGTTCTCTTGGATTCCAGGGACTTATTTAGATGCAGAGGACACACGGGGACACAAACACACTAATAAACAGATGTGGGGATTACATGATGAACGAGTACACACGTCTGAGGCTACAGAGGATCCAGGCTAGTCGTGTCGTCTAGCATTAGAGCGGCTAAACAACACGACTTAACAGAGTACCTGAAACTCCAGAAACCAGGTAATTAGGGAACACACTGCTGGTGTCTATCTGAGGTCACTCTCCTAACTATATCTGGCAAAAGGAGGTTGGGGGGTGTAGAGAGTTTGTTTCTCTGCAGAGTGGAAATACAGATAAACCTGTGAAAAGTCTGGAAGCTTTTAGAATTCAAGTCTGTTTTCGACCAACAAGAAGCTGAAAAATACCACAACAAGTAGTATGAAGTATCAAGACAGAAATGACCCTGAGAAGTCCTGCTCAAGGTAAATATGAATGATGCTCTTGTGCTGCTCTTTGCGTTACTCCAGTGAAAACGAAGACAGATCTCATTACAAAAGATGTTGCGTGAGCCTCTGCAGTACACTCTGCCCCCGGCATCTCAAGAGCACAGGGCTTTTTATGACAAAGGTATCTGCAGCCAAAAGCAGCTGGAGGGAGGGATTTGCTCTGAGCTCAAGAAATTGTGTGTGAAGAGTCTGGCATAGAGGGAGAGGGGGTGAGAGCGAGACAAAGAGAGGGAAAAACAGAAAAAGAAATAGAGAAGTAGAAAGAGCGGAGACAAATCAGAAATTGAGGCAGAAAGAGACAAACCAAGATATATTTTAGAGAGAAGAATGTGTGCGTTAACTTCCTCTAGTCCTATATTTTCTCCTCTGCCTGCTGCTCCCTAAGTTACTGACTGGTCTGGCTTCACTCTGTTACCCAGCCAGGATAGACAGAGCTGCACCCTTTTATGTGATGCAATCTTCAGTAATATTCACTGTGGCAATGCGTCAACAGATCTTGTGAGCTGGCGGAGGGGGGACAGAGGGCTTGTTTGGGCCTCGGGGGTATATTGGACCAGAACGGCGCCTGTTTGCTCCGGGTACCCATATCACAAACAACCCAAACCAACTTCCTGTGTGGAGACAAACAAGCCTGGGCTCTGGTGCCCCCCCACCCCGAGGATTCCCCCCCAACCTACCTTCACATCACAGGGAACTCTTCAGAGAACACAAGAGAGATGGAGAGGAGGGGGAGAGCAGGATGGGGAGAGGCAGAGGAAATAGAAAGAAGAGCAGAAACAGGCAGCACGAACGAGGGAGACGGACAGATAGAGGGAGAGAGCGAGAGAAGACAGAGAGAAAGAGGGTGAGTGAGGGAAAAGCATATGTGGAGAAAAAAGACCAAGGGTGAGACAAAGTGAGAAAAAACTAATTGAGACAGAGAGAGTGAGAGAGACGGAGAGAGAGAGTGAGAGTAACAGGAGCGATAATGAAAGCAGAGGCAAGTCCCAGGTCTCCCAGGATACCCACGTCTTTTTATAGCCATCCAGGATGACATAACAGCAGAGTGGCGGCATGGCAACAGAAGTGCTCTCTCTCTCCCCGGAGATGAGGGGACAGGGTGAGGGACAGGAAGAACCAGCACGTTGCATAACAACGACACCTCCAAACCCGAGCAAGACATAACATCAACGCCATCTCTGACACACAGGAGCGTGGTTTCATCCCACCTGAAGGCACTGGAAAAGTTCCACTACAGTCATCCCCTGCGAGGCCTCACCTAACGCCAGTGTTTAATGTTGCCTAATTGGACTCTGGAGGGACTGCAGCTCTAACTAGACGCTAACCTTCACCCACCATATGACACCATAGAAGAAGAGAGAGGAGCTCCCGCCTCCATTCTGTGGCTGGCTGTGGGGTCACTTCCAGGGCAGGGAACAGAGGGGTGGCGAGAGACTGTTGTCCAGGGAGCATGTGGAGCAGCCAGATGGTGTTTGAGGTGCCTGGTATGATCCAGGATTAAAGGCATTCAAGCTTTTTCATCCCTGTGTGTGTGTGTATGTGTGTTTGAAAGAGAGAGGGTGCAGAGACTGTGTCAAAAGATTAAAGTAAATTTAAAAAAATGATGTATAGAAGGGCAAGCTGTCTGTCTGCAAGCCGTACTTTGTTCGTCCGGCTTTCTATGTGGCTCCAGTCAATCTGCACTGACAAGGCAGTCAATAACACCGGCCCAGGGGTGTACTACTGGGGCATCGACCGCGGGGCCGTGGAAACGGATCACCTCTCGTTGCGGTTTTGCGCTTCTGAATGCTACTGCAGCTGCTGTGGGCTTGTCATCTGGAGCGGTTCAGGGCCAAGCACCCCACCAAGGACGGCTGACATGAGCGGCCCTGCTAGGGGACCGCTCCTGCCACCTCTTCTATGGCTGAGGGGGCAGTCAGAGGAGTGGTAGGGAGCGCTTTACATTTCCTTGATGTTTGGCTGGTAGACAGGAGCAAGCCCTGAGTGGTTGATCTACGTTAAACAGATTGGAGTTTAGGTTGACAAACGAGGCGGGCGTGGCGGGTGGGGAGGGAGGACAGCTGCTGCTGTTCTGAGCACGCACCCCTCGTCTCTCTGGAAGTTCCTCCCGTCTGGTTCACGACAACTTCCTGTGATTCACAGACTAAGCTGTCTAGCTAATGCCTAAAACACTCACAGACATAAAAACATTTATAAATCCAGTTCAAAACAATTCCAGCTTGGGATTTCTTTTCATACTTAGCTTGGTGGGAGTTGTATTATAGCATAAATGGGTTTAAAAAGGATATTCCATTGACATGTTTTGTAAATTACTGGCTGCGTGCTGCTTTGGATGAATCATATGTGGGCTGGCAGGTGGATATAAATACCCAGGACATGTCTTCTGACCCCAGAAAACAGCCTGCTCCAGTGTAAATGCCAAAGTATTGATGGTTCATCAACCCCCCACCCCTCCCCACCCTCCCCAAATGCCAAAGTCAAATCGACAGAGTCAACGCTCCCCCCTGCAAAATCCTAATCTGACGGGAGACTGAACACCTTCACCCAGATCTGTCAGAACTAAATTCATTTCTTACATATGAAAGCTGGCTAAATGGGTTACAGTCTATACCTCGACGGAAGTCCCTAAGGAGAAATGATAGCGTATCCACGTCTAGACAGATTGCAGCCGTATAAGCCACCTCGTACAGAACAGGGGTGTAGAAACCTCTCACATTCTACTCTGGTGCTCTGCAGAGGAAAGCAACAAAAACTACTCAACTCTGGGATGACCAATTAGGATTCAGCAAAACAAGAAGAACAACTCCTAATTAAAGCTGCTTTCCTTTCCAACTAGAAGGGACCCAGTAGGAGGTAATCCTTACAGATGCCCCCTACACTCCTGTTCCCTGCCAAGTCTCCAGCACATAATGGTGGTACTGTAGCCACCTGATCTCTGTTTCTGTGTGGCTGGTTCAGACAGTGTAACATCACAGCTCTTCAGGGGGGTGGGGTTGTGGTATTGACATACTAAAGCTTGATGGTGTGAAGGAGAGGGGTGACATGATTGGAAACAACAATGAGCTGCTTTAGGGCTGAGGATGTTATGATGTATACATTGTGAGTGACAGAGTTCATGTGTGTGTGTTCATGATGCGGTGTGTGTGTGTGTTTATGATGCTGTGTGTGTGTGTCACGATACGCTGTGAGAGTGTTGTGCTGTGTGTGCACTTCACCCAGGCTCAGTGATGGTGCAGACCATGCAGAAACAAGCCCATCTCCTCTCATCGTAGAGGAGTAGAAGCCTACTAACTCCAGACTGCTTGCTTCAGCAGCAACTCTCTCCTACTTTTAGTTTTGCTAACCGCCCCACCACACACACACACACACACACACACACACACACACACACACACACACACACACACACACACACACACACACACACACACACACACACACACACACACACACACACACACACACACACACACACACACACACACACACACACACACACACACACACACACACACACACAGCGACTGTGGGTTCAGTTCAGTTAGCATCACCTGCCAGGTTCTGCCCATGGTAGCAGTGGGAGATGCTGGTTTGAGATCTGAACGCTGCTGTGAGCAGCCTGTGAAGAGCTCCTAGGCTGCTGTGCTTGACCCTGCTGACCTCCGGGTCACAGATAAATGCTGTGACATATAGAACAGGAGCCCCGGTCCCCCACACTTCACTATTCTAGCCCAGCATATTTGAGGGTGTGTAGTGGAGATGGTGGGTGTGTGTTCCAGACAAGATGTTGTGTGTTCCAGACAAGATGTTGTGTGTGTTCCAGAGGAGATGGAATGTGTGTGTGTTCCAGTGGAGCAGATAATCAGAGGACTGCTATGGTAAAATCATGTTTTTATAATCTTCGTTTGCTAACTAAGGTTAAGCCATTCTTCACCCTAACACTAATTTAGCAAGTTTGAAACAGTAATCCATGCTTTGTTACTTCTCGTCTGGATTACTGTAACTCAAATTACATTGGCGCTCCCCGGTCTTTTATTTCACGCCTTCAGCTTGTTCAAAACGCTGTGACTAGGCTCCTTAAGGGGAATCGCTCATTTTGAGCACATCACACCGGTCTTGATTTCATTGCACTGCCTTCCAGTTACATTTTGAATTGATTTTAAAATGTTAATGTTTGTATTTGAAATCTCTCCATAACCAGGTGCCACAGTACTCTGACTTGCTGCACCCCTACATCACATCGAGATCTCCTAGATCTGCTGAATCTGGGATGCTTGGTGTTCCCAGGTCTAAACGTAAGAATAGTGGTGATCGTGTCTTGGCTATTCCTGGAACACACTAATGCAGCAGTCTTCTACCACACATTAGAACTGCCTTAACTATCTCGACTCAAAACATATCTATGCTACTTGGCTTTTAACATTCCTTGACCTTTCTTCCTTTTTCTTCTGTAAATGTATTGCATGTCTTGATTGTTGTGTTTTATATCTTGTGCAGCACTTTGGTCAACCTCGGTTGTTTTTATGTGCTATATACTGTAAATAAACACTGACTGTTTAATGGAATGGTGTGTGTGTGTTCCAGTGGAGATGGTGTGTGGTCTCACCTGCCAGGCGATGAGGTCCTTCAGCTTGTCGATCTTCTCCTTGTCTTCAGGGTGTTCCTGTATGTACCTGTCTGTGAAAAAGGCCTGAGGGGTTCCAGGAGACGAGAGAGGAGACAGGGAGGGGAGGAGAGGAGAGGGGGAAGAGAGAGGGGAGAGGAGGGGGAGGAGAGGGCAGAGGGAGGAGGGAAGAGGGGAGATTGAGTAGAGGTGGGGGAACAAAGAGGAGAGATATGTGGTTCAGAGGAGGAGGGTGAGGTGGGGGGGGGGCAGATGAGAGGGGTGAGGCAGAGAATTGGAGAGAGGATGAGAGGGAAGTTAAAACAGTGGCAGGGGAGGGGGAGTAAAGAGCGCAAAATATGAGACAACTGATTCAACCTAGGCATTCTTCTCTTTCACATCACCTCCACTACTTTACAGAAAGATGATGTCTTGGGAGAGTGGGCTCTCGCGCTCTCTCCCTCACTCTCTCCTGACAGACAGGGGCTTGGGCACCAGACCAGGGTGACCTGTTCTTTACTCTCCCTCCCTCCCATCATCTCCCCCCCCCCCCCCCCCCCCCCTCTCTCTCTCTCTCTCAGCAGACTTGCTACTGACACTAAGGGATCCATTTGGACTTGTGATATATAATGGTAACCAACCGGCTGTGCCTTTTTTATGACGGATTTATTTATGAGTTGGAGTATAGCTGGAGTATAGGCAGGCAGAACAACAGGCACGAGCAGAGCTGTGTCATAGGTGAGGGGGGAGTGGAGACCTGAACATAATGTTGAAATACCATAAAAACAATACCTACTCCTGACGTTTACATAACGACCAGTAAATAGCTCATGATGAGAGATGATGTTGTCATAATGCATCACATATCCAAGTCCGACTCAGAATGAACCTAATAATAATAATAATAAGCTTGTGTTCAGCATCCCCAGAGGTCGTCATGCATGTGACTTTGTTCAGAAGATCATGTGTGTCATCGGGTGTGTCATCATGTGTGTTCAACATCGTCTGCGGCTGCATGAAACAACCGGCGAGAGTTGCCGCTTGCAGTCGGGGAGGAGTTAAAAACGGCTCCGTAAAGTCGGACATTCAAGCTTCTCGTGGATTGCTGTGTTGACGTCAGTCATGGCCGATCAAGCACTGTTTGCTGACTTTATTGTTGATGAACTGCATGGTCGCAAATGTAATTGTATTCGCATTAGAACTTGCACGAACCAGTGCACTGAAATGTGTCCATTTATGTATTGGGCTATGTTAAACTCTCTCTCCAATCTGCAGATTGATAATACAACCATAACTCAATTAAGCGTCTTTCCGTTAGTGAAGAGGCGGACTGAAACCCCTTCTTCAACAATAGTAGGCTAGCGCAAAATGCACTCGGCTAAACAGCCGGCAGTTCTTGACTTGATCTCACGGTACTTTGATGGACACATCACAGTGACCTAGCCTCGGCGCTGCATGAAGTTGAACACACCTATCATGTGTGTCATTAGGTGTGTCATCATGTGTGTCATCAGGTGTGTGTGTCATCAGGTGTGTGTGTCATCAGGTGTGTGTGTGTGGGTGTGTCATCAGGTGTGTCATCAGGTGTGTGTGTGTCATCAGGTGTGTGTGTGTCATCAGGAGTGTGTTTTGTTCTTGCCTTCTCGTAGTTGGTGAAACCGCCCATGACCGCTGGGTCCACTATGCCGTTGAGCAGCATGGAGAGGGGATTGATGGGAAGGTTGGAGTCATTCTGGTGTCTCTGCACAATGCTGGATATCTTCTCATTGGTCAGCTGCATGGTTTCCATTGCGATCTCCAAGGGGCTAATCTCCTCCTGCAGAACGGGGGGAACCCGGGGGGACAGGATGAGGAAGTGAGGTCATCACTGACCCGTGCCAGTCTGAAACTTCTCAAGACACAAAAGTGATTACACCTTGGCAAATCCAACATCACGAAACAGACAGAAGACATTTGTAGACAGGGTTTGAATTGGGACCATAAGAAATTATATCATAAACAATTTAAAAGAAAGCTTGGTGCTTAATCACAGTATTAACATAACTTGGACCCTACCACGGTACACCATGATATACGTGACATGAAGGTGGTCAGTCTTAACGCCCAGCACAACAAGTATTTGACTGGTGACTTATTTGTCTTTTAGGAGAGCTGCTACATTCTTGGGAAATACTTGTCTGGAACAATGGTGAGATAGGTTGTGGGTCTCTCTTCTTCATCCCATCTGCACCAGGGATTTCTCTCCAATCCGCCAAACACTAGTGCCGGGATTAAACGAGCATCCTACACTCCCCACTCTCTGACCCACAGGGGTCAGATGGCTGAGCGGCTAGTAATTAGAAGGTTGTTGGTTCGATTCCCGGCTGTGCAAAATGACGTTATGTCCTTGGGCAAGGCACTTTACCCTACTTGCCTCGGGGGGAATGTCCCTGTACTTACTGTAAGACACTCTGGATCAGAGCGTCTGCTAAATGACTAAATGTAAATGTAAATGATTTGATTTCTGAAAGTAAATAATCTCCTGGGCCGGTTATTAATCCCAATTGAGAAACAAAGGAGATGTGGAATGTCAATGCCTGGTTGTGCCAGCCCAAATATAGAAGAGTCGTGGACACGCCTGCAAAATCCTCAATCTGTGTTCACCCCATCTGGGCTCGTTCGGGGCCTGAGTTGAGACTGCAGTCAGATGGATGGCTTTATTGCGTTAAGTCTCCCTTCAGACTTATTCGGACCAAAATTGAAACTTGAATAAATAAAGGCTAGTTTTTTGGCCAACTGGGTCTGCACAACTCATTCCACATTCCTTTTGTTTGATGGTTGGATAGTTGGGTGTGCGACTATTTGAGCTTGAAAAAATATTTGAATCTGTTTATATGGTAGAAGGGGAAGGTTCACAGACAGACAATGAGTAAAGTATACTATAAAGTATAAGTAAAGTACAGACAATATGACAGCTAGTAAGAGATGTGGCAATCAGACACCCCTCTGGCAATGTGTTTGAGCGGGGGGGGGGGGGGGGGGGGTGTAGGAATGTGTGTGTGTGTACATGTGTGTATGAGTGTGTGTGTGTTTGTGTGTGAGTGTGTATATGTGTGTATGAGTGTGTGCGTGTGGGTGTATATGTGTATGAGTGTGTGTGTTTGTGTGTGAGTGTGTATATGTGTGTGCGTGTGGGTGTATATTTACATTTTACATTTTAGTCATTTAGCAGACGCTCTTTTTCCAGAGCGACTTACAGTAAGTACAGAGACATTCCCCCTGAGGCAAGTAGGGTGAAGTGCCTTGCCCAAGGACACAACGTCATTTGTTGGCATGGCCGGGAATCAAACCAGCGACCTTCTGATTACTAGCCCGATTCTTTAACCGCTCAGCCACCTGACTCCCTGTATATGTGTATGAGTGTGCGTGGTGTTGAGTACAGTGTGATTCACAGACAGAGGTAACATCAGCCGTGCTGGAAGATAAGCACTGTGTCTGGAGATGTTCTCACGACAACCACACAAGCAAGGAGACGGAAGGAGAGGAAAGAGAGAGAGGCTGATAGAGGAGATACGACAGATATGAGAGACGGGGAGAAAAAGAGAGGAGAGATATGAGAAGGAGGGAGGGAGAGAAAGAGAGGAAAGATATGAGAGAGGCGGAGTTTGAGTAAGAAAGAGGATAATTATGAGAGAGAGGGAGAGAAAGAGGAGAGATGAGAGAGAGAAACACAGAGAGACAGAGAAAGAGAGTGGATAAGAGGCTCAACAGCCACTGACATGAAAGGGACCAAACGAAAGTGTTAATTGAGTGTGGAATACTAAAGGAAGCCTAGTTAGGCTAAGTACCCTGTTTGTTTTCAGATAAAATAACAGCACATGAAAAGCAAGTGGGTCTGCATCTAGCCTCCTTTGAAACTGTAGATCCCCTCCTCTGAGGAAACAGACAGACTGCCCCTGCTATTTTTTCGCAGAAGCGTCCTTTAGGAAGTGCATCAGTAAATCAATTAGCAGCATTGGGCTGTAGGTGTACATGCAAGAAGAGACCAGCCTGGCCTGCCTGAGTCCATAGTGCTGTCCACACCGGTTATGTAGACAAATCATCATTCTGCTGGACCTTTCTGCAGCGTTTGATACGGTTAACCACCAGATCCTGCTCTCCAGACTTTCTGAGATGGGCATCACTGGCACTGCACTCCAGTGGATCTCATCCTACCTGTCGGGAAGATCCTACCAGGTCTCCTGGGGAGGCAAACTGTCAGGCCCTCGCCAGCTCTCCACTGGTGTCCCACAGGGCTCCGTCCTTGGATCCCTCCTCTTCTCTCTGTACACCACCTCACTTGGACCAATCATCACATCCCATGGCTTCTCCTACCACTGCTACGCTGACGACACGCAGCTGTACCTGTCGTCCCCCCAGACCGATCCAGGGATCTCAGCTAGGATTGAGGCCTGCCTCACATACATCTCCGCCTGGATGACCGAGCACCACCTCCAGCTGAACCTCGCCAAAACAGAACTCGTCATCATCCCGGCCAAACCCTCCATCTCCCACGATCTCTCAATCACTCTGGGATCTGCGACGGTGACCCCTTTCATCCTCTGCCAGGATCCTCAGGGTGACCATGGATGATGAGCTCTCCCTCACAGCCCACATTGCTGCGGTCTCCCGATCGTGTAGATTCACCCTCTACAACATCCGGAAGATCAGGAGATACCTGTCTGAGCACTCCACCCAGCTGCTAGTCCAAGCACTTGTCCTCTCCAAGTTGGACTACTGCAACTCGCTGCTCACTGGTCTCCCAGCATGCGCAACCCGCCCTCTCCAGAGGATTCAGAACGCAGTGGCCCGTCCTGGTCTACAAGCTACCCAGACGCTCCCATGTTACCCCGCTCCTCATCTCCCTCCACTGGCTACCCATCACGGCCCGTATCAGATTCAAGACTCTGGTACTGACCTTCCGAGCAGGTGAACGGGACTGCACCCGACTACATCAAGTCTCTCCTGCAGCCTTACACCCCCACCCGCCACCTACTGGTCTTCTTCATGACAACCGTCCTGGTGGTCCCACCGCTCAAGAGCGCCCGGTCCCAACACAAGCTCTTCTCCTGTCTGGCCCCCCAAGTGGTGGAATCAACTCCCCACATCCATCAGGGACACTGACTGTCTCCCCACCTTCAAGAAAAGGCTCAAGACGCACTTGTTCCAGGGAGTACAACGGTACTTAGGAATGGTTTGCTGGACCCCATGTTAGTTTCCTCAAGGATCGCAATGACTCTTGCTTAGAGCCTTGCTGCTCTTGTTGGTTAGTGGTAACTGATTTAAATTGTTGAAATATTTTTTACTGTTGCTTGCTATTCTACAGGTACACTTGCACTTATAGCGATTCATGTTGTTTAATTGTAACTTGTTTAACTACATGCTCTTGTGGTTCTTCCCCTTGGCACTTGTTTTGGTTGTTCACAATGTGTGCTTCATGTTTTGGCTACCTGCAATGTTTTTGGGGCTATCTTGTTGTTATCAGTGACATATTCACTTTGTAAAGCTCTCTCTTGGAAGTCGCTTTGGATAAAAGCGTCTGCTAAATGAATAAATGCAAATGTAAATCATATTTATCCCTTTCCCTCCCTTCACTCCCTTCCTCCTCTCTCCCTTACCGTGGAGACGGACTGGACCTCAAACCAGCGCAGGATTCCAGGCAGCTTGTAGGCCGTGGCGTACGTGGTCCTCTCGATCCACATGTTCTGCGGTGGAACCAGGGACACGGGGGAACAGATGAGTGCTGGCTCGCTATCCAGCCAGGGACAGCTTGTGGGTATAACCGTGTTTACCTTAATACAGTGAAACTGAGCAGCTGTGCCTGATGACTAATAAGAAGCAGTGGGGGAAGGGAGGGGGCTGTGGACTAAAAGTGTCTGGGACAGGTTGAGTGGTGTACTGTAGGAAGAGGAGGAGAGGGAGGAGGAGCAGAAGAGGAGGAGGGGAAGAGGAGGAGAGGGAGGAGGGGAAGGAGAAGGAGGGAAGGAGAAGGAGGGGATCGAGGAGGGGGGAGGAAGGGGAAGAGGAGAAGGGGGAGGAAGAGGAAGTGAAGGAGGAGGGTGTAGAGGATGGAGGAAGAGAGGGAGGAGAAAGAGGTGGAGAAAGAGGAGGAGGGGGGAGGAAGAGCAGGAGAAGGAGGAGAAGCCAGGCCTTGTGTAAGCCATGGAGAAGTGTCTGCTGTTCTCTGCTGCCTGGCTAAGACAGCTCATTAAGGCCTGCACACACCATCCCTGAATGACCCAGCAACACAGTCTGCTCTAACCCTCCCTACAACTCCACCCACGCTATCAGATGGACTGACTAAGGAGCCCCTCCTGGGAGGTCCCCCTCCCAGTAAGAGGAGAGGGGTTTATGTTTTGGCCACGGGTGAAAAATGGCCAGACACAATCAGCATGGTGAGGGACAGGAGCTGATGTTGTCTGTGGAAGTGTCAAATAACGTCTGATTGATCATCAAGCGTCAATGAGAATTGTAGCTCACAATTGGTGTAATTGATCCCTTGTAAGATACAAGCCATCAGATACACAGTACACAGATGACCTAGAAAGATAGGTATGGTTATTAGCCTAGGTAAAGCTTAATACCATACAAAATCACTACGCTAATGTTAAACTATTACACAAAGGGTTGGCTTTTACTAGTAAACAAATGTAATGACACTTGTAAAGGAACATGAAGGAGAGAGAGACTGAGAGACAGAGAAAGTGAGAGAGAGATATAACAAACATGAAGGTATTACCGCAAACTCGTTGTCCGGATCCTTCTCCCCCTTCCTTACCGGTCTGGAATACTGAAACTTATGGACCTCGTTCACCGTGTAGAAGCTTCGGGGGAGACAAGAAGTCATTTGAAACGTTTGGAAATGTTGCGACTTGATAGTGTCACCGAGTGGGTCAAACACAGGACTCCCAGGGTCGACCTGGAGCGGACAGACTTCCAGCCTCACTTCCCCTGGCTGTCTGCAGCCAGAACACCCTCATACACACAGGAAATTAACTAATTTTAAAGGTTAAAGGAAGCGACTGTCCTTCTGAAGTGGGAGGAGGCAGCCTAGCAGTGTGACAGGGTAGCTAGCAGGCAGGAATGAACCCACCACCACAGGTTAATAGACTTTTCACACTGGGAAGATGATAGTACAGTATTGGTACATATGCGTGTGCACGTGCACACACACACACACACACCAGCAGTAGAGTCTCTCACCAAAGCAGTGTGCCACTACTTGACTACAACAGCATATTGCTTCCTTTCTCCCAGAAGACACCCCATATGGTTGAGTGTGTTGAGTCAGAGCTATTAGCAAGCTGACATGAATAAAATATTAAACAAACCATTCAATGTCAGCCTTTAGGTTTTGTGCTTGGATGAGGCCAGGAATGTTTTCTAGCATGCTGCGCTTGAACATGCTGGAGATTGTGATGCGCCGTGGATAAAAGATGTATCCCTGTTCCCTTGCTTTACTGGCAGAGCAGAGCAGGGTCTGGGCTAGGCTGGACTGGACTATGTTGGCCCCATCTATGCCCACTGATGTGGCGGAGCACTTAACGGTGGAGGAAAAGAGAGAGGGAGGGAGAGGGTGTGAGGGGAGGGAGAGAGAGAGGGTGTGAGAGACTAGAAAGAGAGAGTAGAAAGAAAGAGTAGAAAGAGAGAGGGTAAATAGTTTGGTCTGACCATCGCTCTCTACAGAGATCAGTCTCTACAGCCTCTCTAATCCTGTCCATTAACAGAGTTCCATATTGACACCGGACCAGACGAGCAAACAGACTGCCTGTTCTGTTAGACAGATCAGAGCCGGGGGATGAGACCCAGGACACTGGCACCAGTGTGTGTGTGTGTGTGTGTGTGTGTGAGACCGAGTGAGTGAGCGATAAGGTCACCACCAAACCACATTTACCAAAAGATACCTTTCTATCCTTTGGAAAAATAGAGAAAATTCCTTCAGCAAACACCCAAGTATAATGACACAAGAGTTTCCTGGGAGTTTGTCCTGAGGTGCCCAGCAGTGTGTGTGCGGGCGGCTGGCTGGCTGGCAGAATGGCTGTTCGCCAGTTGCTGGCACGGTTTGCCGGAGCAGTAACTATGTCACAGGTGCAGAGCAATGTGACTGCAGCTCTGAGGCTGGACTCAATAACAGTGGGTACACAGGGAAGGTCAAACGCTGTTTGCACGCCGCACACACACACATTTACATTTAGATTTATTCACCTCTCCCCCGGTGAGCTCTTTTTTCCACTCTCCTCCCTCCCTCCCTCTCTCTCTATCTCTCTCTCTCTCGCCTGCTTCTGTTTGTCCTCTACCCTTCTGAACCAGAGCTGGACAAAGTAATGTGGACTTATTGCATTAGAGCCTATTTGATGAGCTAGTTTCCCTTTGGGAATAAATGAAGTTTCTTCTTTCTATCCATCTAACCACCCACCCATCCAACCAACCAACCAAGCATCCATCCATCCGTCCGTCGGTCTGTCTCAATGCTGAGCAGGTGAAAGCGCCCTGGGGAGGGTAGAGGAGGGGGGGAGGAGAGGGAGAGTAGAGGACCCATACCTCACTATCTGCTCTGACACCTGCTTGTTCTGGAACTTGGGTGGCAGCTCCAGTATTGGCTTCACAGTGAAACACTGGATGTCTGGTTTCTGGCCATGAAGGACAACTCAAGTATTACGGCAGGAATCCACTGGGTAAGCAGAGCCACAAAGCGCCACAAAGCTTCAATTTGGGTGAAAGACCATAGCGTTTCTGCTCCTCTGCACTTTTGTCATCACATTTCAAGCTGATATTGGAACATAAACAAGGCTATATTTAGGCTACTTGTTGCTCCAACAGCCATCTCAACAGATTCCCAAAATGTGTCTTTTTTATAGTTGTCGTATAACATGGGCTGGTGGTCATGAATATACCGGTAGGCCTAGGCTACTTCTCAATGATGATTATCTTTGTGTCGCCAATCTTTCTAAATGTCTCAGTTGGTTTGTAATGTAGTGTTTTTGGGTCTCTTCTGCTTGATTGTATACTAGGGTTGGGTATCGAGAACTGGTTCCATTTTAGAACCGGTTCCAAATGTCCAAGAACCGCAAATTTGATGAGACACGCAAATTTTTATTCCTTACTTTATTACGAAGTTTTACATAAAACGATCGCCCCGAAAAAAATGAAACAAAAATGGTACAAAAAAGGCAAAATTGCTCAAACTTATTTGTCGGAGAGCACCAAGATATTTTGTGGCGAAATATGTCCACAAATGTAATGGAAATGAATGGATGATAGCTGTCGCCACATACAATCTTTTGGCGACGGCAGTGTTCAAGTTAATTTGGTAGTTGATAGCAGCATGGTCGGACAATACACACAAATGGTGGCGGCTCGCAAGTAGGTTAAACATAACAATTTTGACAGAAACAGAAATTGTAGGTTAGGCTACCCCTTCCTCATATTTATTTGCATCTCATAATTTGACATCAACTTTGGATGCTTTTTGTAGTCATATAGTGTATAGTAGCCTACAGGATAAGATAATAGGCCTACAAATGTTGACTGAATAAATACAGAAAGCGTGATGTTCAGTTTTTACAGAAATATCAAAGGATATTCTCCTGTGTCCATTTCAACTCAGAATCAGAGCTAGCTAACAACATTATATCCTTGTATTTTTTCTCTCCCAAAAATGATTGGAATTGGAACCAAGATTCAATAAAAAACAGATTAGAAAACCCGAATCGTAAGAATTTGTAAGTGGGTCGTGGAAAAAATCCATGCAATCACTGCAGACCTTCGCGGCGGTCGCGTAAACAAGGTCCAACTTAAAAATGTTTGTAGCATTTTGTGCAGTAGTTAGCTCCTTGTCACGTGACAACAGAGCGCGACTGACGGATAATATTTACTAGAGAACTTAGAGAAATCTAAAATCTGCTTTAAAGTTTAGAACGTAAAGATGAAGTTTAATTGGTTAATGTAACCAATTAAACTTCTGCCACAGTAAATTATTTGTTTGTGTGAACTTAACTAGCAAATAAAGCTAATTCTGTTACTTATTCTAACATTGGATAGAATGGTGGACTGGTCACTGTATCAGCTCACTGCAGGAACATACTGTGTAGTAGGTTGATTAGCGAACGTTTTGTAAATAAATGTAAACACGTCGCACCATAAAGATTTTTTTGCACTTGCACAAACGCTCTCAAATTTAATTTTGAGGTTGCACAGACACAATTTCGGGAGAATTTCAAGCCCTGCTGCGCATTCAGGCGCTTTGCGGCTATTTGTGGCCCAGTGGATTCCTGCCTTATTCACATAAAACTGCATAAACAGAATAATATTGAAATGAAGATGAGTTTGTGTGTGTGTGTGTGTGGTGGTCCCTGGTGAGGATACACTGTCCAGGGGAGATCTTGACATCATCGCTGGGAGCTGTGGTGGTCTTCATCTTCTCGGCGTTGGGGAACTGGGTGAGCAGCCGGGCCTCGAAGTCCTCCCAGCGCTCGTACTCCTTCCCTCTGTAGATGAACATCTTGTTCTGGGTGCACACAGAAGCAGGCTGTGAGATTGTGCACATACACCCCCCCCCCCCCCCCCCTCATATTGTTTACAGCCCTCTGATGTTTGCTGCTACAACTACAGTACTAACTGCTCTTCAGTTAGAATCAGTATATTCAAAAACACCTATGACAAGCTTTGCATTGCCACTAGACAGCTTAACACCATCACTGTTGCTCGCAGCCTTTCTCCATACTGGCAACGTCACCTCTGCCTACTAATGAATTAAACACAGCACTCCGAATCTTCTGAGTGATAAGGTAACAAAAGCTCATCGATTTCCACAGCCGGCCACTCGAACGCAGGGAGAATCCGCTCGACACTCACACAAATCAGTGGCCACTTCAGTTTTCCGAGGGTGATAATGTACCTGTTTTGCTCCTTCTAAATGGCAAGCACCCAAAAATACCCCCAAATTATTAATAAATACATCAATATATAGATTCCAAATCAGAAGCCCTCTAAAATGCTATGCCGTCAGGCCCTAAGCAAGAGGGGTAAGTTTCATAAGACCATCATAAATGGACCAGTGCCTGCTGGGACTCATGTGAAGTTATTCATCAGGCATGCTCAAGGCCAGAGGGTGGTGGTGTAACGGACCGTAGTTGATCCGTAATCTGTATGGATCACCCCCCACGGCTTGGAGCGCATGTGAACTGTAGATCAATTGCTAAATGTAACCGCCTCAGTGTGAAATACAGCCGCTGCTGCTTCTTAAAGTAATAATTCCCTAAATCTCAATGCAGAATAGCAGTGAAAAGATAAACACAAGTTTTTTGTTGCTAACGGGACATGTTGAATCGCTACGAATCAATCCGTGATACTCGCGTTTCAAAAAAGTGACAGTCATGGCTAGCAGAGGAGCGGAAGAACTTGAAAAGCCTCCCGCATCATATCAGTTGCATGATTATTATTAAATTCAAATAAATGGAGAGCTTATTATGTCTCCTTTATTTGCTGATCCGTGATGATCAATGACTCAAACCTGCAGTTCGAATTGGATCGAACTGCAGATCCGATCCACTACCAGAGGGTGACACATTTGTTTCAATTAAGAGTTCTTCTTTATGATATTCCGATTTAGAAATGTAACTTGTAACAGGAACATCCATATTGAACTTCCTTCATACTTTGTGTGTGCTGTTTACATTCTGCACATGCTCATATCACTTCTGAACAGCTGAGTCACTTCACAGTGTAAAATCTTGCATTTTATGGGACAGCCTAGTGTGTGTGTGTGAGCGTGTGTGTGAGTGTGTCAAAAATGCAGAAGGTGATATAACACCCTCTACTTTAATCAGTCTTGCACAGAAGCATGTCTGGAAAAAAGATGCCAAAACATGCTGGTTCATATTGAAGTGTGGGAATGCGGAGAGATACATTTTTCAGGAGAAACACTTGGAAAGCAGTGCATCATCTGCACTCAGCCACCAGAGCAAGCAAACAGCAGACAATTCAGAGTATCAGGAGGCGGGAAGCCAGATATCGATGCAAAGATGGCGGAGTTCCCAAAAATGATTTAAAAATGAATGAGCACATGCATTATGAAGATACTCAGAAGGTGAAGCCCAAAGCAGTAAGGGAAGGCTATTCCAAGCATAAAGTAGGTTTTTATTATTAGTTAATGTTCAGATGTCCTACTACATTAGCAACTAATAAATCATAAGTAGCTGGATTAAGACGCGTTCCAGTAAAATCAATTATTTTGGTGGTAGAAACAAGAGCCTTTATCAGTGCTATTGATTTCTTCATTTAATTTACTATTCCCGGAGGCAGGAAAGATACCCAAACACATTTAAAACTGTATGAGAAACAGCATTTATCTAAATTAGCTGCCCAAATACAACACTTTTACAAACACTTTCCTGAAACCACTGAGGCAAAGAACTGATGCCTTATAAAACGCACGAGAGGATTCAAGTTTTTACTTGAAACAAACTTGATTCTATGAGAGTATGCAACACATTCCTTTCTCATACCCTGTTGCTATTTCTTCCATTAAGAAGGCAGCTTTTAACGAGCGCTGACATTTAGCAGCAATTTCAGCAAATACTATCCGTGTTTCATGGTAAGGAAAAGGAGAGTAAATGTATTCTGTACTGTAGACCGTCTCTCTAATGCAGTCTCACACAGTCGTCTGGTCAGACACACCTGCTGCCCTCCACACAGCTGCCTGTCTCTGGAACTGCACTCACCACACTACTGGTAATGGAACCAAGTGAAAGAGATTGGGGGGTGGGGGTACTTTTTCCATGGGTTCAGTCTTCAAAAGCCCTTTAAACAGCAGGCCAGATCAGGCGAGCGTAGCCTGGCCTCTCTAATGGAGCTCCTGTCCTGGCTGGAGAGAGGCAGTGTGGGGATGTCAGGGTGAAGGAAGGAACCGAGCAGGTTTCACTGCTGGGGGGGGGGGAAAGGGCCAAAATATGATCTAACGATTCCTGAATCTTAAAAGCCACCTTCAGGTATTGTATTCTACACGGAAACAGGGACTTTGGTGAAGAAGGGAGTCTGTGATAAAACAGCTCCCGTTTGTGTGTGTCCCACAGGAAAACCCTAGCTTTGGTACATGAAATAATGTCAGCTTCAGAAAAAACACTAAAGCAGAGGGATTTACTGCTTAAAGGCCGAATTATACTTCTCCGACTCCGTTACGGACAGACAGACGGACGGAGTCGGACGGAT
Source organism: Thaleichthys pacificus (assembly GCA_023658055.1). Lineage (NCBI taxonomy): Eukaryota > Metazoa > Chordata > Actinopteri > Osmeriformes > Osmeridae > Thaleichthys > Thaleichthys pacificus. The sequence goes on from CM042856.1 coordinate 2,062,964, forward strand.
TTGTTGAATTTATAGTACTCCGAAGGCTGTGGGTGCTGAAAACACTTCACTGCCAGAAGAGTAGGTGGCGCTGCACTGCGATGCTAGCTAGGTCATCGAAAAGTCGGAGCAAATTTACAAATTAGCCGTTTCATCAATAAAATAAGCACATTTTCAGCAACTTCACTGCCCATTTCTCATCACATTTTAATTCAGATGCTGATTTACATGTACTGTTTAGCTGAAATATGAATTATAAAAACGTACAGCAATGGCGGTCAAAGGATTCTGTTCGTCTTGTTGGTCACGGCAACCCCGCCCCCGCCCCTGACGTAAGCGGTTCTTAATACGGACCAATCACAGCCAAGGGGTATCCGGAAAATGACGGACGGACAGACGGATAGTCAGGAAAATCAGGAGGTGCACGTAGAGCTCTCCGAGGGACACGGAGAGGACACGGAGAGGGCGTTCCTCGTCGGAGAGGGCGTTCCCTGTCTCCGTGTCCGTAAAAACGCAGTAGTATAAATCGGCCTTTACTCTCTATACGCACTATTCTTATGTCGCTTGGATAAAAGTCCCAACAGTTAACAGAATGGAATACGTAATGGAATCGCCTTAGTCATCCAAGTCCGGGGCCTGATTTCCTCCATCAGTGATGGAACGGCAGACTGATGACAAAGCTGGTAAAATCAACCACCTCTCCTCCCCCTCCCACCTCTATCTACTGCAATGCCATTTGATGAGGCAGGTCACATCATTGCTGGAATGAGCGCGAGACTACGCGTGTGCTCTCCCGTGGCTGAGAGCAAAGTAGTTCCATCTACTGCACTCTCGTCAAAAAAGCCATTCGGGAAAAGGCCGCCTCGTCTCCAGGGTGATGCTGAGAGGCTGACAGACTCAGGGTGAGATAGAGAGAGAGAAAAGGAAAGAGGGAGAAAGGGATAAAGGGACATAGAGAGAGAGAAAGGGAGAGAGAGACAGATAAAGGGAGAGAAAGAGGGAGAGAGATAAAGGGAGAGAGAGAATGCGAGAGAGAGAGAGAGAGAGAGAGAGAGAGAGAGAGAGAGAGAGAGAGAGAAAGGGGGGAGAGAAATGGAGGGAGAGATAGAAAGGGAGAGATAGAGAAAGAGAGAGAGAGAGAGAAAGGGAGAGATAGAAAGGGAGAGAGAGAGAAAGAAAGGGGGGGAGAGAAAGGGATGGAGAGATAGAAAGGGAGAGAGACAGATAGAAAGGGAGAGAGAGAAACAAAGAAAGAAAGGGGGGGAGAGAAAGGGAGGGAGAGATAGAAAGGGAGAGAGAGAGAGAGAAAGGGGGAGAGAAAGAGAAAGATAGAAAGTGAGAGAAGGAGGAAAGTAAAGAACAGGTCACTGTGGTCTGGTGCCCAAGCCCCTGTCTGTCAGGTGCATACCCTGAGAGGCTCATTCCTAAACCCAGGTTTACTCTCATCACAACACATATTCACTTCCTTCTCCCTGCTCTCTCCCTACCTCTTCCCATTTGTCTTCATCTCTCCGCTTCTCTGTCTGTCTGAGCTGTCCCCCCCCCCACCCCCTAGCCTTCCAGGTTGTGAAGGGCAGCTCTCCACTCCGAACGCCTGCTTGAGATTTACAGCTCTGTGTCTTGCTAGCCAGGTCCCCTGGTGTGTGTGTGTGAGTTTGTGTGTGGAGAGGGGGGGTTCTCAGAGGAACGAAGCGCATGCACTTGTATCGGCCTGAGTGGCTGATGGGAGATAGCGTGGGCTCTTGAGGTAACGTATCGATCAGCTTGTTTTCGTTACATTTTTGAGCTCCTCCGCACAGGTGACTGAGGGAGTTTGGCGTGGGCCGGAAGCGGGTTGCGGAGGACGTACTCACCCTGAGGAAGGAGGGGAAGCCCAGGCCATAGTAGCCCACGGTGAAGTAGTCTGGCTTGGGCCGGATCACCTTGACGATGTTCTCATAGAACTGGGCCTGCTTCCTCTGTGAAAGAGACATTAGCTTTGAGAGGTGTATCTGGTATGTAGTCACACAACACAAGGTAGCTATAACACGCACACAGACCTGACGTACGCTGAGGATGATTCAAAGACTACAGTCCTTATCTTAGTGCTGCACACCACACCACACCACACCGTGTGCGGTTCTACCTGAATGTGCGTCACCATCAACCAACCACAAGCCATCACAGAGGTTGTTCTGCTCACCAAGGACGCGCTCAGCTGCTCAAAGTCAAACATCTGGTTCTCGTACTGCTCTGCGAGCTCCTTCCCCAGGATGATCGCCTCCTCCCACATCTGGTGGTAGAACAGACAGGTAAACAGCCAGAAGCAGCAGCATTGAACCATCTGCTGTACTGTACTTCTATATGTTACTGGGCAACAGCTTAGTGCCATGTGCAAATGTACAGGTATACGGGATGTGGGCGTGCTGTGAAAGTAGATGCGATGTTCTCGTTCCCTGAACTTTGCTGTTATTGATAAATCATACCAATCAATGGATCTGCCCTGGAGCAACTGCTCTGAGCAAAGAAGTAGTGAAGAGAGAGATGGGCTGTCCTTGATGTGCTCTCCTGGGCTGTCCTACACACTGAGCTTGGCTGGGCTGTCCAACAGGGTGGGCAAGGCTGGATTGGGCTGAGCCGAGCTGAGCTAGGCTAGGATAGGCTGGCCTGGCCTGGGCTGGTCTGAGCTAGGCATATATCATAGTCATTCCCAAGGCTGGGACATGACTCAGCAGTTCTCTCAGTATCGAGCCAGAGAGAGAGAGAGAGAGAGAGAGAGGGGGGGGGCGAGGGTTGTAAAGCGACCTTGTTCTATGAGAAACACCCAGCTCCGCTGACCGCTCTGACCCCCCCCCCCCCCCCCCAGCCTCACCTTGCCCTTGTCGAAGTAGGTGATGATCTCCTGGTACAGCTGGTCTTTCAGCTGGCCCTGGGTGCTGGCCTGGTAGCCCTCCCGCTGGGTCAGGTGGGCCGCACACGCTTCCTCCGACCACTAGGGGGGGGATGGTGAGGAGAGAGGGCGGTCACCGCAAACATTAGACACAGTCCAGTCCAGGTGTTCTGACTTAAACCAAACATATTATCAGACTATGGTAATGAGGATGGTAATTTGTTTGAAAGACTAGTCCCTCAGCAGGAAGACTGTAGCAGTGTGGCCAGTGTGGGGGTGGGGGGGCAACGACTAACTAAACAACACAACTGAAAGTGATCAAAGAGGCGGGGGTGTCAGTAAACAAGCACAGACATAGAAGAACACACACAGGCCACACACACTCTCCTCTGGCTAATATTTGCGGAGTTTGAATCCCTCAAACATGGGCAAAACAACAGACCATGTACGTCAATGTATTAGCAGCTGTAGGGGAGAGGGGGGGGGATTCTTTATTCAAACACTGCGAAACCACACCAGATAGCATTGATTTATGCATCACTGCAATGTATGAATCCAAGATTCAGCTTGATTGTGGGAGATAAAGGAGAACATGAAAGGGGTTTCTTTTTTCTGCTGACCCCACACTCCCGTCCTTGGCCATCTCCTCGACGACGAGGATAATGGATGTTCTGAGTTGCTGGACAAGCCCGGCTAACAGAATACGGATGCTTGTGATTGGCTCCCATGCCCAGCCCTACTAAGGGGCTGCCAGAGGTGATTCATTAGCGGACAAAAGTAACTGACGTTCCCTGTTGTTGTGTGGAACAGCGAGTAGAACGGTTCTCTGAGTGGACTGAAAAGACTCTGTCCAGGGAGCTCCACATATTTGCATTCTCGCTCTGGCACAGGGAACCGGAAAGTCACTACTGTGCGTTTTCATTACGGGATTGGACGACACTAGGACTATCTGCTTGCCTATTGATTTGTATTACAGTTGGACGAGCTGGCACTTGCATGGTTAAAGGAGGGTGAAGTTAACAACATTTTCAAGAGGCAGAATCCCCGCAAAGCAGCTGGGCCGGACTCTGTCTCTCCAGCCACCCTCAAGCACTGCGCTGACCAGCTGTCTCCAGTGTTTACCTACATCTTTAACACCTCCCTTGAGACATGCCATGTGCCTGCCTGTCTCAAGTCCTCCACCATCATCCCTGTGCCCAAAAAGCCAAGGCCAACAGGACATAATGACTACAGACCCGTCGCCCTGACCTCTGTGGTAATGAAGTCTTTCGAGCGCCTGGTGCTGGCACACCTTAAATCCATCACAGACCCTCTACTGGACCCCCTGCAGTTTGCCTACAGAGCCAACAGGTCTGTGGACGATGCAGTTAACATGGCCCTCCACTTCACCCTACAGCACCTGGACTCCCCAGCATCCTATGCCAGGATCCTGTTTGTGGACTTCAGCTCTGCCTTCAATACCATCATCCCCGCCCTGCTTCAGGACAAGCTCTCCCAGCTGAACGTGCCTGATTCCACCTGCAGGTGGATCACAGACTTCCTGTCTGACAGGAAGCAGTGCGTTAAGCTGGGAACACAAGTCTCTGACTCCCGGTCCACCAGCACCGGATCACCTCAGGGCTGCGTCCTTTCTCCTCTGCTCTTCTCCCTGTACACCAACAGCTGCACCTCCAGTCATCCGTCCGTCAAACTCCTGAAGTTTGCGGACGACACCACCCTTATTGGGCTCATCTCTGGTGGAGACGAGTCTGATTATAGGTGGGAAGCGGCCAACCTGGTGACCTGGTGCAGCCAGAACAACTTAGAGCTCAATGCTCTTAAGACAGTGGAGATGGTTGTGGACTTCAGGAAGAACACAGCCCCACTCACCCCCATCACCCTGTGTGACTCCCCAGTCAACACTGTGGAGTCCTTCCGCTTCCTGGGCACCATCCTCTCCCAGGACCTCAAGTGGGAACTGAACATCAGCTCCCTCATCAAGAAAGCACAACAGAGGATGTACTTCCTTCGGCAGCTGAAGAAGTTCAACCTGCCAAAGACAATGATGGTGCACTTCTACTCAGCCATCATTGAGTCCATCCTCACCTCCTCCATCACCGTCTGGTACGCTGCTGCCACTGCCAAGGACAAGAGCAGGCTGCAGCGTATCATCCGCACTGCTGAGAAGGTGATTGGCTGCAATCTACCTACCCTCGAGGACCTGCACTCCTCGAGGACCCTGAGGCGAGCGAGAAAGATTGTGGCCGACTCCTCCCACCCTGGACACTCCCTGTTCCAGCTACTCCCCTCCGGCAGAAGGCTGCGGTCCATCAAGACCAATACCTCACGCCACAATAACAGTTTCTTCCCTTCCGCTGTTGGCCTCTTCAACAAGGCCAAGGGACCACACTGACAATTGACTTCCTGCTAAAACACTGCTCTTGCACTGCATTGCAAAATTGTATCTTGTACATTTGTATTTTTTGTAATATTTGTATTTTTATATTGTAAATTTGGCAACTTATTTTTTTAGCTTTTATTGTATATCTTTATTTTTATTGTATATCTTATTTAATTATAATTCCACTTAGTACTGCTAGTTTATGTACCCTTAGTATAGATAGTCCACATATTTAAATTTAGGTCCCTATATGTTTATTGTATGCACCTTCCTGCCAAAGCAAATTCCTTGTCTGTGCAAGCTTTCATGGCGAATAAATCCAATTCTGATTCTGATAAAAATGGCATTCACTTATCCACCCGGGGAATCATTGTCAATAGGACTCAAGTGCTGACACATCACTAACCGATACACATAACCTAAATTGAACATTCTTTATAATACATTCTAAGCACGGCCACTTGCGCTCTAGTTCTCACAGGATACATTTTATTATTCAATAAAATTATGAACATCGGAGCGGGACTGTAAATCAAGCAGACATCTTTCACTGTCTGAGTCCACCCGCAAGCAAAAGAGAAATCGTGACTTCAAACACAACATGACGCAGCTGATTGGATAAGACAAGCTTGAACCTCAAGGGTTCTGGTTGAGGCAAAAATAAAATAAAATGTGTCTACTTTTACAATAGAGACAATAGCTTCCCTCCCTCCCTCCCTCCCTCCCTCCCTCCCTCCCTCCCTCCCTCCCTCCGTCTCTCTTCTCTCTATCCTCCCTCTCGTTCTCTCCCTGAGAACAGGAACATATGTCACAGCTGTTTTTAGACAACAGGAAATTAAAGAAACAAATAGCTACAGTTATTGGTGCAAGCGCTGTAGGTAGGAAGATGGAACACTGTCCTGACGCCAAATTCCAAGAACACTGTAGCTAGATGATGGACAGATTTTGTATGTACACGAAGCTTGTGTCTTTGTGAGGTCAAGAGGTTGAGGTGGAAGGACACATATATAAGGAATAAAACCCCAAATGGGTGTTTTTTGTATCAAAGAAACCTTCATTTGGGATGTTCCCCATTTCTGAGTGGGGCGGAGGCAGATTGCCATTAGTGATAAAGGGTACCAACAGTCATGATTACCTACCACAAACACAGTAAACACTTACTATGGATAGTATTGAGATATATCTGTTGCATCGTAGTGCACAAACATACACTGGCAAGCTATCTAAGCTGTTGCTTTGCTACCTTGATATAATGAGGACCCCTGACGATGTTCCTTCCTCCATCCAGAGTCTCTCTGGGATGATGGATGACCAGGGGAGTGGGGGTAGGGGGAGAGGTCTCAACATATCTCAAGGGGACTCTCCACAGCCTCTGCTGTATATCATAGCTTTAAGTAAACCTTTAAATATACCATCAAAAGCGGCAGAACCACTTTAAGATAACACATAATTTGCATTCACAGGTCTGCACGAGGAGAAAAACTGCAGCTCAGCAATTCTTCCACCTCCTCTTCTCCCCCTTCTCTCTATGAGCGGATTTAAAACAGGATGGGTGTACCTCCGCTAGCAGACTCGTAACGCACGCACGTTTAGAATTTACAGCTACATCTCTGCAAGCAGCCGGGTTAAACGCTAGCGGCTGATAGCGGCTTATCCCGGTGTACATGGCGGTGGCCTTCACGTGGAAAGCTATTGCTCGACAAACACTGGCAAACACATTTCACTAAATATGCTAGCCAGCAGAAAACAGTGTGTGTGTGTGTGTGTGTACCTTGAGCAGTTTGGCGTGGAGCAGCAGTGTATAGGCAGCTTCTGTGTAGTTGTCACACTCCTTGTGGAGGTCACAGAGCTTGTACAGGTACCTGTGGAGGACATGGATGAATGGTGCTGGCCTTGGTGGGCCTCGGAATCCTGACAGTTCCCTTTACTGTTCTCTTGCTGCTTTGACAGCATAATGACTCCATAACCACACAAGGGTATGTGGCAGGCTGGCCTTCTACGTTATTCACTGTTCAATAACAAACTCACCAACGTGCAATAAAATATACCGAAATGTACAGTGAATATTCTAAATTTGTTTTAGACTATTGAGTGGATGAGGGCCATGATGTCTTACCTAATGTACATTTCTTCTCTTTCAATCTCCTTGTAAAAGTTCTGGAGAAAAAAACAGTTCAACTGATGGTTAGTTTCAAGAAAATTCACTGTTGGTTTTCAGTCGATCTTGACCTTGCTATGTCCTCCATTCACTTGACATGTACAGGAAAGTGTCAAGGAAGCACACACAGAAACATTTAGAACTTGAACTATTATGAATGAAGGTTCGTTATTATGTAACAGGAAACCTAGTTCATCCCAGAGTGTTGTTTAAAACAACATTTCATTCTTTGTAGCAAGTGAACTTGGTATCAGGGACTCAACATTGTTAGTGGCTACAGTCACTCAGGTGAGCCCAAGGATTTCTGCAAAGTGAAACATTTGGACAAAATTGCAGAATCCATACAGAAACAGAAATAGTGAATTATTATAGTAATTGTACAGAACAAACTATACAGAAAAAACTAGCAACTAGCAAGTATGAATATTGGAAGATGTCGTGGTTAGAGTATAATTGCATTTGACGAGTTCTCCCAACAGTTCATTTTAGGCTTCAGTGCCAGCTGAATAACATTGACATTTACTGGTGTTAGCATAGTGTTAATCTGAGAGGTGGAGAGAGAAAGTGATAGTGTGTTTTTGAGGGAGAGTGTGCTAGGGCACAAATGATATACGAGTGATGCTATGTGAGTATGTGTGTGTGAGAGAGAAAGGAAGTCTACACAGTAGACAGCCTGTGTGTGTGTGTGTGTGTGAGAGAGAAAGGTAGTAGTGTAGACTGTGTGTGTGTGTGTGTGTGTGAGAGAGAAAGGTAGTAGTGTAGACTGTGTGTGTGTGTGTGAGAGAGAAAGGTAGTAGTGTAGACTGTGTGTGTGTGTGTGTGTGAGAGAGAAAGGTAGTAGTGTAGACTGTGTGTGTGTGTGTGTGTGAGAGAGAAAGGTAGTAGTGTAGACAGCGTGTGTGTGTGTGTGAGAGAGAAAGGTAGTAGTGTAGACTGTGTGTGTGTGTGTGTGTGAGAGAGAAAGGTAGTAGTGTAGACTGTGTGTGTGTGTGTGAGAGAGAAAGGTAGTAGTGTAGACTGTGTGTGTGTGTGTGAGAGAGAAAGGTAGTAGTGTAGACTGTGTGTGTGTGTGTGTGTGAGAGAGAGAAAGGTAGTAGTGTAGACTGTGTGTGTGTGTGTGTGTGAGAGAGAGAAAGGTAGTAGTGTAGACTGTGTGTGTGTGTGTGAGAGAGAAAGGTAGTAGTGTAGACGGTGTGTGTGAGAGAGAGAAAGGTAGTCGTGTAGACAGCGTGTGTGTGTGTAGAAAGTGTGTGTGTGTGTTTGTGTGAGAGAGAAAGGTAGTAGTGTAGACTGTGTGTGTGTGTGTGAGAGAGAAAGGTAGTAGTGTAGACGGTGTGTGTGAGAGAGAGAAAGGTAGTCGTGTAGACAGCGTGTGTGTGTGTAGAAAGTGTGTGTGTGTGTTTGTGTGAGAGAGAAAGGTAGTAGTGTAGACTGTGTGTGTGTGTGTGTGTGTGTGTGAGAGAGAAAGGTAGTAGTGTGGACTGTGTGTGTGTGTGTGTGAGAGAGAGAAAGGTAGTAGTGTAGACTGTGTGTGTGTGTGTGTGTGTGTGTGAGAGAGAGAAAGGTAGTAGTGTGGACTGTGTGTGTGTGTGTGTGTAGAAAGTGTGTGTTTGTGTGAGAGAGAAAGAAAGGTAGTCGTGTAGACAGCGTGTGTGTGTGTGTGAGAGAGAAAGGTAGTCGTGTAGACAGCGTGTGTGTGTGTAGAAAGTGTGTGTGTGTGTTTGTGTGAGAGAGAAAGGTAGTAGTGTAGACTGTGTGTGTGTGTGTGTGTGTGTGAGAGAGAGAAAGGTAGTAGTGTAGACTGTGTGTGTGTGTGTGAGAGAGAAAGGTAGTAGTGTAGACGGTGTGTGTGAGAGAGAGAAAGGTAGTCGTGTAGACAGCGTGTGTGTGTGTAGAAAGTGTGTGTGTGTGTTTGTGTGAGAGAGAAAGGTAGTAGTGTGGACTGTGTGTGTGTGTGTGTGTGTGTGTGTGTGTGAGAGAGAAAGGTAGTAGTGTGGACTGTGTGTGTGTGTTTGTGTGAGAGAGAAAGGTAGTAGTGTAGACTGTGTGTGTGTGTGTGTGTGTGTGTGTGTGTGTGAGAGAGAAAGGTAGTAGTGTGGACTGTGTGTGTGTGTGTGTGTGTGTGTGAGAGAGAAAGGTAGTAGTGTAGACTGTGTGTGTGTGTGTGTGTGTGTGTGTGAGAGAGAAAGGTAGTAGTGTGGACTGTGTGTGTGTGTGTGTGAGAGAGAGAAAGGTAGTAGTGTAGACTGTGTGTGTGTGTGTGTGTGTGTGTGAGAGAGAGAAAGGTAGTAGTGTGGACTGTGTGTGTGTGTGTGTGTAGAAAGTGTGTGTTTGTGTGAGAGAGAGAAAGGTAGTAGTGTGGACTGTGTGTGTGTGTGTGTGTAGAAAGTGTGTGTTTGTGTGAGAGAGAAAGAAAGGTAGTCGTGTAGACAGCGTGTGTGTGTGTGTGAGAGAGAAAGGTAGTCGTGTAGACAGCGTGTGTGTGTGTGTGAGAGAGAAAGGTAGTCGTGTAGACAGCGTGTGTGTGTGTGTGAGAGAGAAAGGTAGTCGTGTAGACAGCGTGTGTGTGTAGAAAGTGTGTGTGTGTGTGAGAGAGAAAGGTAGTCGTGTAGACAGCGTGTGTGTGTGTGTGTCGCACCAGCACGTTGACGGTGCAGCTCATGCGGTTCTCCTTGTTCTCGTCGTGCATTATGGTCCTGTAGTCCAGCAGGCGCTCCAGGAGACGCACCACCAGAGACACAAAGTTCTCCCCCGTCTTGGCCAGGTACTTGTGCTTCCTGCAATGCTCCAGCAGACTACACACACACACACACACACACACACACAACACACACACACACTATGAGTGAGAAGAGCTCATAACTATGCAGCGTTCTGCATTTCGTATGCATAGATGAGGCCAACTCCTGGACTGAAACATACTGTTTTCAAATCAACCTGCATTTAAAGAGCAAACTCGTTTGAACATGTACCCTACTGGGCATGGGGGTAAATAAAAGACTACAACACACACACACACCCGCACAAAAACACTCTCCAAACTAATTCCTGCCTGTCAACGGTGAGAAGTTACTGCACAATCATTAGCGATGCGTGATTATTTTGAGTGCTATGTCGCAATTAGCATTATCTGTCTTGTCAGGGCCCTGGCGTCATCCTGCTCCACTAATCAGTACTTACATTTTCTGAAAGAGAACCTTGTACTGCTCGTCTCCTCGGCCCCCCTCCACCTCATGATCCAGCTTGGTGATGATCTCGTTCTCAAACTGCAATTAAGAAGGAGCAGGCGTAAATAATCAGCGCAGAACATTTTTCAATTCATTAGCGCTGTCTGCCTCTTTTTCCATAATTTCTTATTGAACCCCCCCCCCCCATCTTTCCGCTGGGTAGAGGGATCCCACCCCCCACTCTCTCTTTTAACCCGGCTGCCTGGAAGATCACATTAATTTGTTCATTATAGCCCAGCTAACTTCTGTTTATCGGGTTGGGGCGGCTCCAGAAACATCTTTTGAGCCCCCTCCAAACCCTTCTCCAGTAGAAGACAAGGCTGTTCAACTGCCGGGTTTTCCTTGACAGTGATGCATGGGCCTCATATCGGCAGCATTTGTATGTGGCAGCCGCATACATTTTATATAAATATATATATATCTATAGAGAAGTTTTATTGTGATGAAACAACCCAATTTGTGGCGGCTGCCTGGCGTGGTGGTAGTGTCAGCGCGAAGAGAGAGGCGACACCGTGAGCGAGAGATGGGAGCTGTGTGTGAACACAGACAGAAGGAAGAGTGTGCCTGTGTGTATATTTAGTTCTGGCCGATAACGCACGTTCGAGGAGGTGGAGAAAGAGAGAGAAACAGAGGCAGTAAACGAGGGAGAGAGAGTGGAAAATAAAGAGAGAGAGAAAGACGAGAAGATTAGAGACCAACAGAAGAAAAATGCACCCAGTTAACAGAGAGGGGCTCCTGTTTGAGACAACACAGTGTGTAAGCAGGGCTCTGCTCTAGCTAGCTCCCGCTCCCCAGAACGGGGGCCGATCAGGGAGGTCCTCAGGAGACAGATCCCTGGACTCCCAGAACCAGACAGCCCCTAGTGCACAGAGACACGGCCTAACAGGGGCGCCAGTAACAGCACGCCAGTGCGCAGGTGAAAATATTGACATAACGAAGCGGGAAGGTGGCTGACAAATCATACAGCATGACAGCTGTGACCAATCGGATGGTGCCAGGCGAAGCAGCAGCTCTATTCTGTGAGACAACATGGTTTGCATGATACCATGCAAAATGAACAATTAGCCAATACAGTGCGACATATTTCAGTTTCTTGTGAGATAAAAATGAATTTACAAACTTGAAACTTGAGTCCCAAGCCCCCCCCGTCTGTGTGTGTGATAGGTGTAGGATGGAGGCGAGCAGAGGGCCATACCAGCTGGAAGCTGCAGGTAAAGTGGAACTCGCACTGCATCATGTCGAAGAAGATGGGGATGGTGGCCTTGCGCAGCTCGATCTCAGGCACCAGGGTCATCTCCAGGATGGGACCCACCATCTCCGGGATGAACCTGATCTTGTGGGGACCTTGGAGAGAGTGTGTGGGAGTGTGTGTGTGTGTGTGGGGGGGAGAAAGAAACACAAAATGAACCAAACGGCTCATTTTATATCATCCTTTTCATCTGAATTGAGGGGCCCTCGTGTAAAGAAAAAGAAGTCGCTGTTGAGCAAAAGAAAACACAGGCTGTTGGCGGTTGTGTTGTTGCTTGTGAAGTGCCTTGTTTCAGTGTTTCCCCTGACCCTTATCAGGCAGGTATCAGTTTCCAGAAAGGCCCAGCTAGCTAAGGGGGGGGGGGAGACACACTGAGGGGGGGCAGGGATGATGGTGTTGGAGGGGGGCAGGGATGATGGTGTTGGAGGGGGGCAGGGGTGATGGTGTTGGAGGGGGGCAGGGATGATGGTGTTGGAGGGGGGCAGGGATGATGGTGTTGGAGGGGGGCAGGGATGATGGTGTTGGAGGGAGGCAGGGATGATGGTGTTGGAGGGGGGCAGGGATGATGGTGTTGGAGGGGGGCAGGGATGATGGTGTTGGAGGGGGGCAGGGATGATGGTGTTGGAGGGGGGCAGGGATGATGGTGTTGGAGGGGGGCAGGGATGACGGCCTGCGAGGAAGCAGAAACCCCCCTGGCACCTCGTCATCTCCCATCTTGCATCAACACGCACCAACAGAACACCAATTAACACCTGGTCTGCTCTTTTTACTTCTCCCTGGTGATGTACCCTGGTTGTCACACAGAGACACACCGAGAGAGCTGAAAGAGAGGAGAGAGATCGAGGGAGAAAGAGAGAGCTAAGAAAGAGAGTGAAGAGAGAGAGGATTCAGAGAGAAAGAGTGACAGAGAGAATAAGAAAGTATGTGAAAGAGAGCTGGGAGAGAGAAAGAGAGAAAATAGAGTGTGGAGCTGGGAGTAAGAGTGACTGTGTGAGAGAAAGAGAGACTGAGAGAAAGGCCTCAGTGGCTGACAATCAAGGAAGTGAAAATGATGTGTGGATTGCTGACTGGTGAAATGCAGGATGATGACCCAGCCTGATGATGCATCACTCACAAAGGGCTTCCTGCTGGTGGGTTGGGGTTTCTCATGGGGTAATGCGGGGATGTCAGGTGGCTGAGCGGTTAGGGAATTGGGCTAGTAATCCAAAGGTTGCTGGTTCGATTCTCGGCCGTGCTAATTGACATTGTGTCCTTTGGCTAAGGCACTTCACCCTATTTGCCTCGGGGGGAATGTCCCTGTACTTACTGTAAGTCGCTCTGGATAAGAGCGTCTGCTAAATGACTAAATGTAATGTAATGCAGTAAACGAGCGACGGCAACATTCTAATTGAATGCAAAAAAACGAGTCCATATTAATGCCCAAACCTCTTGGAAAAACCTGCCCAACATTAGCGATGGAAAACATTTTCAATCCACAAATCCTGATTGGCTGGTGCTACATTACCTAGGTTGTACCACATGTCTCTGATTTGGAAGCCGATCTGTCTTCTCATATCCTGGTACCTGCAGGACAGAAAGGACATCTCAAACACAGGAACATTGCAAAAACAAAAAAGAAAGATTTGATATCTGCCCTTAAGATCGGCCAAATCTGTCCTGATAATTGCTTTACATAGAAATGTAACTTGTTGTGCAACCAAGTAAGACGTGGCTGAACAACACTGTGTGTATGTGTGGATTACAATGGGGAGATTTTATACTGGGACAATCTTTTACGGATGAGGCCGGAGGGATGAATGCTAGTCTGCTTTTTGTATAGGTTTGGGGGGATTAGTTGACGATGGTCCCACAAGTCCAGGTCAGGAACTAATCTCCAAGCCAACAGAGATAACCTCTCCAAACTCTGCTGGCTTCAGCCCACCCTGAGCACCAGCACACACACACACACACACACACCTCCCCCCCTGGAGAGAAGAGGGGAGAAAGGACAGAGGTAAGATAAAGGGACAGAGGGCAAAAAGAGAGAGATATAATAATAATAATAATTCATTTCATTTATAACGCACTCTACATTCAGTTGAATCTCAGAGTGCCACAGAACATAGTTAAAAACAAACTATAATAAAATAAATTTAAAAAGTAAGAAACGCCTTTCTGAATAGAAAGGTTTTTAGGCCAGTCTTAAAAGAGTCCAGTGTCTGTGTTGCCCTTAAGTGGTCAGGCAGGCTGTTCCACAGGCGCTGCCTTGCAAAAGGCCCGGTCACCCATGGTGCGGAGCTTGGTGTTGGGGACCCGGAGGAGCGAGCTGTTTGTGGATCTGAGGGTGCGGTTGGATGTTTGGGGAGTAATGAGTTCTTGTAGGTAGGGAGGTGCATGTCCATGTATGCATTTATGGGTGAGTAGTAGGACTTTGTAGTCAATACGGAAGTGAGACAGGGAGCCAGTGTAGTGAGTGTAGAATGGGTGTTATGTGCTCATATTTCCGGACTCTCACCAGGATCCTGGCAGCACTGTTTTGTATGTACTGCAGCTTTGGATGTTGTTGCCAGTGATCCCAGTGAAGAGTGAATTACAGTAGTCCAGTCTTGAGGAGATAAAGGCGTGGACGAGCTTCTCTGCATCTGACAGGGTTAAAGATCCTGTAAAGCAAATTCCATGATTTGCTTCACAGTACATTATATACATGTGAAATGAGTTCCTGAAAGCATGTGCAAAGCGCGAAAACTTTGTTGCACTGAAATGTGGAGTTAGACTGTAGAACAGTTTCTCCTCCGTTTTCAGATCAGCTTTTAATGGGTGGAGCCAAAAAATGACCGATCTACCTTGACCGATCTACGTCAGATCACTGAATGGCTCCTCCTGCTGTACTGTTATTGTAGCCTACATCAGCTAGCTAGCTTCAGTATGTCTCCCTCCACCCGCAACTGCATCTTCCCTGGATGCAAGAACTTCAACTGCACTGCAACGCTATTTAATGTCCCTATTGATGAGGAAAGGAAAAATAGGTGGATTGATTTTGTGAAGAGCCACGCTGATGGAAAGCTTCGGATAAACTCCAACAGCTGCCTCTGCAGTGACTATTTTATGGCGGATAGTTTTAACATGGACCAGAGACAGACGGGGTTCACCGACACACGGCTTCTCTTGCAGCGCAGAGCCGTACCGAGCATCGCCCTCCCGGCCGTTCCTACTCCGGTCGCACATGGACCATCCACCGCCGCCAGCAGTTCATCACTCAGTTCTGTGTGCTTGTTATAATTATACCAGATAACTTTTCCAGAGGTATCTCTGCTATGAGTTAGTGCAAACCACTAACTTGAAATTAGGCTACTCGGTGTAGAATGATAGTATTTTGGTGAAATGGTAGCTAATGTGCTAGAAGTAGTTGGAGAGCTCACTGTCTGCTGTCTCTGGTGTCCATTTTTACTCCTGTGTTACAGCTCAGGGGAACATCTTCATTTATATGCATCTGTATGTTTCACTCATTGAACAAATAAATTCTAATTCTATACTGTTTTGTTCGGCTTGACGTAGCGTCCATTATCTGGGCCGTAGGTACTTGAGAGAGGTGGCGCCTTCCAGCGAGGGGGCAGAGCTTCAGCTCCTTCAGGCGACACGCTCCCCCAGTCTCAAGCAGAGAAGAATGCTGATTTTCTCAAGATTTCAAAGCCTAATTAAACATACTTGTTGGTGTTATTTTTCATTCGAATTTGGATGGGTAGTTAATAACATATTCTTCTGTGGTGTGGTGAACTTAAAACTCGTTTTCAATTCCACTTTACAGGATCTTTAAAGTTTGGAGATGTTTTTGAGATGATAAAAGGAGGTTTTGCACAGGTGTTTTATATGGTCATTAAAGGTCAGGGGTCTCATTTATAAAGCTTGCGTACGCACAAAACGGGGCTGAAAATGTGCGTACGCCACTTTCCACGCAAATTTATAAAAAACAAACTTGACGGGAGAATGTGCGGTCCTCCACGCAAACTCTGACCCTCCCGTAAGCCTACGCACATTTTGGAAACAGTTGGAATTGGCGACGCAGATGACCGTAGGCTACTGTAGTCAGACTGCAGAAAGTAAATGTGGGAAGAACGATTACTCGTAATATTTATATATTTTGTTTTCCTCACACACATTTGACGATGTCTTCACTCAATTTCATCATTATGATGAACATTAAACCCAGCAGTGTTATTTGCGCTTTTACTAGGCTAATTGTTCCATAAACACCTTTTACAATCCAAATCCAAATTCAGAGCTGTCTGTCTCACCATCAGATTCTCCACTACGGGATGTAGGAGGGGGAGATGCCCGAGCCCGACTGCATGGAATACAGGATATCACATATCCTACCTTTAGATAACTGCAAAACACATTGTATAACTAAATATATTTCTTTAATACTGTGCATATATCATCATGTGTCAAAAACTGGAAATACAGTCGTTAAGCTCCCGTGCAATCGCTACACTCTACGTCCTCGTTATCAGTCCAGACTTCAATAGACTACTGTTCATAACAAGAGAGAGTCAGATGGCTGAGCGGTGAGGGAGTCGGGCTAGTAATCTGAAGGTTGCCAGTTTGATTCCCTGCCGTGCCAAATGACGTTGTGTCCTTGGGCAAGGCACTTCACCCTACTTGCTTCGGGGGTAATGTCCCTGTACTTACTGTAAGTCGCTCTGGATAAGAGCGTCTGCTAAATGACTAAATGTAAATGTAACAAAACGCTTTTGTTTTCAAATTGTATCTCGACTCGCGGTATCACTGGCACAGTTCACAGTTTTTTATTATTAGTGATCCACCGGCCACCAAATAATGTGGTTTTCGGGCCTCCGCCAATAGGCTAACAGTGTCTGAGAAGTTGTCATGCGCCATGATTCACCGTAAAGAAGAATCGCATGCCAGGGTCATTCATGAGGTGCTTTGCGTTGACCATTTATGGTCAAAAATGGGTGTGTTTAGGGCGGGGTAAAATGCAGATTCACGTACGCACACTTGTGGGTAGTCTGTGATTTATAAAGGGAACATTGCTTACAGGTGTGCGTACGCACGGTTTTATAAATCAGATTTTTTTTGGGCGTACGCCATTTTAGGCTTTTGGGCGCACGTACACTTTTAGTAAGAATTTCTGTTGAATACTCAATTCTGTTGGCTTACAATAAACAATTCACAATTCTAACCAATTTGGCATTGGATTTGTCAAACGCATTCTGGTAGATTCATTTTCGCGCACATGCACGGCTTTCAGGTGGTGAAAAAGATTGCTAGTGTTTCCACCTTTGGCTAGCACAATTCGACGGCACATAACTTACAGAGTAGTGTTTGTTGGTCGATGTCGGATTACTTGAAACCAAACCATTTCCAAACGAAAGAAGAGGCCCCCTTTTTTACCAATTCGTCCGGCAAATCAACCCCACTGGCTTTATTTTCAGACATCATTAACGCTTGCTTACACTTGCCAACAAAAGCAGTTTACTCATATGAACGTTTGCTTCCTCGGAGTTGCGCTAGCTTGTTTGTTGACTTTCATTGGCTGGGACAATGCGTGCAGCGCATGCTGCATGTCTTTTTTTGTAAAAGATACACATTTGAACTAGCCCGCTAGGCAGTATCACTTACTTATATTTTATACCAAACAGAAACACTTAATATTTAATACATTTATTAATATATCGTGATATCCATGATATGGCAAAATCCATATCATGGCACAACGCAATACCGGTATTTGCGTTCATACCGGTATACCGCCCACCCCTAGTTTGAGGTGGTCCTGAAGTTGAGAAGCAACTACCTTCTCTAGCACTTTGGACAGGAAGGCAAGGTTGGAGATAGGCCTGTAATTTGCTAGAACCTCCGGGTCCACGGTGGGCTTCTTGAGAAGGGGACGGATGACAGCAACCTTGAGAGCTGGTGGGACACAGCCAGACTGAAGGGAACGGTTAACAACTTTGGTGATGAAAGGACTGAGAGTGGGGATGTGTGACTTGAGCAGAGCAGTGGGGATGGGGTCCAGAGTACAGGTACAGGATTTCATTTCATAGACAGAATAGAATAGAGAGGCACAAACATGGAGACAGAAATAGTTATAGAGAGACAGAGACAGAGAGAAAGAAAGAGAGATAGTGATGGAAACAGAAAGAGATCATGAAGGACAGACACAGACAAAGAGATCATGATGGACAGACAGACACAGACAAAGAGATCATGATGGACAGACAGACACAGAGAAAGAGACATGGTGATAAAGTAAATAACTGATATACTGTGAACAAGGGTTCTGCTTCAGTTATCCCACATTGAATAACAGCAGGAAACTTTTAGAAGGTGAAAAACTCAAATCCTTCAATTTAGCTTTTGAAAAGAATACAATATTTATTCAAAGTTGCTAGCGGTTCAAGAGTGTGGAGATAACATCTACATAAATGCAGATGCCACTTCATTACATAACTAAGTTGAAGTGTACCCCAGCATACTAAGTTGTATTTTGGTCTAAATATTGACAGAAGGCTCTTAAATTATAATAGTTGGTTAATTATTACTTTCTCTCCTTAAGAATCCAGCTCTAATAAAAACTCCAACAATGTTGACTATCTTTTCAAATCTCGAGAAGTACAAGGAATAAGGAGTCTAAACATGTATTTGGTCTTGACAATATTAGGCAAGCATTATTTGTATTTCTTTGCACCATACTTGTAGAATGCCTTCACAATTCCAAACAGCATTTTAGATGCTCAGAAGCCTCTGGAAGGAATACTTATGACAACCTTACTGGGAAGGGTGTTTGACTTCTATGATTGTGTTTCACCTTATTTATTCATTCATTTATTTATCGATTTATTTTAAAAACTGTATTTACCATACTGTATGCTTGTGAAATGCTTGGTTTTCTGTTGTACTTGGATATTGTATTGGTGTCTAGCCTGTGTTTGTGTATACACGGCTTGTTTACAGAAGGGATATGGGTCTCAAAATGACTCCCTGTCTAAACAAAAGGTTAGATTAATAAAAATGGATGTGGGGCTTCCTCCACGGCTGCCTGGAGGTGATGTATCGGACGAAGCTGTCCGTAGTGCAGGCAGGATGACATGACAGCCTGCTTGGCAGTCCTAGCATCACACCAAAGTGAGTGAGGGACAGGGGACATTGACAGGTTTGTCACCTGCTGCCGCCTGACTGATCAGGCTGGGCTGGGGGGGGGGAGCACCTTAGAGTGACATTGTCCGAGATTGAGGGAGAAAAGGGGTTAGAGAAGGGATGAGAGTGATAGAACGGAAGGAGGGAGAGAGAAGGGGAGGAGGGAGAGAGAGAGAAGTGGAGGAGAGAGAGAGAGAGAAGGGGAGGTAATGAGGGTGATACAAGTCAACTGTAGAAAAATAATGCAAAGTAGATCTAAAGCAAGTTAAGAGGTTGTTAGAGCTATCTTGGAAAAGCCAAGATATAGCAAGAAGTACAGGACTTCTGAAGAATACATCATTTAGTCAATAAACAGAGAAGCAGTTAGTGAGAGAAAAAAGACAGTGAGAAGTAGACAGATGGAGAGAGGGAGGTATGGAGAGGTTTTAAGTGAAATGGACCAGTCAGAACACTGTTCCTCTGCCCTCTCCCCATTAATATTCATTAAGGCCTCATCACACTCTGACCTTTTACAGGGGCCCTCGGCGGCATTCACAGACCCCCTACGTTCAGTCGACATTTCACCAAAAAAGACACGGACAACTAGGATAGAAGGGGAGGTTACGGTGAGGGAAGAAAGGAGAAAGACATTTTCCCTTCAACCTGTCCGTCACTCCACAGAGAGACAGAAGACTGTTAAAGGTCGATCAGAGGGAGCATGTGCAATCAAGCGTCCGTGACTCATCATCTCCCTGGTTCAAAGCAGCCTTTCTTGTATTTCAGACACTGACATCTGGGTGAAGATACAGCCACACATTAACCCTAGAGTAGCGTCACAAATATGTGATCGTTCGAATGTGGGTCCCACAACATAACATCAGAAATATGTGATTTCGAACATTCCAATTGAATATTTTCCAATAGTACAAACTATGCGACAAACGCTTTAGTATGGCTTCAGAATGTACTAATGAGAAGGCTCACAAGTAACACTAGCATGGTAGTAGCATTGCTTCGAGTATTATACTAGGTAACTTAGCCCGGAAGCTAACTAAAGCTAGATAGCTACCGTTTCGGAAAAATAACGTACTCTGTGGGGACCGTCGGAAATATTTAGAACTCACTAATCTAAAGGTTAACGCAGGCCTGTCCGCATAAAATCTACACAAGATCTGAAAATATATCAGCACAAGATCGGAATTCATCGTTGCATGAGATCTGAAATCATATCTGCACAAGATCTGAAATGATATCTGCACGAGATCTGAAATCATATCTGCACGAGATCTGAAATCACCTTTGCACAAGATCTGAAATCACCTCTGCACAGCTGCATTAACGTGTTCCTGTGTGTGTGTGTGTGTGTGTGTGTAAGAGTCCGTGGTGGTGGTGAGCCAAGGTTAGCTGTGGGCCCTGACATATAAACGGATTCAACATCATTAGCTTCCACGTGGGCGCTGTGATGAAAGTTGGGACGGCCGTATTAAGACAGGAAACATAGTGCTCCGTCATCGTCCCGGAGCATGGCCCCTCAGTCTGTCCACTGTTGTGAGCTCAATCATTGAGTGTTGAAACGGCGCTCAAACACACACACAACACACTAATCCATCATGCTGAGGAGGAGAGAGGTCATCTGTCACAGAGACCAACAGATGATAGTTGGACGACGGTTCTGCACAACCAGGGGAGGTTCTAGACTAAGCTGGGACCAGTTGTACTGTTAGAGGGGCCAGTCACATTAAACATTATTGTTGTCATATAGTTTTCTTCACTGCATTTCAGGCATTGACAAGCAAGTTTAGAATTATTCAGACTACATTTAGGATGGCCACAAGGGGGTCCAAGCTTATTGTCACAAAGGCACTGGCAACCACTACCCCCCCCCCCCCCCCAGAACTGCCGCTGCGCACATCATGAGCCAGCATGTAGTAAGTAAAGCTTGAAGATGGAAGAGGGAGGGAGAAATTGTCTTCCTTGGTTGGTTTGAATGCAGTTCTATGGACATCTGTGAAGCCCTCTGTGACGTTGCTTGGAAAAAAGCACTATATAAATATTTGATTGAAAATTTGATTTGAAAAAGGGAGGGAGGGAAATTGCAACTGAATCTTCATGTCCCCGTGTTTTTTTTCTACATCAGAATTTGAATTATGTAAGGGGGCTTCCTGACTGGGTGATACCCTGGGTGTGAAAATGGAACAGAAGAGAGTGGCGTGCCCTGGAGGGCTCAGCGGCTAACAAACACCTCTGGCACTGGCATGGGATATGTCATCCCTGTGGGCTTACCGTTTGATACATTATTAAAAGGCAACTTGTGTTTCTTAGTGTGGGGAGTGAAAGGGGCTGAGGAGAGGGAGCTGGGGACCTGTTTGCACTGGGTCTTTGGAAGGGGGGAGGGGGGTGGTGGGAGAGAAGGAGCTATCTGCTCACTCTCTGTACTCACTTGTGGAAGATCTTGGCCCGTTTGTCGCTGGAGAAGTTCTCCAGCTGCAGGGATTCCTGGGTGAGGAAGGCCACGGCCAGGTGGAAATAGTTGTTCCAGAGCTAGGATGGGGGGGGGGGGGGGGGTGGAGAGGATGGTGGGAAAATGAAAACAGTTCTTCATCACGTTGAAGGAAGGTGTGGCAGAGTTAAACCCCGCTAGTTTGTGGGTCTGGAAAGCTTGTTGGGTGCTTCAGGTGAGCTGTCTCAGCTGTGTTGGGAAGCTTGTCCACTGGTGAAGGAGAGGCTGCAGATGTGGGCTGAGGGGCAGCCGGGGAGAGCTCTCTCAAGCACGGAGACGGAGGAGCAGACGGAGTTCAGAGCCGGCTGGACGGAGAGCAGCGGTCACAGCCCTCCCTGTCCTCCTCCACTCCCACATCAACCTCTCCCTTTAGAGGAACTCACACATCCTCATGCAAACAGCAATAGGCTCAGCAAGGCACATGCGCATACACAAACACTGAAACATTGTTTAGATTCCACTAAACAATTTAGATTCCACTCCAGTCGTTTGGATTCCATTTGGGTGGAAGGCGATGCAAATGAATAATCTATGTGGTCTTTGGTAGTTTTTTTACATTTAGCACTAAATGCAGTGGATGGCTTGCATTTCTATGAAGACATAACTTGGTTTAATATATTCAACCCCTCTGAGGCTTTTAAAATTTAGCAAGACCCTCAGAAGGAGGGCCTGTTAAATGCTTAGCAGCATTAAAATCTGCCATTTGCAAGAGTTTTTTAAAAACTAACACAAGGAGCCACCATGCCACTGTGAAGAGTAGGTTAAGATATTCTGGAAAAGCGTACTAAATTGCAGACCATTATACAGTCATTTATGTCCCCTCCAAACAATTTTTATGGTAATTTCTTTAGGTCCTCTTCCTTGTTTCCTTGGGGCCCAACAAACTGCAGAGTTAGAATATTTAAATAGCCCCCTATCAGAGCATGTGAGCGGAGCGGAGAGCGGGCGGATTTTGGACAGAACGCAGAGCTGGATTTTTAAAAGGACAACAATAATGTGGTACAAGAAAAATTATGTGGTAACATCGTTTCAGTCAGTAAAGACTCATTTTGGAATCTAAAAATACACCTCTCTCGAAAACACGAAAGTGTGCTACGTGAACACGCTGGGCAGAAAGCAAAAGGTTAGCAAAATATGGTAATTTGTAACAAAGTAAATATAGGCTAATATTCACAAATAATAACACAAATTAGTTTGGTCTTCACTTTTTTATTCCTTTTTACGCAGGCCTAATTTGTCATTTGAAATAAATCATTTCTATTTGAAAAATGTAGTCGCTGCTCTTTAGTTCTTTGGGCTGCGGTTTAAGCTAAAGGTTAAGGTGGAACTTAACTGATTTATGAAGTACGGCTCATATTATTATTATTAAGATCACAAAACTTTATCTGACAACTAAAAGAGCAAAATGTTCCATTTGTTAATAAAAACGTTTTTAACTTTATTACTTAATTACAGGGCGCGGCCATCTTTGAATTGTCATGTCTGTGACGTCAGGAGAATAGTAAGGTACTGTGACTGACAGCTGCTAGCAGTCATCAAGATTGACATTGACAGATTGTCAGGGAGAACACAGAGGTAGAAATTGCTTCAAACGAACCAGCTAAAACAAGGTGCAAAGTAGGATCTTATTGGCTGGTAAACATGGCAGCGCCCGGTTCTTTTTAAGTACATAATTTACACACTAGAGCTTTCGATTATTTATAGAATATGGCATACAGTTGTATGTTATATATTTTTTGATGTCATTAAATGTATATACTATTATAATATCAGTCTAATCGCAATTCATAGTTTTCAGTCACGTGACATGCTCGGTGACCTGGAGGGCAGAAAGCTGCTGGCGATAGCGGCTGACACCATTGAGATGCAGCAAAAGCCGTCAAATTTACCTTCCCACGTTTCTTTGGATCACCTCTCAGCTAAAGAAAAGGAAAGATATGGACACAAACTGCAA
This sequence comes from Thaleichthys pacificus, assembly GCA_023658055.1. Taxonomy (NCBI): domain Eukaryota; kingdom Metazoa; phylum Chordata; class Actinopteri; order Osmeriformes; family Osmeridae; genus Thaleichthys; species Thaleichthys pacificus. The sequence goes on from CM042856.1 coordinate 2,086,396, forward strand.
GTGTTGGCGTCTAACACAACAGCCCAACTATTTAGTTAACTAGCTAACTTTATCTCACTACGAATATTGCAGTTGGTCGCCTCGATACACAACAAACTATGTAAAACCGATTACATAAAGATGTGTTTTATGGCGAAAAATAAGATATTTAATATACTTGTGTTTAACTTTACTTGTGCTTAGCTTTGATGAAGTGTTTGCTGCAAGTAGCCTACGTGTATATTTGGACGGCTGCCATTGTATGCCCTCCCCGGAGACAGAGGTAGCGTTACGTTTAATGGCACAAATCCACAATCTTCTCCTCTCTATATTTTCTTTATCGGACGGAATTCTGTAGAAACCCAGCCCAGGCTTGTCTCCTCTGCAATTAGTGCATCCGATAGCACAACAACTATCCGGCATTATGCCTAAACAAAAGCAGCAGATTCAATGTAAATGTATGACTTTATAATGGGTGGCGGGCAGCAGAAAGTCTTTTTTGCCCTCCAGGGGGTCCCTTGGACCGTGACGTCACGTGAAAACTATGAATTCAGTTCCACTTTAAATTAGTGCTGTCAGTTTAACGCGTTATTAACGGCGTTAACGCGAACCCAAATTAACGGCGTAATTTTTTTTTGCGCGCGATTAACGTTCTTTTTGGCCTAGCAAACTTTGTCGTTTTTTTCACATGCTGTTGCAACAACTACTGCCGTTAGAAAAACTACAACACCACACCGGATCTAGCTAGACCGGAAACAAAACAGCAGGCACGCCACACACACTTGTTTGGGCTTGCGAGCCGGCTAAAGAGTAGTAGGCTGACTTGAGTGGATGGCGAGCGCGAGACGCCGAAATGGATGCCAATAAGATTCAGAATTGAAAGTTTAGCTTGATTGAAAGTTACGTTTAAGCTGATGCAAATTCTCCGCCCCCTCGTCAAAGCCAGGCGATTGCAATGTTGTTTTCAATTAAAAAAAACATTTGCATTAAGCAATCCGATCCACTTTTCCATGTTGATAAGAGCATTAAAATGAGAAAAAAATACGGGACAAAAATAAATAAAAAATGTGCGATTAATTGCGATTAATCTCGAGTTAACTATGACAATGCGATTAATCGCGATTAAATATTTGAATCGTTTGACAGCACTACTTTAAATACATGGAGATTTTTTTCCTTTTTTGGTGCGAGCGAGAGAGTGATTTGAGTGGAGCGTGATGCAATCTGCGCTGAGAGATAATGAGCGGAGCGGCCTGGTGCGTCTTTGAGCGGGGGAGCGAAGGGGTGAACAACTCTGTGAGCGAGGAGATTCTCACCACTCCGCTCATATGCTTTGCCCCCTATATGACTCAGCAGGGAGGCTTCTAAGTGGCCACCTCAAAATGTCAGCCCTGACAAACTGTTTTTTTTCTTCCATCTTCCCCTCCGTCAAGCTAGGCATTTTCACAGAGGGGGTGCGTGGGTGACACCCTGTGTCCCGTTAAATCAAGCCCCCGCCCTTACAACCACTGTTTAGTCTCTACACTGCATCTGACGCCAGTGTTTGACTGACGCAGATGGCACATCCAGCACTGCTCTGAGATGTAGACTCACTGCTGTACCAACGCTTATTTCTGTTTACAAGCGTTGTGTGTGCTGATCACCTACCTGGAGCTCAAAGTTGGTCTGGTCCAGGAATTTCTTGTTCAGCACGGCCGCATACTGATTGATGGCTCGCAGGAAGACTCTGGAAGATAATACAAACGCTGTTTGAATCCTGCCAGCTCATTGATGAGATGAGCTATTGTTTAGAATAAGGTATTTTCAATTCTGTCTTATTAACAAAGCTTTAAGTCAACTTCGCTTCATCGAGCATCTCCTGATCTTAATCATTTGCATCCTGAAAATGGCTGTTCAAATTGAACATGCAGACAACACAGCACCTTTCTATTATCACATTCATACAACATGCATGCTTTAATATTTATGAAAAAATTTGCCCTCTCTAAGATATTACAACATACATTAAGTTAACAACCTGGTTAATTTACAGGTTATTCTTTGCACATTGACTGATATATACCCATATGTATATATATATATATATACAGTGAGGGATTTTTGTTGTTGTTGATCCCCTGCTGATTTTGTACGTTTGCCCACTGACAAAGAAATGATCAGTCTATAATTTTAATGCTAGGTTTATTTGAACAGTGAGAGACAGAATAACAACAACAAAAAATCCAGAAAAACAAATGTCAAAATTGTTAGAAATTGATTTGCATTTTAATGAGTGAAATAAGTATTTGACCCCCTCTCAATCAGAAAGATTTCTGGCTCCCCGGTGTCTTTTATACAGGTAAAGAGCTGAGATTATGAGCACACTCTTAACCTTTAGATGCGTGAGTTCTAAATATTTCCGATGCTTCCACCAGAGTGAGTTATTTTTCCAAAACGGAAGCTAGCTAGCTTTAGTTAGCTTCTGTTACCTAGCAACCTAGCATAATACTCGTAGCAATGCTACTTCCTGCAAGTGTTTACATTTACATTTAGTCATTTAGCAGACGCTCTTATCCAGAGCGACTTACAGTAAGTACAGGGACATTCCCCCCAAGGCAAGTAGGGTAAAGTGCCTTGCCCAAGGACACAACGTAATTTTTGCATGGCCGGGAATGTTCAGAATCGCACATGTGCAACGTTACGCTGTGAGACCCGCATTCAAACGATCACATATGTGCGATGCTACTCCTAGGTCTCATAGGTCAAAGGTAGTGCTTTTAATCTCAGCTTGTTACCTGTATAAAAGACACCGGTCCACAGAAGCAATCAATCTATCAGATTTCAAACTCTCCACCATGGCCAAGACCAAAGAGCTGTACAAGGATTTCAGGGACAAGATTGTAGACCTACACAAGGCTGGAATGAGCTACAAGACCATCGCCAAGCAGCTTGGTGAGAAGGTGACAACAGTTGGTGCGATTATTCGCAAATGGAAGAAACACAAAAGAACTGTCAATCTCCCTCGATCTGGGGCTCCATGCAAGATCTCAACTCGTGGAGTTGCAATGATCATGAGAACGGTGAGGAGCGGTGATCAGCCCAGAACTACACGGGAGGATCCTGTCATTGATCTCAAGACAGCGGGACCAAGAAAACAATTGGTAACACACTACGCTGTGAAGAACTGAAATCCTGCAGCAACCGCAAGGTCCCCCTGCTCAAGAAAGCACATATACAGGCCCGTCTGAAGTTTGCCAATGAACATCTGAATGATTCAGAGGAGAACTGGGTGAAAGTGTTGTGGTCAGATGAGACCAAAATCTAACTCTTTGGCATCAACTCAATTCGCCGTGTTTGGAGGAGGAGGAATGCTGCCTATGACCCCTAGAACACCATCCCCATCGTCAAACACGGAGGTGGAAACATTATGCTTTGGGGGTATTTTTCTGCTACGGGGACAGGACAACTTCACCACATCAAAGGGACGATGGACGCAGCCATGTACCGTCAAATCTTGGGTGAGAACTGTTACGGAGTCTAGTTGATAGGTAATCGACTAGCCAGACTGTTCCCCGGCCTCCGCGTGTAGGGACTTGTACAATGTTGGAACACGGCTTGTGAACTTGACATTGGTGTCTGTCTTTATTTATTCATTTAAAACATCATACTGACACATGGTATCAGAAGTGGCTCTAAAACCACACGTTTGTTATTTTAGCTAAGTACAGTATAGGCGCAGTTACGTTCCATATGTGAACACACGCCGTTTCACGGTTCAATTCGTTGTTAGCTGGCTAGCTTGCATCACTACATACATCGATGGCTGAAGGCAAGGAAATCTCATATTCCATCGCTATGGCAGCAAACATTCCCCCACCAAATCCCATGGTTCTCACAGGTGACAGAAACCTAACGAAGTACAGACGGCAACTCTGAGGAGTTTAATGGGCAGCGAATGCAGGCATATCTACCGGCACAATCTCACCCTCACAGCACGACAACAGTGTGATGCAAAGGCTATATTGGATGCATTGGAGAATTACTTTAAACCCGCCAGAAACGTCATTTATGAGCGGTTCGTTTTCGGAATCTGTAAACAGGAGGAGGGTGAGTCCGTACACAACTTTGTAACCCATTTGAGAGAAAAATCCGCTACTTGTGAATACGGGGGATTGAAAGATGAATTGATTCGTGACAAAATAGTACTGAGAATTGCAAATGAGGATACGCGCCGGCGTCTACTGAGAGAGAGAGGCTTAACATTAGTAACTGCCATTGAAATGTGCCGCACTGCACAAGTCACTGACATGAGAATGAGAGCAATGGAAATCGAAACCCCGCACACCAACGTTGATGCTGTTCACGCTGTTGCCAGGCAGCCATTCAGACAAAACCAATCGAGTCAGAGTAGTTCACCACGAACGGTGAACTCAGAGAGCCCCATAGCATGTAAATACTGTGGGAATACACACTCCCGTGGCAAAGAGCACTGCCTTGCCTACGGAAAACCATGCAGAGCTTGTGGGACTAATAATCACTTTGCAAAAGTGTGTCTCAAAAGCAAAAGAAGGGTGAGTGAGGGCAAGATTCACTGTGTTGATGATGTCACTCAATGTTCAGAGTAGAACAGTGAAAGTGACATTTAAATGCATGAATCCATTGGGGCTGTACACTCAAGAGGGAAGAAATGGTTTGTGACACTACGATTATACAACAAGCAACAGCAATGTCAACTGGATTCCGGTGCTACATGCAACGTAATGAGTTACAAAGACAAAATCAATCTGGCACCTGCTACACATCTATTTCCCAGCGATACTAAACTGAAGCTGTACTCAGGAGAGCTAATGAGCTCTATGGGCACCTTTGAGACTGAATGTGTTATTTGGGGACGCAAACACAAGCTGGAATTTGAGATTGTGAAAACCAGTCAACATCCTCTCCTCTCAGGCTCTACATGTGAACGCCTGGGACTGATGCAGTTCACTGTACCAAATGACCTGCACATTGTGGAGCTTGTCCAGCATGTATCCCTGTCCAAAGAACAACTACTCAATATGCCGATGTATTCAACTGGCCCGTTGAATCAGTGCCTGGGGAGGTACACTTCGAATTGGATTAGAGCGTCACTCCAGTTCAGTGCGCTCCTCGCAATGTGCCCATTGCAATGAAAATGGCTGTGAAGGCCCAGCTGGACAAGTATGAGGCAGATGGTCACATGATACCTGTGACTGAACCAACTGACTGGATCAGCAATATGGTCATAGTGAAGAAACCAGAGAAGTTGAGGGTCTGCATCGACCCAAAGCATCTGAAGCAAGCACTGAAACGATCCCACTACATCATGCCAACATTAGAGGATGTCCTCTACAAGCTTCCCAAGGCCAGGATTTTCACTTTGGTGGATGCCTGAGATTCATTCCTTCAATGCAAGCTGGATGAAGAAAGCAGCTTCATGACTACCTTCTGGACCCCTTGGGGTCGGAAACGCTGGCTCAAGCTCCCGTTTGGTGTCTCGGTGGCGCCTGAGGTATACCAACGCAAGCAGCATGAGTTACTGGCTGGCCTCAAGGGTATTGAACACATCGCCAATGATGTCCTGATCGTAGGCTGTGGTGACAGACGAAGAAGCGTAACGCGACCACATTGTGAAGCTCCTGGCACTGATGGAGCGCTGCCGATCAGTTAAGCTTCGTCTTGGGCTGAAGAAGCTGCAGTTCAAGGTGAAAGACGTCCACTTCCATGGCCACATTGCAAAAGGCCTGAAGCCGGACCCAGACAAGGTCAGGGCGATCCTCGACATGCCAAACCCGTCTGATGCGAAAGGAGTACAGCGTCTCATCGGCTTTGCAAACTATCTTGCAAAGTTCATGCCACACCTGTCAGCAGTCTGTGAGCCTCTGCGCCGGTTGCTGGACAAAGACACACCATGGCACTGGCTACCCAAGCACAAGGCCGCAGTGCAAGAGATGAAATCCCTGGCTTCATCCATGACAGTGTTGCGCTACTACGACGTCACAAAGCCTGTCATGATCCAGAGAGACTCCAGCCAAAGGGGACTTGGATGCTGCCTTATGCAGGAAGGCCAGCCCGTTGCGTTTGCCTCGAGAGCGCTCACCCCCACGGAACAAAACTATGCACAAATTGAGAAAGAGTGCCTCAGCATGCCAGCACTTCCATCACTACTTATATGGTCGAGACCTGGTCACCGCTGAAACTGACCATAAACCACTCATTGCCATATTCAGTAAACCTCTCCTCAAAGCGCCCAAGAGGCTTTAATGCATGCTCCTGACTCTGCAGAACTACAGCCTGAAGGTCATTTACAAGCCAGGACCGGAGATGTACATCAGCGACACACTGAGCAGGGCAACAGCACCATGTACAGGCAGAGACACTGCCTATCAGCGGCATGCCATCTGTTCGCTACAGCAGGAACAACAAGATGTTCAACAGATCAATCAGGCAGACTACTTAAATGTCACAGATCCCCGCCTAGCCCAGATCAGGCAGCACACTGACAAGAACGAACACCTACAGTCACTGAAGTCCATGGTTCTCGCAGGTTGGCCACACCTGAAAGAGGAGACACCTTTCACAGTGAGAGAATACTGGACCTTTGGAGATGAGATCAGTGTGCAAAATGGCGTCTTGTTCAGAGGTCAGAAGGTCATTATTCACAAATCGCTACATACAGAGATGCTTACCCGCATACACTCCAGTCACGTTGGAGGTGACTCATGCTACCGCCAGGCAAACATTAATCCATGATCGTGAAACATTATACTGGCCAAACATGCAAGCAGAAATGGAAGACTTTGTCAGCAGCTGTACCACATGCAACGAGTACGCTCATGAACAGCAAAAGGAAACCAAGATGTCACACGAACTGCCCACAAGGGCCTGGCAAATCGCCAGCATGGACTTATTCAGCCACAGACAAAAGGACTATCTCCTCATAGTTGATTAATACTCTGACTTTTGGGAAATTGAACTGCTCCCTGACTTGTCGGCAGAGACAGTCATAAAGCGCTGCAAGGCACAGTTTGCAAGGCAAGGTCAGCCTGACAAGGTAATCACGGACGATGGGCCACAATCCACCGCACAGTTCAAGCGTTTCGCCTCAGAATGGGAATTTGACCACGTGACCTCTTCTCCAAGACACCCAAAAGCAAATGGCAAGGCAGAGTCAGCTGCCAAGATTGAAAAAAAAACTGTTAAGCAGGGCCTTGCGTGACAGCAACGACCCATGAAAAGCGATCTTACAGTGGAAGAACACACCCACAGGAAGCAGCTCACTAAGTGCTTCTATGACCGGACTGCTCGAGACCTACCAGAGCTGGAGGTGGGTGAAACGATAAGGATGAAACCACTGCCGGGAGACCACACAGGACTTTGAAGGCTGGGCACCTGCCTACAGAGGGTTGCACCACGTTATTCTGTCTCTCACTGTTCAAATAAACCTACCATTATAATTATAGACTGATCATTTCTTTGTCAGTGGGCAAACATACAAAATCAGCAGGGGATCAAATAAATAAATACAAATCCCTCACTGCGTATATTGAGTGATAACATTTACAATTAAGACAGCGTGATGGAGCATCAGTTCTTCACAGAGCAGACAGCCCACTAGCCACGCCTCAGAGAAGGGCTTTTCTGAGCTTGAAACGAGCTGGCTAACAGACTACTAAGTGACCTTATCTAAAGACGCTTTAGCACTGTGGGAGCTGGACACAGAAGATAAACTTCATTGCTCTACTTAAACTCAAGAGGGCATCCCATGAAATTACACATCACTTATCACCCAATTAGGAGTGAAGATAACAAAGAAAAGGCAGTGGCCTTAAACATTAACAGCACTTTATAATGACCATGCTTCAATCCAGCTCAACTGTATGGCTTAGTACTAGATGTTTGTGTGCAAGGTATGCAGGAGTGGCATTCAGTTCTGGTGTGGCATTTGTCTTGAGCATCGTCTTGAAATCAAGGAAGATAATCGCTTAAAGGCCCATGTTTGGACGTGAAGCTCTTGGTTTAGCCAGAGTTAGTCAGCTGGATGTCTCTTAAAAGGCAGCCTCATGCGCTGAGAAGCAATCTTTAGCATCCCCTCTGATTAGAATTTAGATTCTAACACCATCCAACTTAATTTAATAGGTCAATGGATTTTTTCTTTTTTGTCGTCAAATCATTTCACAGTGTGAAAAGCAAGGGGAGTCAGATGGCTGAGCGGTGAGGGAGTCGGGCTAGTAATCTGAAGGTTGCCAGTTTGATTCCCGGCCATGCCAAATGACGTTGTGTCCTTGGGCAAGGCACTTCACCCTACTTGCCTCGGGGGGGAATGTCCCTGTACTTACTGTATGTCGCTCTGGATAAGAGCGTCTGCTAAATGACTAAATGTAAAAGCGAGACCTGACCTTTGTTAAGTGCAGCTGATCGCCAAGGGAAATGTAACTGGAGTTACAGATTGGAGTTTGGTTTGATTGTAGAAAACATTTATACATATAAAAAAAGAAATGACTGTGGTTTATAAAGCCAGAGACACACTGGCTCACAGAACATGTTTTTTTGTTAAGATATTAAAAAGAAATGAGAAAAGAGAACACTAGACTTTAGCAGAAATTCTGACCTACATCAGAGACATGCACACCATTTGTATTCACCACAGAACTCTTTTTGTTTAATCATGACTTTGCTTTGCCGATGCGTGAAATTCAAGGCAAATGTCATGTCAGCATGGTTAGCAGGAGGCTTGTATTTCACCTCAAAGCCATGTCTGTAACATGGAAGGGTACTTAACATGGGTGCTTGAGAAACCACAACGTCAAACTGGAGGTCGGGCCCAATGCGAGGACTGCATGTAACAGAGCCGGAATGGAGCGTTCCAGAACCAGGAGGAAGTGGAGTGTGGGCGCCAATGGCTCAAATCACTGCTGTCCAACCCATGAGACACTTGTCCTCACATGGCTGGGCAGGTTCAACTCATAACTGAGGCTGTGCTTCTCCCAGTCATCTGAGTGTGTATGATTGTAAGACATTCCTATTCCAAACACAGCATATACTCTGTCCAAACAGAATTGTAGCGACTACAATCTACAAGGTTGGGACTAAAAACATAAAATCAATAAACTCGAATAAAATAAATGTTTTATGCTGATGTGGGATAGAGTCCATCAGGATGGTAACTATTCCTATGATGCCATATCCTTAAAGTCTCATCACTGAAAGAGACACCCCTTAACAACAATCAGACTGACTAGGACAAGTCTCTTTCCAAAAATCTCATGAGGCCACAACATGATTCTGTTCTGCTGTATAAATGCCTCGAGCTTCAAAACCAGAGATCTTCAGTGGAAGCTACTGTAGGACTGAGTGGGAAGCAAGGCTTTCCTCTTTCCATTTTGAGTGAAAATGGAGAACAGAAGGAGGCCCTGCCCCCCCAAAAAAACATGCAATGAGTTGATATTAATGAGAGGATGGGCAGACATGCTAATTCACTGTGATGCTCGTAAATGAAATGTTAATAACTTAAGTGGTGTGAAGCTTTTAGAGAGGAGATGGGATGGCCACTTGCAGAGCCTGGGGCTAACTTCATTTTCATGGTGGCGGTGGCAGACAGTGTGTATTTACCTCACCAAGAAAGCCAATTTAATTCTAGATCTGAAGAAAACTGGTTAGCTGTTGCTATATATATCTACATCAAATAGGCTCGCTGACTAAATGAGCTGTCCTTCAAGTTTAGGTATGTGTTTAATCCTAGTCCCTTTTTTAGAAGGACAGGTGCAAGTGATGTAAGTGTGACCCTGTCGTCACATACAAACTGAGACACATAACAGTGAGATTAAAAGAAAGTCCAGAGGAAATGAAATAAGGAAGGGTCATAAAAGGACAACTGTGTTTTCCCTGTCCGGTGACTCAGATCAGAGATTCCTGACTGAGCAGTGAAGAGACACTACAACATGTGGTCGTGTCACCGCCCCTGCCAGCCCGGCGGACACGCCCGCTTTCCCCTTTTTTGCTGCTGCCCTCGTCCACAATCCGTTCACAGAAGAGTGGGACAGACGTCCGCTATTCCCCACGGGTCCACCGGGGGTGCCTCCACAGTGATTTGTCAGCCTATAATAAGCCCCCTGGTAACCTCAGGGTTTTTGTGACATCTCATTTGTGGAGGAGTCTTGGGGCAGTCTCCCAGCCTTATGTGACCTTGTAGAGGAAAACCTCCACTATGGCTTTGCTACGTAAGGTGGATTCCGGCCATTCTTTCCTAAATCAATGCAATATTCATGTATAACATTTATCTGCCTTGCTGACTAAATGTTACCTGGAGCCATGTGCTGCAGCCTACATACCAAGAGTCACCTTAGTCATTAGCCACTAAGGTTAACAGTCTCTGAACACCTTTCGATAACCCATTAGAAGGCTGTTACTTTGGCTCTCTCACCGCAGTTCTGGGGACCACCCACCCCGACCCCAGCCTCCACCCCAGCCTCCACTCCAGCCCCCACCCCAGCCTTCACTTCAGCCCCCACACCACCCAGACCAAGCCCAAGCCCACCCCAGCCTAGCCCAGCCCCCACACCAGCACTTCAGCAGCCCATTACTTAGTCCCAGTCTCCCAGATCCGCCCTGCTCCCGTCCCCCTCCCCTCTCCACACCTACCTCACTCAATTTTCTGCAGCTGTGAGCATGCCAATATAGATGATACGCTTAACGCCTGGCTAATGGTGAAGAGTGTTTCCATCCACTGCACCTGTCTGCAGAGAAATATTACTGCTTTATATCCCATGTCTACCTGGATGCTCACAGCCCCCCCCCCCCCCCCCCCCCGATCTGCCTGCCCCTTCCCCCGAGAACTCAACTCAGCACCAGGCACTTTGTTGGCTGGCATGTAATGCTCAGTCATTGCAAAAAAGCTGGATTTGGCCAGTAGTATAATGCCCTGATATAGTACAGCTACCTGAACTCCAGCATGATTTGGTAATATCGAGGCACAAATATTGAGCCGGCTTTTCGTTCTGTGATGTCCATGGATGGCACTGAGGCAGTCCGATTGGTCGTCCTGCTCCTGCTGCCGTCTGGTTCGTACATTAAGAGTGTCTGATCGATGGATCCACAGATAATGGCATGCTGCTACCAACGCTCCCCTCTATGGAAGCTTTCCTTGTTGTCCCTCCCTCCCTCCCTCCCTCCCTCTCTCCCTCCCTCCCTCCCTCCCTCCCTCCCTCCCCTTTAGCGATGCCAATTCAATGGAGGTTATGTAGAACGGTCTGGCCTTCATAGAGTAGAGTCGGTAGACACACAGAGCCACCGGGGGACTTGTAAGGAGAACCTGACAAGTCTTGTTCAATGTCTGTGGTGAGGCAGGCCTCAGCCCTCACATCTCTGTCAACTCCCTGATCCCCTAGCCTGCAGACCAGTGTGAGCCTGCCGACCTGGCACCCAGGACACATAAGGGGCTCTGACTCACAGATAGGCTGCTTCCTTAGCCAGAACATCCTGTCATTAATTAAAGAGAGGAAATCTTTAATGAAGGAGGATGGAAATAGCATGTACTCCTCTCTCCCACAGGCAACAGAGATGCACCGGGAGACTATTCCAAAGAGATTAAGGCACTCGCACGTTAATTACCCAAATTAGAGAACAAAGGCTAAAGAGAGGGATGGAGCGTGACTTCCTATGTACATACAATTAACAATTTTCTGAAAAAATCTGATCACGGATCAAAATGATGTAAAATATGAACTGGGCTGTTCAAATGTATGTTGATCTTTTCATTGAATCCATCAAAAAAAGACTTGTGTGCTAATGATAACAGAACACTGTTTGTCCAGAATGCTGCATCGACTCCCATGCTCTCTCAAGCTTACGTTATTAACACAACCAAATGCCAGGGGGAAGATGCCCGGCTGCATTCCTACATCTGTGACGAACAGCCATTATGGTGCTGAGGGAAAAGAAGATGTGCAGAAAACACAGGGAAACATGCCGACAAGCTTCTGCCTTACAATTTCATTAGAACAGCCGCGGAAATTTTAATTACTCCAAGTTACAGTATAAAAGCTCCTCTAAATGTTAATTAAATCAAACCCCTATCCAATAACATTTGTTTACTTGCCAAGCCCAGATGTCAAACATATTAGGGACCCTCCTGGTGGTTCCCCACCAGCTCTGAGGTAACTATGGTAGCTGTGGTCTTCAACTGAACTTCTGAGAGAATCACCCAAAATTGAAGAAAAAAAAAACGTTTTAACTAGCTGCAAAATTACCCCATTTCCTATAAATGTAAGCAAACAACTAACCGGCATCATTATGATAAATATGCTCCATCAAATTGTCAGTGTCAGAATAATCACCCTATTATTGCTGATTGATGGGTGTGCTTGTACACCTTTCCCTGGGCCATGGTGCAGAATGCAGAAGATTCTGTTTTAATACCCTTGGCAGATTTTCATAACTTCCAAAAGAAATGAGCCTGGAACCACTCCCTTTGGGTGATCCACATAACTTAGCCTGTATGCTAATGGGAAGTTATCAGTCCAAGGTAGTTGCTAATTGAGTTCAGAGAGCATCCTTGATAATGATCTGTATTTATTTGCATTCTAGTACCAATAGCTGGCGTATCAACCTGCGCTCAAAGATAAGGCAAGGTTAAAAAACATTAATTACCACACCAATTTATTAAATTAGATTACGTTTATTTCTGGGCTTCTGACCTGATACGGGATCGATTTTTTCTTTGCATAGTTGTTCCCAACCCGACCCTTTCACTTCACAGCCACCCCTATCACAGCTGGCTAAGCAGCCGGAATTTTACTGAAAGAAGTCAACATTTATAAGTCTTACTTTTATGGAAATACGCTTGCTTATCACAGAATCATAATCCTCATTTGCAAACCCAGTCAGGCGGGAGAAGGTTCTAGACCCATATCCTCTGTATCTGCAAAGGTTGTATGAGGCTATAGGATTAAAATGTGAAACATAGAGGCTGTAAAACTTAACCACATCACCACATCCCAGGATTCCTAGCTTGGTTTACTGACTCTCAAGCAGGAAGGACACCCTGATTACAGTCTCTCTCCACAGGGCGCATTACGCTTCCAGGCAGTGATGTATAGGGTGACATCCTAGCTTCTCACTTTCTTCATATGTTTCATATGAACTAGTGCAGATCCCGTGGTACATTCAATTCACACTTTATTTCAGACTCACAGGGGGGTCCATAGCAAGAAAAAGAAACTCAAGACATACAAGACAAAACAACAAGTCTACACTCAAATTAAAAAACAGTTAATATCTCGCCAGTGTTCTCTTAGCTTGGAGAAGCACCAAGAGCAGATCTTTCTAGTGCTGGTTAAGGTCTCCATGATGCTGTATTCTGACTCATCCAAGCAACACAAAAAATCTGAGGTCTAAGAAGTGCCCCACATGTAGGAACAGCCAGAAAACAAACAGTTGACTGGCACTGTGCCACCTGGGAACCTGAAGCAACAAGCTCACTGCGTCATTGTAATCTACTATGAGCCTCCACATACTGCTTCTCCTGCAGCTACACCAAAGGTGAGGTGTACACACAGGTGTGCAGAAAGCCATTTCTAATCAAATAATAATTAGCTGAATAAACTTCTACTCCAGTTAGGTGGCTATACAACCCATTAATGTGGGTGGATCATGTGGGTTACTGGGTACAGCTAGTGTTCGCTGTTGAAAACCAGATATTAACTAGGTACAGTACCTGTAGTATTCTAGCTGGTTGTTAGTATCTTCAACAAACGCTAGTTGCAGCGCCCATCGGCCGAACGCTAGGAGGCAAACTCATTTATATCTATTTATATATTTGTCACAAATTGTAAACACCATGCGTCTTTAAGGCCTGAGCCATAAAGCTGCCACATTTTTACACAACTTTACACAGTTGCCGGTTCACAAGATAATCAAGTCATGGAGATACACACACCGATTCCTGGAATTATTGATAAATGTGTAGTGGTTGGTGGAGTGCCATTCAGATCTTCGGGGGCAAACATCGCTGGTGTTGTATGTGAGGTATTCTTCAAGTAGCATGTGAGAGTGTTAAAAGAGTTAACCCTTGGTAAATTATCCTGATCTAGGCAGATCACACTGGACTTTCTCACTCGTCTCGACTTTATCCCTTAAAGACATGGATCAATTATTCTGAATAGCCAATCAGCTCACTCTGAAATTATACAAAGCTGATCCCTTTATGTGATTGATGGTGTGAAAGGGGCCAGGTAAGTGCTGGTACTCAATCCCCTGGAGGACACAACATCAGAGGACAGCCAGTGATTTAAGGCTGATCCCAAAGCCAGGAGTGAGATCGTACCTTATGTCTGTTTTCTGAGAGATGCAATCCCCTTCTCTGAACATCTTGGCAGCAGCTTTGCTGTGTGACGTACTAGCCGGTGGACATGGCGAGCCAGTCGGGGTGAAAACACAGGCACTGAGCTGCTCTGGGGGGGGGGGGGGAGCACTTTAACAGTTGTTTAAGACCCACGCTGATACTTTTCGGGAAAGGTGAACCGATTAAATGGAAATCTGAGCAAGCTAAAAAATACAAAGCACTGATGCAGGCATGATAATTTGATTTGGCTGCCTCAAAGTTTATCTGTTTCCTCAATTCACTGTATGCTAATTAGGCACTTTGCTGCAATCTCAAACAGATTGTTGTAAACTAAAATGGGAAGCACTCTGCAAATCAACAAACAAACCCTTTGCCCTCCACAGTCCCTATTAAGCGTTAAACTTTCTCCCCTATTTTCCATAAATAGGTTGATTTCAGTCCATAAAACATGTGTATGAATTTACAACATTCGCATTTTGGGGGTAATCTGGGCAGCAGATGTTGCATATTAGTGACTGTGTCCTTGCATAACTTTATTATAGCACTCCATGCAGCACTTAAGTCATCATTGACCCCACAATGTGCAGCACACCATGTACAAAAACGTCAGAAATGAAAGGCGTATCATAAGAGACTCGGAGATGAAAGAGGGCTGCTGGTTTGCAAACTCTTAATCTGGGGTTGTAATTAATAGGCCAATCAAAGCAAAGGGGAGGGTTGCTCAAATATTTGCATGATTACCATGACAAAGCATGTCACCATTCACAATGGGGGAGCGAGTGAATGAGGCTTGCCACACTCTGGTGGAGGCATATGCGCCTGATGACTTTGATAAAGATGTGTTGGGGAAAACACAGTGGATCCCCACACTCCTCAGGGGGCACCATCCATAGGACAACTCACAGAATGAGATCACAGCAGCCAAGATGCTCCGTTAGCCCCAGGCAACACACACACACAGACACACACACAAACTGACCACCCTCCCTGGTGGTAGGGCTGGCATTTATGTCTCAGCTCTTCAATGGCAGTGGAACCGTGAGAGGTGGCAAATGAACTCAACTTGATCGCTATGCTTTCCCCTCCAACACACACATTTTTGTGTATAGATGTACACGCACATCTATACACACACCTGGAAATCCAGCATGGTACTGCAGCGGTGCGTGTAATGTTGTATCTCTAATTAGGGTTGACTGACATCCGTCTCTTTGGGCCCACCCCCAGAGCAGAGTCTTAGGCCGAATCCCAATTCTCTGTTTTAGGCCTACCCCTTACACCTACCCCTTAGTTTACCTCTATCCCTTGTCCCTCGAAACTGAGGGGTAAGGGCTAGGGGTGAAAACATACCCCTATGAAATGAGACACCACTTGGGTATGGTTATGTAAATCAATGTCTCCAAAGCAAGTAGTGTTATGCACTGATTTCAAACGAAATTCGCTGCTAATGGAGTTTAGTTAAAACTGTAGACATGCATGGATTCCATTCAAGGCTAGTCAGAGAAATGTGGGACTGTTGTGCAAATCAGCAATGTAACGTTAGCATAGCAAACTAGCGATTTAAAACATGGTTGCAAATATATATGTACTAGGGAGGCTTTTTGACGGGGTTCGGTTTCGGCGTAACCTTTGATTTTTTCCCCACCGAACCGAACCCTACACTTGCACTACGCTGGTTGACGTAATGACACCTCCGTTGATTATGGGAAGGTGTTAACGTAGGTGGACCGTTCAATGCAGTAGAGTAGGCTGAGAGAATGTGAAAATGGAACTCGTGAGCAGAAAAAGTGTTGTTTGGCACTACTTTCAGTCAAAAGAAGGCGATTCAAGTCGAGCTATATGTTCAATTTGCAATGCCGATTTGTCTCGTGGTGGCAAAGACCCTAAACAATACAGAACATCTCCTTTGTTAAAACATTTGCGTATGAAACATCCGAAAGAAATTCAAGAAATCTAAAAGGCTAATATTTTGGATATTTATTGGATCTTGAGATAAGGTAAAAATAGGCATATGGTAATTGTCATATGGGAGTCAGGTGGCTGAGCGGTGAGGGAGTCGATCTAGTAATCTGAAGGTTGCCTGTTCGATTCCCAGCCGTGCAAAATGACGTTGTGTCCTTAGGCAAGGCACTTCACCCTACTTGCTTCGGGGAGAATGTCCCTGTACTTACTGTAAGTCGCTCTGGATAAGAGCGTCTGCTAAATGACTAAATGTAAATGTCAAAATAGTTTTTCCCACTTCCTGGCATAATGTAGCCTTTTTTTTTTTTTTTTACAGTTAAAATAAAATAAAATGAAAAATACACTGCTGTGGATGTTGTTTACTTCATTAATGTGTTTACTGTGTTAATGGACTGAGTAGGATTCGGTATTCGGTTTCGGATTCGGCAGAATCTTAACCAGTGGATTCGGTATTCGGCCAAACCCCAAAAATCATGGATTTGGTGCATCCCTAATATGTACAGGACTGTGTTGAGCACAAAACAAGACGATCTGGCCGCCTTTGTTGCCGGTTGCACAGTATTCACATACCCCTTGGTTTCAAGTAAGCTCCTGAAAACACTTAGTTTTAAGGGGTATGTACCCCTACCCCTTAGTCCTACCCCTTGATCAAATCGGGTATTGGGATAGCCCTTACTCTCACGTGAACGCGCAAAACTAAGGGGTAGGGGTAAGGATAGGGGTAAGACAGAGAATTGGGATTCGGCCTTAATCCTGTAATTGTAGCGTAACCAATCAAAGCCCAGCATGTCGACCAGATAAGGCACTGGTGACTGTCACGTCACATCAGTGAAGTGGCGAGGTATGGGAGCTAGAGTAACGTCACACCTCCCTTCCTCTCTCTCCCTTTTCTACCCCGACGTCCACACTTTTTACATGCTTGTCTGTCTGTCTGGGAGCTAGGCCCTGTCTATCTGTCTGGGAGCTAGGCCCTGTCTCTCTGTCTGGGAGCTAGGCCCTGCCTATCTGTCTGGGAGCTAGGCCCTGTCTATCTGTCTGGGAGCTAGGCCCTGCCTGTCTGTCTGGGAGCTAGGCCCTGCCTATCTGTCTGGGAGCTAGGCCCTGCCTGTCTGTCTGGGAGCTAGGCCCTGCCTATCTGTCTGGGAGCTAGGCCCTGTCTGTCTGTCTGGGAGCTAGGCCCTGCCTGTCTGTCTGGGAGCTAGGCCCTGCCTATCTGTCTGGGAGCTAGGCCCTGTCTGTCTGTCTGGGAGCTAGGCCCTGCCTGTCTGTCTGGGAGCTAGGCCCTGTCTGTCTGGGAGCTAGGTCCTGTCTGTCTGTCTGTCTGGGAGCTAGGCCCTGCCTGTCTGGGAGCTAGGCCCTGCCTGTCTGTCTGGGAGCTAGGCCCTGCCTGTCTGTCTGGGAGCTAGGCCCTGCCTATCTGTCTGGGAGCTAGGCCCTGTCTGTCTATCTGGGAGCTAGGCCCTGTCTCTCTGTCTGGGAGCTAGGCCCTGCCTGTCTGTCTGGGAGCTAGGCCCTGTCTCTCTGTCTGGGAGCTAGGCCCTGTCTGTCTGTCTGTCTGTCTGGGAGCTAGACCCTGTCTGTCTGTCTGGGAGCTAGGTCCTGTCTGTCTGTCTGTCTGTCTGGGAGCTAGACCCTGTCTGTCTGTCTGTCTGGGAGCTAGGCCCTGTCTGTCTGTCTGTGAGCTAGGCCCTGTCTTTCTGTCTGTCTGTCTGTCTGGGAGCTAGGCCCTGTCTGTCTGTCTGGGAGCTAGGCCCTGTCTGTCTGTCTGTCTGTCTGGGAGCTAGGCCCTGCCTGTCTGTCTGGGAGCTAGGCCCTGTCTGTCTGTCTGGGAGCTAGGCCCTATCTGTCTGGGAGCTAGGCCCTGCCTATCTGTCTGGGAGCTAGGCCCTGCCTGTCTGTCTGGGAGCTAGGCCCTGTCTGTCTGTCTGGGAGCTAGGCCCTGTCTGTCTGTCTGTCTGTGAGCTAGGCCCTGTCTGTCTGTCTGGGAGCTAGACCCTGTCTGTCTGTCTGGGAGCTAGGTCCTGTCTGTCTGTCTGGTAGCTAGGCCCTGCCTATCTGTCTGGGAGCTAGGCCCTGTCTGTCTGTCTGGTAGCTAGGCCCTGCCTGTCTGTCTGGGAACTAGGCCCTGTCTGTCTGTCTGTGAGCTAGGTCCTGTCTGTCTGTCTGGGAGCTAGGTCCTGTCTGTCTGTCTGTCTGTCTGTCTGTGAGCTAGGTCCTGTCTATCTGTCTGTCTGGGAGCTAGGCCCTGTCTGTCTGTCTGTCTGGGAGCTAGGTCCTGTCTGTCTGTTTGGGAGCTAGGTCCTGTCTGTCTGTCTGGGAGCTAGGTCCTGTCTGTCTGTCTGGGAGCTAGGTCCTGTCTGTCTGTCTGGGAGCTAGGTCCTGTCTGTCTGTCTGGGAGCTAGGTCCTGTCTGTCTGTCTGGGAGCTAGGTCCTGTCTGTCTGTCTGGGAGCTAGGTCCTGTCTGTCTGTCTGGGAGCTAGGTCCTGTCTGTCTGTCTGGGAGCTAGGTCCTGTCTGTCTGTCTGGGAGCTAGGTCCTGTCTGTCTGTCTGGGAGCTAGGCCCTGTCTGTCTGTCTGTCTGGGAGCTAGGTCCTGTCTGTCTGTCTGGGAGCTAGGTCCTGTCTGTCTGTCTGTCTGGGAGCTAGGTCCTGTCTGTCTGTCTGGGAGCTAGGTCCTGTCTGTCTGTCTGGGAGCTAGGTCCTGTCTGTCTGTCTGTCTGGGAGCTAGGTCCTGTCTGTCTGTCTGGGAGCTAGGTCCTGTCTGTCTGTCTGGGAGCTAGGTCCTGTCTGTCTGTCTGTCTGGGAGCTAGGTCCTGTCTGTCTGTCTGTCTGGGAGCTAGGTCCTGTCTGTCTGTCTGTCTGTCTGGGAGCTAGGCCCTGCCTGTCTGTCTGGGAACTAGGCCCTGTCTGTCTGTCTGGGAGCTAGGTCCTGTCTGTCTGTTTGGGAGCTAGGTCCTGTCTGTCTGTCTGGGAGCTAGGGTAAAGACACATTTCCCTCTGCTTTGCTCCGTCCCTTTTCCTCATCCTACTCATCCCTCCTCTATCTACACTACCAATTAGCTCCTTTTCCACTGTGCGCCCTTCTCCCTGTCTCTCACCCTCTCAAGGTAGTGATGTATCCAGTGTTTGAACCGCTTCATAAGTGCAGTAGCATTTCTCTGCAATGACAGTAAATGGGGAGATGTAATTGTGTGTACTTTCTGTTCCATCTGAAGACAACTTTTTTTGATCCCTGCGTGTGGAGCTCTACGGGGTCCCCTCTCACTTAAACGCACACACACAACGTAAAAGGGTCCATGGCTCTACCACACGGCTGCTCAGCTTCCAGGCCAGCTGCAGTATTAGTCAGGTGTGCACAGATGAGAACAAGGCAGCCTGGGTAGCTCTCCTAATGAGAGGTGGGATTGATGGTGTGGGTCAGCCAGCTAAAGAGCCTTTTCTCCATCCATTTCCTGCTTTCATCTCTTCGTCTGCCAAGACGCTTTGAGGGAGCGTGCCATTCATCTCCACACACTATTCTTACCCGTTAATTAACAACTCCACATCCAAAGACATTCATTATCCCCAGTGAACTCCTTTTGGGGGAGGTAGGGGTCTAGTATTGGGTGGGTTTCAGTATGTCTTTGTATGAAGGTGCATGTTCATCAGCATGTTCACTTATAAAGGCAGCAGAGGGACAGCCACTTCACGTGTCAGACAACGAGTCAATGTTTTGATTTGATGTGAGATCTGTAATGTTCTTCCCCGAGGTAAAGTTTGGTGGAGGTTTGCTGCTTTCACCAGACTGCCTGACAAAGGGTGAAGCCCAGCAAGGACAAAACGGACTGACATTAGATAAACAAAATGATCTCTCTCACTGAAGTTTCTTGGACAATCCCTACTTTCAGCTAAAGCAACAAAGGCTGAAAGTCACTCAGACGCATTCTTTTATGTACTCTTTTGTGCCACGTAGCGTTTGAGGCCTGTGAAGTGTGTCCTAACAGCAAATTGATGACACGATAAATGCACTAAGCATGCGATTACTCAAAGCATACTTGGCCATAAGGTGGGAAAAATAGACAGCACAATAAAGTGTGTTGTACAAAACTGGTGGGGGATTTGACTAAACAACCAACAGCTGCTGTCTGATAAAACTGTGGCGCCTAGCTTTTTATCTGGGGATGGAGCAGAGAGAGGAGAGGGAGAGAGATAGGGTGAGCTGAGGGAAATGTCATTGCAAGCTAATTCAGTTAGCATTCATTTAATACCATCCCTAAATTGCAATCTCCATAGGTCATTTTGATCCAAATAAAAGGTAATAAGGTAAAAATGTACCAGACCTTAAGCTAAGCATGGTCTGACGAGGTGGGGTAAAAAAAAGTGGCTTCCAACATGGAGTTGGTTAAATTGAGTTTTGTAAACTAAATGTTTACAGGTAGCTCTCAAGACAAAGTGTACCATCTGTTTCAGCTTGACAGACCATCAGCTAGAGAACGGCTGTGTTCACATCAGTATTAGGGGCCCCTCACTTTGAACTGAGATATTTAACAAATCCCCAAGTTCTGTTTAAGTTTGCAAAATTAGGTATACAACTTTTCTTCCCATCTTGTAAACCAGGTGGGGAATGGGAAAGCAGAACCTGCAAGTTCAACAGAATAGTAAGAAGCCACAACCCATCAACCACCGTTTGTTTGGAGGTTCCCCGAGGACAAATCCAGAGCACCATGCAGATCCCACCATGACTGACAGTCTTCCCCTTGTCGTGTCCCACCTCCCATCCAGGCTACGCTGCCTGTGGTTGGGCCATCATGGCCATGGATTATCTGGAGCAGCCAGCCAACAGTTAAACAGACCAAGCAGCCACTACAGCAGCCGGTCCCTCAGGCAATTAAAGAGCTGACACCCATTAGGCTGGAGGAAGAAGAGGGAGCGGAGGAGTGCCGGCTGTGTCGAGGGCGATCCCTATCTCATTAGCGGGCCTATCACAGAGCCTGGTGTGGGGTGGACACAGGAGGCCGAGGCCTCTGCTGGCCTCGTAGGTGGACCCACAACCAGCGGGGAGGAAGTGGACGGTGTTTACATGCCAAACAGGCGTTGGAGAAGCCCTTTGAGCGTCCTAATTATGACAATGCTAACGAAGCAGAGTGCTTGTATCCTGTCTCCAGCTGTTGACAGAACACTTGTGGACACCTACGCAGTGCTGACAGCCCGCCTCCAGCTCTGGACAGGGCGGGCGCAAACAGCCTCTCTTCACGATGAAGAGTGTCTGGCTTTTGTGAAATGTGTCTAGCAAAGCACGTGTGTAGGCAGCAGAGTTTAGAGTGCAAGCCTACCTTTAGAACCTGAGTAGGAGTCAGGGGCTGGACCTTGGTTTGAGCAAGTCTTTGCGGCAGAGTCCTCTGTGCTACTGCAGAGCCAGCCTGGGACAGTCCTGGCAAAGTCATCGGCCTCTCACACAGCACCCATTACAGATGGCACGCTACAGGAGCACCTGGCCGCCAGACGCACTGTACTCCCAGGTCATTCCCAGCAAGTAAATCCACATGAAATTCAGGGATCAAACACCGCCCACACAATAAATGAACATGTCCCCTTGGATTCAGCAGGACAGAGAGGGGGAAGAATGACTGCCGTCATGACAGAAACAAATAGGAGACTTATTAATAAGTCACACCAATAACTGCATTTCCTTTGAGAAAGAGTGGCTTGATTTTTAGCACACATTTGTCACAGTGCAATGCTAACGAACATGGGCTTGTTTAGAGAAAGAACTTTCACACAACCAAATAAATGTTCTTTAGCTGTACCCATATACTGTGTACAACCTGAGCGTGAGTCATACAGCCGTGAGAGCGGCGCTGCAGCTGTTTCTCCCTCGCGTGGCAGGTGCGTTCAGAGATCTGAAAGCAGCAGCGATCACGTCCGCCGTGCGAGGGTGGCGGGGGGTGTTAGGGTGATTGTTTTCATTCCCAGACATGCATTACCAAGCAGGCTCAGTCTCCAGCAGAACAGATGTGATTTCCACACCTGGGGTAGGGATGGGGGGGCGGGGGGGCAGAGGGGGGGTGGGGAGGTGCCTTTCATCACAATTCCACCAACCCCACAGTCTCCTGCATTCTGACACAGGTGCTTACAGGACGGCCGTATGGAGGGACGGGGCATCACAGGCGGCTGATGTCAGGTGCTGAGAGCCTTTCTTAACCTCGGTAGAAATGGACTGGAAGAGAGTGAGACCACTCAGTCATGGTTCCTTGCTATAAAGACTACACTTGAGCCAACCATGTCTTTGTGACGGTGTATGTTCACCCAGAAGCATTCTGCCAGGAGAGTGTGCAGTGTGTAAGAGGCAAAGTATCATGTGTGGGTCATGTGCCTCATTCGTAGTTCACTCATGATACTCTGAAATTCAGATTTTAAATGCAGAAAAACAACATCAGAGCCCTAAAATAGTATTCTAGTTTCTCCTTTTGATTCAACTGAAACTCCACTTCCAAGACATTCTCGATGCAACGTTTTTCTTCTGCAGAAAACAGTTGTGTGAAGAGGACATTACTAAACTAGAAAACAAGGTAGCACAACAAGCAAGATATTAAAGAGGTGCTGTGGATAAGTTGTCTCTGAAGTTTGGAGTACAGAGCCTGGCAGAAACACAGGCCACCTACAATTCATGTTGCTGTTTGAAGCTGCTGATCTGATTGGACAGTGGCTAAGGCCTTGTGCCGGTATTTGCATGGAAAGATGGAGAGAGAAAAAAAACATTAGGAAAAAGTCCTTGCCTACTTCTGACTGCTGTTCCTTAGCAACAACAGCACTGGGAGATCAAAGTGGCATGCCTGTGTGTGTGTGTGTGTGTTTGTGTGTGTGTAAGTGAATGAGTGAGTGAGTGAGCGAGCAAGAGATAAAGAAAGAGAAACTGAAAGACAAATGAAAGACAAAAAAAGTGTGTAGTTCGAGGAAAGCAGACTGTTTATCCTGTACTTACTTATTCTGCATCATGTTCAGTATGACCCAGTCGGCGGGGTAAACATTCTTCCCGATGAGATCCTTGAACATGATAAATGTTTCCATTAAGAAATCCTAAAAAGAAAAGAGAGGAAGCATTTGAAATGAAGACTGTCATTCCCCCGACCTGTGAGATAAGAGCAATCTGGAATGAACTGTGTAGGGCTTATGGCTCTGAGCAGAAACAGCTTTTAGATTGTTTTTTAAGGTTCAAGGTGAAAGACTCGTTCATTCCTCCTTTGTGAGGCTGGTGCACTGATGTCAGGGAGGAAGCCGGCTGGTTACTGGGTAAACGTGAGGGATCACAGGACTGATGACATCCAACATGTATTTTTTATGAAAATAAGAACATGCTCCTGATCAGTAGGAGCTGCATGCTTGTAATCTCTATCTTTATTTGATCCTCAGAGTGAGGGACTGAGAATCTATGTGTCTGTCTTGGGCGGTGTGTGCTAGAGAAACTGTCCCCTCACACTGTGGGTGCTTGCTCCGGTGGGGAAAATAAAGACCCCAAAAGTTGCCTGGCTGGAGGCCAGCTGTGAAATGTTACACCAGCCCATGCCAACTCTACTCTATAAATCTGGCCGGGCGGCCTGTCTTCATTGTGGTGATTGCTTGCCTCACCGCGGGAATGAAGTAGGCTCCCGGAGACAAGTGCCGTATATATTGAAAAACAAGATGGTGGAGGGGGGGCTGGTTTGTTTAATTCCCCTCACAGTAAACTCATCACAAACTAAATCTTATTTTAAGTCTGGTGACCCCCCCCCACCCCCGACCGCTACATAAAGAAAATACCCCATCTCAATCCTGCAGCGCCACCACAAGATGTTTTTGTTACATTATTGATCTATGGGTCAGTCTACATTATAGATTATAGGAAACATTTCAAAGATAGCCAAACCAATACAGCTATATCAACATAAGCAAGTTTCTCAGTGTCATGTATAAGCAGTAGCTTTCCCTGGTACCATATGGGAACAGTTATCTAAGCTCTGGAAGGTTCTGAGAGTATCTGTTGTATCTATGTTCATATTGAAGCACAAACATCTATTTGTACCACTCATCTACTCTGGAAGAGGGAAAAAGGATGGATTTTCCTTTGACTCAGGGGAAGGCCCAGTAGCGGCACGCTGCATTATGTTAATCTTCCCCCTGAATACGGAGACATACTGCTCTGAAGCCCTGAGAATGATTCTGAACAGGAAAATCCATAACATCCCTCAGATGCATCCCTCTTTCCCTCCACATGTTTAGCTTGGGGGGACAGAGTCGGTTTCCTGCAAGGACCCCGTCACTGTGGGTGCCATGTAACATGTCAGCCGATGGGAAGCTTTCTCTGCTCCATCTAATGAAGATCTGATATTGAGTTATGCTGGGGAACAGATGGTCTAATCCATGGCTTTTACCACAGTATCTGACAGTCTGAGTGATGGTGACGGATCAATCTGATTAAGTTTATATTTAACCATAATGGAAGCCATTTGTTCAATGATTCCACCCAGACATTGTAAGTATAGTTAAGTATAGAGTTAGATATCAGCAGAATTGGCTCATTGACTTGTTGATCTGGAGGAGGGACCCACTCACCACCACGTCGGTCCTCATCTTGCCAAAGGTATTGATCAGGTGTGCGTAGTGGTAGTCGTCCATCTGTCTCAGGGTCGCAGTCATGCTGGCCACGAAGCTGCCCTGGAGAGGAAGAGATCAGAAAGTAGTTAGTAGAAGTTCAGTGTGACGTACAGGAACAGCCCTTACTGTAGCAGCTGAGGGTGGACTATGGTCCGGGGGCAGAGCTAGGACACCGAGGTCTGAGTTAAATGCACAGTGTTGTAACTTAGCTCCACAGGCTCTTGCATGGTAGCAGAGGGCACAGAGGGTAGACGGATGGTTGGCAGGGTTGAGGAGACCGCTTGAGTCCTCGTCATGCCTTCACATGACTGAGAGACAAGAGAGTCAGGAGGGGGTTGGGGGCAGATTGGAAAGCATGCGGTGATGACAAACATCTTTGCTGCCACAGGGCTCTGTTTCAGCAGTGATCCAGACTGTTCGAGGAAGAGAGGCACGCATGAGGAGAACAGCAGTCACTAAAGAGGGATGATAGAATGTGGTATGGCTGGAAGGTCCTGGATGGCACAGGGAGGATAGAAGATGTGTACCAGTCTGAGGATAGGAAGCGAAATGGGGAGAAGGGGATTTGTGAAATTCTGAGAGATGAAAAGAGATGGATCGCTATGAAGTTAATTATTGAGAATGTTGACATTACATGGATTCACCAGGAGACTAATTATGTAAGAACAAAGAAAGAATGTAAAGGGTATCTTGAAAAACGCAATAGACTAATATCATGCCTGACTGGAATAAGCAAGACAATAATGATCTCATCGTAATGCCAATAAGTACATGCAATGCCAAATTCATTTAAAGTCAACCACTGTAAAAACTCACCAAAATAAGTTTTGTTTCTGAAATGTTCGGTTTCAGTTTTTTCTTTCATATATATATATATACACACATATATACAGTAATCACATAGCTGCTGACATCACAAATGTGTGACAAGATAAGGGAATTAATTAAAAGTTTTAACTGAATCAACACAATATGCATGAGAGCACATTCAAATTATAAGTTGACTTGAAGTCGGATAAGCCTTTAGATATACAGCGTTCTAGCTAGCTGTGTGAAACACCGTCAACACTGCACCAGAGTGGCTCACCTTTCAAGTTCTCACATCCATATACAATAAATACACAGTCTATCTACTGAAAACAACATCTTCTCTGAAGAACACCTTCATAAAATGAGATTCAAGGAGGCCCGAGAGACTGAACAACAGTCCTGTCTGCCTCAGCAGCAGCAGACTTCTAGAACACGGAGGCGCCGAACATTTGAATGAAAAACATGACTCAACATCTTGGTGTCCTCCGTCATGGTTTTTTCCATGCCTTGAATTCAGTTGCATTGTGAAGCGTATCCAGGAGCAGTAATTAGGCCTGACCCACATACGTAGGGCAGCAGGAACAATGCTGAGCACATCAGCCAGCCTCCCTGCAGCCTCTGCTGCCACGCTCTCTTCAGATCTTCACAGGCACTGCATTTAGCACACCTGACAACATCACCCCCTCCAGCAAAGAGAATGTTTCCAAAACACACTCTGACACCACTGTGTGGCGATATCCAATTGCGGATCAACAATGTATAGCTTGATTATACACCTGAATAGACAATAGGTACTGTACATTCTTGGCTATGGGCTGTTGATTTGGGGGGTCAATCTACTTCCTAGTTTTTCTACGCTGGGAACTAATGGGTTTATGGTGATGTAATATTCTAATACAGAAATAGAGTGCAGGACCCTATCAGACAGAAGTCATCATTGGGCATATTGCAACCACGGCTCACAACGTTGCAGCTTTCAACTTTATCCCAATTAGGCTGAGCTTGATGAGGAGCGAGTGTATAAATGACTGCTGCTGCCGCTGCTTATATAAGTTCCTATTTTCCTAACCGGTGAACAAAGGATCCAATTACTTGATAGCCATGCAGATAAAGGGAAGGGGGTCACGTGGGTGATGGGATGAGGGGGGTTGGGGGGGAAACAGAGAATGGAATGAAGAAGGAAATAGTCCAGCTGGCTTCCACTTGCTGTCTACAACAGTGTATTCCCCAAGGGAGAGACGATTAATCTCTCATGTGCCCGCTGTTGTGTAGTTCCTTAAGAACTTGTCCGAGGATGACAGGCACGTCTTTCTTCAATTCAGCCCGTTAATTTTGACGTATAAGAGAGCGGGATGGACATGATGGTGAATGTAGGCAGATGTGGCTCCTGCCTTGTTGTGGCGGGGTGGGGGAGGGCTGGGGTGGGGAGGGGGGGTTACTGCCTTTGGTAAGCTTAATGTAGTGTTTAAAAGACAGGCTCCCTCTGTTTTGAAATCTTCAGAGCCTGTGGCGACGTCTGGGGTTTAAAGAAGCAGCTACAGGCTCCTGCATGGCCAGTCTCTCTGCTCAGCTGGGAGTAAACCCACAGATAACGCGACTCAGGTCCACAACGAAGACGAAGGGGAAAGTTTAAACACAGGACTACTAAGCTCTGACGGCTTAGTAGTCGCAAAGAACAACGGGCCGATCTCCCTGCACCCAAGTTCAAAACAGGCCTCTGACAAGAGCTGCTGGGTGTAGTTAGCAGACCGGTGAAGTGTGAATGCTGGCTGATTGTTGTAACAGGAAGAGTTATGTTGTTTTGTTTTCCCTGCTCGTTTCCTTTGTGTTCAGAAGCTGTGAACTAGAACCAAACACGCTTTGAGATCATTTTATTCCACTAATAAACTACCGAATGGACTTGAATGATCCTTAAGCTTCCCAACAAATGTAATTGCTGCTTTAGCCATCAGTGTTCCTAATGGAGGGAAAATCCATTACGGCAAATTAAATTGAGGTGATGGATTCTGGCTCTGTCCCTCCCAATGGACGTGGTCACTATGAACTAAATATGTATCGGTGGAGGGTAAACACCTTTCAATGTGAAGCAATTACAGTTGGGGACTAGAACGAGACATTATTAGCTGCAAACAGACAAACAGGCAAACAGAGACATGCAAGAATAAATCATTTAAAAAGCCTCCTTGCTCATAGCAAAGTTAACTTCAGACTTCATTTAACCCATAGAGCCGCGGGTAACCTGATCAACTCAGACCTCCTTCTGTGTCGTTTCTGCTGTGTTTCTCAGGTGCTGTCTCAAGTAAGAGCTCAAAGGCCAGGTTTTCCTCTCGCGTCTGATCTCCTGACTCCATCACACTGATGAACTGCAGCCGGTTACTATAGCAACTTTCACTACTATAGCAATATAGCAATTTTCTTAAAAAAAAAAATTGGATCAGATAAAACTGAGTGGGAATGGGGAGAATACTTTTATGAAGAGGTCTCACTCTCAACATTTTCGGAGCAGACCTATCTATTCTCGTTTAGGAGTATGTGATGGAGACACCTGGCGCTACAGAGCAGGTGCCAGTGTACTGGAAATGTAACCATGAAATGAGTCTAGCTTCAATCCCAAGCTCGTTATCCTATCCAGAGTCATGGAGTTTGACCGAATCTTTTGTTTGAATTGTTCAAACCATTCTGGATAGGGATGTTGATGATTAATCATTAATCAGTTAATTGCCATTAAGAATCTAACCAATTAAACATTTATTAACCAACAATGTTTGCCGTCTGACTTGTTAGTCAAAAAATTTCAATAATTGCGCCCCAGTGTTTCCGATATATTCATCAATGCTGCTGCTGCTTCAGAACTTTATGAAATGTAAAGTTGCGGCTGCGGAGCTGTTCGCTCCATGGAACTCAAATGAACGGTTGTCTGCTCTCTCTCCACTTGGATGATGAGCAACTGGAACAGTGACAGGACGTCAATCACTCGCCAAGTCATGACAACCTAATAAACAACAGTGCAAGTACAACAAAACACTTTCTCCTCGGCTCAGTCAGGCAGTGACAAACAGGGCAGCTACAGTGCTGCTGCACTACTAGTAGCTAGCTAACCTTTACAGATTATACCGGTAATGCTACTTACCTAACATAGCTACAGGTCAACTATGTTTACTGCTATGTATTAAAATATTTTGCAATGGTTACAAGATCCACAACCCATCAAATATACCATTGAGTACTGTAAGGGCAATTACTCAAAAATACAAAAGATAAGGAACAATTGAAAACATCACGGGTAGAGAACTTAAATGCATTTCCTTCCAGAGACCTTCCAGAGGTCCAGGGGCACTGGTTAAGATGGATGGCATAGTGAATTGCACCAAGTATCAGGAAGCTTTGACTGACAATCTGGTTGTCAGTCTGGTTGCCAGAAGGCTGGGACTTGGCCCTAGCTAGACTTTCCAACAAGACGCTGGCAATATTGTGATGTAAATGGTTCCCTTCTTGCGTACAGTATACATTGGGCTTAAAGTTTGTCATTGTAAAGTTGAAAGGAAATCGAGATTCTCGAGGCAGGAAAATCATGGGCGTCCGATGATTAAATTACAATCCGTTAATGACTTGATTGAGCAAATATCTAGTTTTTAAATGTTAGCATAAACAATGGCTGGGGCTGAATGCAGCATATGACAATAGCAGCATATTGACTTGGATCTATCAAAGTATTAATCATATTGACAAGAGATGGATCTTAGAACGCATTCAATTAACTGTGTGGGGCACAAATCGAGGCTGACTCTTAACGGAAATGAGGAGCTGTGATTAGTAGCAAGGGGCAGATCAATCATAATTCTCTCCCCCTCCCTCTCTCTTTCTCTCCCCAACCCCCCCTCCCCCACCCCACACTCTCTCTCCAGATAATTCATCTCACTTCCGACGCTGACAGCAAGGGACCAGAATGGATGTTTGCTCTCCTAGTGAATAAAAGGACCCATACACCAAGCATCATACACAGAGCATTGTTTGAAGCCGTTAATTGGGGCGGAGATGGGGGGTGTTGTACGAGGGCCACCAAGGGAACAGGCTCTGCCTCAGCCTGCCTGAAGAGCAGGGGAGCAACAGGGTGGTAAGGGAAGAGGGGGAAAAGAACAAGAGAAAAAATAACAGAGAAAAAGAGAAAGGGAGAGAGATAAGACCAAAAGGTAAAGTATCACTTTCCTCTGCTCCACAACCATTCTGTCTTGGTTTGTGGCCAGACTAGGGGTTGATGTGAAGGGTGAACGACAGCAGAGAACATTGAAGACAGAGGCTGAAGATAATACTTCTTTATCTCATGACGAATGGGGCAACTTAACTTGGCTGCAGTGGAAAGACAGCCATTTAGCAGTGCCAAGTCATTGAGACTTTGGTATTGTAAAGCAAGTTTAAAGGGGCACAGCTCTCCTGGGCTGAAGGACACTCCATTCTCCCACACTCCAAATCATCACCCATCTGTTATAAACACACCTGTAGTTTATACCTTGTTTACTTAGCTTACTTAGACTCAACAGGGTTTCAATGTTGATAGACCTATTGTTTACTTGCTAATTGTTAACGTATATTTTAATATACATAAATGAAAAAATACATGTTTGGTAAAACAACAAAAGCTAGTTAGCAAACAGTGGGTTCTCTCTTGGTTGACATGGTTACCTAGGAAAGACACACTGCTGCTGCATCGGAGCCCATCCGGGGAAGAGCAGAAACAATCACAGTGCCACAATTAGTGGAACGGCCACCATCTGTGTCTGACTGGCCCAGCACCACTGCGGACCAGCAGGGGAAATCTCTCTTTCACCCTCTCCTCCGTACCCTCCCAAGAAAGCACAACAACACACCCACACAAATTAAGTCAGTAATGTGCACGCACACACCTACAGGCACACACAAACACACTCATTTAGACACGCAGGCAGAGCGGACAGAGGAGGGTGACTGACACACACACACACTCAAAGAAGCTGCAAAGGGCCCAAGGACATCTCACAGAAGACTCCCAGGCTGGAGGAGAACGAGAGAGGCAACGTGGACACTCAGGTCATTTGGCACCTGCGTCTCCCCAGACTCAGGCCAAAAAGACCTCCCCAGACCGCCCCCCCCTCCCTCCCCCACAGCCAGCCCCTCCCTGCAGGAGAGCCACTCGCTGCACCTGCACCTACCACGCTGAATCAGGGACAAAGGAAGAGATATAAACAGTTTTCCTGAGGATGTACGGTGGCGTAAAGCAAAGTAGTCACCCATGAAAGTGAGCCATCAAGGTTCTCATCCACCCCCCCTTCACAGACAAGCTTGAGGAAACACTTTCACAGTCCACTTCCTTAAACCCCGCTGCCTCCATTAATATGACAGGATTGCAACCATTCATTATTTAGCAAAAAAGGAAATAGATTTCACTGCCCCGAGTGGCTTCTCATAGGCTAGCAGAGCCCCGTTCAGGCCTGCGCCATGCTAAGCCTTGTCTGACATCTCTATCAGACGCCAGAGGTGTACTTGGCACCTCCGTCCCTCCCGGCTGGAGGTCGTTGAGATGAAGCCTCATCTCCGGTGTTTTTCGAGCCTGGATGCTCACTCAGGTACTAGGCAGACTGGCACCGGTGGCAGGAGCTGTGGTCCACAACCTCACTGACAGGATTTGGGTTCACTGTCACTTAACAGCTATGGAAAAGGGACTGGATGTCCAGTTGTCTAAACTTCAGTGGCTGGGGATCGTTAGATTTGTCAATTTGTGGGAGAAGGGCTGCCGCCCTGGGTGGGATCACTAGCAGCTGCAACAGATCGCCTACTGTCTGCAGAGACCCAGGACACCTGGACTAGTAATAACCAATATAAACACAGGTGGCTAATGTTCCTTTGAAGCCTCGAGATACAGCTGAAATCTCATGACGAGAAGAGTGAGTGCAGTGGCTATTAACGCTTGATGCTCCATGACCCGTTCCCTCGCTGACTGACCAACTTGGACACGGTCCAACAGTCCTGGCCGGGATGGAGAGTCAGGGACAATTACAACTGCAATCAAGACAATATGGAGGGCAGTGGGAGGGAGGGAAGAGGGGCAGGAAAAAGAAAGAAAGAGTGATTGAGAGTGTCTCTGTATGACTGCAGGGCTGTCCATTCTTCAGTCACATGTACAGAAGACAAAGTCATCAGGTTAGCATTAGCTCCAAGATAATAACATCAATACAGACAGTCACTCCAGGGATTCTCCCATCTCCCCTTGCTTCTCCACTCTCTCAAAGAGCTTCCGCGCTTTGCTTACACAAGCACATTATTGACCCAGCTCTTTGAAGAACAGAAGATGATATTGCAGCTCTATTCACAACCCCACTCAGTACAAACGAATACAACCTCTCAAACGGAAACCCTATCCATTACATTAATGACAATGCTGCGAAGGTCACATTTAAATAGCTCTTTCCCCAGATGATAATCCTGAGGTCGAATCTTAAAGGGTTTGACCCCTGGCGTCAGACGTGCGCTTCCTATTCGGCCAGGCAGCGCTGTAACGAGATGGCTGCCTGTCACGGCATGAGTGTTGGGTTCAGTCAAGCGGCAGACCAAAAGGGAGGGATGAAGGTGTAATATCACGAAAGTGAGGGACGACTACTGGGAAGGGGAAGAAAAAAAGATGAGTCTAACAGGACTGTGTCTCTAATTCACACCCTCCACATGGGTGTTTGGCCAGGCGAGACTGCGGATATGGAGACAGATAAACGGGCAGGTTTGCTCGGGCGACTGAACCATCACACAGCTGGGGTTTGATCCAGGGTGCTCTTACAGACACAGATGGCCATATCTTTTCAACCCAGCTTTAGGTTTACCAGAAGCCTAAACAAACATTTGATGGATTATTATTTGAGAGTTTAACCAATTCAGCTGTATTACACAAGTCTATTTCCACCTCACTCACAACACAGACACACACACACACAAACAAGTCCGGATTAACCATTAGGGCAACTGGGCACTTGCCCAGGGGCACATGACATCTAAGGGGCCTTGGACAACGTCAACTAAAATGTTATATCACGTTATGAACGCAGTCCTTACTTTCCTTAATGTGAGCACTTTATTGCAACTCGTTCGATCAAAATATTATGTTAAATCAAGTCAAAAACAGTGTTTGTGTAGTCTAGTAGCTGCCTGCACAAATGTCGTTTGCGGCTTGCCAGCTCTTCGCCGCGGACACTGCGAGCGATAGTCACATGACTTGAAGCGCTGCGGCTGGAGGAGAGCGTTCTATGGGGAGAAGCAGTGTAGCAAGATGGAGAAGCAGTTAAGCGGGAGTGCTAAAAGAAAATTGAAAAGAAAAAAAGAATTTAAGTTAGTCGACAAATGTACCAAAAATAGCCAAATCAGTGCCCTCTGTGTAGGCTATATGATCAGTGCCCTCTGTGTAGGCTATATGATCAGTGCCCTCTGTGTAGGCTATATGATCAGTGCCCTCTGTGTAGGCTATATGATCAGTGCCCTCTGTGTAGGCTATATGATCAGTGCCCTCTGTGTAGGCTATATGATCAGTGCCCTCTGTGTAGGCTATATGATCAGTGCCCTCTGTGTAGGCTATATGATCAGTGCCCTCTGTGTAGGCTATATGATCTTGTGCCCTCTGTGTAGGCTATATGATCAGTGCCCTCTGTGTAGGCTATATGATCAGTGCCCTCTGTGTAGGCTATATGATCAGTGCCCTCTGTGTAGGCTATATGATCAGTGCCCTCTGTGTAGGCTATATGATCAGTGCCCTCTGTGTAGGCTATATGATCTTGACAGTGTTGGGCACGTTCATACCTCTCATGAACTCGTTCAGTTCAGTTCATACAAGTAAATATGAATCGTTCACGTTCATAGTTCACCATTTAAATTCTGAACGCGTTCATAGTTCAGCTCATTTCATAGTTTTAATGTGGAAAGTGAGAATGAAAGACCTAACTTGTTTTTAACACTTAGATGCGTGAATTCAAAATATTTCCGACGCTCCGGAGTTATTTTTGCAATGAATCATGGGTAACGTAGTGCGAAGTCGAGTTAGTTGGTTTAGGTTAGGCTACATGGCGAACATTTTACGGGCACTGAGCAACAACATGGTGCAAGCATTCGATTTCGACAGCGTCTCTCCTCAGGAGAAGGAAAACATTAAGTAACGTTTTAGCTAGACCTCAGATAATATGAACGTGTTCACCGTTCAATTCATTATTTGTCATTAAGTTTCGTTCAGTTCATCGTTCTCATAAAAATGAACGTGTTCAATGCACAACCCTGGATCTTGATGATAGCGACTTTGCAATTGTTTGGCCTTGAGCCTTGTTGCCCATGGCACAGAAAATTGTTAATCCGGCCCTGCACACAAAGTGGTATCTGGGGAATCCACCATCCTATAAATCATGCCTTTAGATGTAAGAGCAGGCTCTTGTCCTACAGGGTCAGAGCTAGCTCTGAGGCTGAGAGGACATCACTAGAACAAGCTGCTGGGAGATCAAAAGGAGATTCAGGCTGGGAAGAGGACAGAGAGCGGTGCTTCGACCTATAATGAACCTCCTGCAGAGAGGAGGCTCACACACTCTTATACTGGTCTATATATATATGTTTTTTTTTTTATACTGGACTATAGATTGGACATATGTGAAATGCTTAGAAATCCTGGCATTCTAAGTGACAGGCTATTGTAAGGATTTCATTCCATAGCTGCTGTCCCAAGGACGACAAGTCCTGCTTGATCTATGTGTCGTCTTCGTGGTGATGAGGGCCACTGATGCTATTGGTTCTCGCAGATGAGATAAGGAGATCTCCACTGTACATGCACAAGTAAGCCAGATGTAGCCAGGGCCGGACTCTCTCTCTCTCTTTCAGCCCTCCCTCTCTATTCCTGTCCTCCAATGATCCCTTCCCTCCCTCTCTCTCCCTCTCTCTCTCACACACACATCTCTCTCTCACACACATCTCTCTCTCTTTCACACTCACATACACAAACAGAAACCCACACACACTCACACACCACAGTGGAGCTGCAGCAGCGAGCAGCGCAATGGAGATATTCTGCGTGCACATCAGCCGTCGCTCAGCACCCGGGACTTTGCCGTGCATGTGAGTGTGTGAGCAAGAGAGAGAGAGCGAGCGCGAGAGAGGGGGGGAGTGTGTGTGTGGGAGCGTGCGGGAGCCTCTGCACTGAGAGAGCAGGGGAGAGCGGCGGAGAGGACGGGGAGAAGAGAGGGGAGCGAGCCGGAGTCTTGCTGGGGCTACGGGAGGAACCACTCGCCACTGGAACGGAGGCTGTTAATGTGTAACAACTCCTCCCAACTACTGTGCCTGCCTGCCCGCCTGCCCGCCTGCCCCCCCGCCCGGCTAACTTCAACCATGGCATAGCCCTCCTGCCCACCAGCCAGCCAGCCTCTAATCCTCAGAGGGACATGCAAGGGCAGTACCGGGGATCTAGACACTCTCATCCTTTTCATCAGTGATTTACATCTGAGGTAAGTCGCCTGCTCTCTCCTCCCCCTCTCTGGTACTCTGCTGTGGACCCTCTTCTCTTCCTCTCTGACAGCCTCCTCCCTTCTCCTCTTCTCCGGTACCCTGCTCTGCTCGCTCTTCTCCCTGATCCCCTGCTCTGCTCCCTCTCCTCCTCCTCTCCAATAGCCTCCTTCTTCTCCTCCTCCTCCTCCTCCCCTTCTCCGGTACCCTGCTCTTCTCCCTCTTCTCCTCTTCTCTGATAGCCTCCTCCTTCTCCTCCTCCCACTCTCCGGTACCCTACTCTCCTCCCTTTCCTCCTCCTCCTCCTCGGCCCCTGCTCTGCTCTACAAGGGAGTGGGTAAAAGTGTGCATGGGGAAACCCCTCAGATCTTCCACCAGGGTTGCGAGTGAAGGATGAGCCAGGGAACTGGTCTGTCACTGGGGATTCACCTGCATGCTCAACACACGCACATGCAGAGCCGGGTTGGTAACCATGGCTACAAGTTGAGAAAGGGGAGCGTTTTCTTTACTTGTTGTGGAATGTGTTGTCTTGGGCAACCCCAAAATGATGAAGCAGTAAGACGGAGGGTGGGAGTTAGAATTAGGGAAGCATGTGTTTTATCATGTGTAGATACACACCAAAAAAGTATCTAGTCCACATACATTTTTGCTTCTTGAACAAAATTGGGGTTCTCGTCACGACTGTGACAGAACGCATCTCTAAGGGACTGCGATGATGCTGCATTTCCTATTCGACTGAGAACGTGTATGTTTGTGTGAGTCTGTGTTTCATGAAACATGTAAGCGTTTTTCATGTTGGAAGGGTGAATGTGCAGCGCTAGTCATGCGTTGGAGGGAGGTGGTGGTGGTGGGGCGGGGGGTAGTAGGGTAGAAAGAGCCTGACGTAGAGGACCTTAACTGTGGAGTAATCTAGATGAATGGGTCTGGTGATCCAGCCCTGTAGTCACAGACCTCTAGGGCAGAGCATGACCATGGGATGGAGGGTGTGGGGATAGAAATGTTCTCTCCTTAAGCATTACCCCCCCTCCCCTCCTTCAACCCCCTCCGTGCGGACTCGTGGATATTTGTGGGCGTGAGTACGGTGTGTATGAGTGTGTGTGAGTGTATAAAAAAGCTGTTAAACACATTCTCAGAGAGCAAGCGATGGGCCTTAAGACACCCCAGATCTGAATGTCCTTGGTTATTTTCCCCTCTCACTGTCTTTCCCCTTCAAGCCAGCTGATCGGATCTTGCAGACCGAATATGCCCCCCTTCACTCTACTCAGACAGAGATAGAAGGTGAGGGCGAGAGGGAAGGAGGTAGAGTTGGGAGGGGTATAGAGGGAGGTGGGGATGGAGAAAGGGAGGGGGAACGAGAGAGAAGGAGATCTCATTGAGGAGTGTCTGCATGGCTGTCCAGAAGGAATACGGCCAGCTGTTTCAAAGCTAATCTTATTTTTAGGAATCAGTTGCACTAATCGGTAGCTTCTCAGGGTAGCAGTCTACAGAAGACCACCGTGCATTCATCCTCATCACCCGGTTCTACTGTACAATCACACACACACACACAATACATTACTATAGAGAGAGAGAGACAAAACAAGTTTGTGCAACAAACCATTTGAGATCTCTGGGGATGGGAGGAAGGGGAACTGTGAATGATAGAGACAAAGTGCGCCCTCAGCTCCTCATTCATCCAGAAAACAGAACGCTCTCCTGTGAAGAGGTGTCTCTGGCAGGGGCCAGATGCTAGCTTTCATGTGGTAATGGGATTATTCATTAAGAGGCCCCGCTCCTCAGAGGGCACAACACAGGGGCGCACGTCAACCAGGGGCTGGGGGCAGGATTACAGGTGTGTGTGTAGATGGGAGGGGGCAGGATTACAGGTGTGTGTGTAGATGGGAGGGGGCAGGATTACAGGTGTGTGTGTAGATGGGAGGGGGCAGGATTACAGGTGTGTGTGTAGATGGGAGGGGGCAGGATTACAGGTGTGTGTGTAGATGGGAGGGGGCAGGATTACAGGTGTGTGTGTGTGTGTAGGTGGGAAGGAGGGGGCAGAATTACAGGTGTGTGTGTGTGTAGGTGGGAAGGAGGGGGCAGAATTACAGGTGTGTGTGTAGGAGGGAGGGAGGGTGCAGGATTACAGGTGTGTGTGTTTAGGTGGGAGGGAGGGGGCAGGATTACAGGTATGTGTGTGTGTAGGTGGGAGGGAGTGAGCAGGATTACAGGTGTGCGTACGCAGACCACAGAGCCGCACAAACGATGATTGGTTGGATGGCGGAGGGAGGAGTTACTTGTTCGCATCTGCCGAATGAACACACCATATTCTCCCTTGTCTGCTTGAGACATATTCAAAAGCCTCTTTGTGTCATACCAGAACGTTTTTTTGCGTATTCCCCGATATAGCTAGGTAGCTAGCTACAGATAGTAGATAGATTGCTACCTAGCTATATCGGGACATTGTTTTGTTTATCAAACCACAGTAACTTCTTCTGTGAGGTTTTCCTGCGCTACAAGCAAACAAATCACCCTTTTGCGCGATTGCGCCGCCTAGTGCACATTTCTTTCATGGCTATCTACACAAGGCCGTACAACTATAAATGCTGAGCACGTCTCTGCACAACTGCACATGACATTAACAACGCTGACCCGTGGGTCATGAATATGAGGGTATATTACAGGTGTGGGGGTGGATACGAGGGGTATATTAGAGGTGTGTGGGTGGATACGAGGGGTATATTACAGGTGTGGGGATGGATGGGGGTATATTACAGGTGTGGGGGTGGATACGAGGGGTATATTAGAGGTGTGGGGGTGGATACGAGGGGTATATTAGAGGTGTGGGGGTGGATACGAGGGGTATATTACAGGTGTGGGGGTGGATACGAGGGGTATATTACAGGTGTGGGGATGGATGGGGGTATATTACAGGTGTGGGGGTGGATACGAGGGGTATATTAGAGGTGTGTGGGTGGATACGAGGGGTATATTACAGGTGTGGGGATGGATGGGGGTATATTACAGGTGTGGGGGTGGATATGAGGGGTATATTACAGGTGTGGGGGTGGATACGAGGGGTATATTACAGGTGTGTGGGGTATATTAGGGGTATATTACAGGTGTGGGGGTGGATACGAGGGGTATATTACAGGTGTGTGGGGTATATTAGGGGTATATTACAGGTGTGGGGGTGGATACGAGGGGTATATTACAGGTGTGGGGGTGTATACGAGGGGTATATTACAGGTGTGGGGGTGGATACGAGGGGTATATTACAGGTGTGGGGGTGGATACGAGGGGTATATTACAGGTGTGGGGGTGTATACGAGGGGTATATTACAGGTGTGGGGGTGGATACGAGGGGTATATTACAGGTGTGTGGGGTATATTAGGGGTATATTACAGGTGTGGGGGTGGATACGAGGGGTATATTACAGGTGTGTGGGGTATATTAGGGGTATATTACAGGTGTGGGGGTGGATACGAGGGGTATATTACAGGTGTGTGGGGTATATTAGGGGTATATTACAGGTGTGGGGGTGGATACGAGGGGTATATTACAGGTGTGTGGGGTATATTAGGGGTATATTACAGGTGTGGGGGTGGATACGAGGGGTATATTACAGGTGTGTGGGGTATATTAGGGGTATATTACAGGTGTGGGGGTGGATACGAGGGGTATATTACAGGTGTGTGGGGTATATTAGGGGTATATTACAGGTGTGGGGGTGGATACGAGGGGTATATTACAGGTGTGTGGGGTATATTAGGGGTATATTACAGGTGTGGGGGTGGATACGAGGGGTATATTACAGGTGTGTGGGGTATATTAGGGGTATATTACAGGTGTGGGGGTGGATACGAGGGGTATATTACAGGTGTGTGGGGTATATTAGGGGTATATTACAGGTGTGGGGGTGGATACGAGGGGTATATTACAGGTGTGGGGGTGGATACGAGGGGTATATTACAGGTGTGTGGGGTATATTAGGGGTATATTACAGGTGTGGGGGTGGATACGAGGGGTATATTACAGGTGTGGGGGTGGATACGAGGGGTATATTACAGGTGTGTGGGGTATATTAGGGGTATATTACAGGTGTGGGGGTGGATACGAGGGGGCGGGGATGCTGTATTAAAGATGCGTCAGGCTCCTTAAATCACCTGGCTGGTGCGTGAGTAGGGAGAGAAAGATATATGAAGGCATACATATACTGGATGGATGTTTTTACATGGGCACATTAATGAACATGACCGTAAATGTGCCTTCTGTGTTAGCCAAATGTCTATTTTGCATCTGTAGACTATTGACAGACTGTAAAAAAAATTATACAAAAAAATACAAAACTATGCATCTTATATTAATACCATAACACACATACAGAAACTGAAAAATGCTTGATCCCAAGTACAATAAATCAAGGGATGGATGGATGGGTGTAGAATTGGAGGACATGTCTGAAAAAGCTGTGTGGGACAGGCTGTTCTCCAGCCTACACCACCCCAATTACCAGCAACACTGAGCACAAGGTAAAGCCAGGTTGTCACGCACACACACGATACACAGCACTGCAATCTCTCTCTCTCTCTCTCTCCCTCTCACACACACACTGCAACCTTCTCTCTCACACACAGCTGACTGGGACAGGTATTTAAGATGATTCACATTACGATCAGAATTTTGCAATGAAGTTAGAGGACAATTATTTCAAAAAAGCTTCTTTAGCAGAGAGACCCATTGGACAATGCAGCACCTCGGACTAACAAAAACATCCACTTTCCAAACCATTCTCTTTCTCACACTGATCTCTCTCTCTGATCTCTCTCACTCCTCCTTCTCCATCCTGCCCCTCTCTTGCCCTTATTCCATTCTGTCTTTATAGCTTTCTCTGTCTCTGCTCTGCCTCACTATCTCCGTCCCACCTCTCTCTCTCTCTCTCTCTCTTTCTCTCTCTCCTCTTGTTTTATCTGCATCCTTCTCTTCTCTCCTCAAGCCCCTCGTCCTCTATCTCTCTCTCTCATCCGCCGTCACTCCACCCCCCCCCCCCGTCTCTCTCCTGCCTGGTGTCTCACTAGCTAACTTGAAAGAGAGAGAGGCTAGGTGGAGTCTGAGGCCAGCGGGAGCTCTCGCTCATTAGCCGTCAGCTTTGAAAGCCCACACAGCCTCTATTACACACGGAGGGGGAGAACTAAACAGATAGAGGACAGAGAAAGAGATATTCAACGAGGGATGGAGAGGGAAAATAGCAAGAGAGACAGACAGAGAGATGACGAGAAAGAGGACTAGGAATATAGAGACGTGATTAAGTGAAAGTCGGAGTGGGGTGACATGAGAGAGCAATGCCGTGAGATAGAGATTTAATACTGTGTTAAATGAAATTGTTCAGTAGTGACTCAAAGCTACAGCTACATTAAAATGCCTGTTATCTGGTAAACATGGCATTTGCAATAATGTTTCATAAATGTAGGACATATCCCCCCCAAAAAAGTATTCCATAATACCATTATTGTTACTGCTTGTACATTACAATAGTTTAATCATTGTATTCTCTTTTTTTTTTTCATTTTTAACAATTGCTCTGGTAATATTGTCAAGTTTTCATTGACAATAAAACATTTTGTTCGAGAGGGAAAGAGAGAGGGGGGGAGAGTGAGGGATAGAGAAAGTGAGCGAAAAAGAGAAAAAAGGGGAGAGGGAGAGAGAAAGAGAGAGGGAGGGAGAGAAAAGGAGGAGAAGGAGAGAGAGGCAGTGTGAGAGTGGGGTCAGGTGTGGACTAGCATTGTGGCTTTGTACCAGTCTGCTCTGCCCTCTCAGACCTTGTCAAGGTCCTCCTCTATAACCCCCCCACCCCATGCCCTGAATTGAACCAGGAGCCCTATCAACCATCCCCACATGCCGGCCCAGAATGCCATCGCTCCGCGGCTGGGAGACGGGCTGGTTTAGGTATTGGGTGGGATGCAAGCTTCTCTCTGCCTGGTCTCCTGTCTGAAAGCTTCTGCTTGTGGCCCCAGATGAATCAAAGCAACTATCCACTAACGCAACGTCACACACACACACACATCCTCACACACACACACACGCATCCTCACACACACACAGGCACGCACACACACACACCCCTGGCCCCCGAAAGGGAAAACCGTCATTTTAGGATTCACTTGCTGACATGAAAAACATTCTAAAAATACCACCTTCTTTCCCGCTGTTTGCTCCTGGTGGTTCTGAGGGGCAGGGACCGCACTGCTGAACTGAGCCAGAGATACTGACTCAGGGAACAGAGGAACACTGATATGGTCTGATACACTGCTGGGGTGAAGGAGAGCTTGCACTGTAGGCTACATTCAACATCCTCCATAGCAAACTGATTCAACAATAATACCATTCTTATTATAGAAAAATAGGCCTTTCCAGTCGCCTGTGCCTGTGTAAATACCGCTCGTTAGCAGCTGAGTGAGCTGCTACAGGCTGGTTGCGCCACAATTACTAGAAACACAATCCTTTAAAATCCTCACATTTCTAAGGCTTGCCATCTTAAAGCATTAGTGTGCCATTAGCCGACAAAGGATTTGCTGCACTTGCTGTACTGTCACAGTAATGCGCTACTATTCTAGCCCACAGGACTGTGAGAATCAATCACAACGCTGTGTCCCCCATTAGGACAAAGCGCACGCACTTTTAACCCTGCGCAAAGTAGACAACGCTCTACCAAACCGGCCAGATTTCTTAAGCAGCGAGTCGAGCCTCTTAAATCACCTTTAAATCCTGCATATTTATGAGTAGCGGCTGAAAGGACGAAGTTGAGAGGGCCTAGCAGATAAAAGGAAAAAAATGAAAGAATGGATTACGGTAGCTGGCGAGGAGCTAGGATGCTCCAGAGATAGAGATGATGATGGTGGAGGGGGGGAGTTGGAATGCAATGTCTGTGGACATGTCAGGCTACGACAATACACAGAGACCAAATCGCTTGTCTTTCTCCTGATTGCTAAGCAAAGAGAGTCGCACGTGAGAAGCCATTGAGCAGAACTATTCCACTACAGAATACAGTAGCTCTGAAGGCCCCGCACAGACCCACTATGTCACTCTGTTGGTTTAAAGGAAGAGGGGTAAACTTAACAGTGTATTAACATTAACCAAATAATGCAAATACCAATGGAATTACAATTATTTAACTCTATGGGTTAAATCAGAGAAAGAAT
The DNA here is from genome assembly GCA_023658055.1 of Thaleichthys pacificus. NCBI lineage: Eukaryota > Metazoa > Chordata > Actinopteri > Osmeriformes > Osmeridae > Thaleichthys > Thaleichthys pacificus. The sequence continues at coordinate 2,128,758 of CM042856.1, forward strand.
GATAAAATTAAGGTAACATTTAATATATATTTAACAAAATTGCAAATTAATGAAATAAATTACAAGGCAAACATGTTATAAAGTGAAGGTTTAAACTCTTACCTACTCTACCATTAGGGCTGTCCCCGACTAAGATTTTTTTTGCTCGACCAAGACTCGACTGAAAATCGACTAATCAAAATTTTTAACGTTTTTCTATAAATGTCACTATGTTTTTTAGCAAACCATTTTGTGTGATGTTTTACCTCACTGTTTTAACTTACGGTTTTCAAGTGGTACATCATATTCAACGTCGAACTATGGAATATAAACCGTTGGCAGTGTGCGCATTCAACATGTTTTGAGTCACCCGGTACTTTGATGAAATGCTTCCTACCACAGATTTATTTGCCATTTTGCCTAAAGGATTAATAACACCAACTGTAGACAAAGTATGGTAGAGTTTGTAGAGGTGTGAGACCCATCAAGCAGAGACTCCGTCCAGCAACTCCAGATTTGTGCATATGAGAAGTGGGGGCAGGATGACACCCAGCCTTACATCATGAAAGGGACAGTTTGTCTGAAGTACCCTGTATTCCTATTTATTTTATTTTTTTAAATTGCAAGCAGTGTGTACATTACTAGTCAGGATCAGTCATCCATTCACAACAACCATATTTTGTTTTCAATCAGCCAATGGCAAATGCATTCTCCCTGCAAAATGCAGAGGAGTAGGAAAAGGACAGTTAGAGGAAAGTTTAACACTTCTTTGAAAGGTGGCAATCTGTATGGGAGGCCATTTTCTCAGCACATGAATTCACTGACTTGGTGATTCATCTCTTAATTAACTTTTTCTTCCGCTGAGCACACATGATAACAGAGAAGTAGTCAGGCTTGAACTACTTGGCAACATCCACACAGAGGGAAAAACACGGCTGAGGGTTTAGGAGTTTCACATTTTAGCTCCAAAATCACAATTCTCTGATATATAAGCAACTGTTGCTCACTAGATTGCATAGCTGTGTCCTTCTATGATACAAAACTATTAACACACTTAACATAAACTGTGTCTGTCACTGTCGTCCATGAGCACTTCCGGCTAATTTTGCTTGGGAGCTCTCCTGGCATTGGGGCTGGTGTGTCAGACCCCTAGCTCCACTCCACAAGTCCTGGACCCTCGGTGAGGGGCTCTCATGTGGGCCACTTACCTGGGCGGGGACAAGCATCAACATGGATGTGGGAGTGGAGGGTGGACTATAATAAATACACCCTCCAAATGAAGTGCTCTCCAATCAGCCGCAAAGAGCTGGGCACTTTCAAGACAAAAAATACTAGTGATAAATACTAGTATGGAGTACGAACAGTTGATGGATCAAGTACAGTTCTGTATAGTGCTGTTCGAAACTCTAAAGGGTACTTCTCTTCTGATCTGAAGACTTAAAAGGAACACTTTTATTGTTAGAAATGGTTATACTGTATGCTTTTGGCATGTACAGTAGACATGAGCGCTAGTGTGTCGGGTGATCCAGGCATAACGGGTTTGACAACAAGGTCAGACCTAACAGAGATTTCATCATGTCCAGATGAGTTACCATGAGCTCCTACCAGCTCCTATTGGGTGACAACTGTGGGTCAGTTCACTTCACTTCTTCCCAGGAAATCAGGGCATGGAGTGAGAGACTGTTGTCATGGTGGCCTGGCCTGGTCCAGCCCGTATGGTGACTCATGCTGTTTGCGTAAGTGGCTGGAGGGGGGGGGGAGGGCTGCGTCTGAGGGAATCTACAGTGACCCGCTGTGTGCGTCTGAAAACAGGTTGTCTACAGTAGAATTGTAGAGTGTGTGGAGGCAGAGTGACCTCACGTCTGACAGGGCTGTGGGGATAAAAGGTTTGCATGCCTCAGAGAAATCACTCCTTGAGATACCGGAGTGACAACTGGGATTATCAGATCACATTGGTGTTCAATTTGCTGTCTGACTCACTCTGAATCTCCCCGAGCTGAACCCTCATCATCAGCACTTCTTTTGATTTTGGACTCACCCCTCTGGGTGGTTGTTTGATTTTGACTTCACTTGAGACAAGAACTGAGTACTTACAGTCAACACTGACCTCATTCCTAAGCTGAAAGCAGGACAACAGTTTAATTTCTCTCTCCAAATGTCATCCGGTGAGCAAACAGAAGTGGAGGCCAAGCCAACAGCGAAGTGAACGAATCGAAACTTTGCAGATCGATAGATGAACGCTCTCAGTCGCGTGGAGCAGAAAACCATGATTCAGGAAAGAAAGAAAAAATTATCTGGGCTGTTGCTATGATACAATTAGTTTAAACTGTTCTAAAAAAGCAGTCAGTGGAAAAATAATTGGGAAATACAATTCTTTGGATTGAACCATACATAACCTAAGGCTCTTCTCTTACATAAAGACATGTGTTTTCTTCGCTCCCACCAATTACACTTGGGGGTAATGCTGCAATCAGCGGACAGTGAGAGAGAGAGAGAGAGAGAGAGAGAGAGAGAGAGAGAGAGAGAGAGAGAGAGAGAGAGAGAGAGAGAGAGAAGGAAGGAAGGATAGAGAGGAAGAGAGACAGCAATAGAGGATGAGAGAGAGATGAAGAGGGGGTGAGAGAGATGAAGGAGGAGGGAGAAAGACAAAGAGAAAAACTAGTGGTGCCAAACGACACCAGGACATCAGCCTGCCCTGTGGTGCAGCTGAACTGATCCAGTAAGAAGCTTCTGATCTGATGATCTAGGAGGGGACGTCCGATCCATATTCGACAAGAAAGTAGAAAGAGAAACAAATCCTTGTGGATGGTAACCACTCACGGTGGATAAGCAGTGAGGGATAAGGCTATGATATCCGTGTCTACATCAGCAGTGAAGGGTTTACCATGCAGAGAACCTTGGCTGGACTTTGAAAGCAGACTGCATGATAGCTGTGATATGGCAGGCTTGTATTGTGGAGTTATAATTGATTGTCTTTTTGAGAGCAGTTGGTCTGATGGGAGATAGCTCTGTTGGTATTCGGACCACAGTGTAAGAGGTTGACTGACCCTGTTTCTTCTTTTCACTTAGCGCCTACACGCACAAGCACACGCAAACACACTCACAGTTTAATCTGAGCAGGTAAGCAGTGAAAGGGCTTGTGAGGTTTGTGTGCCGAACTTGCTGAATCAGTGGTGAACAGTGGGAACACCTGCACTACTGCTGCTGTTCTCACACACTCACACACACACGCAAGCCTGTCAACTCAGAGGTTGTGAGGTCATAGCATTAAAACCAGCAATTACCAGGCAATAAGAAACAAGTGACAAATAGGACTAGAATTTATTAAACATGGGTGTCATCAGTTTCACAGACTGAGAGATTAAAGATGTAGTAAAAAAATATTTAAAAAATTTAAATGCTAGAATTATTTTAGGGCATACTAAAACCCTCACCCATGCAGTTTTTCAGTAAATAAAAGCAGATGGATTGGCGAGCTTGAAAGACCACAGCAAATCGTTAATGAACAAGCCAGATGGACAGATTTTTTTCTCCAAGGCCAACAGTAAATGTTGATTCACAGCCAATGTTGATTCACTCAGACCCTGTTCCACACGTAACGCAGAGAGACAGACTTTGTAAAAGCAACATCTGACACAGACATACCGTCCAATTGCTGTGAGAGCACTATGGAAGACATTGGGGAGAAGTGCTTAAATATACAGTATGAAGTACAGTATGTGCAACTCATTAGCAAGACAGGTGTTCAGGGAATTTCCTTTTGATGACGTTTTACTAATTCAATAGGAGGCACTCATGTCCTTAAGCATCAGCCATATGTACACGCACGAGGACGCCCAGAAAGCTACTGTTGGTCTCAAACTTTCATCAGCAGGCATTAACACTGTCTCTCCTCTCTTTTTCCGCTCGCCTGCCGCCTAGGAACCATGGTGAGCAAGGAGGGCAGCAAGTGTGCGCTCATCAACTCAGAGTCCGATTCTGAGACGGCGCCCTCGGCCTCGCTGGCGCTGGAGGTCAAGTACTCGCTGGACGCCAGCCGGCAGGTGCGGAAGCGGAACAAGGCCCTGCAGGTGCGCTTCAAGGACATCTGCGAGGCGCAGAACGAGCAGAGAGAGGCGGCGAGGCAGGCAGCGGCCGGAGGCAAACCGGTCTCCTACAAGGCGGCGTACCGCAAGTACATGACTGTGCCGGCCCGCCGCTCCATCCCCAACGTGACGCGCAGCACGGGCGTGCAGACGTCGCCCGACCTGAAGAAGCGCTACCAGACCTTCCCCTTTGAGCGCAAGAAGGGCCACGGGCACACCATCAAGCATGTGGCGGCCGTGGAGAGCTACAAGGGCCAGAACAACGGCTTCCTGCTGGACCTGAAGCAGCCCAGGGCGGGGGCAGAGGAGGGCAGCGTGGAGGGCGCGTGCACGGGGAGCGGGGTCTGGAGGACCAGGGCTCTGCTCCATACCAGCGAGTGTGTGGCCACGGTAGAGCAGCACGCCGCCCTGGTTTCAGACGGCCCGTGTTCAGACTCTGCTGCACGGCGGCTCAGCTGCAGCGCCGCCGACTCCGACAGCCTCCTTCCCGGTGCCGCCCTGCAGGTGGACTACCAGCTGTGCAGCGTCAGCTCCAAGCCCAGGAGAGGACTACCACACGGGGAGCCCGACCCGGACCGGCCGTCGTCCAAGCGCCATCTGCTCAACCTGGAGGAGGGCTCGTCGCGGACCCTGCCGGACCGGACACCCACAGTCTTGGGCCCCATCGCCTGGAACTCCCTAACGCAGGTGGAGTGCCTGGACAGTCCGGGCGTGCGCACCAAGCGCAAGAAGGGTGTGCAGCTCAACGGGCTGCAGTCTCAGACCCTGCCGAGGGCTGCAGGGGGGGGCTGCACCACGCAGGCCCAGTGCCACTCTGGACCATTCTCTCCCCAGCCTCGGATGCAGCCTCCGCGGGGGGCCGTGGAGGAGGCGGAGGGCGTGAAGGCAGCGAGCGAGGGTGAGGCGTGTAAGCAGATAGTGCCTGTGACTAAGGAAGGGGATGTGAAGGCACAGCTGCAGGCCATGGAGAACCTGATCAGCTCCAGTCAGGAAACCATCAAAGTGCTGCTGGGGGTCATCCAGGAGCTGGAGAAAGGGGAGGCCCACCGAGAGGGGTAAGACAGCTCCGTCAACTCCTATTCAGACGGTACTGAACCAGGGGGGAAGAGATCTACACCTGGACTGTTCTCCATCTGTAGTAGTAGGAATCTCCATCTGTAGTACTAGGAACATAGTCGGACATACTGTACTGTGCAAAAATCTTAGTCATCCAAGATATATATATTTTTTTTTTTACCGTATTTCTCTATTGAGGACCTTTTTTACTTTTAGCTCCTTTTTTTCTCACTCATAAGAATTTTGCACAGTACTGTATGATATGTAATAATCGTAATCCAGACTAAGACTTCAAAATAGAGATATCACTGTTTGTTCCAGTTACCATCCTGAGAACATTTATAGTTTTTTTTCTTCATGTGGAGCTCTCTCTGCATGTGTTCCCCTGAGTACTGAGATGTCTCATTCACGACTAAATACTGTCCCAAACGCTGTGAGAACAGGGAGGGTATACTTGTGTGTGTGTGTGTTTCCACACAAAGCTGTTAGAGACAGTGTCCTTCCACATCGGATCGTAGCACCAGCACCATTCTCCACTGCCAGTCGATCATCTCACTCGATTTGGCCCAAGTGGTTTTCTGACCCGTAGCATAAAACACTGCTACTCTAAACACAAGACCAATCACACGGTCACACAGACAGACCTTCCCAAAGACTGCTGTGACTGAAGATGAAAATGAGGAGTTCCCCATGCTACGTTTATGGAAAAAAAGATCATGCACATCATGTCAATCGTTATAGGGGATATTTCTGGAATGAGAATAATTCCTTTGAATAGACATTTTGTCTAAAGGCTCTGTGGCCTACTTTTAGCTGATTGTCGTTTTGTGCACCGTGCACCGTTTTGTGCATCTAGCGAAAGAGACCCTGGCGCAGGGAAAAACCCATTTGATGTCTGATGGAAATGGGAGTCTATACAAAAGAGATCTAGATACAATCTAGTCAGCTCAAACAGTTTGAGGGTTGTCTATCCTCTGGGATGGAAACAACAAAATGACCAATTTGGTGTGCACCTGAGTGAATCAATGATGCAACCACTCGGACCACTATCTCTCCTACCCATCACCTCCGGGCAGTCGGAATCCAAACAATTCGCATTGCAAACACATCAACTCACCCTGACTCACAGGTAGACATGCACACAAACGCACACACACCACTGCGAGCACATACCCTCATATAGTCGTGAATCGATGATAATACAATCTCAACAGTCGGAAGCGTTAAATCACAACAGAAAGGAAGAAATCCTATCTTTGCAAATAGGCATAATATGATGCATTTTATTCTTAACACGTTTAAAAGCTTAAACTCCAAGTCATCATACTCAATACTATAGCGCTGGTACTGCATGCAGATATAGGCTAAATAAACTGAGATGTAGATCTGAGTGGGTTCTCTGCCAGAAGTGGTGTGGCTGGCAAAACTCTCTTATTGATGGGTGGCAACATGAGCCTGGGTGTGTTTCAGGAGAGGGGAGGTGACCTCAAACTGTATCTGTTTCCATACCCAGCCAGCTAAGGTCTAGAGTTAACAGTACACATTGCAGGTGTGCGAGTGTCAGTGTGTGTAGAACACAGCCTTTGGCCTGCGTCCACATAGGGTCATTTCAAACTAAAACTAGTTGTCTTGCAAAGCAACCCCATTGTCTGCCCTGCATGGGAGATCATTAGTGGGTTCCCAGCAGATTTATGGAGGTGTTAGCAGGACAGAGGCCAGCGTGGCTGTTAGCAGGAGCTCCACCTACACCGGACACTTCAGGGTCACCTGCTCCAGTAGGACACTCTCTTAAGAAAACAACAACAAAAACACTGACTCTACAGCCAGAGGCTTTGTTCCATTAAAAGCTTCTAAAGTTCTTCTATAGTTCATAGTCAGGAACTTCAATTCCTGGGCCCAGACAGAGTATGTAGGGGTTCTTTGCGAGGCAAGCAGAATTTACTGTGCCCTGCGTTTCCACGGTACATTAGCTCTGTTCCCCCTCTTCAGAAATGTCACTTGGCCTACAAGTAATAACAGCTTCAGGCTATAAGGTGAAATGTGAACACAACGATGCCTTTTACATTACAGCCTAGATCATCAATATCCGTTTGTCATACAAGGGGCATGGATCACACAAAACAGATTTTCCCAAAAAGCCACTCTGTTGCAGGAATCATATTATCAAACTTTACAGGAGATAAACAGCAAATGCAACAAATAGGATATCGAAGCATGAAATAAAATACTTTTTCCCTGTGCGTGAATCAGAATTATATTTGAAGGGAGGAAGACTCGATTTCCACTGTTCCCCAAACACAAAGGGACATGCCATTCTGTTAGCTAAGCCAGCAACTACATGACAGTTGAAACACAGGAACCTAAAATATCTGGTTGGGTGGCAGAGGCCCAGTTTAGCTGTATGCCAGTCCTCTAGGCACTCTCACGCTGATCTGTGTGTTCTGAGGAGATAGAGAGGGAGGAGAGAGACAGAGTGAGAAAGAAAGAGAGCAATAGAGAGAGGGAGGGAAAGAGAGCGAGGAGGGGGAGAAAGAGAGCAAGGAAGAGAGAAAAAATTAGAGGAAAAAAAAAGTGAGAATATGTGATGGAGAGAAAAAGAGAGCATAGAGAGGGATCCTTGTCTTCCTGACTCTGGGTATAATTAGAATCATCCTATGCCTCACTGTTATTCACAGGTCCTCCGTGTTCTCTCTGCCAGGTTGGCGGGGTGACAAGGGGGGGGGGGGGGTCTGCTGAAGGGTGGAGGACATAGATTATGTCTCCTGGCATCCGAGACAGCCTGATGTCCTCTCTGTCCCTGATGGACACACACACAGCTGTGCCCTCGGTGCACAGTAGGAAGAGGGGGGGGGGGGTGACAGTCTCTGCTCTTGTCTTTAGGCAGGACAGGGTTTTGAATATATCTGCTGCATCATCAGCACATTGCCACTGCCGCCCAATTAATCACACTCATCAGGCCTGGCGGGGTCGGGGGTGTGTGTGTGTGTGTGAGTGTGTGTGTGTGTGACTCTCACTCAGACTACAGTGACCTTTGGGAGAGCTCACCCTGTGCCAGCAGGGACGGGCGTATAAATATATTGTTCATGGCACTTCTGGCTCCCCCCAAAGATGTCGGTTAGAATGAGCTCCACATTCCCCCCCCCCCACCCCCAGTCCCTTATTAGCTGTGTTATAGAGAGAAAGAGAGAGAGACAGAGAGAGAGACGGAGAGGGTGAGAGAGAGAACCAGACACAGGGGAGACCGTGAGAGAGATAGGAGAGGCGAGCAGAGGAGAGAAGAGATGTGAGGGTCCAGGCTGGGACCTGGACACCCCATCAAGACTATCGATCGGGCCGTCCAGCCATCTGGCCGTGATCGGAGGAGAGCTTGACCTCCTCCTGAGCCGTCATCCAGGGGTCACCTCTCTCCCTGGCGCCTGTTAAGCACCGCTGACAGCTTTTAATTACACACCCAGCCAGCACGCTAACACTTCCACTCCACTTTTACAGCCTTCGACCCCCCCCTTCCCCCCGGTCAGGAAAATGACAACAATATTGATATTAAGGCAAAAAATACAGCTGTCATCAGACAGAGAGAGATTGCCAGGGCTTCCATTTCGATTGGCTGCTTCACTGCTGGTCTGCACAGGTGGCATGGCGTGGTTGAGGGGGCAGAGAGGGAATATAACGGGGGGGAAAAGGATGTGTGTGCTAAACATAAACATGCTACGTTGTATTATTTGAAAATCAGATCTGATTTCATTTAGCCAAGTTGAGTTTGTTTATGGACCAATAGGGGTTAAGTCAAACTGCTCTGCTTAATTTTGTTAATGTTTCTTATAGTCCAATAGGGGTCAAGCCTTTTTCTCTCTCACGTAAAACAAATATATAGTTCAGCCAATTCGTGGCCCCCTGCACATGTAAGCTAGCCAGTGCATTAATACGCGCCTGCCTACAGCACCGAAGTAAACCCTCCAACAAGTCACAAACGCTACATACAGGAGTGCTTTCATCAACAGTGCAATAAAACAGCCGTTACATACAAAACACATTTCCCAAACCTAATGTTCTGTCACTGAAACACATTACTGAAACAGGTGCACTTTAAAAAAAATATATATATATATATATATATAAACAAAACAAATGGGACGTTCAAGTAGATGGGGGATGAAAGTATTCCATTAGGAGCTGGTTTTGCCTCCCATACGTACACCTGAATATTGTCCTGATGAAATAAGGAGGCTGCGATGGTTGACTCAGCCTTGCTGTGTTGCATCTTCTAAGGTTTCTAACTTTCTCTATTCCCTGAAAGACCCACCCCCCACCATCCTAGCCCAGAGACCTTTAAATCGTCTTCTCTGATATTTTAGGCTGGATCTCTAGTACTGACATCGAAGAGGTTTGGTGACATTCCAAGTCATATCAGGCCACAGAAACACGTATTGCTTTGATCTGAGTAAGAGAGTCCGTGTGGAAGTGAGGGTGTGTGTCTGTGTGCGAGCGCACGCACGTGTGCATGAAAGCAATCTTGTGCTAGTGTGAGTAGATTGAAGGCAAACATCCGCGACTGAATCACTCAAACCACCCACTTGGAGACGATCGATTGGGTATCATGTGCACCTCTTTCCCTCTGATACGGCTCATCCCTCATCCCACCATGCCCCCCTCCCCCAGACATGTCTATCAGAGGCCAGTAGCTCTGAAGGAGAGGTAGGAGTCCTCACACTTACCCCCTTTCCACCAAAGTGAACCGGGAGCTAGTTCGGAGCTGGTGCTAGAGCCAGTTCGGAGCTGGTTCAAGAACGGAACCTTCTAAGAACCGGTTTGCTTTTCCATGTGTTAAAGAGCCACCACAGAGCCATGTCATTACGTCACTGTATACGTCTCATCTTTCCTAGCAACGCTAGCGCGGCAGCGCCAAACACAAAGCAGAGCCCGTCTAAAGGCTGTTTATGAATCCGAAGAACGTGTTTTCTTGGCTATTGCGCATTACCCTGGACTTATCAGCCCAACATTTTATAAACTTTTGCTGTATAGTGCTTGTGTATTACATTTGTGTTAAATATAGGCTCAATAGCTCATAACATTTGTGTTTGTCATTTCACTCATTTGATAGGATTATGATAAAACGCAGCAACTAGTGTCTGCACTGCACTGCGATGCTAGCTAGGTTATCGAAAAGTCGGAGCAAAGTTACAAATTAGCAGTTTCATCAATAAAATAAGCACATTTTCAGCAACTACACTGCCCATTTCTCGTTACATTTTAATTCAGATGCTGATTTACAAGTACCGCTTAGCTGAAATATGAATTGTAAAAACTTAGAGCAATGGCGGTCAAAGGATTCTGTTTGTCTTGTTGATCACGGTAACCCCGCCCCAAGCCGTTCTTACTTGGTTCACAATCTAGACCAGCTTTGAAGTGGTGCCCATTGCGGATCACGTACGAACCACTTTTCCGGTTCTCAGTCTGTCGAAAGAGAACGAACTGGTTCGCGATTAAGCACCGACTCCGAACCCGCACCCAAAATGCGTTGGTGGAAAAGGGGTATCTGTGCCCCTCTGTAGAGATCCAGCCTGAGATGAACACCTCGGTGAAGTGCACTAAAATGACAAAGCGTCTTTACTAAAATGCTAACACAGCATGCAGCCTTGCACGCTTACCTTTTATGAAAAACTAACTCAATAAATCGTGAAATACTAACCCATCCACAGTATGAACATCTTTATGGCTAGCCTGACATCGATCTGCATAGCGTGTGCGTTGAGTTCGGATCATCCCATGGCCATAGCCAGGCTGCATAAATGACCAGGCCAGGTACATTACTATGGATCCATATTGACTTCTCCCTGGCCCAACATGTTAATGCAGAGGAGAATCCCTTTAATGTGGAGGCAGAGAGGGCCTCCCACCCCCTCCCTCCCACTGAGGCGTGGGTCAGGGGTCAAGTGGGGACGGACGATTAAAAAGCACGAAGCGAGAACAGGAAACGTCTGAATGAGTGTATCCTAGCGAACACAGTGCATGCACACACACACACACAAACACCGAACAAGTTAGCAGTGGGTGGGGTGGGGGGACTGTAATAGGCAGGGACCAACATCCCGAGGGAGGAGGAGGGGGGGTATGATCATCTTCACACTCTTTTCTTCCCCACAGACTCTCCTATCGAACGGGACAGGACACGGCCAACTGTGACACGTGTCGGAACAGCGCGTGCATCATTTACAGGTCAGTGGTTCCTCTGTAGCGCTACTGGACAGCTCTGTCCATGGTAGGACAGTGAGGGGCGCATGACTGATGGAGGAGCAGCACCTCTAGCTAAAGATCTCTCATACACACACACACCAACACTGCAGTTGTAGTAGTGGCAGAGAGAGAAAAAGAGAGAGAGACAGGGAGAGACAGAAAAAGAGAGACAGAGAGAGCGAGAGACAGAGAGAGTGAGAGACAGAGACAAAGACAAAGAGAGAGAGAGACAAGAGAGAGAGAGAGAGAGAGAGAGAGAGAGAGAGAGACAGACAGAGAAAAGTGATCTGTGACAGAGTACTTTAGTTTACAAAGTGGCTCCTCCACTCTGATCCTCTGTGTGAGGAGGAGGTTAAATCGCTCTGCATCTCGCTGTCTGACCGACAATCCTCCGGCTAATACAGAGGAGCCTTCTAAAGAGACTCACTTTGATGTTGGGCCTAAGAAGCAGTGTTGTTATGTGCTCTCCAGAACTCTCTGTGTGTTTGTGTGTGCGGGGGGGGGGGGGGGGGGTGCATGGGTGTGCACTTGTGTGTGTTTGGGTAAGTGGGCATGTGTGTGGGTGTCCAGCTGGTGGGTGCTGTGTGTGCTGGGTGTGTATGTTTGTATGTTTGGGTGGGTGGGTATGTAGGCATGTGTGTGTGTTTGTGCCTGTGGGTGTGTGCGTGTATGTTCAGGTGTGTGGGTGCGGATGAGGGCAGGGTTGTGTGTGTGGTTGTGTGCACAGTTGAGTGTGTGGGTAGGTGTGCGGGTGTGGGTACCCGTGTGTGTAGATGTTTGAGGCTGTGGGAGTGTGAAGGTGAGTGCGTGGATGGATGAGGGTGTGGGTGGGGGTGTTTCAGGGTATAAGAGATTGTGGGTGTGTGGGTGGGGTCATGGTAAGGGCCACAGAGAGTGACGGAGGGGAGACTCGGCATGGACAGGGTTGTGAACTACAAAGTGCATTTCCTGCAGAAAATGCATTGGAACGCTGAAAGCTGAAATTATTTTTTTTAAATTGCTGAAAATACAGAAATGAGAAAATACCCGCAAGCTGAAATTAATTTAAAAAATGTGTGAGTCACACAAAAGAGGCATTGTGGAATCTGAACTGCATCATCTAACAATGCGGGAGAAGCTGAAAGCTGAACTGTTAAACTGTAGAAGTAGTAGAAAAAGTAGTATATTCGTTTTAGAAGCTGAAATTATAGTTGGGATAGTAATAGCTGTAGCAGATACAGTAGTATCAGTGGCGTAGTAGAACAAAACAGTTCCATTAGCAATAGTAGTAAAAGAGAATTAGTAGTTGTAGTAGTGGCATAAGATATAGCAGCAGGTGCAGTAGTAGTAGCAGCTAGTAGCATCAGTAGTGGTAGTAGTTGTGTAGTAGTGCTCTTAGTCTTTTAATGAGACGAGTTGACTGAATATCCCCGTCTTGTGACTCCACTAATCAGCTAATACCAATCACCTGTGTGAGAGACTGAGTGGCACGTGTCTGTTTGGTTGCCACGGTGATGGCACAGCTGTGACCGTTAACGAGCTGGGCAGAGAGAACAACAGAAATGTACCTAGAATCCACACCTCAAAAAAGTTAACCTAGACGCAAGACTATACGTCCAATCCAAAAAATAAGGATCTTTTCCGAGACCCAAGACTCTGCCGAAACCAGAGATATCCTTTATATGTCTGTGCGTTTAGAAATACGACTCTACCGGCAGTTTCAAAAACGTGTACCTTCTGCTTTCGCTGACAAATTTGTCACCAGATTTGTATGTCTCTATGGGGCGACAGTTGGAATTTGTCTCGCTTTCGTGGGGCTCTGAACAAATGTGTAAGTCTGTTGGATTCCACAGACAACAATTTGTCTACAACCAACACAAAATTAGCTATCTATTGATCCAAAAATGAAGCATGAAGAGTGAAAATTGTGGCAATGCTGGCAAACTAGAAATACCTTTTGAAACTGATTTTGAAGCTCCCCTCCACTCTAAGCGTTTCAGTCTGCACTCTAGGCTCTCCACATACACACCCATGTAAATCTCAGAAACGGTTTGAAAAACTCATGAAACATAATCAGTGATATTTTAAAAAGTTGAATAGATATCAAAAAGCTGAATAAAACATTTTTTGGGGGGGTTTTGTCAACATTTTAAAGTTTCAATGGTGGCTGTAGCTGAAAGATTGAGGAAGAAGAAGGATTTGAAAGTTGAAGAAGTTTAAGAGGATTGAGTGGATTTGAAAAAAAACTCAATTGGAAAACCATGTAAAAAATATTATGAATATTGATTTATATTCATTCAAACAGAAGAGGTAGAAACCTGAAGCAGCATTCCAACAATTAGGTAGGGCCTCATGAATGAGTAAATCCTCTTGCTAGCTTATGAACTCCTGACCAGTCCCTCGTATAGTGCCCATCATCACTCCCAGCTCCCCTCCCAGCTCCTCTCCTCTCCCCTCTCATGCCAGCCCTCTCAGAGCTGTGAAGCAAGCCAACACTCGCTGATGGTGTTGCTAACGTCCAACACGAGCCAGGCCGTGCCAGTCGGTCTAAGTATAAACATGCTGTCATTCGCCAGCCCGCTCTATTGCCAGCGCTGTGTCGACGACCCTCGCTCCCAGCCTTCCCAGCCAGGAAGTGGTGCTCACATCCCCAACGCTCTCATCACAATATTGAGACAACAGGCCCATTCAGCTGGCCTGCTTTCCTGTAGGAAGGGTACAGGGATGCCAGTGACAGATATAAACCCACACGCTTAACTACTGAATATAACTGTCAGGGTGTATCAGACTCTGCGACGGAAGAGCGTGATATGTCTTCCTATCTCGCCCTCGCTGTCAGAGGGATCCCCCCCAAGAGAAGAGGCAGCGACTCAAGTACAACTGGTGTGTTTACGAGCGATCACTGGACTCTTCAGGTCAAATTTACTCGGCGGGCGTCGCGTGGATCATCCACTCAGCGGACAAGCAACGACTGTATGCCAGGTCGTTCATATGTTCTGTGTGTGGTACACGTCTATAAGAACACACCATACCCCATCAACGTGGTCACTCTCAACACGGAGACAGGACGAGAGACAGAGTTCTTTATTGAGGTTTCTCTCAGATGGGCTGTTGTCTTGACAGTGTCAAAGCTGTGTCAAGGCTTCCCCATGATAAAGACCAGGGCTTTTCTTAGTGAGACAGCCATGTTATTTGGCTGTAGTGCTTCGATTTTATAAGAGCAGGCTGAGTTAGGGGGGCTGGCTGTTGAACATCTGTGCGATGAAGGAATCAAATTTAGGGGCTTCTTGCACATACCAGCCCCGGATTAAGCGTTGAAATACTCACAGCTCTATGAAGACAATCTCACTTGATTAATCCTGTAAGTGTGTGTATGTGTGTTTGTGTGATTTGATACTTTCCACTGAACAAATTGTTTGCCTGTGTGGGTGTGTGTGGGTGTGAGAGAACAGAGAAGTTTGGGTTGATATGACAAGTTTACTGAACAATCTCACTTCCTAACCAATCCTGACACAGTGGACACCATAGCAACTAAACTGCATATTATTCATGAGTGAATAATAAACGGCTCTCTTCTACTGCTGTGTACTGCTTGGGTGTGGCCCTCTTACAGAATACAATATGCTGTAGAAGACTCTGGTCTCCCTGCACTTCATATCACCTGCCCTGCCAATCTCCCTCTCTCTCTTCCTTCATCTCTCTCTCCCATTCCTCTTCCATCCAAGGATGGAGGCCATGTTCATATAAACTTGGGATGGAATGATTAATGCATGACACCTAGATAGACCAGTTAGAAAGGGCATGGAAAAAAGATTAGTGCAATTCATTTTCTTTCAGCCAAGCCAATCCGGGTGGAAGGAAAGAGAGATAAAGAGAAGGAAAGAGAAAGAGGGAGAGAGAGCCAGGGGGAGGGAGAACGAGAAATGGCAAAGAAAGGCCCAGGATGGCATGAAAGAGGATTTGAAAGCGTTCCATTTTTATTTTGAGAGCACTGCTTTAAGCCTGGTTTGACTTAATGCCTTTTGTTTGAGCTCGAAACACTAATCTGTTTTTATTTTTTCTCGTCTGGCATTGCTGATTTGTGCTAATGTGTTGATTAGACAGACAGATGGATGTCACTTGTGCAGATAGAGATTGCAGATCTGGGTGGACCCAGCCATTATTGTTAACAAAAGGAGACAGACATCTCCCATCATTTAACTTCATAATTAACCAGACTTTGTGTCCCATGGCTAAGTAGTGTTAGAACAATCTGGGTTAGCATCTTGGGTGTATGTGTGTGGGGAGAATAGAGAAAGAGACAGCAAGACAAAAAAGGAAACAGAGAGGGAATGTCTGAAAATCAATTAAGCGTTGCTAAGGAATGATGATCTGATTAAGTTTCAGCACATGTAAATTACAGAGCAGAAAGGCTGACTTGACAAACTTTGCACTTTCTCTGCCAGTGTGCTGGTGCAGACAGGAGTAGCTCTGGAAGGTGGCAGCTCGTTGCCATAGATACTGGAGAGATATCTGCAGGATGACACGAGGGGCCAGTCATAGGAAGATTCAAGAACTAGAGACTGAGAGACAGACAAAGAGGAACAGGAACACAGAGAGAGAGAGAGAGAGAGAGAGAGAGAGAGAGAGAGAGAGAGAGAGAGAGAGAGAGACAGAGACAGAGAGAGCACAAGACATGTAGTGACCTGAGGAGACTCTCCTAGGGAGAGATCGGGGAAGAAGAGGAGGATATGAAAGCAGGGAGGGAGAGGGGATCACTCTGTTTTCAGTCTGTGGTCTGTGAGTGGGAGGATAAAGACTAACAAAGGTCCAAAGTGTCTTGCTTAGTTTGCTCTGATCCAACGACCCACTCAGGAGACAGGACTGGCCCAGCGGGAGGGAGGGAGCGAGGAAGAAAAAACAGCCAATGTTCCCCTTCAGGTAAACCAAACTGGAACGTGACAAGGCCTTCAACACAATGCTGTGAGGCAGAGGAGGGGGATGACAGTTAAGATAAGAGGGCTCGGACAAAAATAATGAATTTTCAGTTAAAAGGACGGTGTGAATCTTTTTCGAAGAGAAGGTGGTTGTCTTTTCTGCTGTGTCCATTTTCTAATGAGGCTGTTCTGAAAATGAGCTAGCTCCTGCCTGTTAAGTTCCCCAGGTGAGCCAATCCTGTGGTGGAAGGCCATTGCTGCTAGTTTGTTTGATGATTCTGGGTGCTTTGAAAGGAGTACAGTACGGCTGATAATCACTATGTGCCACAATCATTATCTCCCTATGTGCTTTGACCAATACAACCAGTTCATTACATCACGAACAGCAGAACATAAGATGCCAAGAATTCATTCAACTCCAACTGTTGATATTTAAAGATGGGAGATTCTAGTCTGCTGACAGTAGTCACTTGAGATTCTCTCTTATTATAAAATACTACTGTTAAGACAGATGGCATGAAGTTAGGGGCCTAAAATGGGCTTGTGGAACTAAATTTTTCTACATCAAATGCTATAGTGTCTTTTTGATGACAGCCGACTGGAGATTTAAGAACTTTCTGATGGAGCTTTAAGGTCACTTTTGAGTTGAGTTGAGTCCATGTATCTGACCTTCAGTTCTAAGCCAGGAATTGACGGGCATCACAGCTGGACTCACGGGGGGGCGGGGCAGACAGGGCTCTGCCGGGTTGGATAAGGACATACTGTACATCCATAGTACATTTTCAAGGCTGTCTCGTCATAACAAAGAGGGTTTGAAATAGTTGAAAAGTTTGTGTTTGAGGGCAGAGAAGGTCGAACAACAAGCGTGGGACTGGAATTAGTAGTATTTCATGGTGATCAGCAGGGAAAAGAATATAATGTTCTGTTAGCTAGCTCTGATTCTGATGTGCAAATAGACACAGGAGAATATCCATTGGTATTTCTCAGAAAAACTTAACATGTCACGCTTTCGTTATTTATTCAACAACATTTGTAGGCCTATTATGCTATCCTGTACTATACACAATATAACTACAAAAAACATCAAGTTAAAGGCTACAATGTATGCTTCACATTTTGGCTGCTCGCAATGTTTGGGGCTATCTCGTTGTTATGATCAGTGACCTATGCTCTTTTGTAAAGCTCTCTCTTGGAAGTCGCTTTGGATAAAAGCGTCTGCTAAATGCATAAATGTAAATGTCTTCCCTTCTACTTTAAGGAAAAACGTTGATGTGCAATAATGTTGTAGATTACAGCTCTGGAAACCAGTCTGTTGGGTGGTTTCCCTGTTTCTGAATCCCAGCAGGAAAAAGTTCCGACACAAAAGTGACATGCCAACGATCATCGTTTTGTGATGTTGTCTGCCAGTGGTGTGGCAGTGGTTTAAGCAGTAGAAGCTGTGAGAGTAATGATAATAGCGTTTTCAATTCTTATCTGGATTGTCCAGCGTGTCCCCCAGGAGGGTGTGCAAACACACAGACAGACACACACACGCAGACACACACAGACACGCACACAGATACACACACAGACAGACGCAGACAGACACACAAACAGACACAGACAGACACACATGCGCACACACAGACACACACACGCACACAGATACACACACAGACAGACGCAGACAGACACACAAACAGACACAGACAGACACACATGCGCACACACAGACACACACACGCACACAGATACACACACAGACAGACGCAGACAGACACACAAACAGACACAGACAGACACACATGCGCACACACAGACACACACACGCACACAGATACACACACAGACAGACGCAGACAGACACACAAACAGACACAGACAGACACACATGCGCACACACAGACAGACACACATGCGCACACACAGACAGACACACAAACAGACACAGACAGACACACATGCGCACACACAGACAGACACACATGCGCACACACAGACACGCACACAGACAGACGCAGACAGACACACAAACAGACACAGACACACACATGCGCACACACAGACAGACACACATGCGCACACACAGACAGACACACAAACAGACACAGACAGACACACATGCGCACACACAGACAGACACACATGCGCACACACAGACAGACACACAAACAGACACAGACAGACACACATGCGCACACACAGACAGACACACATGCGCACACACAGACAGACACACAAACACACACAGACAGACACACATGCGCACACACAGACAGACACAGACAGACACACATGCGCACACACAGACAGACACACAAACACACACAGACAGACACACATGCGCACACACAGACAGACACACAGACAGACGCAGACAGACACACACACAGACAGACCATAA
This sequence comes from Thaleichthys pacificus, assembly GCA_023658055.1. NCBI lineage: Eukaryota > Metazoa > Chordata > Actinopteri > Osmeriformes > Osmeridae > Thaleichthys > Thaleichthys pacificus. Next base: position 2,147,387 of record CM042856.1, read on the forward strand.
AGAAATAAGAGGGTATTGATAACCGCATAATTACAAGCTACCTCTTCAAATAATTGATTTCTAAAAGCTTCACTGCTTGTTTGTTCATTGTAAAGGACTTTATCAAAGTGCTGAGTGTCCAATACATACACTTAATTCCATGTCAAAAACCCTTACTTGACAGTGTATTCACTCCTAATCAATACTGTGAAGCATTGACCTGTGCGATGGAAACAGTGTTGTAGTACAAGGTTAGGTCATATTCATCAGGTTTACTTCATAGTTTAATGCAAGATTCCCCAAACTATTTGACCAATGAACATTCAAACAGAATGTATCTGTGTTTGTGTTGTCTTATCTTTAATTACACTAAATACTCTGCTGCGGGGCTACCATCTCATCTCACTCAGCGCCACAAATAAATCTGTCTCCCTGTCTGTGTCTGTCTGTCTAACCTGCTGGATGGCTGGACCCTGCCTGTCTGTCTGTCTGGCTGATTGTCTGGCTGCCTGTGTAACAATCTGGTGGTCTGTCTGAACGGTGGCCTGTCTGTTTCACTCACAGCTTGCCCAGGCAGATTAAGCCCTCAACACATCCTGGGGTTGAGGCTATAATCTGAGTGTTTCACTTTGTATAGCCCTGGAATCAGATGGTGGGTGGGCAGGGATTAGGGCACATGTGGATGTGGGCTGTCTGAAATGTAATCTCATACTGTACCAAGGCACCGCAGGATATAGAGAACTCTGGGGAGGAGGAAGGGGGGGGAGTAGGAGGAGGTGAGGTGTGTGTGTGTTGGGGGAGGGGGGGGGATAAGAGGTACTCTCTACAGTTGAGAATCTCCCCCTGGGATCAATGCTACCCTGTTCCACTCCAGTTCTCAAACACTTCCTAGGCTTTCCATAGTAAACATTGTCATCAACAGCTGGAGTCATGAAGGGTTTGAAAGAGAAGAAAGCTTTGGTGAACTTAGAAATCAAAGCAAATGTATTAAAAATCATGGTCACCAAATGGGGTTACCAAAAACACAGTAGTTTTCTACAGACAGTATCTACGGGCTCAGAATGGATCCCTAGGATGGGGAGGGGGTTGAAGTGAGAACAGGGCCAGAGTGGATCTCTAGGATGGGGAGGGGGTTGAAGTGAGAACAGGGCCAGAGTGGATCTCTAGGATGGGGAGGGGGTTGAAGTGAGAACAGGGCCAGAGTGGATCTCTAGGATGGGGAGGGGGTTGAAGTGAGAACAGGGCCAGAGTGGATCTCTAGCATGAGTCCCAGGCTGCTGGAGGCGTAGGCCACTGCTATGACCTGATTATTGATCAAAACAGATGAGCTGTGTGGGGAAGGGAACAAAGACATCAGATTATGAATATTAATCCCATGAGATTGATTTAAAAAAGTCCTTAAAGAGAGAACAAATGCCCAAATATTATTCAGCAAGGCAGATGCGTGTGTACCTGTGAAGAGGGGAGAAGAGAAGGGGTAAAGTGTCTATGGAAGTTAACGCATGTCCCTCCCTCCCTCCCTCCCTCCTCTCTCTGCATGCTGCAGTGTGGAGCTGGACTTCAAGCAGCAGGAGGACAAGCTGCAGGCGCTGATGACGAGGTTGTGCCCCGTGGAAGACGCCCCCTTCTCCTCCCTGCCTTACCCCCCGGAGGCCTACACCTCCACCCCCAAACGCAAGTCCAAAGCAGACTCCAAGAAGCATGCCCGCTGGAAACTCTGGTTCCTGTGAAGTTCCACAGTCAACACCGCCACACTCACTCAACATGCCATAGGATTTATGCATCTATCAAGGGGGGGGAAAGGTTTCACAAACATAATCCAGCCTGCTGTTTAATGGCCTGGTCACCTGTAATTCCTGTGAGGACTTGGAGAGGATATTGAGCTGGGCTTTGAAACGCCGGAATCTGGAATGGAAAACAAGCAGCAATCCTTCCTGGAGAATATAATTTTTTGTCACGGTTACCGAAAAGGATTCAAAGTTATTTTGAACTAATTTCCCGAAGCAGGGCGTGAAATTACGCCACGGCAACTTATTTGGAGATCAGGGAGGTGAGGAGCCAAATTGGATTTCCTCCTCCTCTCTCAATTTAAATATATAATTTGTAGCTCCCGTCTGGAGTCTATTTCAATTATGTATTGGTTCAGCAGCTGTCGGTCACGTTTCCATTCACATGTTGGGACTTGATATTTATTGGTTCCTTTCTTCTCCTACTGAGGTTTGAGTATGGGAGGGAAGTCGGCAATCAAGCATGGCAATGCCTGTCTCTCACACCAATGGCATATATCAGCATATCAACAAAGCACAACTAAACCACAATCAGGATGCAGTTTCACAAGAAAACTATTTGACAAAAATCACACCGAACTGAGGAGAAGAGGAAAATAAGGACATAGATACTTGGCGTGGACCAAGGAGTGTACTTGAGCAAGATATACGTTTATTGGAGCATTATTAAAATTTATATTTATCGAAGAATGTCTCTTTGAATCCGTTGACTTTGAGATAAAATGATAAAAATTATACATATTTTTTATAAACATACATTTGCCAAGGTCGGCATCTCAATGTACTTTTCTACAAAAAAATATGAACTTGTATCTTACTTTAA